>JAESUZ010000719.1:0-743748 GCA_017311185.1 Proteles cristata cristata
AAGGTTTTTACTGGTTAGCTTCTCCATTGTTTTGTTCTGTACAAAAAGAAAATCACCACGTTATTAGCTCAAGATGAGAACCTGACAACCAACTATAATCTCAACTATTGAAATGCATTTTTAAAGATGTTTATGCATTATTCAGTAGTCTACCTTGAATCAAACATGTAAAAGCCCAAGAAACAAAAAATATATAATATATAACCAATACCCTCACCAGATGGTAGACTTTGTTATCTTAACTCCATTTTACATTTAGAAAATAAATATCAGCATGAATATTTAATACATTTGCTATAACAGAGGCAAAGGCCAATATTATTATTGTAGGAATGTGAGGCTCAGAACTATTTAACTTTAATGGCACTGTTGTTTTTATATTGCTGCACCATCTATTTTCATTGGAATAAGCTAAAATGTTAGTAGATTGTTGCCAAAAGAGTCCAAGAAGCAACTCTGTATCTTTTCTAAAATAGTGCTTAAGGTCAATATATTTGTTTAAAAAGTAGATCTCTACTTTTTATCACTTGCTTGATGATCACGCATACTGCCCATTTTTTTAGAAGAGATTAATGAGTTCACATATGAAAATATTTTACCTTGAGATTTTTAAAGTAGAATATAAGCTTAAAACGAAGATGCAACACACGATTTGCCTCAGTTCACCTTCTAATAGCTCATTTATTTGGCCTTACAATGTGTAAATTATTGACGAAAATTCATTTACTCTCAAAGCATGGAAAGGAGGTATCAATGTATTTCACAGAGCTCTGGAAATGCGTGTTTCTGTAGGAAGATCCACTGATATTTCAAGAGTATCTGTTTGCTGGTGTTTTTATTTGCATTTAAACAGAGAATTTATGTTGTAAGTTGCCCAGCCATTTTGGGGTGCCCATAGGAAAAAATGGTATCTGTGGAGGGTGAAGCAGTTTTAGCCATAGATTTCTAGCTCATTGGCGTCATGGTGAAGATTTTTGTTACCAGGTGGTTACATTTGGGAATCAAATGAATCCTCTGCTTGGTATAGATTTCCCAGCTTGTTTTATTGGTTCTAATTGTAGGGTTTAAAGACACATCAGTTTTGTTTGCTTTTTTTATGTGCTTCTGTTTACGAAAACATAATCATCCATTAATTCATGCAATATACAATCATTGAGTTCCTGTCCAGGGGATGCCGGTGCTAATGGGAAGAAATAACTGTCGTCCTGACCAGGGTGGTAAAATCCAAAACACATTCTGGAGAAATATGGCTTCAACAAGCTGTTGGAAACTCATGCCCACTGGAAGCATGAGTATGACATGATGTTCTACAGCATATCTGAGGACAAAATAGAATAGTTTTGTCATTTGTCATGTGAGAACTTAAATACTTATCTCAGAGAATTATTATAAAGATATTATAGTAATTTACAAAAAACAAAGTAGGGGGCGCCCGGGTGGCTCTGTCAGTTAAGCATCCGACTTCAACTCAGGTCATGATCTCACAGTCCATGGGTTTGAGCCCCATGTTGGGCTCTGTGCTGACAGCTCAGAGCCTGGAGCCTGCCTCAGATTCTGTGACTCCCGCTCTCTCTGCCCTTCCCCCACTTTCTCTCTGTCTCTTAAAATAAAATGAAACAAAATTTAATAAAAAGAGAGTTATTATAAAGATAATAAAGTAATTTACAAAAAGACAAAGTAGGGGGCACCTGGGTGGCTCAGTTGGTTGAGCATCTGACTTCAGATCAGGTCATGATCTCACGGTTTATGGGTTTGAGCCCCCATCAGTCTCTGTGCTGACAGCTCTGAGCCTGGAGCCTGCTTCAGATTCTGTGTCTCCCTCTCTCTCTGCCCCTCCCCCACTCATGTTCTGTCTCTGTCTGTCAAAAATGAATAAATGGTATAATTTAAAAAAATAAAAATAAAAAACAAAGTAGGCACATCAATCTAAGAAATAAAGCATAGAGGGGCGCCTGGGTGGCTTAGTCGATTAAGCGTCCGACTTTCACTTAGGTCATGATATCACGGTTCGTGGGTTCAAGCCCCGCGTCGGGCTCTGTGCTGACTGCCAGCTCAGAGCCTGGAGCCTGTTTCAGTCTGTGACTCCCTCTCTCTCTGGCCCTCCCCTGCTCATGCTGTCTCTCTCTCCCTCTCTCCTAGAAATAAATAAAACATTAAAAAAAAAGAAATAAAGCATAGAATTACTTGTGGTTACATGCATATAATATATATAATATCATTATATTATACACATAGTTATACACACCAATCAGCAGAAAATAAAATATTGGGCCATTTCTGAATAGCAGTATACTACAAGCTACATGTGTTTTGGAGACCTCATAATTGAGGCTTATAAAAATTTCATTCCTGCTGGGCCAATATATGCTCTTGAGAACACCATGAATTTCATAGGAACAGAGCAACGAGTAGGTTTTCAAAACTGAGAGAACCAAGCTCGGTTTGGATTTAACCCCAGGTCCATTCTCACTTGGCCTCATAAATAGAAGAAAGCATTTTTTTGTTTCACTTGCTAATGTCCAGAGCATGGTAAGTCCTCTGTAGCACAAGCAGAAAGACATTTAAACTAATAACATTATAGGGATACTACCACAAAGTTTATGCGGAAACACGGATACCCTGAGCCAGTCCATAATATTAGTAACTGTAAATCATTCGAAGAATAAAGGAGCTGGAACAGAATTTTCCCCCTGCTTTATTGGGGTTTAATTGACAAATAAAATTGTAAGCCATTTAAAGTGTGCAGTGTGATGATTTGAGATATATATACGTTTACATACACGCACGTCGCAAAAGGATTCACACCATGAAGTTAGTTAACATACAGACGACCTCACATAGTTGCTTTTGGGGGGGTAAAAACATTTAAGTTATATTTTCATCAAATTTGAATTATGCAATACCATGCTATTGACTATAGTCATATTGTTATACATTGGATCCTCAGACCTTACTCATCTTATTAATAAAAGATTGCATGTACCCTTTTAACAGCCTCTCACTATCTCCTCCACCCCCCAAGCTGACAACTTTTTTTTTTAATATTCTGTAAGTAAGTGATACCATTCCACATTTGTCTTTCACTGTCTGGCTTATTTCATTTGGCATCATAACCTTCATGTTCATCCACATTGTTGCAAGTCACAGAATTTCCTTCTCTTTAAAGCTGACAATACTCCATTGTATACACACACACACACACACACACACACACACACACACACACATCATATTTTCCCCATCCATTCAACCATCAACAGACTGCTAAGTTGTTTCCATTTCTTGGCTGTCGTGGATAGTGCGGCTATGCCAATGGAACTATAGGCATCGGTTTCACTTCTTTGCATATATACCAAGAAATGGTATTGCAGGGGCTTACTGTAGTTCTACTTTTAAATTCTTGAGGAAACTCTGTAGTGTTTTCCATAGGGGCTGTATGAGTACAGCTTCCCACCAATAGTGTACAAGGGTTCCATTTCTCTGCATCTTCTTTTATCTTCTTGATATTAGCAATCCTAACAGGTGTGAAGTAAGATCTCATTGTGGTTTTGATTTGTATTTCCCTGATGATTAGTGATGTTGAGCACCTTTTTACATACCTGTTATCCATTTGTATATCTTCTTTGGAAAAATGTCTATTCATCTCCCTTGTCCATTTTTAAAATTGAATGGGTTGGGTTTTTTTGCTATTGAATTCTGAGGGTTTTTTTTTTTTTTAATGTTTATTTATTTTTGAGAGAGAGAGAGACAGAGTGCAGGCAGGGGGAGGAGCAAGGAGAGAGATAGACAGAATCTGAAGCAGGCTCCAGGCTCCAAGCTGTCAGCACAGAGCCCAGCTTGGGGCTCAAACCCCAGGAACTGTGAGATCATAACCTGAGCTGAAGTTGAATGATGAACTGACTGAACCACCCAGGAACCCTGAGTTACATGAGTTTTTTAAAAATGTACTTCAGGGATGCCTGGGTGGCTTAGTCGGTTAAGCGTCCGACTTTCGCTTAGGTCATGATCTCGCGGTTCGTGGGTTCGAGCCCCGCGTCGGGCTCAGTGCTGACTGTCAGCTCAGAGCCTTCAGCCTGTTTCAGTCTGTGACTCCTCTCTCTGACCCTCCCCTGCTCACGCTGTCTCTCTCTCTCTCTCTCTCCTAGAAATAAACAAAACATTTAAAAAAAAGAAAAAAATGTACTTCAGATATTAGCCTCTAATCAAATATATGATTGGCAAATACTTCCTTCCATTCCATAGGTTGCCTTTATGTTCTTGTTGTTGATTGTGTCCTTTGTTGTGCAGAAGCTCCTTAGTTTGATGTAGTCGCAATTGTTTTTGCTTTTGTTGCTTGTACTTTTGATGTCATACCCAAAAAATCATTCCCAAAACCAATGTCAAGAAGCTTGTTACTTGTGTTTTCCTCTACGAGTTTTATGATATCTGGTCTTCTGTTCAAATCTTTCATCTGCTCTGAGACTCTTTTTGTGTGTGGAATAAGATGGGGGTTCAGTTTCATTCGTTTGCATCTGGTGCTCCAGGTTTCTCAACACCGTTTATTGAAATTGAAGGGACTGTCCTTTCCCCATTGTACATTCTCGACTCCTTTGCCAAAATTGAATTGACCTCATATGTGTGGCTTTATTTCAGGGTTCTCTATTCTGTTCCACGGTTCCTATGTCTGATTTGATGTCAGTACCTGTTTCGATTACTGTTTTGACTACGAGAGCTTTCTAATATAGTTTGAAATCAGAAAGTGTGATGTCACCAATTTTATTCATTTTTCTCAGGATTGCTTTGAATATTTGCGATCTTTAGTGGTTCCATAAAAATTTAAAAAATTTTTTTCCATTGATGTGAAAAGGGGCATTGGAATTTTGATAAAGATTGCATTGAAAACGCAGATTGTTTTTAGTAGTATGTATATGAATTTTTCCAATTATTGGAATTATTCCAATATTCCCTGAGCACAAATATCTTACCATTTATTTTTCTCCTCTACAATTTCTTCAATCAATGCATTGCAACTATTAGTGTAGAGATCTTTTGCTTTCTTGGTTAAACATATTCTTAAGAGGTTTATTCTTTTTAGTGGTATAATAAAGGGGAACTCTTTCTTAATTTCTTTGTTTCTCTTTCTTAATTCTCTTTCTGAATTTCTCTTTGATATTCATTGTCGGTGTATAGAAACACAACTGACTTTAGTATATTATATCCCGTAACTTTACTGAAACCATTTATTAGTTCTAGCAGCTTTTTGGTGGCACTTAAAGGATTTTCTATACAATAACATCATATTTCTATATATAACATCATATATTCTACAAAATAAGACCGTGTTACTTCTTCCTTTTGAATGTGGATGTCTGCTATTGCTTTTTTCTTGGTCTGGCTAGGACTTCCAGTACTATGCTGAATAAAAGTGGTGAGCGAGAATCCTTATCGTGTTCTTGAACTTAGAGGAAAAGCTTTCAGCATCTCACCACTGAGATTGATGTTAGTCATGGTCTTTTCATATATGGCCTTCGTTATGTTTTGGTATGTTTTCTCTATACCCAGTTGATCGTGGTGTCTCTTCTTTTAATGTATTGTTGAATTTGGTTTGTTAGTATTTTGTTGAGGACTTTTGCAAGTATGTTCATCAAATGAGCTTGGAAGTATTCCTGCCTCTTCTATTCTGGGGAAGGATTTTGAGAAGGATTGTTATTAAATCTTTAAATGTCTTCTAGAATTCACTGGTGAAGCTGTCTGGTCTCGGACTTTTCTTTGTTGTAAAGACTTTGATTAATGATTCAATCTTCTTAATAATAACTCAAACCTTCTATTCATATTTTTTTATTTCTTCGTGATTCAGTCTTGATTGGTTGTATGTTTCTAGGAACCCATTTCTAGGTTGTTAAATTTGTTAGTGAAAAATTGTTCATAGTTACTAGTCTTTCATGATCTTTTGTATTTCTGTGGTATCAGTTGTTAATGTCTCCTTTTTCATGTCCAATTTTATTTGAATCCTCTTTTTCTTGGTGACTCTGGCTAAAGGTTTGTCAATTATGTGTATCTTTTTAAATAAGTCTTCTGGGATGCCTCAGTGACTTAGTCGGTTAAGCACTGACTTCGGCTCAGGTCATGATCTCACAGTTTGTGAGTTCAAGCCCTGTGTCAGGCTCTGTGCTGACAGCTCAGAGCCTGGATCCTGCTTCAGATTCTGTGTCTCCCTCTCTCTCTGCCTTTCCTCTACTCATGCTCTTTCTCTCTCTCTCTCTCTTTCTCTCTCTCTCTCTCTCAAAAATAAAATAAACATTGAAAAAGTTTTAAAAATAGGTCTTTCATTTCAATAATCTTTTTATTGTATTTTTCATTTACATTTTATTTATTTCTGCTCAGACATTTGTTGTTTCCTTCCTTCTGCTAAGTTTGATCTTAGTTTATTCTTTCTCTAGTACCTTGAGACGTAAAGGTAGTTTGCTTATTTGAGTTTTTTTTTTTCTTAATGTAGGCATTTATTGCTAAAAACTTCCCTTTTATAGGGAATCTTAGGGATTTTTGCTGTATCACACAAGCTTTGGTATGTTGTAGTTTCATTTTCAATTGTCTCAAGATATTTTTTGATTTCTCTTTTAACTTCTTCATTGACCTATTGCTTATACAGAAACATGTTGTTTAATTTCTAGGTATTTGTGAGTTTCCCAGTTTTCTTCTTGTAATTGATTTCTATTTCTATACCATTGTGATTGGAAAAGAATCTTTATTTTATTTCCATCTTCTTATATCTATTAAGCTTTGTGTTTTAGCCTAACATATGATTTATCCTTAAGAATATTCCATGTACACTTGAGAGAATTGTATATTTTGGAGCTGTTGGTAAGAATGTTCTATTTTTGTCTGTTAGTCCGTCTCGTATAATGTGTAGCTTAAGTCCCATGTTTCATTATTGATTTCCTGTCTGGATGATCTATCTGTTGTTGAAAGTGGATTATTGAAGATCCTTACCATTATTGTATTGCTGTCTATTTCCTGCTTTAGATTTGTTGGTATTTGTTTTAAGTACTTAGGTACTCCTATGTTGAAAGCATAAATAGTTACAACTGTTATAGTCTGTTGATGATTGATCCTGTTATCATTATGTAATGACCTTCTTTATCTCTTGTCACAGTCCTTGGCTTAAAATCTATTTTTTTTTTTTGATACCTATAGATACCTCTGCTTTCATATGTTTTCCATTTTCATGGAATAACTTTTTCCATCCCTGCTCTTTCAATTTTTGTATGTCCTTAAAGCTGAGATGAGTTTCTTTTAAGCAATGTGTAGTTGGGTCTTGGTTTTTGATCCATTTAGCCACTATATGTACTTTGGAGAATTTAGTCCATTTACATTTAGGGTAATTATTGACAAGCAACTTACTGCTGCTGTTTTGTTAATTGTTTTCTGGTTGTTTTGTAATTCTTTCATTCTTTTATTATTCTCTTCCTCTTTTCCTTTGTGATGTGATGATTTTCTGTACTTGTATTCTCTTATTTCATCATCTTATTTTATTTTTTTATCTTTCGTGTGTCTACTATAGGCTTTTGCCCTGTTGTTACAATGAGGATTATATAAAGTATTTATATTTAATATTTATAACAGTCTATTGTAAACTAATAAAAACTTCAAATGCATGGCAAAGGTACCCTACCCTCATATTTTATGCTTTTTATGTCACAACTTAACATCTTTTACATATGTGTCTGCTAATAAATTATTGTCATTATGATCACTTTAAATACTTTTGTCTTTTGGGGTGCCTGGGTGGCTCAGTTGGTTAAACATCCAACTTTGGCTTATGTTATGATCTCACAGTTCATGAGTTCCAGCCCTGCACTGGGCTCTGTGCTGGCAGTTCAGAGTCTGGAGCCTGCTTCAGATTCTGTCTCTCCCTCTCTTTCTGCCTCTCCCCCACTCAAACTATCTCTCTCAAAAATAAACATTGAATGCTGAGAAAAAACTAAGGGCTGATGATGGTGGGGAAGAGGGGAACGGAGTGATGGGCAGGAGGGAGGGCACTTGTTGGGATGAGAACTTGGTGTTATATGTAAACCAATTTGACAATAAACTATTAAAGAAATAAAAAAATTAAAAACACAAACAAAACAAAAAATACTTTGGTCTTTTAACTTTCATACTAGAGTTTTAAGCAATTTACTCACATCATCAGAACAATATTCTGAACTTAAATATATATTTACCTTTACCTGTGGGCTTTAAAGTTTAACGTGTTTTGATATTACTAACCAGTGTCTTCTTTCAACTAGAAGACATTTTTTAAAACATTTTTGTAAGGCCAGTCTAGTAGTGATAAACGACTTCAGCTTTTGTTTGTCTAGAAAACTCTTTATCTCCTTCAACTCTTAAGAACACTTTTGTCATATAGAGTATGCTTGCTTAGTAGTTGTTGTTTTTTTTTCAATACTTTGAATATGTCATACCATCCCACTCTGGTCTGCAAAGTTTCTGCTGAAAAATATGCTGGTAGTGTAGTCTTGTGGGCATTCCTTTGCATATAACAAGCTTTTCTCTTGCTACTTTTAAGATTCTCTTCTTGTCTTTAACTTTTGATAATTTAATTATAATGTTTTTAAGTGTGGATCTCTTTAGATTTATTCTTTTTGGAACTTCCTGGGCTTCTGGACTTGGATTTCTGTTTCTTTCCCCAAAGTAGAGAAGGTTTCAGTCGTTATTTCTTGGGACAAGGTTTTTTTCTTTTTCCTTCTCTTTTCTCCTTTTGGGACCTGTATAATATCTATATCTATATCTAGTTACCTATTATATATGTATATTCATATTCATATTTCATAGATCCACTTGATGGTATCCCATATACATATACATACATCCCATATGTATATACATATAATATTCATATTCATATTTCATATGTCGTAAGTCATTTCATGGTATCCCATATACATACGCATATACATACACCCCATATACATGTATATGTGCTACAATGTTCATATTCAAGGACGCCTGGGTGACTCAGTTGAGCATGTGACTTCGGTCATGATCTCATGGTCTGTGGTTTGAGCCCCATGTTGGGCTCTGTGCTGACAGCTCAGAGCCTGGACCCTGCTTCAGATTCTGTGTCTCCTTCTCTCTCTGCCCCTCCCCCACTTGCTCTCTGTCTCTCTCTCTCAAAATAAAATAAAGACATAAAAAATTAAAAAAAAATATTCATACTCCTATTTCATATTCACATTTCACAAGTCATTTAATGGTATCACATATGCATATGCATATACATACACCCCATATACATACAATATTCAAATTAATATTCATATATCATAGGTCCATTTGATGGTATCCCATAAGTCCTGTAAGCTATCCTCACTATTTTTCATTTTTTTCCCATTTTTATTCCTCTGATTGAATGAATTCCATTGTCCTAACTTTGAGTCCACTTATCCCTACTTCCATTTGATTTAGTCTGCTGTTGAGCCCAGCTATGGAGTTTTTCAATTCAATTATTAGATTCTTCAACTTCATGATTTCTCTCTCTCTTTTTTTTAATATTTTTATTTATTTCTAGGAGAAAGAGAGAGAGAGAGATAGCCTGAGTAGGGGAGGGTCAGAGAGAGAGGGAGTCACAGACTGAAACAGGCTCCAGGCTCTGAGCTGGCAGTCAGCACAGAGCCCGACGCGGGGCTCGAACCCACGAACCGCGAGATCATGACCTAAGCGAAAGTCGGACGCTTAACCGACTAAGCCACCCAGGCGCCCCTCATGATTTCTCTTTGATACTTTTTAATGTTGTCAATTTGTTGAAATTCTTACTTTGCTTATACATTGCTCTCCTGATCTATGTGAACAGTTTTATGACTGTTATTTTGGACTCTCTATCAGATAAAACATGTATCTCTGTTTGATTAAGATTCATTTCTGGATAGTTATCTCGTTCTTTTGTTTGAAACATATTCCTCTGTTTCTTCATTTTCCTTCACTCTCTGTATTGGCCTCTATACAATAGAAAAACAGATAACTCTCTCCGTCTTGACAGGGTGGACTTCTGTAGAAAATATAGCCAGTTGATCAGTAAAGCCTGAGACACTAGTTGTCTCTCAAACTTTTGTATTGTCCAAGCCTCCTTCTGGGGAGTGGCTCCCAGAACTTGAAGTTGTGCTGAGAACTTCATCAGTGTTCCAAAGAGTAGGATTGAAGTCAGTATGTAGCAGACTGATTAAAAACTAGAATCCCAGGTAGGTGCAGGAAGGTATGTAGTGAAGTCCCCTCCAGGGAGAAATTGAGAGGTGGACATTTTTGCTTGCTTTCTCTGCTGGGTTCAAGTCTATGGCCACGGAAGTGGAGGGAGGAGTAATTTTGTGCTATTAAAAGCTGTTTCTTTGTTTGTTACAAGTCCTGTGGTACTTGTGAATGCAAGTCCTGTCAGCTGTTAGAGTTAGATGATGTGGGGACCCATTCCTAGGGTGAGAATTAAGATATTTATTTGTACTTAAATGATCAAAATTATACTATTTTCCCAGGGATGGAAAACAAATATTGCAATCTTAGATATATGACAAAAATAGACTATTTTTTTGTTGAACTCAATCTAAAGCTAATGGATTCTTTATATATAGGAAGTATAGGGACTATAAAAGATAAAACACAACTGATTTTTTGGGAAGCGGAAATACTCTTAATCCTGTCAAAAATTGAGCAATAACTTCTATATACTAAATGAACATATGATGGTACATCAGTGTAGAATTTGAAAGAGAAATTAATTATGCTATAAATTATTGCTTTTATAAGAGAATCTTATTGGACTCTTTAAGAGAGAAAACTAACTCATTTTTCCTAAAGAAACACTCAAGGGGCAAACATATATGTTATCTCCTAGGTGATACTGACTCATTGGATAATTGGGTCTCATGTCATAATAAGAGAGAATAATTCCCCCAGGGCAATGATGCACTTAAACAAAATAGGTCAGAGATATGAATAACAGAAGAGGCAGTTACAAAAATTCAGAGTCAGCTCAGAGATTGTTTGAAAACAATTCCTGTCTCAGGAGACAGTTTTGTTTTCATTAATGGCCAAATATTCCTAAACAAATGAAGGGAAAATGAAGTCAGATAAATGTATGAAGACTTAAACAAGGGTACCAGAACTTTGTCGACATGATACTGAGTACATCAGCAGAACAGTATAATGCAGTCAGTATGTGCAGGCTAATGGCTACTTTGTATTGTCTTCTTGGTTTAAGAACAACTAATTTTTCTTCTGTAAACCAAGTTTGCATTTGGCAGCACTTTAGGCAACTGTATTTGTGCTGCTAATCATAGCTTCCACATAATGCCTATTTGCTCCTTGACAATCCACTAAGGCCACGCTCAGGCTTATCCCCAAACATGTACTCAATGCTAACATTTACACACAACTATTGAAGACTGCTAAGAAGTAGTTCTGTGTTGTAGACATTCCCAAAGGGACCCAAACATAGAAATGTCATTTCATTTATATCTTCCTGCTCTTTTCTCTACTTTTATTCTCCCTTGCATATACTTTATTGTATAGTGACTACATTCTGGAAGGCATATATTTCCTGTCTCTTGTTTAGAGGTATCAGGATCTGATATAGGGTCATATATAGGCTCTGAATTTATACAGATATTCTAAAACAGAAAACTTTTTTAAAACAAAGGTCATTCATGCTCTTCCTTCCAGTTTTCTTAACTCATTTTCCCCACTCACTTTTTCTCTGGCTCTCAGAGTTAAACCGAGAATGCGCTTTTGTTCCCTCATGGGAAGACTTTGATATAAATGAGAAAGTTGATAGAAGAATATAGATGCATATAACAGGGGTCTAATTATTGGTTTTTGCAACATTTTAGGAAAGACAAAGGTCAAAGCTATAGAGGCATCGTTCTGAACATGGAGCTATTGAGAAACATGTTTTAGTTTCATAGTTTCAGGTTAAGTCTTTGGTTGTTTATTATTTCTCTTCCCTTCCCTCTCTCCCGGTTTACAAAATAGAGTCATTGTAAAAGTACCTTTGGAACTGTTTATATGGCTATATGCCACATTAAACACAATTCTTACCCCATAGTCTGAGACCAGATATATTGGTTTGGTTATATCACCAAAATGCTGTCATCTATGGCTAACTAATGTCGACCTCTCAATCTGTGTTCTGGCAAACATTAGGTTAGCAGGTAGTTAAGGATTCCTACTTACTTCCTAGAACCATGTTGTCTACTTACTTCCTAGTACCATGTTGTCTACCATTGCATTTTGGTTCAAAGAGCTGTAGAAATACAAATAATGAAGATAAAAATGTGATCTTGTTCAACAAGAACACTGAGATATAAACAATTAAAAAAATTATTAAAGCTCTGTTAATATTTCCTATTTTAGGTCAAAAGTTTAAGGAAATCAGTAAGAATGAATTGATATTCACTTACATGAAAAAGTAAATAGAAGGGTTAGTTAAGCAGAATTTAATATAAACCAGCAGCAATATTGCAATGCATTAATAGTTTTGATGAACTAGGAAAAGCTTTGAATGGGGAGACAGAGCATCTGAGTTTGAGCCCAGGCTCTGCCTCTCTTTCATTGGTCACCTGACCCTGGACAAGTCCTTGGTGCTTAGTTTTTCACATCAACACATTGAGGGATTTGAATTAAATACCCTAAGTTTACACTAAAGTCTGATGTAGGGTTATAGAGACAAGACTAGCAAGAAGAAATAAAAAGTTGATTGACTTAATGGAAGATTTGTACTGAGACGTCAATGCGATAACCTTGGAATCATGTAAAGCCTTGTTGATGTTAGTGCTAAATCACATTAAAGAATCAAGAAATCATAAGTAAGGTAATAAACATGATACAAGTGTTAGTATAAAGGAATGTGAAGTACGAATTTAAAGAAAAATTAAATAGAATAAGAACACTCAGGAGGATTATTTTTCAGTAAAACCAGTAGTGATATTCTGTGCTATTGTAACAGCAACAATAGGAACAAACATGCATTGATTTCTTATTTTGTTGTTAACTCTTTGTTAAGTATTATATAAGCACTGTGTCATCTAATACACCAGTGAAAGAGACATCTCCATAGAAAAAACTAAAACAGCAGGACATGCTTGATAATACAAAAGGTAATGTAAAAGCTAGTCAATCATGATTAAAAGGTTTCTATTTAATTTTTTAATGTTTATTTATTTTTGAGAAAGAGAGACAGAGCACAAGTGGGAAAGGAGCAGAGAGAGAGGGAGACACAGAATCTGAAGCAGGCTTCAGGCCCTGAGCTGTCAGTGCAGGGGCCACTGTAGGGCTTGAACCCAGCAACCGTGAGATCATGACCTGAGCTGAAGTTGAACACTTAACCAACTGAGCCACACAAGCATCCCGTGATAAAAAAATTTTGCGTCTGAGTTCTGCCATGTGATGATACCATTGAATTCAGAAAGCCAGGAAGTTTCACGAGAAAGAGTTGGTGATAACTTTGGGCCATGCTGAATTTGAAAGAATTTCCCTAAGGAAATATAAAACACACATTTCTAAGCTATGCTCTGCAGAGCTAGGCATTCATGCCCTAAAAGCAGATAATATTTACAAAGGAGCAAAAAATATACAGCGGAACATGATCAAAGGGCTTAGATTTCAGGAGATGATGATAGATTGATGAAGTGGAACCAAAAAGAGTGAAAAAGTGAATGGAAAACAATGGTCACAAGTATGAAGAGAAGGGAAGATTTCAAGAAGATTGAGGGGAATGGGATTGGCAGGGGACATCAGCAGTGAAAACTGCCGTAGCTCAAGGTGTGTGTCAAGTTTGGAGCAGACAGGTGTATTTGGCTAGAAGGACTAAACTGAAACTCCTAAGGTGCCTGAATGGCTCAGTCCACTAAGCTTCTAACTCTTGACTTTGGCTGAGGTCATTATCTCACAGTTACTGAGTTCAAGCCTGGCATCAGGCTTTGTGCTTTTAGTGTAGAGCCTTCTTGGGATTCTCTTTCTCTCTCTCTCTCTCTCTCTCTCTCCCCTAAACATAAGCTTAAAAATAAATAAATAAATAAATAAATAAATAAATAAATAAATAAATAAAGTCCTTCTCTAACATCCACTAAGATACTGATAGTGGACACCAAACTTCACTAGAAAGTGAATTAGGGCTGCATCTTTACAATATTCAACAAAAACTGATAAAATAGCTATAGAAGTTGGACATTTCAGAGCTCTAAATCTATCATAGAGAAATGAAACCTACTTCTGTAAATATAATTAGAACTATGTAACAGACACTGGGAATGCCCAATCCAACTGCTATTCCCCACGCTACCCACCCCCCATTCACCTTGGTAGAGCCCTGAAATTATTCAGGTTTCCATTCTCCTCTGCTCCAAATTTGCTTTCATTGGGAACTTGGCTCCATCAGCAGCACCAAGGGAACTTTTCTAACGAACTCATCATGATCCTATTTTCTTTGACTAGTCACTGTTCCAGGCACGGATATCTGATACCAACCTAGCTAGGGAGAAGTAAAGGGAAGTTGGCTAGGAGCCTTCTAGGAAAGGTTTTCCTGGTTTTCATACCTGCCTCCTGCCTCCCACACACATACAGGAAAAAGCCCTGACCTTTCCTTCAGGGATCTGGATGGTGTGCCTGAAACCATTGTAGCCAACTTGTAACCAAGTTGGGCTAGTAGTTTCTGAGGACAAGTGACAGAAGAGAAAGAGGAAGGAACTTGAGTCCTTGAGGATATTAATTGAGATGTTTGCCATACCATGCTGCATCTCAGGGCTGTTCCTTTACTTAAACTACAGGAATTTTCTGCTGCTTGTAGCTGAATGTAATCTATAATGAAAATGTGAAGATTACTTCTTGGCATTTTCCTCCCTCACTCTTAATTTTCTATTATTACCTTTTATTCAGCTTTTTGTATTTTTTTCCAGTGAAATTCTTTTACAGAAATATAACTACACTATAAAAGTCCCCATTCTCATTCCTAATTTTGTAATTGTGGTTACAATTGAATTCTTAGCTGACTAGGTTGGGTGGTGTCGTGGTGAGGGAGGTAAAGAGAGCGTGTGAATACAAGAATAGACTATTATTTCCCAATTTTCCTTTCCACAATCATGGCACAGATTTAAAAGGAACTGTGTATAGCATTATTTCAGGGGGATTACAATAAAAACCAAAATCTTTATATAAATTTCTCCAGCCTTTTGTTTTGGGCTCCCGTTTTATGACTCTTTTTAGGCATGGCACTTTCATTAACGAGCACAAGCAAAGCTTCATTGTTCAATATGGCTCTCTAATGAGAAAGAATAAGACTAAGTATTGAGAAAGAAAATTGTACATTTTTATGTGGTGGTTTATAGACTATTACTTCTAATTGAAATTTGAAGTCTGCCTTTACAGTTAAGGTGAAAGCAGAAAATCTCACATTATGCCCCTTGCTGACATAACAGACTCCACCCTGAAGGGAGAACTAGTCTTTGACAAAAGGTAGTGCTTAGATATCAAAAGAAACAGAGAGCTGGCATTGTCTTCAAAGGTGAAATTTGAATGAAGTCCAATGTCTGTAAAGAAGCCATCTGCTGAAGGTAAGGATTTAGGATTGTTGGAAATGCTTTGAGATTGCTAAAAATGGAAGTTGAAGGGGAAAATCTATTAATGTGCCCCGGGGGATAGAGGGTATGTCTAGTGATCGGGATCCAGTTTGCTGATTTTTTTTTTTAATCCAACCTAAGAACTCACAGTGCAGTCTGGGAGGATGCTGTAGAAGGGACTTGGAGTGTTTATTTCAATTGGTTTAACTACACTGGATAAAACTTATGATGATGGAGTTTTCCAAAGCACTAGTATATTTGAGTACTTGGAAACCTGCTCTTTCAATAATTACTCCCCATGCATTCCCAGTGGGCCGAATATTGCCCTCAAAGGGATGAAAATCAGTTCTTGAGAGACAAGTGGGAAAAAACCTGATGTTCCATGAAGCGTGGTAAAGTTTGTCTGTGATATGAAAGTCTCACAGGGGAGAGAATAATTAGGAAAATAATAATGTAAAAAAGTTGGAGGGAGTTAATAATGAATTTAAAAAATTTAGTCTACAAAGTGGAATTATTTACTCTGTAAAGAAAAAAGAAACAGTATATTCTATCATAAGGAGGTCCATCTGAAGCTTCCAGAATTACTTCAGTGACACAAAATTTGTGATATACAGGTTGCTTTGACACAACCTTGAAACTATGCATCAAAAATGTAAATCTTGTTACAATTTTTGAAAGTGGATATGAATGGAAACTTTTCCCATTGTTTCAGAGCTGTAGTTAAAGGTTTAAGGTAAAGCAACACTCTTACTACCTTCATAGGCCTATCCTGGGCCTTTGACCACGTGGCCATTCATCTCAACTGCATCCTTCTTTCCTTCTTAGGACCACATAATTAAATGACTCAAGGGAAAGAGGAAATTCTGAAACTGTTTTATGAACGGTTGGTCTGCAGGGGAGTTTAGAGAATTTCCCCTTGATTGAAACAAGAGAGGCAGCCCTCAGGAGGACAAGGAATTACTGATGCAGTCTAGGGAGGCTGGCATCTCATTTCCTGGCTGGACTTCAGCTTGGGGGGCACACTTGCTGATTTACCTTTTTTGTCTATTTGAGTAGGTGGGAAAGGAAATGGGAGAAAGAGAGAGAAGAGACAGACAGCAAATTCCTGGGGCGGGGAGAGGGGGGGAACATCCTGAACTGCCATTATCTGGCCTTTGTGTTGCCTGCATTTTCCATCAATCGTTGAGGTACTGTGAAAGATGGGCCTAGGGACCCTAATAACAAGAGGCTTAGAAGTACTTCCACAGAGAGGGAGGAAGCTAAGGAAATTCCAAGGGAGATGAAAACAGAGTATCTCTCCAGTAGGTAACAGTGAAGTAGAGAGATCCCACCCAAAGTGCCTCTTACATAATTCTCTTATGCTCCCCACCCTCCACCCTCACCCCCCACCCCTGTAGATGGAATGCATACTGCGGTCACACAGAAAGGCATCAATAACCATGATCAACAACAACCATTTAATAAAAAGAGTTGTGTTCCTTTTAATCTTTTCTACTCCCTTACTAACCTTGAGGAGCTAGGAAGGAAAAAAGGAAGGAAGGAAGGAAGGAAGGAAGGAAGGAAGGAAGGAAGGAAGGAAGGAAGGAGGGAGGGAGGAGGGAGAGAGGAGAAAAGAAGGAAGGAAGGAGGAGGAGGGAGAGGGAGGGAGGAAGAAGGAAGGAAGAAGGAAGGAAGGAGGGAGGAGGGAGAGAAGGAAGGAAGGAAGGAGGAGGAGGGAGAGAGGGAGGGAGGAAAGAAGGAAGGAAGGAAGGAAGGAAGGAGGGAGGGAGGGAGAGAGGGAGAAAAGAAGGAAGGAAGGAGGGAAGGGAGAGAGGAGGAGAAAGAAGGAAGGAAGGAAGGAAGGAAGGAAGGAAGGAAGGAAGGAAGGAAGGAAGGAAGGAAGGAAGGAAGGAGGGAGGGAGGGAGGAAGGAAGGAAGGAAAGAAAAGCAAGGGAAGAGCAAACACAACCTCTTCCTTCCGCAAATCCAAAAGCCCAGAGTAAGTATGCTTCAAATTGAACTTGCTATTCAAGATTCAAGCTGCCTATGACTTGACCAACCTCCTTAAATGCCTGGACTTTACCCAGTCGGCCTCAGAGATTAGTGAAGGGATATTGAACAGGACACCTCTGAAGGCAGCTATGGAAGGAAATCTTTATACCATGCCTTTACCCCAGCACCCCTGTTTAGACTGTCTAATCGACAGACTATTTCTATTTTGTTAAAGCTCAGGAAGACTGAAGGACAATTTTGACTTTATAGATACTTATAAATTAAACAAACAAACAACAACAATGAACTGTCAGTTAGGGTTTGTTATTTTCCTCCATATCTTTGTAGTTCCTTTTTCAATGTACTCAAAACCTTAACTTATTTTCAATATCTTTTCCTAAGGAATTTTCCTCTCCTATGATCAGCCTGATTTAACCAAGAGCCACAGGGACTTTGTCTCCATACAGCCAGTTGGAGTTATCTTCATTGTTAAGTACTGCTTCCTTGACTTTCCTGGCCATAAGAATTACTTAGGAACTTTGGATATTGTTATTAGTATAGTTTCTGAGAGTGTTATGGACTGAACTGTGTTTCCTCAAAGTTAATATGTTGAAATTCTAACCTACAATGTGATTGTATTTGGAGAAAGACCTTTAGGGAGGAAATTAAGGTTAAATGAAGTAACGTGGGTGGGGCCCTAATTTGATACAACTGGTGTCCTTACAGGAAAAGGAAGAGACACCAAGATCTCTCTTTCTGCACAGGCACTAAGAAGAGGCCATGTGGGATACAGCAAGAAGACAGTCTTCTAGAAGCCAGGACAATAGCCTTCAGCAAAAACAGAATCTGCAGCCACCTTGATTTGGGACTTCAAGCCTCCAGAACTGTGAGAAAATAAATTTCTGTTGTGCAGGCTGTGGTATTTTGTTACGGTAGCCAAAGCAAACTAAGATGGGGGCCCTTCCTCTGGAGTTCCTAAGTTACTAAATATGAGATGACTCTCCAGAATGTGTGTGTGTGTGTGTGTGTGTGTGTGTGTGTGTGTGTGAAACAAATGAAATGATTTTTATGATCTTGTGAATTTGAGAGCTACTAAAATGAAAGTATTATACTTATGAATATTTCTGTTTACACCTATTTCTTTTTTTGTGTGGGGATACAAAGGAGTTTTTATTATACTATTTTCGTGTAGTTCAAAAATAACATGAGACAAGTTTTTTTAAAATTGTCTAGATAAATAAAGGGGAATATACAGATATATTTTAGCACATACAGTGGCTTGAGGCTATTTTATGTAATCATCCACTCTGTTGTCTAGTATAGAGAAGGTGGTCAGTTTAATAACATAAAACAAAATAAAATGGAAAAAAACGGTCACCCTGAAGCCCCTCTTACTGGTCACAGTACTAATGTCACCCCAGCTCTTTGTCTGATCAACCAGTTGTTTTACACATACACAGTCTTACACTTTTTCAACGAGCCTTTTTTTAATTTTTTAATTTTTTTTTACTTGTTATTTATTTCTGAGAGAGAGAGAGAGAGAGACAGCATGAACAGAGGAGGGTCAGAGAGAGAGGGAGACACAGAATCGGAAGCAGGCTCCAGGCTCTGAGCGGGCTGTCAGCACAGAGACCAACGCGGGGCTTGAACCTACAAACCATGTGATCATGACCTGAGCCGAAGTTGGACGCTTAACCGACTGAGCCACCCAGGCACCCCTCAACGAGTCTTTATTAGGTAAGCCATGATTCAGGGTCCAAGGTAGGGAATCCCATGTACCCAGGTCCCCCTTTGCCACCCTGGGAGAAGAATGGAGGACAGAGGAAAGGTGGGTGAAGCCAGTTCAGATCTTCCCGGGAAACATACCTTCTGCCTGGCACTCACTTCAGGCTGACGCCTGGGACATGTAGCAGAGGAACATGTACACACACTGGTACCATTCACGCATGGCGCCCTTTAGCAACTGTTGACTTCTCACAGCCATGAAAGCCTAGACAGTTCTGCTAGGAATTCGTTGTCTGGTTCTTGTTGGGGAAGTAGTTGTCAAAAGAAGTCTGGTAGTTCTTAATTTTGGTCTTGACATCTTCCACCATCATGCTGACTCTTAAAGACACCCCTGAAGCAGCGCACAGCTCAATGTGACCCTCAGCAAGGACTTGCTTATACTTCTCCTTCCTTCAGTCTTTATAGACTGTTCTCCATTTCAATACTTATTTATTGATTACCATTCTAGGTAGTGAGAATATAGAAATGAACTTTTAAAAAAGACAGGATACCTCCCTTCCAGAAGTTAACATTCTAAGGGAGATAAAGACTATACTGACACATATTATTTATTAATTAATATGCAGTAGTGATAAATATTATAAAGAAAAAAAGGTAAAGTATTAGAAAGTGAGTTACAGTGGTAGAATGGGTTTTTCTATAAGAAAGTCAAATAAAGTATCTCTGAGAAAATAACAACCAGGCCAAGACTTAGATACAGTAAGGAAGCCATGTGGAAATGCTGATGAAGAACATTTCAGGCACTGGAAAAACATGTGCAAAATATTGTGACATCTGTTATGTTCATCTCAAGGGCCAAGATGGCTGACCAGGGACTGAGAAGGAGGGAGATGGGAGATAACCTCTGAGAAGTGGGTAAAAGGCCAGATCAGGTACTACAAGGCCAAGATAAGGAGGCTGGATGGTGTTGAGCAGAAAAAAGTTATGATCTGATTTATTTCTATGTGGAAAAACCATGGGAGTGAGAAGACATATTGCAAAGCCAGTTAGAAGGTTATTGACATGAATAGTCTGGGTTAACTCCTAAACATAGAATTTCAATGAATTTTAGTATGATGTAACCAGTAGGTATAACCAGGTCCAAAAAATCGGGGAACCAGAGGCCTCAATGTCTACCATTATCTAGAGATTCTGATATGTTTTTCTAGTTGGATTACAATCAAATGTGGAGCCTTTTAGCAGTCTTTCTCCTTATTAGAGGACCTAACTTTGTGGCTTTTCTGCAAAGAAGAAGGTAGTTGGGTCTTCCAACCCTGCCTTCTGACTGCCATCTGGGAAACATGCAAACAACTCATTTGATTTTCACAAAATGTTTTACAAATAACGAAAGCAGGCATATGAAACACAGTCCCACATGATTTATGTCATTTCCTTCAACATTTTCGAGTTACCTGTTGAGGTGGAGTTAGAAATAACTTCATTTGCATACAATGGAATTGCACCTTTAAAAAAAACGTGCCTCTCTATAAGCAGAACTTATCAGTGACCTCAAACACAGATTTTCTAAATATCTGCTCTTAGAGTGTCCATATCCTTTGTGCAGAACAAAATTATTTGATGAAAGTGTCATTGTGTTTTAGATTGAGGTTTTAAAGTGATTTAATTATAGCCATAGAATGTTGGGTTTTATGTATTATATTGACAAATCCAAAACCATCTTCTGAATTTAACGTTCTCCAAGGAGATGTTAAAAGCTTACTGGCTGCTCTTTCTTTTGGCCAAAGCTTCATAGTAGGTAAAAATGCTTCCAATGTTATTTTTGAACTATTCTATTTTTGACTCTAATCCTTTTCTTCACTGTGGTTATGGTCCTGAGTCCCTAAATTATTGGCTCTCCTGCAGTTTCCAAAAGCTAATTCACACCACCATGCACATTAGGAAGGTGGTGTATATAATATTCCACTAAGGGAGACCGGATGGACATTAAGCCCCCACCAGTAACTGGTCACGAGTCAGGCTACAGCTGATGCTACTCATTTTTCTTCACTGACAAGTTTTCATTATGTGGCTTTCCCAGAGCCATTGAGAAATTGATCTGCAGCTCATGGAAGCTCAGACGAATTGGGCCCATAAGTGAACCCAAAACATCAGAGCAAAGTCAAAACGATTGCCAAGACTTCAACACCTAGTACAAGGCGAGCACCACCCCCCTCCCAAGTTCTCCCTTTTTCCCTCCCCCACCTCTTCTTACATAGGCGCACACACAGGTCTCAGACCTCTCAAAGGGGCTTCTCACTCTGGGGACATCCCTAAGGCCTGGAGAGGCCATGTAGACTTTTCTTTCATCTTCCGTTTGCTTATCTTCTGCCTAAACAGGTCAAAGGTTCACATTCTTGAAAAAACAATTCCCTAGTTATGTGTCTACACATGATATTAAAGAAAGGGCCTTTTGTTTTCTACAAAACTGTGTAAATCTGGTTGAAAATCTAGGGTATTGATCTAAACTTGCTCATGCAATTCTGACATGCTTGGGGACAGTGGGATTGCTTCATAGAGTATGCAAGGGTGATATTGTGCAACCCTGGGTATACTTTGGGAATGAGATGCTCTTTTTTCAAGTTTATTTATTTTGAAAGAGTGAGAGCCCAGAGGAGGGGCAGAGAGAGAGGGAATCTCAAGCAGGCTCTATACTGTTACTGCAGAGCCTGACATGGGGCTTGAACTCATAAACCGTGAGATCATGACCTGAGCCGAGATCAAGAGTCAGATGCTTAACGGACTGAGCCACCCTAGCTCTCCAGAATGAGGTGTTCTTAATACTATTCCAGGAGCCTGAAAGAGTCTAGAAACATGCTCTGGTTCCAAGAAGAGTTAAGAGTGATAAATATGACTTGAGCTGATAGAGTTTAGCCAGGTAAGTGTCTGTGGTGGTGGTACTGGTAGTGGTGTGTGTGTGTGTGTGTGTGTGTGTGTGTGTGTGTGTGTGTGAGGGAGGGAGGGAGGAATAAGGGAATGTGTGTTATGGGATGAATGTAGCTATAGTGGGCAAAGGGACCATCTGAGGAAGGATTGAGGCTTCAAAAATAAACTGAGATCTATCATACTAAAAGGAATTCAGTTAAGCCAAAAATAAATAGTCCTTTTCCCCCATTCCATCCACCCTTTATGAGTTAGTACCCACCCAATTCCCTGAAAGCAGTGATGACATCCCACAGTCTGTTTCTTCCCTTAATGATAGGGGAATCATTTCTTCAACAGCCATTGTGAGCGAGGCAAAGTGCTTGAGGATTTTTGATGTCATAGGTAGACTACAATTGGTAAACTTTGACCCAGAAGTCACAGTCTTACATTGTTAGAGAACTCAAATTAATTAACAGGGAGTTTCACTCTAAATTTCCTTGAGGGAAGGGGGTCATCTTCTCACCCACCAAAAGCATCTTGGAAAAGCTGCAGGATAACTTTTTACCAAAAGAACAAATCAATACGATCCATCCTTCAGAACCATTTACTGAGGGTGGCCCCACCCCTCAGGCAGTTGGTCGGCCATGTCTCTGTTGTGATGAGCCTTGTGCCCACACACATCTAAACTCCACACTCCTCTAGACATGTGAGTGCAGGAGGCTGGTAGTGTGTAGGAAATAATTGAGACCATCTGATAGATGAAATATCTTGGTGTGAGGTCACCTATTTTATATTACCATTTGAGGCTTATGCTTGTATCACCGTATCCTTTGCATAAACCCTTTTGTGGTTCAATAATGGACCCTTGGTTTAGTCATTTCTGTTAGAGAGCCCAAAGACAAATTCCCATATCTGGCTCCAGCTGAGTGATGGGTACACAACTGGTAATCATTCTGGGACTTACCTTTGTAGCAATTATGTGAAGGAACTGAGGGCTTCAGGGAAGAACATGGTTTCTATGATCCACAGAAAACATAACAGACCAAGAAATTAATAAAAACATAAATTAGCTGAAGAGGGCATCTTCCTTGCATTATTCTATGAAATTCCCAGTTACAATATTTTATTTTAAATAGTGAAATAGATTTGAAGCTTAAGGCCAATTACACTTTTTTCCCTTTCACCTAAAAATCATGATGGTAGTTGGCTAACTGTGTCATAGGACAAAATGGTCGAGAGTACGTCCTCAGTGTGAGAATTGGAAGCATTCCCAGAATCCTCTTTTTGAAATGATCAAAATGGAGGTGGAAGGTGGGTTGGAAAGGGCTTCTGTGATAGTGGTGTGAACCAAAACCCACCAACAAAGTTTCATCTTCAACAACACATTCTGTGACTGGTTTCAGCCCAAGGCTGCTTCCTTCTCCAGGCTAGAGTTTGGATATGGGCAAGTAAGATGTCTACAGAACAGGATGGCTCCCTATAGATCTAGCTTTAGCCTGTATGAGTTACTTGAGGAAAGGTGGTTTTAATGGGAGGGAATGCTGACCAATAAAGATTTCTTGAGAGAATAAGTAAATAAATGAATGAATCCACTGCTGTTTGCCCACAAAGAAGCAATCTTTTGTAAATGTAGAATCTAATTTTTAAAATTTAAATTCCAGCCAGTTAACATAGAGTGTATGTTAGTTTCAGGCATATAATTTAGTGATTCAACTCTTCCGTACAATACCCAGTGATCATCAGAGCAAGTGCACTTTCAATCTGAAGGAGAGGATAACCACATAATTCAGTTACATTAAAGAGTTATACCTACCTACAGTGATTGGGAGTAGGTATATCTCTTGACAGATTTGGAAGGCAAAGATAACCTCAACCTGGTCATTACTATGGAAGACTGATGTTAGTCATGGTGAGGCCAAGTCACCTGTGGCAGTGAGTACTGACAACTTGGAGTAAGTTGTCCTTTCAAAGCTCTTTGTAACTTCCATCTAGTTCATCTCCAATGACACTATAAATGAGCAAAGATGAAAAACAAGCAAACATTTTGATGTCGTGAATCAAAATGATTAATTTCTTCTCACTTTTGATCAATTTCTGGTCAATTCAGTGTAACAGAAATAGAAATGATGCCTTGTTAGAATATCAAATTGTGAAACTTTTGTTTAGTAGGGAAACTAATTATTATTCCACTTTATTTCTGGCTAAGCTTGTCAGTTTAACTACTGATGTTTGTCCCTTCATTGAAGAAGGGTGTGGCTAGTTATACATTTGAGATAACACAGCATTCTTGCCAAAATCACCTCACCTCCTACCCTACATCCATCTGTAACACATACATGTAGATCAAAATGTTTATAAACATTCACAAAGGTAAAAACTGAAGAGGAAGCCACAGAAAACTCCCACCCACCACCTTGCTTGGGACATTATCCTTTAATTGAATAGGAAAACAAGTCAGTTTGGTTGAACACATTGTCCAAATTAGTCATCAAATAAGATGATGGGTGTTAAAGCATTTTGAAAATATATAAAGCTTTTTAGAAATGTAATATGGTATTATAATTGTTAGTAAATTTCTACTGGATTTTGAGCCCTTTGAAACTGGTTTAATTGCATAGTATTTAAGATCAGATATCTTGCTGGATTGTGTTTCTGATTGATTATCCATTTTTATACTTAGAGTTAATCTAATTACGTGTGCAGTAATGTAAACATCTAACTCTTGGTTCTGTGTCTACATAAGAGCAGTGAAACAAATAATGTATAAGAAACATTTCTAGTTTTTTTGTTGTTCTTAATATTTATTTCTACCTTTGCATAACAAGAAACAAATCTTCTTAAACTGAAAATAAATCTCTGAAAGCGTGCTTTGTAAGCAGAGTTTAATGTCTGTATCATTGCCTTTCAGTCAAATTTATTTTTTTCTATAACCATATTCTAAACTTCCACATTTTCCTCAGTTTATAAAACTTAAAAGATCTTCAAACTATTGGTTCATTCATTCTCACTATCATATTTATCATGTCTTCAACAGGTATAAATTAACAGGGATAAGACTAGATAGGCCAATTAGTTGAAATACAACCCAATTCTAGGACTTTATGTTTGAACAAAACTTTTTCCACTCCTTCCTGTGGTCACTTCTTCCATTGCACTTGGAACTTAAATTGTGTGAGCAAACCCTCCCTGAACATCCGCAAGGCCTGGGCTAGGAATCCAAATGGACATCACACATTAGACACATTTTAAAGTAATTCTGTAATGTAATAAATGTTTAAATAAAATGTGTTAGACACCTAACTTAACCAATATACTTTCATAATGACAAATTTAAAAATATCTCTGTGCTATTGTTTTTACATATCTAAAAAACAAAATATCATTTCAACTTATTCTCAATAATACAGAAGGTTAAAATATGATGTAACTAATCAAAATATACAGTACATCATATATTTTATTGAATATATTTTCATCAAAAATATAAATTAAGGTAAATAGGAATTAACATAAAGGGGTCTCTGGATGGCTCAGTAGGATAAATGTTAAGCTTTTGGTTTGGGCTCACCATTTGTGGGTTCGAGCCCCACGGGGAGCTCTGTACTGACAATGTGGAGCCTGCTTGGGATTTTTGCTCTCCTTCTCTCTCTGCCTCTCCCCCGCTCTCTCTCTTAAAATAAATAAACTAAATTTAAAAAAGAAAGGTAAGCTATAAACTTTAAAAAGTAAATAACTTTATTATACTTCCCATTTTTTCTAAAATTTTGAAAATATCTATCAAAATTAGAGGATAATAAATGAATCGTAGTGAACTTGGACACAATTTTTAAATAATTGTATTTTAATAAAACTTTTAATTTTTGAAAGCGTTAAATCTTTAAGTATTTTAATAAATATGAAACTACCCATTATTCTGTCATTCAATGCCCATCTGGTTGCCAATGTAAAGAATGCATATCATGCTCCATTTATGTTTTGTCTCAACCTAAATACAAACGCATTTAAAAATAATTGAATTGCTGAATATTGAAAGAGAGTTCTCAAGTCACTGCGTTCCACTATTGTAAATATTGTGTTAGCTCATGTGTCCCTCCTAAGCCAATGATTGGAGTAGGAGGAGCCATAAAATGGGCCCTCAGCACCCCTCCAAAGGATACCTCGTGATCAGAGAGGCTTTTGCATTCCTGCTCACTGAGAAGATTTGACAAGTTAACGAATTTTCCTTCTCTCCTCTCTTCCCTAAGTACTTCCACTGCTCCGACAGTCCCTGTGCTCAGAGCAGTGCCCACTTCCTGTGTCAGCAGCTCCCTGGCCACTCACAGGCCCCTCTGCCTTTGGAACCAACTGCTAATTGTTTCGAGGTGAGATGGAAAACCATTTCCCTGGGGTCTGAGGACACTTAGTCACAAGAGCAGATGTTTAGGTTACAGGTTGCACTTCACAAGAGCTAAGTTCAGAACTGCTTGTGATTGGGGGGCCTGGGTGACTCAGTTGGTTAAGTGTCCAACTTGGGCTCAGGTCATGATCTCAGGGTTTGTGGTTCTGGTTCAGGTTCCTTATTAGGCTCTGTGCTGACAGCTCAGAGCCTGGAGTCTGCGTGTTTTGTGTCTGCCTCTCTCTCTCTGCCCCTCTGTTGTTTGTGATCTCTCTCTCTCTCTGTCTTTCAAAAATAAAGAAACATTAAAAAACTAAAGTGATAGATGCTCCTTGTCTTTGATAAAGTTCGATTTCTCATGTCTGTGATATTTGGGTCCATGAAAGCACGCATGCAAGACCAGAGCCCAAGCCTGCCTGGGTCAAAGGTGTACACAGGATGTGAAGCTGGAGCTATTGGCAATCTTGGTGTGAAGCTTGACGATGAAGCCAACAGAGTGGGAGACAGAGTGAACTGATGGCGAGGAACTGATCCGTGGTGAGAATGTCTGAATTCCACATTCCATCGCACCTGAGGCCAGGTGTACATCTGGAATTTTCATTGGGTGAGACCATAGCTTGTGTTTCCTTTCTTAAGTCAGTGTTAGGTGGGATTCCGTCATTTGCAACAGAAATAGTCACAACTAATATAGCAGGAAGCCATTCTCTTTCCAGTACACTAATCACCAGGAAGTGCCTCGCCGGCATTGGCTTCATTTAGTAGAATGTGGATAGGAATTCGAGACAACCCACTGGATGTCTGCTTCACATTCAAATTTTGGATCAGGTATGGGTGGCCACCCTTTTCACCACCACCACCATCCAACCACCCATCCCTACTTTTGCCTTTATTTCTAATGGACTTTTTCTAGATGCTAAAGTCCTCTTTGAACAGCTAATTGCAACTTTGACAAGAAGATCATACAGAGGTTTGAATATGCAAAGAAGCCCTGAAAGTGCTTTTCATAAGAGCATCATAACTACAGCTCTGACATGTTCATGTATTACATGTGGATCTTGTTAAAAGGAATAAATACCTAATTTCATAGCCCACTGTAGAAGAGAGGATTGCATTTCTTAAATCTAAACAACCACCCATTAATGCTTAATTCCCATGATTTGAAAATCTTTTCTAATCTCATTTTTCTTTCCGCCTCCAGCCGAGTGATTTTTTTTCCATATATTTAATCATTAACATAGCATCAGTCTTGTTTGTAAGGTAATACCACCAAGAAACCTGCCTGTGCCATAATGGCTTAGTTGGAGGCTGAACATTCCTAATGATTATGCATTCATTTAAAGCTTTCATTGCACAGTAGCAAAGTCGACTTGAAGTAAATCATAAACTTCACTTTAGTGAGTGTATCACATATCAAGATTTTTATAAGTACATGTTGACTTTCTGGTAGAGGCCCAAGTCCCTAATCAGTCTTCCAAAAAAGAAAAAAAAAAAAGGAAAGAAAAACTCACAGAAATACAGTGGGTGGAATCATGCCCTACACTAATAATCTATTTCAAAGAATACCTTCTTTCAGACTACACAAAAATATAGTGCTTACATTTTTACAAACCCACAGTTTATGTAGAAATTATTTTATGTTTAGATATCACTCACTAGTAACTGGTATTGAGCCAGCCTGTGAGCTACATAAACACCAGATTTTACACATTACATAGCTCTCACAACATTTTGCTCTAAGCTAGTTAGTTAGTTAGAAATCTACATGTAGTTTATAGTCTAACCCCACCCAGATAGTTCTCCTGCTCTGGCTATTTTGGGTTTTTTGTTGGTTGGTTTTGGTTGGTTGGTTGGTTTTTTTGTACTGTATTGCATCGGTGTGTGTGTGTGTGTGTGTGTGTGTGTGTGTGTTGGTTAAGAAAAGCAGCAGAGGGATTTATATATATATACACCAAAAGAAATCAAATCATACATGTGCACTTTTGTAAACTAGAAATTCCCGTTTCTTTTACTGTAAATCACTACCAGATGTCAAATAGCAAAATGTTCATTACTCCCCAAAATAATAGACTTGATTAATGAGTCACATTTACATTGTGAAATCTTGGTCTCTGTCACAACTGGACACGGTTTAAGAAGTTTCTTTTTTTAAAAAAAAATCATACAGATGGGGAAATAACTTTAACTATTACGCTTCAAAGACAAAGTAAATATTAGGCATCTTGGGCAGGGTTTGGTCATCTAAGGGGTAATAACTTCCAAATGAAATGAGGCTTTCTTCTTAAAGAACAGAAGTGGTAGCCATGTCACCAGACAGAAAGGTAGATATGTTTCTGGCTCATATGTTATCTGTGGCTCATAACTGTTTTGTATAAGAAATGTGTTCTAGGGAAATTTCAGTGTGATGTGTAAATGTTTTTTTATTTTTTTAAATTTAATGTTCTTAAATTTATTTTTGAGAGAAAGACAGAGAGACAGAGCACAAGCAGGGGAGGGACTGATAGAGAGAGAGAGCCACAAAATCAGACGCAGGCTGGGCTGTTAGCAGAGAGGCCGATGCAGAGCTCAAACTCATGAACTGCGAGATCATGACCCGAGTTGAAGTCAGACACTTCAACCGACTGAGCCACCCAGGCGCCCCGCTCTGATGCATTAACTTCTAAAGGCAGTCTAATCGCTTTAGTCCAGTTCCCTAAACAATCAAATTTTGGGCTCATAACTTTGTGATGATAGTATTCGTGTAGAAGTACTATTCTAAAGAAAACCCCCATTTCTACTGAATAGGTAATCTGCACTTGACAAGGAGCATCTACTTTAGTGAAGTTAACAGATTGTAAACAAAATTGGTTCCCAGTCTGTATGCCATTCTCCCAAAGAGACACTTGTTACACTCTAACCACCATTCTGCAGCATCATGTGGATTCTCACCCATGGCAAACATTTTCAAAAGGTACTATTAACCATATCTCTCACCACTTCCTATATGTGTGTCCCATTGCATGGAAGTAAAGATGTTAACAAGTAACACAAACTTGACACTGGCAGTTAATCAAAATGTTTTTTTGTCAGCAAAGCTGACCTGTGATGACTCCTAAGCATCTGGAGAAGAGCCTTTTGTCCGTAATACTCAGTTCAGACACTTTGGAACCAACATTAGTGTGTTCAGCTATAGGAACATGGGCACCTGCATGCATCTATGCAATCCCCTTCCCAATCAAGCATTTATTTACTCTTATGCAGACAAGTTGTGTGTGTGTGTATGTGTGTGTGTGTGTGTGTGTGTATGTGTGTGTGTGTGTGCATGTGCACGCGCGCCATTCAATTTCTTAGGAGGCAATCCTTGGATCAAGAACATTAAGAACATCAACTTTGGATCAAGAATCAAGAACATCAACTTTGGAACCAGTTACATATAAGTTTGAGCCCTAGATCTATGACACATTAGCAGTGGGGCTTTTGTCAAGTAATCTAAAGTCTCTGAGCCTCAGTTTCCTCTTATGTAAAATGGGAATATGAATGAGAACATCAGAGAGTTATCTGAAAAATTAAACAAGATATAGTGGATGAAATCTTTAGCTTTGTGTTCCCCACAGTGTAAGCGCCACACCTCCAGCCATAATTAATAGCAAATTAATTTTCTATTAATTATAGAAAATAAAGGTCTTCTCACCCAAAGACCTTTCTACATCCCGGCAAACAATACTCAAACTCCTTGGTTTTCCCTTCACTGTTCCAGCTGCAGTTACATGGAACAAACACAGGACTCAGACACAATGAGAGACGTTAATATTGCTATTCATTCAAACATGAAATATAATCAGCATTCTCTGAAATAACTTGAAAAGCCAATATCTATAATTGAAATAATGCTACGCCATCAATTACAACGAATCACAGAGCGGAAGGGAGTCCTGGATTATGGGAAAACATATTCATTTTTAAACCTTTTTAATGTTTATTTTTGAGAGAGAGAGACAGAGAGAGACAAAGAGTGAGTATGGGTGGGGGAGGGACAGAAGGAGAGGGAGACACAGAATCTGAAGCAGGCTCTAGGCCCTGAGCTGTCAGCACAGAGCTTGATGCAGGAGTTTAAGTCAGACACTTAACCAACTGAGCCACCCAGGTGCTCAAGACACCTTCATTTTAATGTTGAGAAAACTTAACACTGAAAAGAAGATTTTAGTTTCCCTCCAAATCTCTCCAGAGATGGTGCTGGGAACTGAATCTGGGTCCAGTGCCTGCCCCAACCCCTGCTGACCTCTGTCCTTAGATTACATTCTGTCGCTTCTCTTGGGCAGATGACTGGAGCCAAGTACCAACTTTTCTGAACACACCAAACTTAGGAAAATGTGACAGACAGATCCTGAGCCAGTTCTTGTCACTGAAAGCCAAGAATCACAGAGCATTACCTAATAAGCTCGGTTATAAGGTTTTGTGAGAATAAAAATGTGATAATGTATGTGAAAGCAAATCTTAAGAGAAAAATCTTATGTAATAATGAGGATTAATATTATGCATTTCCCTTATTATTGATGGTGTGCTTGTTAAATTTAATCAGATAGCAATTTGCTGAAAATACCTGCTGTTATAAGGCTTCTATTCTATGGTAGGAGAAAATTCCATAATGAAGAGGAGAGAGAGAGCTGAGAAAAGCCATGGCTTGAGAGCTCTTAACACAAAATGAATTACTATCCCCCATCTTATCAGCAATTTCTGGGATAAGGTCTCCCAGCATCTGGAGAAGACCAGGCTTAACCTTTGTTATTAGTGAAATAACTAAAGCCTAGGGTAATAAAGTGGCTGTCTTAGAACTTATACTAGGTCTAGGTAAAAGCTACTTAAACCTAATGTTGATGAAGAACTCTCCTCAGTTAGGGGGAAAAACATATTGGCAACTGAATATTGAGAACTGAAGACAATTTAGAAGAAAGGAGGTTAGCTTGGCATGACTAGGCACATTTAGCTGTCTAGAATACATTTAGGACCTTTAACTGAAATTCATCTTTCATTTTAAAAGAGGAGTTTTTAGTTATATTTCTTCCTATAGGGACACACCCTTTGTTACACTTAGGCCTATTGTTCATTCTGTCTATCCATCATCTAGCATCTAAAAATCTCTGAGAATGGGACGCCTGGGTGGCTTAGTCGGTTAAGTGCCTGACTTCGGCTCAGGTCATGATCTCACAGTTCGTGGGTTTGAGCCCCACGTCAGGCTCTGTACTGACAGCTAGCTCAGAGCCTGGAGCCTGTTTCAGGTACTGTATCTCCCTCTCTCTCTGACCCTGCCCTGCTCACACTGTCTCACTCTCCCTCAGAAATAAATTTAAAAAAACATAAATTAAAAAAAAATTACAAATCCCTGAGAAATACAGTCTTCCATTCAACACACTGGAATTCTTAAATACATGATGAGTTATAGTTGAAGAACCTGTAGGTTTTCTCAATGGGATGATAAAAGATGCTCCAGTTTCCAGGCACAATTCAAGGATGCCAAGGAGTTCTTCCCTTTTCGACTAAATAAATAAATGATAGATAGACAAGCAGATGATAGATAGATAGATAGATAGATAGATAGATAGATAGATAGATCTAAAATCTCTGAGTGGTCTGACAATGGCTTCATCAGGCTTCCAAACTTTAGAGGCTGGCTTCTCACATAGACTCTTGGGAGTCAACTCTGAGTAATTTGTTCAGTTTGGACAATGGGAGCACAGAAGAGAGGCAGTGGTCATGTATGGAATGTAGTTTGACAGAAAGCCAAGGATGAAGGCAAACTGGCATCTCGTATTGTCCTGTGGTATCTGGGATTTCCTGGACGCCTCCCCCTTGGAGCTCACGTTCTTAGTCATCCTCTTAGAAGTCCCACTTTCCCTTTCCCTTTTCCGGTAGGTTCAAGGCCTCAACTGGCCCTGCAGGGATGCAACTTTGAGCATCCAAATGCTGCAGATGTTGGGACTTTGGCATTTCGCCCTTCTCTCCATCTATCCACCCTCTTGTCTTCCCCAAACTGTGCACTAATTGAGGCACCCACTGGCTAGAATGTTTTGTTTTGCTTTGTTTTTCATAGTCGCTTGCTACTGTGGCATTCCATAAAGGGAGAGTTAGAAGCTAGATGCTGCCAGTTGAATGAATTATTCTGTGCTAATATGGCCAGGTCAGCATGTGTGAAATGGAAAGACAAAGGGGCATGCTTGCAGCCCATTTTTGCCATCATTACAATGAATATTGATCACCACACATCAGTGCAGCTGGAACAATTACTGATAATCACGGAAATGGCCAAAATAAATTGATTGACTGTTGTTTCATCCAGTTTCCCAGCTGTGTAACCAGCTGCACTGCCACAGTCTAGGATAAATCCTGTTTATTGGGTCCTACGGCTTTTGATCATGAGACCACTTGTGAAAGTTTATTACATGGGTACTTGAAGATCCCATTGCAGTTAGAGCACCTTTGAGAATGTCTAACTCATGGAACAAGTAATTATTCATCCATTAGGGTCCCATCCAAAGACATTCCCCCTACATGATATGCATCAACCCAAAGCGTTTTTAAAACAACTGAAAAATAAAGTAAGCATTTGAATTCTGGCATTGGTTTCCCAACCTGTTGTCAGGTGGGATTTACAAATAAATTTAAGTAAAGATAATGGTGTATTTGAATGTATCTAATTCACAGTAAGTTTATACTTGTTAGTTTCTAAATGGACTCAACACAGTGACACACATACATCCACACACATATATTGAGAAAAAGAGATGCCACAATTTTTCACATTTAACTAATATTATTTATGACATGTGGGTGGCTGAACAGTATTTAAAGTCATGTGAACTGCTAGATGAGACTCTTACCATTGACAAGTTCTGTTATTTATTAAAGAAGTTTTGTTAGTTTAACATTGGTTCTGCATGAATAATAGTTTTGTATTTTCTGAATCATCTTTATCGCTTGCATGAAAATAGGACACCCTTAGCCCAATGGCAACTGACTCTGACCTCTCTTATGCTTTCCATCTGCACTACATTCATCAAACCATAGAGTTTGGAATCTGTGGCCTTTTTATGCAATTTGAGTAAGAGAGGGGAGGGAGTGAAGTACTAATAAGCCTCCCCTAGGAGGACCCAAGTGACTTCTAGCACCATCCCAGGGATTTGGGTCAGTGAAAGACCAAAGCTATACTGACAACTTAGCTTTGGACAAGGGCAAACTTTGGTTTGAAAATGGCTCTGTGTCTGCTCTTCTTACCCTGTGGAATTCTGAATCTCTGAGGTTGTTATAGTTTGAAATAGATGCCTCATAGTTCCCCCACACAGACTGGAATGTTCAGATTGTCCCCCTGCCTGTCTGGGGGAAAGTATCTGAGTTTTGGAACAAACTGTACTTGAGGGGTCTTCCAAGATGGGAGAATGGGAATGATGACCTATTATCAGAACTACTTAACTAGGTTCTTGGTGAATATTTTCCTTACCGAAAACTGTGAAAATTCACGGAACACATGGCCTAATAACAGGAAGGGATATTGGCAGTCAGATCTGCCCTAGAAGTCAGGACTCTTCTTGAAAATCCAAAACATATGGCATCAATAGTGATAATCCAAATTGATTTCCAAACGGGGCCACGATGATTACAAAGCACTTGCAGTTAAGACACCTGAAAAGATTATTTAGGGCAGAAATAGTTTATATTACTATGTTTCAAAATTGAAGTGTTAAAATTTATTTATGTGTGACCTTTTTAAAACACTTGGACTTAGACGTGCAAAACATGAATATTTACATTTCTTTTGTGGTGAAATATAATTGTGGCTTTCTATAATTCCTATTTTTCAATGAGTTAACATTCAAGTGTGCTCTTTGTTACAAAAGATGGAAAGGATTTATTTTGACATATGATGATTTCTCTTCAGCTAATTCCACCATTAGTCCTTGATCATTAGTGCTAATGAGGAGAAATAATGTGAGGATAATCCAAAAATAGTAGAAAATCCAAAAGGCATGTATACTTGACTTAAAAATGTTTTGTATTTATTTTTGGATGTGGGTATGTCTGACATTATTGGCATTCTCATTATTGCAAATAGTATAATTAAGTCATATTACAAAGAAGTAGCTTAGAATGAGCCATATTATATTTCAGAACCCATTTTACCTGGAATGTAATGGATCATCATGAATCTAGGCAATGCTAGTACTAGTCTAAGATATATCGGTAGATAATTTTTGCAACCAACCCATCTCTTACTTAAGTCTCCATTTTCCCTTTCCATTCACTCTGGACCATTGCTATTTACTGAAATCCTAAATCCCTGATACTCTAATGGCTCACTCAGCTCTGCTCTGACTTGCTAGTTATGCCCACTGATTAGTGAATACCCCATATCAGACTCACAAATTTATTTGAAGAAGGAAGAGAAATGAAAATAAACAAAACACAGTTTTAAAAATCAAAAATCCTTATACTTGAAAGAGCCAAGATTTGGTATTGGAACTCCTGAGTCGAAGGCCTAGCTTGGGCAGTCTCTCTATCTGTGATGTTGCACAGATCAACTCACTTCTTTGGATTGGCAGATTCCTCATCAATACAATGAGTGGGTTGAAACAGGTTGATGCTTTCCGAAGGGTCCACATTCCCACGGGATTTGTCATTTCTGTCAAAATGTCTTTGATAGGAGAGGATGAGGTTGTTGAGAGTCAGCAGCAGAGTTTTAGTCCTTTCTCCCCAGTTCAGAAAAAGCAATGATATATTGATGTGTTGATACATCAATTGCATTGATATTCCATGTAACATTGTGTCTAGAGGAGAAAAGAAGATTTGAAAATTAGACAACTCTCTTCAGTTCTAACATACTTAAATCACAATCAGTATAATTGGAACACTCATGAAATCCTTGAGAGTATTTACAAAGTGGTATAGAGTAAGTTAAATACCTCATATCAATTTTGGTTGAAATTCTAAGATAGAGTAATGTCAAACTCTATGGACAAATTAGAGTTGGGGGAGCTTCGTTAAACTGGAAATTTTGGAAGTTCCAACAAATAGATAAATAGATGGATGAGTACATATGAAGTATAACTTTTATAATCCAAATTAAAAAAAAACATTAAGATTTTACCAGTGACATTCTTTATATTTTATATAGGTATTTAACGTAACACAACTGATTTTCACAGGTCTTTGCCTTGGGTATTGTTACAGAGGAAAAGAGGCTCTAAATCTCCTCCTCTTCCAGAACATGAGTTTCCATGCTTTCTGAGACAGCCAAGTTTGAAAATAAAATCATATTACTATTGACCATGTTTGAATGCTCTGCTCTCTTTCAAAGGATTTTTTTCTGTCCTTTTCAAAAGCACATGAAATGTAAACTGAACAGATATGTTTTGAATATACGTTTCCACCTCCTTATATATTTGCCACAGATCATTTTAGCCCTTTCTAAAGAGGTTCATTTCCATCTCTTTATTAGCATATTTCAAAAATAGTGTAAGAAATGGCTCAAGGGTTAAGAGACAGCTTCATTTTTGGTCCCAAATCCTTCTGTTTCTCTTCATCATCCCAGAATGATCACAAGGTCTTCTGATAGAATATGAGAGCGAAAATAAAGCTGTTTGGCAATCACTTGACTCAATGTGTTTGAATCTCCCGGTAACCAAATGTTTTACAGATGCTTGGGGTGTGTGTGTGTGTGTGTGTGTGTGTGTGTGTGTGTGTGTGTGTGTCCTGAGAGGAAGAATAAGAGAGAATGTAAAACAAGTCAAAGTTGGAAGAGAAAATTTCATTGGGGAATAAGGGAAGAATGCTTCCTTCTCTCTTTCTACTTTCTTTTATTTCTCTACACTCTTTTACGGAGGACTTGAACTCTTCCTCTCAGTTCTTTCTGGCAATAGCTCCCTTGGAGTTCTTTCTGGCAAAAAAATTAAAGCGTGCTTACCTTTCCACAGAAACCATTGGTTGAGCAGGAGTGGAAATTTAAAAACCAGGGTTAGGTTCTTTTCATTATACACACACACACACACACACACAATCTGACAGAAATATCTTTCTTCACTAGCTTTGGATGAGTCTTTCATTTTCTAATTTTATGTCTCTTCCATATAATCCTCTACAATAAACAAACAGGCAAGCAAGCAAGCAAACAAACAAACAAACAAAGATGATTTTGTCCATCAGGAAAAAGAAGTATAAAAAATAGAAATTAGATATTTAAACTTAAAGTAGCTTTACACATCTCCTGCTTAAACCCTTAGAGACTCCTTACTATTGTCTCAGTTAAGTTCCAGCTCTATAACATGGCTTTACAAGTTCTTCCATGATGTGGTCTCTCCTTACCTGTCCAACCTTAGTTCATCAACAGACCTCCTTGTAGGTACTTGTCCAGCCTTGCTAATGTATGTCCATTTGGGGATCGCCAATCTCTCTTACTCCTTGGCCTGAACAAAAGGGGTCTCTTTACCTTGATCACCTGCCATGCATCTCTCCCTAGCCTTATATGGTTTCAACAAGGTATACCTTCTCTAAAGAAGTTTTCTCTTCAACCTCAGAATGTCTTTACTCCATCTGAATTAAAGTTGTGATACGTTCTATTCTGGTTATAGAGGTAGTGGATATAATATTCTCACAATTCACATACGCAGATAACAAAACTCTAATTTAAAAACAGATTCCTACAGCCCATTTTAACTTCTAGCTCAGGCGTCTATTTCCTCCTAAGTACTGAAAATGACTTTTTTTTTTCACTTCTAGGTAAAGTTAGTCAAAGTAGTGATTATTTTGTTATTCTGGGTCATTATCACAGCCAGTGACCTACTCATCTCAGGCCTGTGTCCCTCCCTGACCTTAGAGATTGTCTCAATATGGAGGGGGATTTGTAGTAATAGGCCAATTAGAATACTTAACTCTTCATAGAGTAAATTCTTCATAGTATCAAAAGCTTTTATGTATATGTTTAGTCCTCACAGCAGCCCTCTGAGGTAGTACTATTATTTGCATACATAATAGGGGAGGCTGATCCTGGATTTGAACCTGACTACTCTACATCCAGCGCTCTTATGGACTGATAAAAGATCTCCATGAAAATATGAGTTTCAAACCAACTGAACCAGAATCATTCCATCCTAAGAGGCATAGGAGGTGGTCAATCAATCAATATTGAATGAACAGAGGGGCATCTGGGTGGCTCAGTCAGTTAAGCATCCGACTTCGGCTCAGGTCATGATCTCACAGTTCGTGGGTTCGAGCCCCATGTAGGGTTCTGTGCTGACAACTAGCTCAGAGCCTGGAGCCTGCTTCTGATTCTGTGTCTCCCTCTCTCTCTAACCCTCCCCGTTCACGCTGCCTCTCTCTCTGTCTCTCAGGAATAAATAAAACATTAAAAAAATTAAAATTAAAAAAAAATATTGAATGAACAGAAAGGAAGAAAATTAAAGAAAAAAAGGACAGAAGGAAGAGGGGAAAGTAAACAAAGAGCTGGCAACCTACTGTGAAAAGGAAACTGGACATGCTCTTCCCTTTTGCAAATGTCCATCATCAAGCTTGCTGTAGAGTGGCTATCCTGGGGCTATCTATCAGAGCAATCTGCAGAATCAGGAAGGACTGTCAAACATTACCTACATGTTTTTGCTTGCTAGAGAGATGTGGGGGTATAAATCTATGTGTGCACAACTTCTGCATTTTTTAAAGGAATTACTTTGTCATCAAGTTCATAAATTCTCAGGTCTTGAGAGGTTGGCATAGACACAAGCAGAAGCAGAGTGGGGTGGGACAGACCCAGAGCACTGCCTGCTGGAGATTTTCTGACTTAAATCTGGGAATATGTGAGGGGCTGTTAGAGGTGCAGCCAGGTATAGAGACAGCTGTAGAATTCAGCGTAGCTCTTGACTGCACTGCACTGTGGGATACTGGAAAGTGAAGGGGTTTCTACTTGCTGGCTGCTTGCACATTAACTTGCATGTGACCTTGAGCAACTTTCTGGGTGTCCGTCTTTTTTCTCGCCTAAAATGGAGGTCACATTTTGAGTAATCGCTTAGGTCTTTACAAGGCTCTATACTCTAAGCTTGCAATGTGTTTCTAAGTGACCCTCTTTCTACCCTTTGCTGGTTATAGCTCAGAGCTATTGCTGAATGTTTTCCCCATTCTCTCCCAGAAAACTATACTGTCTAGCAGGTGGTGGTGGAGGGGTGGAGGGAGGGTTAGACTTCCTTATTGTTGGAATTTGCTCTCCCCCAATTAATTCTAGGCTTTCTTAGACAGAACAATTTCCACGCACTCCATTAACTGTTCTCTGTTCTTAGGTATTCTCTTTAAAAGCTATTTTCAGGCCTGAATACACAGTCGATAATTCCAAGATCTCAAGAAATTGGCAACTATAAAAAATATTCTAGTTGTTTCTATTGTGTTGATATTTCAATTAATAAGAACACATCAAAGAGTGGAAGTAGGAAGGTTTTTTTTTACTGTTTCACATGGAGATGTACTCAAATATATTTTTAAAAGTTATTGAAAAAATGTTGTATACAAAGAAGATAATAGTTCTCTTTTGTATCTTGATTTTTTAAGATACTGTATCAAATGATTCCTCATAATTAATCACTGAAAATATTTGCCACACTGGAGTGTCTTCTATTCATCTTATTTAGTATCAATGTGTATTCAGATTTTTACTAAATCATCAAGTAAAAGATTTGAAAACAAAAAAAGCAGAAGTCACCAGCTAACACTGATACTATTAACATAATGTCTTGTGGATTTTTGTTCTCAATAATAATCAATAATATATATGAACAAATACAAGAAACCATGTTATCCTACATGATAGGTTTTTAATGAGATTTGAGGTGCTAAGCCAATTTTCCTTTATTTCCTTTGACTTCCAGATTACAGTCAGCTATTTCTGGTAGGATACTACAATCTAAAACCAATTTCTTCTGTTTCCACATCTCTGAGTCTAAAGCATCTTCTAGTATTGCTGTCAACAACCCCTGGGCAAGGTCCCAGTTAGACTTCCAAACCTCTCTTTCTACTATATGTTTTGAAATCTTATATCCATTCTTAGTATGTGTGCTGCCGAAGCGAGCATGTTATATCCTTTCTTTTGCACATGTGCCAGCTCCCCAGTGGAGAAAAGAATTGGGCCAACATATATGTAGAAATACTATGAAGATAAATACTTACTTGATAGGAATATCTAAAGTAAAATCTTTAAATTTTATTTCATGTTGTAAGCACTGAACTGTGGCAGAGATAGCCAGTGGCCTCTTTGGTCAATAATTTGCCAAGATGCCTCCAATGATTCCTCCCCAATATTTCCCATTTTCTTAAATTTAGATGTAACTTGTGATTTGCATTGACCAACAGAATGTGGCAGAAATGATATTAGGTGACTTTGGAACCCAGAACTCAAGAGATCTTGTGGTTTTCTCTCTTGCTTTCTTGGCATCAGGCAGCCATGAGATGAAAGAGTGCAATCAACCTCCCTGAGAAAGAGAGACCTCATGAAATGGCTTAGCCAACAACTGAGTCAATTGCCAAGCACATGCGTGAGCCTGTCTTATATTATCCATGCTCATATGCCTTTTGCTCCTCTCCTTTTTGGACAGCAGTGTTTATTATAATTCAACTGTCACTGACTCACTATGTATGCTGGCTGCACAAGGGGCAAACAATTTGTGTTTTTAGTTCAAAAGTCTTTGAATTAAGAGCAACCACACCTGAAGAGCTATTCCTGGGAGCTTCATCTGAAGCCAGACTTAGGGCGGTTAGCAAAATTGTGGACTTCATGCCTGATGCCATAACAGTATGAGATTATGGAGAGCGGGGTCTTGAGAAAGGGTGAATATGTTTGGTATGTGGAAAACATATGACATACTATGACCAGAGAAAAGAGTGTGGCAGATAATCTAACAGCCAGAAAGTCTTCCCATCACCATCTGTGCACTCATTTCAATGGAATTAGAGACATTTTCTCCATTCCTTGAGAAGCTGGCCTTGTGACTTGCTACAGAAGTGGCATGGCACCATGGAAGTCCCAAGCCTAGACTTCGAGGCCTTGTAATTTCTACTCTCACCTTGGTGGATCGTTGACCTGAAGCTCATTCTAACCTGCTGGCAGATAAAAAGCCATGAAGAGCAGAGATGAGCTGTACCAGCTAACACTCTATAGACACAACAGATGGTGTCCAACTTTACCAAACATGTGGGTAAGGTGAGTTTAGAGATGAAATTTAATAAATAACCTTTAAAAAAAGAAACAGCTTACCTATGGATAATTGAATTTATAATAAATCTGATTCCTAAGTGAGATGAATTGAACAGAGAAGAATGATAGGCCAATGCTGTGTCTCATGTGCATTGTGGTAGGCAGCCTCTGAGAAGATCTGCCATGATCCCTTCCTTCTAGTATTTACACCATGTGTAATCCTCTCTCCCTGAGTATGGGTTGGACCTACTGTATTCTTCTAAGACATAGAATATGGCAGAAGTAATGGGAAGTTACTTCTGATATTAAATATAAAAAAAAAAGGCTGTGCCTCCTCCCTCCCTCTGTCTGCCTCCTTCCCTGTCTGTATCCCTCCTCCTCACTTCCTCTCTGTCTCTCTTTTTCTTTCCCTGGGTCACTCATGTTGAGTGTCATGTTGTGAGCATCTTATAAGACATGATGAGAATTGATGTCCCAAGTTCAGCTTAAGCCTGACAACGAACCACATGAGTGAACTTGGAAGCAGATTCTTCAGCCTCATTTGAGTCTTGGGTTGAATACAGCCTCAAAAGACAGCTTGACTGCAACATCATCATGGACCTGGAACCAGAGGCACCTAATTAAGTGTCAATTTAGATTCCTGACCCACAGATATGGTGTGTTAATGATTGAAATTTGATTTTTCAAATACAATCTCCTTTAAAAATCATCATAGGATACAGAATCAAAATGAAAAGGCATTGTTCGTACCAGAAGGTTGCCTGCAATTAAAGACAGTAGGAATTGACAAAAACTCTTGGACAAGATCATTGAATGTTCAAAGCTAGGAGAATGTCACCTATTCTTGAGTATTGAAAGTTTAAAGGAGCTAACATCTGTCGGTATCTTCTGGCTTGACTTTTAAGAGAACTTGCATGACTTCTAAAAACAGGTACTTAGGCTGAGAACAAAATATCAAAGACTATAATATAATTTACCAAATAGAAATGCAGACTATATACCTCAGTATTTTTCATCTATCTTGAAATTACACTATTAATCTGAAAATGCTAAAAATATGGGTGTACAGATTAGGAGCAAAGTTGTTTTGAAACATGCATAATAATAAAAACCAAAATGATTCACTAAATATTAATATGTTGAATATGAAACATGTTCAGACTCAAATTTTATAAGAGAATAAAATAGGTTATGTAATAAAAAGAATAAGTATTTACTTTTATGGTTAGCAAATTAAGAAGTGAATATGTAATTCAATTTTTCTAGAAAAATTGTTATTAAATCATTATTTATTTTGCAACTTAAGATAAATAGCCTTGAATATGCAATCTGGCACAACTGAAGAAATATTTGTTTTTAAAAAGCACAGAAAATTTTCTGACCAAATATAGGTAGCCAGAAATATTCCACTGATATTGACCTTTTGTCATATTTTGCTTTGATGTTTCAGAACTGTTATCACATGAATATACTTTTATTTAAGTGAATTACCTTTCAGTATCTGCAATGTATGAGGCAGAGATACATATTAGTAGTCAAATCTAAGTACTTTTGGTTTCTTTTATGGAAGACTATTATAAAGACAAATTATTAAAATGAATATCTATGCTTGATTTTTCTTATGTAAGGATGAGTTTTATTAATTTTTATTTTTCTAAGGGTATTAGGCAAAGTCTTAAGACCCAAGTTAAAAAATTCCTGGCTTCCAGAGAATCTTAGAAAACCCATTATAAGAGTAGAGAGCATTTATAATGCCAACCAGTAACAGTCAGCTAATGACCTAGGACTCTAGATTGAATTCAGCATCACTGAATTCAATACAATTATAGTCTACCCTTCATCACCCACACAAATGAAGAGGAACCAAAATATGGATAACTCAAAAACTTACACAGGTATAGCATAGGATACTTATGGCTACTTTTTTTCTCATTGTTTCTGCATTTCATCCCCTGTTGTATTTGATGAAGTATTTGCAGTGGTGCATTTCTACTAAATAGTAAAGTTTGATGGCAAGAATAATTATTTTTTCCCACACAAGCAGTAAGTACTTCCATTTAGAGGCAACACAGAAACAAAAATAAAACAAAATGATTATAAAATTTGACTTACCAAGTAACATTTTTTAAAATATTTTTTTATTTATTTCTAGGAGAGAGAGAGAGACAGCGTGAGCAGGGGAGGGTCAGAGAGAGAGGGAGTCACAGACTGAAACAGGCTCCAGGCTCTGAGCTGGCAGTCAGCACAGAGCCCAACGCGGGGCTCGAACCCACGAACCGCAAGATCATGACTTAAGCGAAAGTCGGACGCTTAACCGACTAAGCCACCCAGGCGCCCCTCAAGTAACATTTGAAATCCACTTTACATAGTAAGATATTTTTCTAGCAAGTACATGAGAATTGTATTTGTAAGACTAAAATCTTATTTTATTTTTTATTTTTAAATTTTTATTTATGTATTTTGAGAGAGAGAGGTTGCAAGCAGGGGAGGGACAGAGGTAGAGAGAGAGAGAGAGAAAGAGAGAATACCAAACAAGTTCTGAACTGTCAGCACAGAGTCCAACAGGGAGCTTGACCTAGTGAGCTGCGAGATCATGACCTGAGCCGAAATCAAGAGCTGGATGCTTAACCGACTGAGCCATCCAGGCACCCTTAAAATCTTATTTTAGATGAACTAAGTCCCATGTGCACGAACTGTTTTATAGAACAATATTTCTCTTTGGATTCAGTTCAGTTTTGCTCATGTTTAAAATTTTGGCCATTCTTAATGAAATGGAGAAATAAATGATAAACGTTGGAGTGTTTCATCGTATTTAAAAAATCTTTCGGGGCATAAACAATATGTAGTATGGGACTCTAGGTTGTTGTTTCAAATTTCAAAAAATTTCCAAAACAGCCTATTTCCACTTTTGAGGGAATGATTCCCCTCTTAGGGCCTGACTCTCTAGTCTATCACAGAATAATTAAATGTAACATTTAAACAAAGTCTTAAAGTTTCTTCATGTCTACAATTCCCCATAAGTAAGAAATGCCTATTAAAAATGTAATTATAAGCATTTTTCACAAGCTAGTCTGTTTTTCTGGTCATATCCAGGGAAGCCATGGTCAGAGCTGGGGCCTGTTATGAAGGACCCTGCTAAGGCAAGTTAAAATGACCATTATATAAGCTCCTCTAAAGTTACTATTTTTATATAAAAGACATGAAAGTGGCAGGCATCTGTAATGTTATATTATTCTTAGCACATGGAAGTGGCTTTATGGTTTTGAAAGAATTACATTCCCTTCATTTCTTTAGCATCTCTTTTATCGTCTCTTAAGATGTTCTCTGCCTGACCTTCCCCACAAAAGAAATGTCAGCCCAGCGTCTCTGGAAAATTAGGGTAAGGTCAAAAAGGACAATCTAAAGCCTTGCTTAGACAAAGCTCTTTTCATAGCTGCCTATAAGCCATAGCCCATTGGAGACAGACAGAGAACAGGACCACGCAAATCCATATTGCTGGAAGGGAAGTATTTTAGATGACCTTTACCCTTTGCCTTATCAATGAACCCTGTGAAGGTTTGGAGAGTACGAGTACAGACATGTCAACTATGAATATGCCTTTCCGCGTTCCATTGTGGCCTCTTACATTTTTTGAACTTACCTAAATTCTCAAGTCACGTGAAATAATTATTGAAAATTCTGTTGAATACCTCAGATTCTGTAACACTGTCTGTAACTATCAAACAGCTTCCTGTAACATCTCTGGCAGTTAAAAAGGTCTGATAATTTTTCCCCTCTGTTCCTAAAATATAAAGATCCTAAGACTTCAGATTCTGCTAAATAAGCTTCTTAACAACTGGAGCTATTATAGCCATAATTTCTACCCATCTGAATATCTGTGGAAAATAATTGTGTATAACACATTTCTTTACAATAGTAAGTTTTTCTTAAAGTCAAGTGTCACAGAATGAAATCATTTGTTTAATCTTATATTTTATCAAACCACATTCTAGAGACTGTAGGATTCTAGAAAAATGTTTCTACTAAGGTTATTAGTAAATACTTGTCAGCACAGGTATTACATTTTATGTATGAGCTCATCTCCTGTAATTTCCTTACACGTTAAGGTAAGACTCAGATCTGGAGGCTTCCTACCTCTAACTGCATGCATAACTTTGAACATGGTACTGCCTCTCTCTGTGATTAAATGTTCTCATCTGTACAATGGGGATAATAATAGCATCCATTTTATGGGATTTGAGAGAGGATTAAGTCTTTTTGTACATATGCCCTCGATGAATGTTAGTTCATTCTCCAAGTGCTTTCTCCAAATGTTTCTCTTCAGTTCAGATACACATCCAGCCTTCTATCAGATTCCACTCCTTTGAAGTTCGTTTTGGTTCTCTCACTAAAAGCCTATTTAGATCTTTCATTTATTGAGATTTAAATTATTTATAACTCACTTAAATTATTTCTCCTTCCAAAGATATATTTACATTTAAATAAACTTACATTAAAGACCCTGAGTTTATGTTGAAAACCTACATTTTGGATGTAGTAGACAGATTTTGCTCCTAAGATGCACTAATTGTGTGGTCTTGCGTGAATTATTTCACTTAGTTTTTATCCTAGGCTTAGATTTTTAATCTGTTAAATGAAGATCATATTTGTCTTCTGACAAAATCAACAGGAAACTTCTAAATAGAGATGTATTCATCAGTACACTTTCAGTTGCAAGAGAAAAAAATCGAACCCCAACTGGCTTAGGCAAAGAAAGGGATCTGTCAACAGACTTTCCTGGAAAATCCAAGAAAGAACTGGCTTCTCAAATAATATTTTCTGAGATTAGCTCTTCTCTGTTTTTAAACCCTGCTTTCTTCTGAGTCTGCTTCATTCTTTGGTGGCTTCTCTTCTTAAGATAGTTTTCATCAGCAGTAGGGAAGTATCCTCACAAATTCAAGATTAACGGGGCAGGTTTCTTCTCTTCCCAAAGATTCAAAAAAGAGCCTGGACTACATCTCGCAGCCCTGGTTTAGCCCATATGTTCATCCCTGACCAAACAACTTCAGACATTGGAGACCAAATGGCCCGCTTAACCAGGTCTGGTTTTTGTGTACATCCTTGCCTGGGCTCTCAGCCAAGACCATGAGGTCAACAACTCACCTGAGCCACAGGTCATTCTTCTTGGAAGAATAAGTAACACGTACTGACTGGGGAGATGCCATGAATGCTTCTACAAAATATTAGTTTTCTTCCAAGAGGAGCAAATTGGGAGAAACTACCAAAATAACTTCCAAGGACACAAGACTTTTAAAATCCCTTTAATATCTGACATGAAGTAAGTTGAATCAGAATGAGAGAATCTCATTCAATTTCCTCAATAATTAAAGTTATTGTAATTATTTCATATACACATATATAGTGAAATATGTTGTATATATTATATAGGTTAACATGGTATATAAAGAATATATGTGTGCTGCATGTGCCATGTATTACACACCTTTTTTAAAACTTTTTTTCTTTTGAAGAAAGATACTTCCTTCACACATTGATATTTGAAAATAAGAATCATGGACAGTTGAAATGAAGGGAAAGGTTTACAGGCCAATTTTACATCTGGCACCACTGGTTTATTGAATCAAATGCAAAACTCATATGAATGTGGTTAATACTGGCTATTGCAGTCAGTAATGCATTTTGTTCATTTTATGCCCCTTTAAATGCATATCTGTGCATGTCACTTTCAAACTAGCACCACGGGCTTTATAAACATTATAGAACCACTATACAAAGGTGCCAAATGAGTATTTTGAAATTTAACTACAATACAGCTGGTGACAGATCTGGAAGTGGTGAAAAGAAGAGAAGAGACGAGACGAGACGAGACGAGAAAAGAGAAGAGAAGAAGAGAAGAGAAGAGAAGAGAAGAGAAGAGAAGAGAAGAGAAGAGAAGAGAAGAGAAAGAAAAGAAAAGAAAAGAAAAAGAAGAAAAGAAAAGAAAAGAAAAAGAAGAAAGGAAAAGAGAAAGAAAGAATAGGTCTGGTATGTTTATTAGAGGGCCAGGTAGAAACATCTGTTCACAGGGGCTGGCCTGATTATCATCAGTTGTTTGCTGAGTCTCTCCTTTTGTCTAGTGCCGCAAAGCACATTAAAATCCACAGCCTTTCTCTCAGGCATACTGCGGAAACATGTCTTGTGTCTAAAGAAGGCCAGAAGGTTCTTATTAGCAATCATTCTTCAACTACCTAAGGAGAAAACAAAAAGGCCCTGCCCTTCCCAGGGAGGACTCTTGATGTGGCCTAAACAGTCAGCACCTAATGGGCATTACTAAGAATTCTATAGCCCAGGTGAGCATGAAGCCACCATTTCCTTATGAAAAGGCAGTTTAGACATTTGCAAGGAATAGATCTGCAGGGGAGGGCTCTAAAGCCATACTTTTTGTTTTAATAATAATATTTCTATTCTAACTCTATTTTTAAGTTTATTTATTTAGTTTTTTGATAGAGAGTGAGCAGGGGAGGGGCAGAGAGAGAAGATCCCAAGCAGGCTCCACACTGTCAGCACAGAGCCCCACAATGGGCTGGAAGCCATGAATGGTGAGATCATGAGCTAAGCCGAAAACAAGAGTTGGACATTTAACCAACTAAGCTACCCAAGTGCCTCTCTAACTCCTCTTTTAAAAAATACTCTTTGAGGGGTACCTCAGTGACTCAGTCATGTATGTGTCTGACTCTTCGTTTCAGGTCATGTCATGATCGCATCATCATGGGATTGAGCCCTTTATCGGGCTTTGCACTGAGTGTGAAGCCTGCTTGAGATTCTGTCTCTTTGACTTTCTGTCTCTCTCTCTCCCCATCTGCCCTTCTCCACTGCGTGTGCTCTCTCTCTCTAAAGAAGAAGAAGAAGAAGAAGAAGAAGAAGAAGAAGAAGAAGAAGAAGAAGAAGAAGAAGAAGAAAGAACGAACAAACTTAAAAATACTTGTTGACCTCTGAAATTTGACAGTAAAAAGTAGTTTTGTTGTTAGGATGCAGAGACCTTTTTAAGGCATATCTGTGTATCTAGCTATATTTCCCAGGAAGAAGGGAACTGCTAGCTGTCCCCATTACAACCCAGATTCAGAGAAATGCCTTTGGCTCCACAGATTGTCACCTGAGGTCTGGTAATGAGCAGGCTGAGAATTATGTTTTTGACTCTTCACCTTCCAGCACCAGGCACCCTTAAACTCCATGGCAGAAACCATTCATACTGTCACTGACCTCTTTCTCTTTTGGTGGTAGTTTGGGCATGCAGACCCCTTTGATCATCTGATGTGTCTATTCAAAGGGAAAGGAAAAGCAAAGGAAGGCACAGAGCTCACGGTGAAAGTGCCCCCTTTGTGGAAGCCCAGAGACCAAACTTCAGTGAAACCAGCCTCCGGGCCCAGCCAGAGATGACCCTGATAGCTGGCAGGAAGTTCTCTACAACCAAAATTTTCTCAGGATCTGGCTTTGAGGCAAAGTTGAGGCATTAACTTACCCCCCAAACAGATAAGCTTTTCATTATAGGGCTTCCTTGGAAAGCAAGTTTGACAAGTTTGATATTTATACCAGGACCGTGAAGTTTACTGGCAAGTTCAAAGGCATAATCCATTACTTCAAGCAGCTGCAAGTGGAAAGATGTTTAGCTATATTTTTTACATAAGTGATGTAAATGTTCAAGAAGGCATTATTTTTCCAAGGAAAAGGCCAAGGTTAGGTAGGCAGTACTTGGGTTATGACAACTACTATTATCTGGTGCAAAATTGCAAAATAGGCAAATATGTGCTTTGGTTCTCTGTGTATTTTGTGCTGTATTTCTCCCACTCTGCTGCATGTCTACTGACAAACTCATAAACCTGGACCCACAAACATATATTTAGAAGTTTACACACACACACACACACGAAAGCAATCATGTTAACTTCCAAAGCACCATTTTTCCAAAGCATGCCTCTCTTTTTTGCTATAAAAATATTGAAGAGTAGGATAAGACATGTCAATCATCTATACCCAAGATATCAATGTCTTATATCCTTACTGAGATTATTTGTATTTTAAGCCTCAAAAGAAGCTGAAGGATTGAACTTCATGTTTATGTTATAATAGAGAAGAAAGAATAAGTGATAGCAGAAGTGGACATTGGTTAATTGTTGACTTTGAACAAACGATTTACTCTCTCGTCATCTGAGGAGATTTACATAGTGCTTGCCAATTTTTCTAAACATATACCCTGAATGACAGAAGAGAATGAACATATTGTCTAAGGTGTTGAGGAGGCAGGCTCCAAGATCCCAGTGCAAGAAAGATTTTTCTTGAGAATCTTATTTTTGTCACACAATCCAGTCAAATGCTGTATCCCTACACCTTAATGTTTTGGGATTAACATAAATGTATATATTCCTTCATCAATTTTCAGGCAAATCTGGTGATGCAGAAAGTCACACCATACTTAAATCCTTTGTACTTATAGACCCCCATGGCACACCACCAGTTAGTCTTGAAGATACGATCTAGTTTGAGAACTGATGGGTTATTCATGGATTTAGTATTTTCTGAAGTCTCACAGGGCTGCCATTGTCAGTGATGGGTAGTTAAAACAGCACATGAACAGTTTGCAGATACCACTGGCCTAAGTGGGGCAGGGGGAACATTTGTATGGATCTGGAGATCCTGAGGTCTTGGCCATCCCAAGGCTACACTCTGAGTTCAAAAAGACTCTTGTGGTTACTCAGAGGGCCTTAGAATCCGGGGATCTTGGACAAAGGGTGAAGGAATGGTCTGTTTGGATTTGTGGCTTATTTTGGAGATGCATAGGTCTTACAGCAAAGCAATTCCCTTGGAGCCATGACAGGGTCCCATACCACCTTGCACCCACAGTAGGTGTGGAGCCACTCCAGAACTGGGTGCCACTTGGGTCTAAAGCAAATTTATCAGGGTGCCTGGGTCACTCAGTTGATTAAGCATCTGACTTTGGCTCAAGTCATGACCTCACACTCTGTGGGTTTGAGCCTCACATCAGGCTCTGTGCTGACTGCTCAGAGCCCAGAGCCTGCTTTAGATTCTGTGTTTCCCTCTCTCCCTGTCCCTCCCCTGCTTGCACTGTGTCTCTGTCTCTCTCTCTCTCTCAAAAAATAAATAAAACATTTTTAAAAATTAAAAATAAATAAAGCAGATTCATCATGGATCCTTTGTTGGGGGTATCTGGATATCACAATGGGCCTGTTTCAGATATACAGAGCCACCCTTCACCTCTGTCTAAGACATGGGTTTCGAGTTCATGCCAGTGTGTGAAGACTGACCCAGAGCCCTGCTTTAATGGAGGGCAGGCAATTTCACCAGAATAAGAGATGAACAAGAACCTGGAAAGCACTCCTTGGGGCAACATTTTATCAATTCATCACATTGACTATTGATGGGCCCTAAAAGTGAATGAGCTGTTCCATGTATCTCTGTTGCATGTTGAAGAGGCAGAAAGCCTCAGCCTAAAAGTCTGCTCTCTATTCTTTATTTTTTTTATTTTTTTTATTTTTTGGAGGTGGGGAATGAGATACTGCTGAATAGAAGCTTTGCTAGTGTTCTATTTACACTGATACTCCAGTTTTGAAGAAAAAAAAAAGAAGAAAGCCTGTGTGCCCTGTTGAGACTTTATCTCAAATTCAGGTTAACTCTACCTGTTATGCAGCCTCCTGTATAATATTTTTGGAACTCCTGATGGGACTGTCCAATTCTATAAAGTGCACAGAAATCAACTTTTGGAGACAGCCAGAAATGGTTCACCCAGTAATCAATTCTTTAGGGACATAGAAAAGTAGTAAATAAAAACCATACCTCAAGAGAAGCACATGATTAAGGAGATTAGGTTTCAAACATACAGGTTCTGGACTTTTGTCTGAGAAGGGAGAAATAAACTTCAGGTGATGTATTTTCAAGATGGTGTGGCTTTTATTTAACTCTGTGAGATAAATCAGAAAGCAGTAGGTAGAACCGAAAGTGCCTCTGGTCCTTGGAATCTCTATTATATGAGACCATCAAACCTAGGTTAATATCATAAATTGAGACAGGTTGGGGCATGAGATAATTTTAAGGGTGTTTAATATGTCATTAGTTTTATAAAGCAATAAATATTTCCAAATGTTGTCTGTGAACCTATGCAAAAAAATGCTGGTGTGTGTTTATTAAAATGGAGACATGGGGGCTTATCTTTGACCAAGTGAATTTCTTGGAAAGGCTGGGAGCTGATACTTTTATCACATCTCCAGCTGATTTTTTTCAACCCCAAATTTTGAGAACCACTTTATTAGGGAATGAAAGTTTTCTGGATTCATGTAGAATGAGGACACTTGGCTGCTTTCTTCAGAAGAACCTTAGTTAGATGTCTTCCCAGTTGAATACCAAATCAAGAATGGACGAAAAGGATGGGCTTGGTTAAGAGAACAACAGCATGGAGACAGAATACATTAAACTGATTTTTTAATCCGACTCAACTATGTGGTTTCCAAAGAAATTTTACCCTATAAATGAATGCTTGTGCAAACCAATGTAAAATAAATACTCAAAAGTGCAAGAAACAGGATTGTGCTTTGGGAATCTGTATCCTGGCTACGTGCCAAATTAACCAGGTAATTGCTGTATCCCGAGTTTCTAAATGGAAAATTGTTCTTTGTGCTTTGGATGGTTTAGTGCTATGTTTAATTGACCTTCTTTAATTAGGTTGGCTTGGTGATTCTTTCATTAAAAATCCCAATATCGTGATTACTTCTTTTTATTCTTTTACAGGAAACCAAACCTGAAGCTGGCTACAGCAGAGTTTGTTTACAGTTGGCAAATAAAGAAATGGAGGAGCTAGTTTATAGAATGAATGTTCATTTTTCAAACATGGTGAAGCAAAAGATCATTTTGGAAATGGAAAAGAAAAGAAGTTTGCATGATAGAGAGTATTAGAGGCCCCAGGGTATTCCCAGCCCTGGGGTTAATTTCTCTGTGACAAATCACATATCATTTCTGTGTGTCAATTTCTTTCATATGTCATGAAAACGACTGTATCTATGACAAGGTTGACCTATCAGTATTCAGTGGGCAAGACCCCTTAGGAGACTGCAGGAGACCAGTCAACTGAGAAGCTAACTGCCGAGAGAAATTATTCTAGGCAGCCGTGTTGAAGCAGCATACTGATGGCTGATTAGGAATTGGTTTAAGAATACAAGAGCAATGGGGCACCTGGGTGGCTTAGTCGGTTAAGCGGCCGACTTTCGCTCAGGTCACGATCTCGCGGTTCGTGGGTTCGAGCCCCGCGTCGGGCTCTGTGCTGACTGCCAGCTCAGAGCCTGGAGCCTGTTTCAGTCTGTGACTCCCTCTCTCTGACCCTCCCCTGCTCACACTGTCTCTCTCTCTCTCTCTAGAAATAAAACATTAAAAAAAAAAAAAAAAAGAATACAAGAGCAAAATCACGTGCCTGGGTGACTCGGTGGGTTACGCATCTGACTTCGGCTCAGGTCATGATCTCACGGTGCGTGAGTTCAAGCCCTGGGTGGGGCTCTGTGCTGACAGCTCAGAGCCTGGACCCTGCTTTGGATTCTGTGTCTCCCTCTCTCTCTGCCCCCACCCTTGCTCACACTATGTCTCTCCCTCTAAAAAATAAACATTAAAAACAAATTTTTAAAAAAAGGATGCAAAGAGTGATGCTGAGATGGAATTGAAAAAGGGTTGGAGTTTAGAGACCTAGGACTGAGTTGGTAAGATTTTTCTTGCCATGGTCCTAAGCTACCTGAGACCAACATTCTCATTGGCTTGGTCCTTGAGCCAATCAGAAGCTAAGTTGAGTTGTATGAAGAATCAGTTTCCAAGAAATTTATGTCATTGAATTGCAGCTTCCCCTACTAACCCTTCATCTTTGGGCATGATTTCCAACAGCTTCCATTGTGCTTTTGCACTATTCTGAATGCCAAAACCTTTGCTTGTTGTTAGCTGTCACTAGCAATCCCCCTCCTAGGATCTATGTGTGGTGTGATGGACTGCAGACTCCATATCAGGGCCCGATTTCAGCCCAATGGACCTCTGGTAATTTTTGCGATTACAAAAGGACTGTCTTTAGTGTCCAAAGAATCCTGCTTCTGGGTCCCTGACTATGTGGTCAGATCAACCCTGTCTGGTCAGACTGGGTTAGGTAAAGCCTCAGATATTGGTGATCATTTACTTCTCCTCAGTGGCAATGTCTACTACATGGCTAGTTCTCTTGGACTTGGCCCTGCCTTATTCACCTCCTCATTGCCAGTCTGCCATGATGCTGGAGCTATTCTCATGGGTGAGCTTTTATTAAACATAACATTCAGGCCCTAGGACAGGGAAAGAGGCAAGATTTCATCAAGGTCATAAGTCATTAGTTGTTTCGTTCCCATACAGTTGCCATGTCACACCTGGATAATCTATTTGCATTTAATTATTGAAAGGCCATGCACTGAGCCCCAAAGTCTGAATTTATTCCAATTAGACAGGAAGAGAATTAAAGACATTTTTCAAATGCTTTATGGTCAAAATATGAAAAGTCCTTAAAACTAAATTTAATATTTATTGAATTCCTACCACATGTAAAGCACTGACATATAAACATTGTGCAGGCATTTAATTTCTACTGAGAGAAGATACCATATCTGCCCTAATGAGATTCCTAATCTAGCTGGGGATCACAGACATTTATTTTGAATAAATATGGATTGTTGTGAACATCTAGAATAAAAACATTTCCTTGTTTGTGAAAATATATTGTACTGCATTTCAGTTCACTGACTGACTCAACAAAGTTCATATTTACGAAAGCAGACTATTCTATCTGTAACTCTTCTACCTGAAGTTATTAAAAATAATCACTCTTCAAGACTCTTAAAATACGGGGCAGCTGGGTGGCTCAGTTGGCTAAGCATCTGACTTTGTCTCAGGTCATGATCTCACAGTTTGTGAGTTCGAGCCCTACATTGGCTCTGTGCCAACAGCTCAGAGCCTGGAGCCTGCAGATTCTGTGTCTTCCTCTCTCTATCCCTGCCCCGCTCACACTCGGTCTCTCTCTGTCTCTCAAAAATTGTATAAATATTAAATTTTTTTTTTTTTTACAAAAAAAGACTCTTGAAATAGAAACAATGCCTGGCAGGTCCACAGGCAGTTTTCAATTCATTTATTTATCCCACATGGGCATCTACACTAGTTTTCCCCTAAGACAGATGTCATGGAAAAACAGACATGTAAAATCATGAAGAAATTTATAATCCAATTGGGGAGATCAGGTATACACATAACCGTCGTATAAGAAAAAAAATGAAATGAGTACCATAATAAGTTATGTGGTAATAGAAAGTATGAGTTAATTATAATGGGATTTCAAAAGTAGAGATAATTATGGGGTATTGTTGAAGAACTTATGACCTCACTGCAAACTGTTTTCACTCAATGATCAGGGCAATGGCAGTCTCAGGTCCTAGTAATTTCCCTTTGGAAATCTTGGACATTTCCTAGAATCTCAAAATATGCCCATGGGGAAGAGCCATTGTGGAGAAAGCTACTCTATGCTATGCATCTACTCATTCTAGTGCAAAGCATTCAGGATTTCAGCCCAGGTATGTATAGGGATCCACAAGTAAAACAGTCACATTCTCCACCAAAAAGAACACTCATTTTTCTTCTTTCTCTCTCATAGGACAGTTCAAATTCTTGAACAGATTTTTGCCTTTATGAGCATTTCCATGAGGTTAGAATTAATGCAAGAATGAAAAGTTAGGCCATAGTTTAGATCTTCAGATCCAAAGTACCCCAATTCATTTAACGATATATTTACGGGTATTTCCCTTCAGGCTGATGAAAAGTGTGTAGAACAGCCACTGTCCAGGCTATTGGGGAGCGATCACTATCCCTTCCAGAAACTGATCAGAAGCTCAGGTGACATATGTAAGGAGCAAGTGGAGACTGTTCCTTCTTCAGTGCTATAGAAGATGCATTGTTATGTCCTTCTGGAGTAGGAGAAGGGAACTGGGTGGAGCATAGCTCTGATATACCAGTTCTGCAAGAGTTATCGGAGGGTCATTTATTAAAGAATTACCAGAGGACAGGAAATGTCTTTGACTTTGACAGAGTTGGGAAATGACCAGCGATAAGGTATCAGAGTCCTACTTCAATTCATGCCTTTACTTTGGCCTTGCTCCCTGATTTACAACAAACTACCTCATCTTGGTGAAAAGAGATTGAGTACCCTGTCAGCCAGGGTAGCCCGATTTACTGGAACCAACCACTTACTAGAGTTAATTCATAGCATGGCTTGCTAGCCAGAGGTCCTTATGAGGCAATGAGCTCTGAAATTTATTTGGAAGCCAATTTGTTTAATGTCTCTTCTAGGATCCTTTCAATAAAATAAAATGTGGAATAAAAATGTAAGGGATGCCTGGGTGGCTCAGTGGCTAATGCATCCAATTCTTGATTTCAGCTCAGGTCATAATCTCATGGTTCTTAAGTTCCAGCCCCATGTCGGGCTCTGTGCTGACAATTGGAGCCTGCTTGGGATTCTCTCTCCTTCCTTCTTTCTCTGCCCCTCCCCAAATCTCTCAAAATAAATAAATAAACATTTTTTAAAATGTGGTGCTTATCTGACTATACTGTGTATCTTCACAAGTGGTAAAAAGAATTATTACTTAAATTTATTTTTATTTTTATTTTTGAGAGAGACAAAGAGAGACAGAGACAGAGTACAAGCAGGGGAGGGACAGAGAGAGAGGGAGACACAGAATCGGAAGTAAGCTCCATCAGCACAGAGCCTGATGCAGGGCTCAAACTCACTGACTTCAAAATCATGACGTAGGCTCCAGTTGGACACTTAACCAACTGAGCCACCCAGGCACCCCAAAGCAGCAGAATTATTAACAGGCATGTAAGAATTATCAACATGCGTGTAAGATTTCAGTTGGAGGTAGAAGAGTAGCTCAAACATACATAAACATTATATTAAGTGGATTTTTTTTTTACAAATAGTTTATTGTCAAATTAGTTTCCACATAACACTCAGTGCTCATCCCCACAAGTGTCCTCCTCCATGCCCATCCCCCTCCCCCCCACATCCATCAGTCCTCAGTTTTTGTCAGCATTCAAGAGTCTCTCATGGTTTGCCTCTCTCCCTTTCCCCCACCATTTCCGCCCTTCTTCTCCCCTTTGGTCCTCCCTCAAGTTCCTCCTAATCCTCCTATACATGCAAACATGATATTTGTCCTTCTCTGCCTGACTTATTTCGCTCAGCATAACCCCCTCAAGGTCCATCCATGTTGCTACACATGGCCAGATTTCATGGTTTCTCATTGCCATGTAGTATTCCATGGTATAGATAAACCACATCTTCTTGATCCATTCATCTGTTGATGGACACTTAGGCTCTTTCCATGTTTTAGCTATTGTGGAGAGGCCTGCTATGAACATTGGGGTACATGTGCTCCTATGCATCAGCATTTCTGGATCCCTTGGGTAAATTCCTAGCAGTGCTATTGCTGGGCCATAGGGGAGTTCTAGTGTTAGTTTCCTGAGGAACCTCCACACTGTTTTCCAGAGGGGCTGTACCAGTTTACATTTCCACCAACAGTGTAGGAGGGTGCCCGTTTCTCCACATCCTCGCCAGCATCTAGAGTTCTCTGATTGGCTCATTTTAGCCACTCTGACTGGCTTGAGGTGGTATCTCAGTGTGGTTTTGATTTGTATTTCCCTGATGAGGAGCGATGCTGAGCATCGTTTCATGTGTCTGTTGGCCATCTGGATGTCCTCTTTGGAGAAGTGTCTGTTCATATCTTCTGCCCATTTCTTCACTGGGTTGTTTGTTTTTCGGGCGTGTAGTTTGGTGAGTTCCTTGTAGATTCTGGATATCAACCCTTTATCTGATATGTCATTTGCAACTATCTTTTCCCATTCCGTTGGTTGCCTATTAATTTTCTGGGTTGTTTCCTTGGCTGTGCAGAAGCTTTTAATCTTGAGGAGGTCCCAACAGTTTATTTTTGCTCTTGATTCCCTTGCTTTTGGGGATGTGTCAAGTAAGAAGTTGCTGCGGTGGAGGTCAGAGGGGTTGTTTCCTGCTTTCTCCTCTAGGGTGTTGATAGTTTCCTGTCTCACATTCAGGTCCTTGATCTGTTTTGAGTTTATTTTTGTGCATGGTGTGAGAAAATGATCTAGTTTCATTCTTCTGCATGTTGCTGTCCAATTCTCCCAACACCATCTGTTAAAAAGGCTGTCTTTTTTCCATCGGATATTCTTTCCTGCTTTGTCAAAGATCAGTTTATATTAAGTGGATTTTAAAGTCAAATTTATCAAAGTATAGCCTACTACTTTTATCCTATTATCTTTTGTAGTTTATACTAAAAGGAGAAAGAACCAAGTTATAGTGCATATCTGAGGCATATAGCAGCTATGCCAGATGCATTCATTACCAAAGAAATCCTGACCGTATGTATGTGGAGGTAAAATGCAAAATGCATTGTTTCTCCATAAACACAGCTCATAAATTGACCAATTTATGTCTAAATTACTGGTGAATTTATATTGTATTTTTTTCTTTTTTAAAAGAATATTTTTATTTATTTTTGAGAGAGGGAGAGACAGAGTACAAGTGGGGGAGGAGCAGAGAGAGCGGGAGATACAGAATCTGAAGAAACTCCAGGCTAGGGCCTCGAACTTGTGAACCACACAACCATGACCTGAGCTGAAGTTTGATGCTTAACCACTGAGCCACCCATGCGTCCCACTTCACCCATTATTTCTGAAAGAACTCTGAGGACAAGGAGCAATTCCTACATGTGCACAGGACGAGGAAGACCTTTTGGTCTTGCTCTGGTCTTTCCAAACTGAATCAGTCACCACCAACAAATTCACCTTCCAGACAAAAGGACAACCATGAGACTCTAGTTGCAAGTTCCTGGGCTCTACTGTACTCTGAATATTGGAATTAAATGCATGCATCACCGAAGGGAAGGCACATGGTATAAGCTGCCCTGGAGCTGTTGTACTTCCGGGCAGCTGGGAAAATTTTGAAGATCACAGTAGTCTTGGTTTAGGTTAAAACATGTGTGTGTGTGTGTGTGTGTGTGTGTGTGTGTGTGTGTGTGTGTTCAGTGGGGAGTGGTCTTCAACCTTAAGTCATTTGCACTTGCTGTTTTTGCTCCTTGCTTCTCAATTAGGATGCCACTGGTGGTGCAGTGGACTTATCTTCATTGTCCCTAGCTGTACGATGCCTTACAGGACATTGGGCTTCTTGGCTCTGTCACCTAATTACCAGCAGCAGTGTCTCCTCCTCTATTTGTGCCCCACCTGGTCACTGTGATCATTAAACACACCCCATGCAATTGCAAATGGCCCCCGCAGTACAGGAGTGTCACCATAGATTAGTGGTGTATGATGCTCTTAGTCCAGTTTTTCACATCAGCCTCCTCACCTCCTCCAGGCCTTTGTTCAATGATGCCCTCCCTAGGAAGTCGTCCTGAGAGGTGTGCTCACATGGGGAGCTCCTCTCTGCCTCTCTCTGTCCTGCTTCCCCTTCGCGCCACCTTTATTTTTCTTCACAGCCCTTATCACCATCTGGCATGTAAGTTTTGCTTGTTTATTTTGACCCCACTTCCCACCCACCATAATAGGGGCTTAATTAATATTCGTCAAATTAAGAAAAGCTAAGTGGAGCAGGATGAATTGTTCTTTCACCTCTTGAAATTTGGCATAAATCAGACAAGAATAACAAAAGGGGGCACACACTATTCCAGAATATTCCACAGGCTTGGTATTCTGTGCACTGCCACACATTCATCATCTTGAACAAGTCCACACCCTGAGGCGAATGACCATGAAAACCTTCCTTCTCCTTCCTCTGCGTCATCCAGGGGTCTCAGCCAGCAGGGCACCATGATGAGAATAAATGGCTGGCAATGGAGGCAACAGGGGCCTAACTGAAGTAAAAGGACACAAGGATAGTTGCATAAGGGTATTGTTACTGGGCAGAGTAGGGTGTGGGTGCTGGGACTCCAAAGGTGAGACTCATACAGAGAAGGCTGGTGTGAGAAAGCCTTGAACTTTGGTTGAGGACAAGCCAGCTAGAGGCAACTCTTTAAGGAGAATGCTGCCAGGATAAATATTCTAGGCTCATTATCTTCCTCCCCTCCATCTCGTGTTTGGCTTCCCTCTGACTGTGGCACAAACAGAGCTAGAGGGCTAGTGCACTCCCTGCTACTGTACAGGAGGATAGCAGGGTGGAAGAGGGCGGAGAAACAAGCTCTTCTCTTGGGATAGAAGCTGGAGGAGGGAAAACAATGTAATGCACAAAGAAGCTTCTACCACACCTCCAACCACCATCATGAATTCTGCAGAGGACTTGATTATCCAAGCGGAACCCAAAATAAAAGACTAGGTATAGGCTTTTGCAGACTGATATGTGCTTCTCAGTCCCTAGCAAGGTCATTTTCAGAATGGAATGAACCCCTACCCTTTCTTTCAAGGGAGGGGTATTGTGCTGGGGTTCTGCAGTGTAGATTAAGAACTGTGAAGTATTCCTCCTTTTACATTCATTTGTTATAGAATACGAGGTTAGCATTAGATACAGTGAATGAGGTTCTTCAGGAGATAATCTTATTCTCTGTTACGAACGGGCTGAAAAAGAATTTGCTTTATATTTAGTACAAGTCAAGTCAATGTCACATATTCTAAAATCACAGGGAAAAAATAATTTAGCCCATTATAAAGCACGTATCATGGTCTACCCTATGAAGTAGTGACCTATGTGGTATTTATAGTTGTAGAAGAGGGGGTCCCATGCAGCTCACATTAATATATTATATAGCTATCATATAAACACTGTATTATACAAGTTACATAAATATATTCTAAAATATTATATGTACATATATAATGTGTATACTACATAATACACTAATTATTATATTATGTAATAATATATTATCTATCATATTTATATTACTCTATTATATATTATATAAGCATATACACATATACACACATATACATTTATGTCTATCAGGGGAACATTTCCATATCCTACAGTTTTGGGTAGACTAGAAACTACAGCTATGTGTATGTGCATTCATGGGAGAGGGGCTGCTAGATTAGAAGACTAAAGTGGACTGCTCTACTGGTTGTCATAGAAACTGAAGTAGCACATATATGTTTACCCACACACTCGCTTAAATTAGATTATCCAACAGTCTAAAACACCAAGATCTCTTGGGTCCTCTGCTATGGCACATGGCAACCAGGCTTCTGGTTGGGCTTCAGCTGAAGGCATCCTAGCTTCTCTCCCAAGTAGCTCCTGTAGGTCTGCTGAGCGAGCTGGGTCCCAGCAGAAGACGGGTGAAGCCGTCATCCTCCAGAGCAAGGCAGACAGCTTTGTTGCACTGACAACAAACCCTCAAGGATGGAGCAGGAAGACCTCTCTGACAGCCGGTTCTCTACTGCTATAATCATCCATGATCTGGTGTTTTGTCGTGGCTTTGGTTTTTACAAAAGAAACAAAAAGCTATTTATTGGTGATTTCTTGAGGGCTTTTAAGAACAATGAGAGGTCAACTGGAAATACTTCTGAAGAGAAAAGAGAGCAGATGGAGAGATGATTTTTCCCAGAGAGATCTACAGTGTGTCTTTCCCTTTTTCCATGGCTCCATTGCTATGTCCCAAGGAGTGGCAGGAACACACTTGGGACTCAACAGAGATTTTCTGGCCTCATATGTGACTAACAAGCAGCAGATTTGTCTGCTGTCAGCAGACCTCTTCAGGCCTGGATGAAGAGGATGTCGGCAGTCACTGTGATCGCTGGGGGCCAGCATCCATGCCCTGTGTTCTGAGCATCACACACATGTCCCATTTTCTTGTCTGAACTGGCAGGAGACCAGGTCCAGGGAATGGGCACAAGAATAGTAATATCTAAGACTGACTATCCCATCTCCCTACAAGGATGAAGACTTACAATTATTTCAATTGACTTAAAGTAGAGAAATGGACAATTCTTGCCTGCCTTTTTAAAATGAACTTGAGATTCACACTGGATAAATGCTGATATTTCTAAAATAACTACTGTTTTTGCAAATGAAACCAAGTGAACTATGTTACTATCTTCCACTAGATTCTCACTTTCCCTCATCTCTAACTTGAGGATCTGATGCTAATACACAGACACCTAAAAGAGGCAACACTAAGGTATTCATCATTAATCCAACATGTGGAAGGAGAAAAGCTTGGGGCAGAACCTAATAGGACAGGAGGAAATCAAATAGGAAGATGGATATTCAAGATACATGTTAATAGCATGAAGACACTTACAGGATTCCTCAGAAGAGATATTTTCAAATGTCCATTGACTGATGAATGGATAAAGAAGATTTGATACACACACACACACACACACACACACACACACACACACACACACACACACTGAGGAATACTACTCAGTGATGAAAAAGAATGAAGTCTTGCCATTTGCAACAACATAGATGGAATTAGAGTACATTATGCTAAGCAAAATAAATCAGTCAGAAATATTGATTTCACTCATGTGGAATTTAAGAAACACAACAGATGAACACAGTGGAGGGGAAGGAAAAATAGGATAAAGCATAGAGGGAGGCAAACCATAGAGATTCTTAAATACAGAGAACAAACTGAGGGTTGCTGGAGGGGAGGTTGGTGGAGAGATGGGTTAAATGAGTGATGGGCATTAAGGAGAGCACTTTTAGGGATGAGCACTGGGGGCCATAGGTAAGAGATGAATCATTGGCTTCTACTCCTAAAACCAAGACCACACTGTATGTTAACTAACTGGAATTTAAATTAAAAAAAAAAAAAAAAAAAAAACGAAAAAGAAAAAGAAAAAATAGAGAGATTCTAGAAAACAACCAAACACAAGAGAGGAGAAGTGAAACACATAATATTTCCTTTAAGTTGCTTCCTAATTTTCTTTTCACCACCCTGATTTCAGGAAGACCTTCAGTGTACCTTAGAAATAAGTAGACTCAGAATGTACTTTGCTAGAAAGTCTCATGGCCTGCCCTACTCCTCTGTGCTGGTTGGGTCACTGCTTCATATCCTGGCATTATTTGTTTCATAAGTAAGAACAGTGTCCTCACCAGCCTCCATCTCCTCCAGGCATGAAGGGCATACCCCACCTAAATCTAGGCCACTCTGTGGCTTCCTCTGGCTCCTGAAGTCACTATGCCAAGATCCTGCCCTTTTTACTTCACTTCACCTCCTTGAGCTTGTTTTTCTGATCCTCCACACTTATGTTGAGATGACAAGTCCCACGTGTGCCTATATACTCCCTGTACCCCCTCCCACCTCAGCCATTGATCCCTGACATTTAAAAAGTGTGTGGATCATTCTGGTGAAAAGGCTGACCTTTACAGGTATGTCCCAGATGAAGTAATCGAAAAATAAAGAACGGGACAGAAGAAAATGCTAAACAAAACCTAGATTAAATAGTATCTCGAGGGGATTCCCAATTAAGAAACACCGAAATATGTATATTCATTCCAAAATACGTTCTCACCTACTTAATACTACTGAAGACCTTAAACCGATATGTTTGTTTTTGTGTTTTGCCTTTTTATTTTCTCCAGGTTATCCTTCCTTCCCAGCAATACTTTTATCCACCTCTTTCCCAATGTGAGCCCTTACTTTCACTCTGGCTTTATGTAAACACTTTAATGCAAAGTAAGTAAATTTGGCTGTAAATAATCTGAGTTGCTTCCCCTATCGGTGTCTCTGTTTCTGGTGGTTGTACTGCCCGTGTTGTTAGCATCCTGAAGCAAGCTTACAGAGGAACCCATTTCATTAATTGCATAGATTAAGAGGAGTTTCATTTTTTTTTGTCAGAGGCCAAGGCCAGTCATTAATTTATCAAGAGAATTAAATATACTCCTGGGGGAATCGTCCAAACATTATTTTTAATGCTGGCAGCAAGAATTGATAAACTGTCTATCATCTGTGATAGCAACATCATTTTGATTTATGCACTTTATAGGGTAAAGATAAAAATGGCAAAAAAACCTCACATATTCTGAAATAGTCCACGAGAGAATGTATAACATTAAGAACTCCTCTCAAAAGGTGTAGGAAATGCCATCAGTCAATCATAAGCCTCTAGAGATGGTTCAAAGGGCTTAACAACCCAATCATTTCTAAATGAATTAGCTTGTTTGAAAATGGGCTTTCATGAAGCCTTGATAAAATGATACAAATAGGTTAAATACTTTTCCTTTTGCATTTTTATTTTGGACAGGCCAGAAAGCCTTTTACCAGCTATCACCGTGCCTATCAGAATCTACACGGATTTGTCAATGAATATACCCAATAAAGATTTATTGAAGGCCTACTGAATGCCAGGCACAGTGCTGGCTTTGGACACACAACAGTGACAAGGAAGACTTAATCACTACTCTCATGGAGCTTCACGTCCAAGGAAGTAGACCACAAACCACTGACCAAGGTACAAGATATTTTGGAGAGATGATTACTACAGAAAAGAGAATAGAAAAGAAAGTAACTAGGAATGGTCAGATCATATAAGGCAGTAGGGGAAGACATTTCTGAGAAGGTAGACTTGTGATTTGTGAGAGGGACCCAGTTGTGGAAGAATTTGGAGAAACATTATGGCAGAATAAATAGAATGCATAATGGCCCTACACTAGAAACAACTTTGGAGTATCTGAAGAAGAGAAAACATGCCAAACATGTTCAGAGTGCAAAGGTAGGAAAATGGTATGAGACCAGAGCAGAGAAGCGGACCCAGGTTGTGGCATGGGTTTTATTCCAGTGTACAGGAATGTTACTGGAAGCCTTGTCAGTGGACCGGTAGAGCATGCTTTGCATTTTTGAAATATCCTTCTGGGGCACCTGGGTGGCTCAGCTGGCTAAGTGTCCACCTCTTGGTTTTGGTTCAGGTGATGATTTCACGGTTTATGAGATGGAGCCCCACACTGGGTTCTGTGCTAACAGCATGGAACCTTCTTTGAATTCTCTCTCTCCCTCTTTCTCTGCACCTTCCTCTGCTCGCTGCCTCTCTATCTCTCTCTCAAAGTAAATAAATAAACTTAAAATGTTTTTAAATTAAGTAAAATATACTTCTGGCTGCTATGTGGAGAATAGACACATAGAAGGGGCAAGACACATAGATGGGAACCAATTAGGAAGCAACTGGAGAGTTCAAGTAAGAGAAGATGATGATGATGATTGGACTAAGATTCTGGTAAAGATAGAGAGAGGTGGATGAATTGAGATAAAGTTTGGTAATTGAACTGGCAGAATGGGGTAATGGATTGGATTAGGGAGAATGAAGGAAAGAAAAAGAAGAAGGAGCTAACTCTTGGCTTTTGACTTGAACCACCTAGTAGATTATGCTTCTGCTTACTTCCATGGCCACTTAAACAAAGACTAACATAATGGAACCAAGATGTGTCTTCTTTAGTAGCTGAACAATATGAAGTGGGATATTTTGACCTAAAAAGTACCATAGGTTGGTTGGTTATTTGTTTAATTACTAATTTTGTAGTCAGTACTAAAGTGTAACTATTTAAAGTTTTTGCTCAATAGAGTGATGACCTATTTTGACTTGTAGCAGCATCTGTGTTCAAAATGATGATTAATTCATTGCCTGTAGGTGTTAGGAATTAGGCATGATTCTTCCAAGGAAAAATTCCTGGATGAGTAGGATAGAATACTTGACTTTTTGCCAAGATGTGTTTGGATTTCTCTAGAATCCTTTCCTCTTTTTAAAGCTCAAGAGAAAGCCACTTGGATGACATGGAACTTATGACAAAAGCTGATTCTTATCCAAGGTTAACATATCTTGAGATCCATTCAGCAAAGTGATTTCTCTTTGATATTTCACTTAAAAATAAAAGTTTTATTGCATGACGAGGTATATTAATGCCCTGCAAATGTAATGTGCCTCTGTGATATACAGAGTATTTTAGTTTTTATACACTTAGCAAAGCATTTATTCTATTATCACATAATCACTTCCAGCCTAAATAAAGAATCCAGAGCTTAATGCACAATGAATCCTAACTTTTAGCAGCTTTATTACTGTATCAGTTATTAATTTAAGTTTGTGTCATTTTTAGTTAACAAGAAAGATGGCTTAAAGATTTGTTTGCATTAGAGTATATTGAATATCCTCTACGTTGGGGTATTTAACATTGTAAGAATAAGCTATGATATTATTATTGCAATCCAGACATTCTTATAGTGCATTTAATCCTCTCACATCCAAAAGTGTTTTAAAGATCATAAATACAAGGGACTCATTTAACTTTCAAGTGGTAAAACAGTCTGGGAGATAGGTGTCTGAGTCACAGAAGTGGTGATGCTCCCAGTAGTTAATAATCAAACAGTTTACACTATGCTTTAGTACATGTCACCTCTATTAAGCATGGGGAAGATGAATTAGATTACACTTAGCAAGAACTTCGAGCTCCATGATCAAGACCTGAAGACATACCGAGTAGGTCTAATCCTTCTTGTTTTTATAAGACTACCTCCTAAAATGAATTGCAGAATCCCTTTGCCCTTAGCTTCATGTTTCCCCAAGCCTATGTCTTTGTGGTAATTATAATGGCTACCATTCCCAATCACTTATGCCATTCCAGATGTTCTGTGGACATTGCCTTATGAATTCTTCCTATACCTAATTAACCCTCACAGGTACAACTGTTGGATTACATTTTATAGCTGAAGTGAGGGAGGAGCTCAGAGTTTCAGTAATTTTCCCCATTTATAACTTCAAAATGATGTCTTATGTATGGAGGAGAGTGAGAGGGGGTAAAATCCTCAGAGAATCATGACTTTAACACTGATTATGTGGCAAAATAGCTTGAGATATTATCTTCCTTTTGATAATTTACATCGTTTCTTTTCCACTCTATCCCCGACCAGAATAGAGACTTCCAGGCAGAAAATGGAAGGCTAGATTTGTGCCAGTTAGGGTATAGACTATGGCTTAAGACCCATGCATATGAATAGTCCTCATGTGTATTGAGATATTGAGAGGAAGCATTTAGAAATATTTATAACAATTTGATAGTAACTTTATGTATGCCAACTATCATATAATAAAGTACATGGGCTTGTCTTTTTTAGATTTAACTTTCATTTCATTTTTGTTTATAAAAGTATCAATCCATGATGAAGTGGTAGGGATGGGAAGCTGATGCTTCGCCACAGTTAGTTGAGAGACCCTGGACTAGATAGACAGTGGGCATGGAAAGAAAGCATGAATATTTAGTCAGACTCAGCTAATGGGCCCTGTGTCCTCCTTTTTGGGGTCAGAACATCGTGGGACAGAACAGGAAATAGGTGGCTACATGGTAAATTAAGGTGGTTGGAATCCTAGGTCAACTGGAAGGGACTTTATGCACCAGCAAGTCATGGAAGCCACAGAGCGTAAGGCCCCAAGTAAGGCAGAGCCATAGTTGAATGAGACATTGGCTACACAAAGTTGTTTGGAAAAAACCGACAGGATTTCAGTAGCTACCTTTATGGAATCCCAGAATATGAGGTTCTCAGAGACTCCCTAGAAAGAACACTTAAAGCCCAGATTATGGCTGCCCTTCCTTCCCTCAAGCTTTTTGTTGTAAGCCTTGTTCCTTAAATCCTCAGACTCTGAATTTAGGTACAGTCCTAGGGAAAGAATTGCGGCTAAACCCTGAGTTTAATATTTTTCTACCCTGGTTTAAGCAAGCTAAAAATAAAAATTAAGTTGAAATAGAGTTATATATTTCCTAGTTTGTCAACGAGTAATACATCCCCAAAGCAAACATATACTCAAAACCAGCCACCAGATGATCTAAGGTATTAATAATCTGGAGGCTAAATTCCTTTATTTATCCCAAGGGAAGATATCATCCTAAGTGCCAAGGGCATTAACTTTCCCCAGAAGGCAGTGAGCTCTCAGGCTGCCAATATTTTCATAGTGATTCAGATTCCAGAAGGTCTGATGGTATCACTGATTCTGATTTCTTTATCTGTTCCTATTCTTAATCAGTTACAGGATTCTGCCAACTTTTTCCTTGACATGTTTCTCATATTTGTTGCTACTTATGTATTTCTACTGCAATCAAGCCTATTTATCTTATCATTTCCTCAAACTTTAATTAGGAAAATACCTGATCTCCCAGACTCTAGTCTCTCCTATCTCCTATCCCCTATCCATTTTTTTATAGCCTCAAACCAAAACATTCTTTAGATCATGGCAGAGCCTTGCTCAAAATTCTCTGGCTCTCATTGTTATCAGCATAAAATCTAGACTCTTGGACCTGACCACAACCAGCCTTTCCAGTTTTACCTCTTACTACCCCGTCCCCAGTCAGTTGCCTTCCTTACCCACCTCATCCCTCACCCTTGCCTGTTGCCATCGGCCAATGCTGCCTACTGTCCTCTGGACAGTTAGGTTTAATCTTGCCTGTTTCTTGGTTCTTGCTGAGCTTTCTGCTTGAAACATCTCCTTCCCTCTGCCTACACTTCCCATTCTTAAACTCCTGGAATTCTCCATACTGCAGGAGGTCTTTTCTCATCTGGATGCTTCCTCTTTATTCTCCATCATTCTTGGTATTAATTCCTGTCTGATGTTTCTATTCAGCCTTGTTTGCCTGGGGTTCCTCAGGTTTTTGCACTAAAGGACCCTCATACTGAGAAATCCTTCAGTTCCATAGTACTATCATTATGTTTTGGGAGCCTCTTGTCCTTTGTCCTTAACTAAATTGGAGTCTTGGTAATGGTAGGAAATGTACCAGATTCTTGCCGTCTACTGTTACCTAAGTATTCTTCCATGTGAAATGTCTTACTGTCCGGCTAGTCTGTATGGACCTCATCTTAGTCTTACATTTACCCTACATACATTCACCTGATACATCACTTATAAAGAGATGTTTAATGGGAGCCAAGACATTAGTGAACTCCTAATGAGCATTAATTACACTTGTCTGCTCCTGAAGTCTTCCCCCCAAATTTTAGCCTGTGGTAGAAAGAGTTTTGGGGGTTAGAGAGTTAAACAGAGATGGCCAACACTGGCAGGACTCCTAGAAAGAAATTTGCAACTGATCTTCCGAAACCAGTCCCGACTGGAAGAGTCCAGAGTATTTTGGAAGGTTGAAAAGAAACATGGATGCCCCTTCAAGTGGAAATGTATTCTGGCTTCTCTGCACCAGAAATCGCTCTCTTTTCTACCTGTTTTATTCCTCCTAAGAGTGGTAGTCAGATGGTGGTGAAAGACAGCATCCGGATGAGTATAAAAAGAGAGGATTTGTGATATCCTGAATATTCTGGAAAACTTATGCAAGCAGCATGAGCAGAGATGTGACCAGTGAGGTGTTTTCTCAGAAGTGAGAGGAAAGCTCACAGATACTCCCATTGCTGCTCCTCCCAATGCCACAAATATCTCCGTAACCAACTTAAAAATGCTACCTAATATGCAAGATTTGGGGTAAACAAGTTTCCATCCACTTTGAAAAAATGTCTGAGATGGCTTATAGCCAATGATCCCATTATAATAAATGTCTCCCTTGAGCCATAGAGAAATTGCTTCTTGCATTTAACATCTGGGCTATCTTTTGTTTTCTGTGATGCCTACTGTCCTGAAATGTACCAAGAACTTTAAATGTACACAAAATAAAGTTAGCTATCCCTCCGGGGTCACAATAGAAACTAAAGTATATTGGCTTTGGATTCATAAAGCATTTTAGAAGAAAGTTTCTTGAAAAATAGGATCTTAGGGGAAAGTTTAGAAAAAAGTTAGGGATAAAAGGGGCAGAGAAACAGAACCAATAACGCATATACGTATATAGAGACAGAGATTCATTTTAAGAAATTGGCTTATGTGATCAGGGGTAGGAGATTTATAAGCCGAAAATCCGCAGGGCAATTCAGGAAGAGTTGAAGCTGTGTTCTTGTGTTCTCAAGTACAAAGGCTGGAAACTCAGGTGAAGTTTCTAAGTTGAAATCTGGAGGCAGGATTCTTGTAGGAGACCTCAGTCTTCTGAGGTCTTCAGTTGATGAGACAAGGCTCACCCACCTGTGGTGAGTAATCTGCTTTATTCAACACCTAGTGATTTAAATATTAATCATACTGGGGCACCTACTTGTCTCAGTCATTTAAGCTTTTGACTCTTGATTTCAGTTCAGGTCATGATCTCACAGTTGTGAGATTGAGCCTCGTGTTGGGCTCCATGCTGAGCATGGGATTCTCTCTGTCGCTGTCTGTCTCTCTTTCTGTCCCTTCACCTCCCCCTTAAATAAATAAGTAAGCATTAAAATGTAAATATTAATCACAACTAAAAAATACCTTCATAGCAATATGAACAGGGCACCACACTCTGGCAAATTAATACATAAAATGACTCATCACTGTGAGACATGATATTATTCCATGTTAAAGGACAAGTTTTTATTAAGCTTAAGAAAGCTATCGATTAAAGCTAACAGTTTTATTTTAAACCTAAGGTAGTCCCAGGATGACAAAATCTCTGGAATTTCCTCACTGCATAGCCTTAAAGTTGAGTCATGTCTAAACAAAAAGTAAGATTAATTTAATTTTAACTTTTTTACCTCTCTCCCCACCTAAAAAAAATAGATGTGAATGTAAAGTTCCCCACTCTTCTTGGTTTCATACAATAGGCCAAGAGAAGGCATGATTTGCAGCATTTTAAAGCTAACAGAAAAACACTGCAGGGAAAGGTCTCAAAACCACAGAGTAAGGTAAATACTAGGTTGTAATCTAATTAGCAAATGATAATAGAAGCCAATGGGAAACAGGCACATGCCCAAGACCTACAATTCCCTTGGGAAATAAATGATTGATCGCTTGGAAACAGATAGGGGAAAGCGTGTTCTTGCCTTTGACCTGAAACATAGATCACGGCTTCCAACCCAAGTAAAAGCATTTGTGAAACACCAAATGCTTTACGTGCCAACGGCCTGTCATTTGCAGGGAAGACTGGTGAAGTCTTCCTGCAGAACACTGGTGACACTTGCAATTAAAGTCCTAACTCACTTAAGAGAGGTTGCCAGATGCAGAAGGACATTAGTAAAGTGATAGTTTCCTCAACTTGAAAATAAAAGGCATAGTTTCTTAGGCCCCCAAGTGACCCACTGCCATCCACCACTGCCATCACACAGAGATGCACAAACCCAAAAGTTAAAGAGCAGCCGTGGCTACCCATTTTCCTGCTCGCTTTTCGACAGGCTGCTCTTAGCAGAAGCCCCCTACAGAAGGTTAGTGCCGTTCTTCAGTTTCCACGGCTCTGCCTTCAGGAGGGATAATCAGCTCTAGGATAGGATGTCAGCTAAAAAACTAAGCTCTGCTTCCTGAGAAGAGAAAAGATATGAAACTGTGTCAGACTGTGAACACCACTTTAACACAGTTTAAAGGAATTTTACTGTAAGATTGTGGAATGATGACATTGGACAACCTTCTGAGTATATAATCCTCAAGCCACAGTTTGGATAAGGCTATTAACCTGAACCTACAAGTAGCATCTCAAAGTGTCTGAGTGAATCAGCTGGGAAAATTGATAAAGGCAGCCAAAAACAGAATCTGAAGGACAGAGTAGGAGTGAAGGCACAAGAATATTTAGAAATCAGAGGGACAACTTGTTTTGTGCTACAGATGAAAGTGACTCAAGTGGTAGGGAAGGAAGAAAGAAGAGTGTTTCTCTTTGTTCAGACCACAGAGATGTTTGCATCAGAACAAGGGAGGAACCCCCGCTAAACTCATTTATAAAGTGAAAGAGAAAGCAAGCAAGAAGGATCCCAAGGACTATTTTTATAGCAAAACTACAAGGGCTAGCCTGTTCCCTATGGTCAGAAAAGTAGAATTAAAACTAATGTATGATTTAGTCAAGGAGGAAATCACTCCTCAAAGTAGTCATTCCTAGAAAATTACTTCTTTCTTTTTAAATTCCCTTTCAGTTATGTTGCATTACCTTTAGTTAACAATTCTCACAAATAAATATTGACTACACATAGTCACAATAATCTGGAGCCAGGTAAAATAAAAAATCAGTTTTGAAAATGGGTGAGAGTCCTACACATTGAGAGCCATAGAAATGCTTCACTCTCTTATCTACTGATAATACATCAGTGATTCCATTCTATGAAATTTAATCAGTTAAGAAACATATACATACTTATGTTTTATGTTCATCTGTCAAATATATGCCATTCATATCCTTGAAAATAGTCTAAATGTCTCCAATTAGGAAAATGTTTGAATAAATTACGTTATTGTCATTTTGTAGAGAAGCAGCCACTAAAGCGATATTTATCAAGAGTTTTTTTTTTTTTAATGTTTTATTTATTTCTAGGAGAGAGAGAGAGAGACAGCATGAGCAGGGGAGGGTCAGAGAGAGAGGGAGTCAACAGGCTGAAACAGGCTCCAGGCTCTGAGCTGGCAGTCAGCACAGAGCCCGACGCGGGGCTCGAACCCACGAACCGCGAGATCATGACCTAAGCGAATGTCGGACGCTTAACCGACTAAGCCACCCAGGCGCCCCAAGAGTTTTTAATTAAATGCAAAATATTTACGGTAAAATGCTAAAGAAAATAAAGCAACATTAAAAAATATACATTATAATTTCAATTCTCAAAAGGCAGAGAAGGCAAAGGACTGGCAAGAAGTATTAAAAATGTTAACAGCCAGTACCTCTGGGTGATGCTATTATGAGTAGTATGATACTAGGAGTTATTATTTTCATTACAATTTTCCATAGTTTTCCAAATATATTTAAGAAGTGCAACATAAACATACTAACAAAAGGAGACAGGGAAGAAGAGGGAAAGATGGTAATGAGGATACAGCTTTTCCAAGTGGGAAGAGGGAGGTCAAGTTGCATATAGATGGGGAACAGCACCCAAATTTCAGCGATCACTAGAGGGCAAACAACTCGTATGAAGTTCAGACTGAATTGCATATTAAAAACGTCAAGGTTGTAGGGGCGCCTGGGTGGCTTAGTCGGTTAAGCGTCCGACTTTCGCTTAGGTCATGATCTCGCGGTTCGTGGGTTCGAGCCCCGTGTCGGGCTCTGTGCTGACTGCCAGCTCGGAGCCTGGAGCCTGCTTCAGTCTGTGACTCCCTCTCTCTCTGACCCTCCCCTGCTCACGCTCTCTCTCTCTCTCCTAGAAATAAATAAAACATTAAAAATTAAAAAAAAAAGAATTTGTTAAAAACGTCAAGGTTGTAGCATAGTCAGCCATCCAACACCTCTATGACTCTGTAATCTTATTTTCTGGTACCTCATGCCAGAAATCAAAGATCAAAGATGCAAAGATGCAAAGAGGAGGCTTTAAGAATATCAGCTTGGAAAGAGAAACAACAACAACAACAAAACAAAAACAAACAAAAAACAAAAAGCACAAAAACAAAGAGCAAATCAAAGAACAAATAGTCCAAAATAAGACCTGGTACGTACAGTTACTATTTAAAACTTTGGATGTTCCTTCTTCTAACTTAAGGGCCAGGAAAGAAATCTGCAGAGTCTTGACCAAGGTGTTCATTTGAAGGCAGCTGCTATACCCATTTTTGAAGGCAGTCCTTACTCTCCTCATACAGAGATATGCCATAGCACAGCCACCAAGGAGAACTGTCAGTACTGAATGCCTAGAAGGAAGGTGATTGAGCAGCCGGGCAGGAGAAGAACCCATCAGTGTATAAGATCCTTTGTTCCTCAAGAGTCTCACAGAGTAAAATTGCATGTATATCAACAAAACAGATATTAATGAGAGCAGCATTGGTTGCTAATCGGTTTTTCTTTCTTTTCCTCTCTCTTCCTACTCCACATGTGTAGCTATGTAGAAATGTCATTAAATTAGGGGATTCCAATAAATGTGTCCCAATTATAGGCTTACACTTTGCAAAGAAACCATGTCCTATATCAACTCTTTGGAATGCTCCCTTTCCCTTAACCTTTTAGGAGCAACTGTAGGCTTACTGGTGACATGCATAATACCCTACCCAAACTATTTCCATTTTGAAAATCAGATGATTTTTATGATACTGATTTGTGTTGGAAATGGAAAAATGTAGTACTAAAGAAGCAAAGTAAAGATAAAGGTGAAAAAGAAGCAATATTGTATAGAATTTTGAATGAAATAAAATCACTGAGGTCCTGGTTAATTGTGTAACTTGGATCTGGATGGCATTGCACTTATTTGAGGAAGCTTTTCTGGAAACATACTCAGAAAGCACCACTTGCTAGAGCTGTCTCCTACGGAATGAGGTATCCATGCATAGTGAATGCAGTGAATCAATAATCTTCTGAAGATAGCTGAATTCATGCAGGACTCTTGCTGCACTGGGAAACGAGAGGGCTGAGACCATTTGGCGGGTCATGATGAATGACCATAGCCTTTGAATGGCTGTTTTCATCCCTCATTTTTTTTTGTCTTTAAATGTATCCATTTCCACATGTCTGTCGTATTAGGTCGTATAGTGGTCTCCAAACTTGGATGCAAATCAGCATCATCTAAGGGGTTTCTGTATTCTAATATAGATTCTGGAGGGCCCAGCATTGTAATTCTGCCTTAATAGAACCAAGGGAATGATGAAGAGCCTGAAAACTAGTATTTTTAGAATTTGGACACAGGCTGTAGAGGGGACACAATCTGGAAAACAGAGAATGACAGAGGAGAGGGACAAATATTGGGGTCACTTAGAAAAGTATTGTCAAACTGCAAACTTCTACTTAAACCTTTCCATTCTTCTCTCTGTTGAGATGGGGGGGGGGGAGGGGAAGGACAGGAATCATGACCTGTCATCTAGCAGTTAAAGGTGGTATTTCAGAAATCTGGCGTGATGGAAATAAAAACAACCAGTAAATTGCGAGGGAGTTGAAGCAGCTCTTCTACATGCATTTATCATCTATTTACTCACTTATTGTTTTCATTCATTTACTGGAAAAATATTTAGTAAGCATCTCCCGTGGCTAGGCATTCTTTTAGATACAAGAAATACTAATGAACCATAGACGCAATGTTTCCACCCTCATGGATCTTCTAAGAGCACTTATTTGAAAAACAAAATGTTTTATTCTGATTCTGGCAGATTCGGTAGGAAGCATAGTTCATTTTAATTATTTTTTAATTTTTTTAACATTTATTCATCTTTGAGAGAGAGCCAGAGTTCAAGTGGGGGAGGGTCAGAGAGAGAGGAAGACACAAAATCCAAAGTGGGCTCCAGGCTCTGAGCTGTCAGCACAGAGCCCGACGTAGGGCTCAAACCCACGAGCAATGAGATCATGACCTGAGCCGAAGTCAGATGCTTAACCAACTGAGCCACCCAGGTGCCCTGCATAGTTCATTTTAAAGTCCGTTTTTCCCCTAGCTTTTTGGCAGTATAATTGACACATAACATAGTGTACATTTGAGGTGTATAATGTAACAATTTGATACATATATATGCATAAAAATTACAAGTTTGGTTAATGTTAATCACCTCATATAGCTACAGATTTGGTTTCTGTGTGTGTGTGATAAGAAGTTATTTTATCTACTCTCTTAGTAACTTTCATAGATATAGCACAGTATTGTTAACTGCTGTCATCAGGCTGTGTATTACATCCCCAGAACTTATCTTTCTTATAACTGGAATTTTGTGCCTTTGATCACCTTCACCTTCATATGGGAGAGATTTGAGCATGATTAAAAGCAAGGATAAAAGGCCTAGAAAAAAATATAAACATTAAAGATGAAAGAGAAAGTAAACAAAGTCATGGAAGACAAAAGTCCCTTTGGAAGTAGAATGAGGTAGAATGGAGGAAATGGGGGAAAGGAGTTTAGCCTTCTAAGGAGAGATGGGCAGAAAGGGAAGAAATAAGAAACATGCTAGAAACAAAGCAGAGAAGAAAGACAAGACACTGTAGTTATTTCAAACATATACCTCTTATTTATTTTTTATTATATACATATCTTTGTAAAGTTTATATTTTATTTTCGAAAGAGAGAGAGAGAGCACAATCAAGGGAGGGGTAGAAAAAGAGAGAGAGCAGGAGAGGGGCAGAGAGAGAGAGAGAGAGAGAGAGAATCCCAAACAAGCTCCACATTGACAATGCAGAGCCCATATTCGGGGCTCCATCTCAAGACCTGTGAGATCAGAACCTGAGACTATATCAGGAGCCAGATGCTTAACCGACTGAGCCACCCAAGTGCCCCTATATATTTTTTAATTTAAATTTTAGCTAGTTAACATACAGTTCAATATTGACTTCAGGAGGAGGGTTTGGTGATTCATTAGCCAGTGCCCAACACAAGTTCCCTCCTTAATACCGTCACCCAACTAGCCTGCTGTCCACCCACCCACCTCCCTCCGTCAACCCTCAGTTTGTTCTCTATCAATAAGAATCTCTTATGGTTTGTCTCCCTTTCTGTTTATCCCCCCTTCCCTATGTCCCTCTGTCTCATCTCTTAAATTCCACATGAGTAAAGTCATATGGTACTTGTCTTTCTCTGACTGACTTATTTTGCTTAGCATAATACACTCTAGCTCCAGCCACATCATTGCAAATGGCAAGATTTCATTCTCTTTGATGGTCAAGTAATATTCCATTGTATACGTTACATATACACCTCTTAAAAACAAGCTTAGGAATACTACTGAAAGTGTAAGCCATTTCAAAAGATAAAACTCAGATACATAAATGTAACAATGAAAGCTCATTTTCTAACTTAATCCCTACTCGATCCTTACATAAATACAAAACATGTAAGGATTTGCCTGAATTTTTAAACCGTTGTTGGTTACTAAATAGGTTTACTTAACTCATTACTGCCATTCTTCCTGGTGGCTTTTATGTCAGAATGGGATTTGAGGAACCTTCCATCGTGACAAATCTTTGACTCCCCAGGTTAATTTAAATTGAAAGAAACACTACTGAGGTAGTACTAAGCTCCAGGCTTACCTCAGAGGATGCTTTGTTAGGAAACTTTATGGATTATACCAGTCATCCAGGACGAAGAACTGCTGAGCTGTTCAAGCTTATACTTCAGGGTGGCCTCTTGTGGCTCTTCAGAAAGGAGGTTCTTTATCCAGGATGGCATATGACTTCGATGGACCCTCAGACACAGTCTGACTCTAGAAAGCTACCGTTCAATGGCTTTCTATCTGTTTACCATCCAACAAACCATGCTTGGTCAATCCAATCTGGTTGTCAAGATCTTTGAAATAATTGATGCATCTAAGGGACAACAAGTTCAATGCTACCCTGGTTCATTTGATAGCTTGGCAAGAGACATTATAACCCTCTTAAAATCTATTTTATCCTCTCAGAAAAATAGCATCCATTTCAGTAGCTACAGCTGGCCTCTGTCTTTGTAACTCTCTTTGGCATTCAGCAAGGCGGCCATATTGTAGCTGCAAGCTATTACAACAACACACTGACTTCCAGATTTACAACTGTGTGCTTGTCATTTCCAGATGTAGTTTTACTAAGACAGTTGTGCAGGAAACATTGTGAGAAGCAGCAGATTTCCAGTAAAACATGCCTATAAACACTATGGTTTCTGGCAAACGGGGGAGAAAAGGTTTACACCCAGATGGCTTAGAAAAAGAGAGTCTATTCTTTGTTCGTATTTACCCCGAGGGTTTAAGTGTGATCTACAAGTTTTGTTTTTGTTTTGTTTGTCCGTCTTTGACCCTGGAACAACCAAGCCACGTAGACCCCTGTACCCAATAAATGTTTCAAACACTGTGATATGTATTCTCTGCCTATTGTTCTGCTATCAATTTAGGAATTTTCTAACAGAAAAATCAGAATCTTAATTACAAAAGCAGTTATTGCAGGTATTTTGGATTGGTCTCCATAATCTGTAAGCCTCTGACCAGCACCTGGACAGGTTCATTTGAAAGCAGAAACCGAAACTTCCTGTGGGAAGTCACAGACCCATGAGTTCATGAATATTCCTCTGCACCCCATCAAACACACTGCCTGCTTTCTCCCCTAGCACAGCCTACACGATTTAAAAGACATGTTTTGGCAGGAAACAAATTAGCACATATGGGTGTGGGTGGCAGTTTCTTAATGCCCCAAATGGGTCCACCCTTATTTTCAGAAATGAGTGTACCTATGTAATACTGAGTCAAGGAAGAAATTGGTTGTGCCTGACCTATATCCCCCACATACCCCCAGCCCCCAGCAAATTTGGTAAGTAGATGAAATAGATTCCTGACTCCATGCTTGTCACTTTCATTATTATTTTTTTATTTTATTTTTACAAATAGTTTATTGTCAAATTAGTTTCCACATAACACCCAGTGCTCATCCCCACAAGTGTCCTCCTCCATGCCCATCCCTCCTCCCCCACACATCCATCAGTCCTCAGTTTTTGTCAGCATTCAAGAGTCTCTCATGGTTTGCCTCTCTCCCTTTCCCCCACCATTTCCGCCCTTCTTCTCCCCGTTATTCCTCCGTCAAGTCAAGTTCCTCCTAATCCTCCTATACGTGCAAACATATGATATTTGTCCTTCTCTGCCTGACTTATTTCGCTCAGCATAACACCCTCAAGGTCCATCCACATTGCTACACATGGCCAGATTTCATTCTTTCTCATTCCCATGCAGTTTTCATTATTTTCTTAAAGTAACTTCTTCTCTTTAGGGATCCACTATAATGGTGCTGGCATTTCAGTGCCCCCCCACCCCCAACCTAAGTTTAGCATTACCATAAACTCTACTCAGAACTCCACAATGATCTATCCCCATTCTTTTCTTCATCAATATTTAAATATCTTCAGCAATCCATCCTGTCTACCACTCATCCACCCATTTCTATATATTTTTATTAATGAAGTGAATAACCACTTTAGGTATGTATTACATGGAATGCTTGAGCCTGAAGAGATCTAATAATTCAATGTCTTCATTTTTTTTTATTTTAAGCCTTTATTGTGAAGAGACTTATATTTTCATAGAATGATCTTGAGACTCATGCAGAGTGAAAGGGACTGGGAGATGGGACCTACCAGAAAAGAGAGAGAAAGGATGAGGGGAGAGGAGAGTTCTAGGATTTTCTACCAGAGCAGCTTCACTTCTTTACAAAATGTATTTTTGGATTAGTGTGAAATTCATAACTATAAAGGTGTTATAAAAGAAAAAGAAAATGGAAGAAGATTACTTACCTTTACCCAAAGAAATAAATCAGCTTAAGACTGTGCTGCCTCAGCGATATAGGTTTTAATGTATTATAAAAGGATCTTAATACCATATGTATGTGACATATCATTCCCAATGATTGGTAAACAATAATTTGTTTAAACCTAGGTTCCCTGGGGCATCTGGGTGACTCGTCATTTAATTGTTCAGCTCTTGATTACAGCTCAGGTCATGATCTCATGGTTCTTGGGATCAAGCCCCATGCTGTGGGGAATCTTTCTCTCTTTCTCTCTCTGCCCTCTCCCTGCAACTCATGCTCTCTCTCTGTCTCTCAAAAATAAATAAATAAACATTTAAAACAAAAAATACCCATGTTCCTGTAGCATGCTCCAACTGCCATGCCTCGTTGGTAATCTTGACGGGAAGTCATGCTCCATGGGGCCAAAGCTTTTTGAAGGAACATAGAAAGCCGGTAAGTAAGGATAGCCTTCCACAGGGCAGAGCAGAGTCTAGGCTCCATAAGCAAGTAGCTGGGCAGCCTCTCTCCCTAATTGTGCTCAGGGTAATAGAGTATTTTGATTAGCCAGACCTGTGTCACATATCCAGCACTCGCATAAACAGAATTACTATGGGGTGAGAAAGAGCAGCATTTTCCCAAAATGAAGGGTGCTGGATAGACACACATCAAGTATAGTAACAGAGCAGGATGCTCCTAGTTGCTTCTGAAGGAAGCACAGTATCCATTCCCCTCTCCCCCCAATTTTTTTAATTAGTTAAAAATAGGATATGGGTATGGTATTTTTTCTGGGTTCAAAATAATATGGTGGTCCCTTTTTTGACCCTTTTTCAGAAAAGATCTCCATTCTCATATCATGACTCCTGTCTCCTTGGTCAGCCACTTCAAAGCAATGAATGGGCCAGCAGCACAAACAAAAAATGGGCAAATGGCCATTTCAGGCTTGGAACTGGAATTCTTATTTTTAAAGCTTTGCTAAAGAAAGAGAATATCCATCAGGCAGAACTAATTAAATAAGAAGCATTATTATTAGAATTTGCATTTGCATTTCATAAGCCTCTAAAGTAAAATGATGCAAATATATTGACTAGAGTTCCCAGTTATTACGGAGAATTATTGCCCTGTGGATTGCAAAGTGATTGACAGTGACATATAATATTCAACATAATGGGCTCAGAGCAGTATCATTTGTTAATGGTGAGCTCCCTTTCCCCAAAACTGAGGGAAAGAGACATTTATTTAGCCGCCTGTGTGTAAACAGCTTCTTTCTTTTGCCGTTTCTTTTTTCCTGGAACCTGATTTTCATTCTGTGCTTATATTTTCATTAATTGAGATTCTTTATTCATAATGGTTAGTTATAAGACAATACATTCTTCCAAAAGAAAAGGTCTTTAGATCAACACAACCAGTTTAGGAGAATAATATGCAACCCGACATCGAGGTAACAACAAGAAAATAAACCTAACCCACTTGTGTAATCTCCTGGGAGCTCTAACCAACAAAATTGCCTCTCGAATGTAAAACTGAACAGCTCGCTAGGGGAGTCATCGGTGCAGGGAGCACGGAGGAGGTAGGAAGGAGAGGAAGGGGAAGAGGAGGAAACCAAAAGGGCGGCTGGAGAAAGGGAAAAACAATGGGTGCTGTGTTTTAAATCTGTGGAGAGAGGAAACCGTACAATCTGCATGCCTTATTTTCATGTGTTCACGCCATGACATGACACAGGAGAGGTATCATAAAGCCTGCCAGTGAATGGTTAGGTCACCCTAATGAGTACAAATAAAATATCTCTTTCTTCTAAAGAGGTGGAACATCTTATTAACTAGCATTTGGAGAGTGCTATTATTTGTTAGGTCTAAGATTTTATAGTTTCTGCTTTCCTGGGAGGCTGTGGGAGCAGTGACAAATGTGGCTGAGGCTAGCCTCCTGTTTCATGTTTCTAGAACAAAGCAAGGAATTCACAGAAGAGCTAAGCAAATCGGTTAACCTCTGACCTTATCTATGAAGCTTCAATATCAGCATACTTTGTAAAATCTCTGGCCCCTATCATGAAAATAGCACTAGTAATACAAGGACTATTTTTTTTTTTTAATGAGAGTACAAAGGCATCATGAATCTTAAAATCATATGGCATTCATGAGCCTCCTGGATGTTGTGAGGATAAATGGAGTAATATGCATAAAAAATGAACCCTTCTAATGGGGTTATCCATAGATAGATGTGAAGTTATGGAAAAAGTTAGAAGGAGAGCTCAAAATCTCTAAAGAATTAGCTTTTTAGAAAAAGATGGAAATTGATACTCTAAGAATGATATTGAAAACATTTGACCTGGTATATAATGGTGGGAAAGCATTGTATACTTTAATTAATCAAAATACACAAAATTTCAATAAAATTACCTAAAGTTTATGTATGGTAATCTATCTCGTATATAGAATTCTTATGTAATATTTACGTCCACATACATAAAGACATATGTAAACATATATTAATATTATACATACATCTAGGTAAATATATGTTTTTTATTGTTCATTACTTCCTAATTTGCTTAAAAACACTACGGAGTCATTGGAATGAAAGTTTATGATGTTATCAGTTTTAGTAAGAAAGATATTCATATATTTAGTACGAGTCTCAAAAACCTATATAACATCAAAGCTCTAAAATGTGCTCTAACAGAAGAAATTTATATAACTGGGTATAGAATCACAACACTCTAGATTTTCAATACAACTATCAAACATTTAGGCAAAGAGATATCAAGCCCATTTTCTACTTAGTTTTTTCTTTTTTTCTTAAGTTCCTATTAGACGAAAATGGAGAAGGTCTTATTGGCCTTCATCAGAAGACAGTCTGGCGATGGTGAGTGCTTACACTGAATCGAACTACCTAATGTTCCACCTTGTAAATATAACATTACATTTCATTGGTGATGGAATTATTTCAATTTGCCGTGGCACTATTTTTCTGAAACTATCCGAGGACCCATGTAGGTCAAGGGGAAGGAAAATTAAAGGTCATCCTAAGTTTATACCATATAGTGTTTTCATTTTCTATCCTGCTAAGTACATCCAGGCTCCCTGTTGGGCAACCCCGTTTTTCCTTGTCTGTTATTTTCAGAAAAAAAGACTACATATGACAGTCTCAGAATCTTACCAGCCTGCACACAGATGGTAAAGATTACACACGCTGAGCATTGACCTTTAGAAGCTGCCTTTCTTCTCAAGGTTCCTCTCTTTTGACAGTGAGACTGGCTTTTTCTCAATTAATTTCATTACCAAAACGTGTTTTGCCTTTTATTTTTCCTCTGGTGAGTGTTACCTAGAATCGTCAACAAAGTTCAGTTATATTCTAAGCAGTTTTCAGGCCAAACAATTACAAGGACTGATATCTCACTTTGACACTCTGGCCTCAAGAGCCTGGACGTAATGTAGACATTGTTGAAATGCTGGTCTTTCTTTATCAACAGGTACCTGAGCTAATTAATTTCGACTGGTTGCTTAAGATGAGGAATGGATGGGGACCCAGGAGAGAGAGGTCAGGGACAGCAAGCAGGGTGTTCTCCATAAATCACAGGACAAGAGGCATTTATGAGCTGGTTGTAAATTGTCAGCATAATGCTACACAGTGAGTCTATACTTTGATCATAAATAAAGACAAAAGCTGAAACAGTATGAACTGGGGTACCCCAACTAAACAGAGGATATGGCTATACCCGTTCATGGATCCAAAAATGCCATTCAGGTCTTAGAGGTAAGAGATAGGGTTGGAAAATTGGAGGAGAGATCAGAGTACAAATATTTTCTTTATCACTGAGCTGAAGTAATAACCCTATTAACCTGGCAAACTCACACATGCACTAGATTTTTACAATCGCCAAGATGGAACAGTGGGTACAATTTTACATCATAAAACTTGGAAGAGATATGAGACTGTCTCCCTTTTTCATTACGGGGAAGCTATTTGGCAGATTCCTTTCTGATGGAAAGTTTAAACCCATTAAGTTTTCAAGTTAAGAATCTGCTTCCTACCAAACTTCAAATAGTGATAAAATCACTGAAATAATATCTTAGATCTATAAGACATGTTGAAATGCAGCACTAATCCATTATCTGCATTGTTTTATTTTGCTCAAATAAATTAAAACTCAACCATTGATCTGAGATAAAAATTACCATTTTAATATGCACTTAAAATTTGGTATAATTTTAGAAGGCAGTACAGTCAGACTTTTTGATCTCAAATGAGCAGGTGATAAAAGTGTCATGTAAGATTTGCTTATATTTTACAATTTCATTAAAAGGGGATTAACTTTTCAGAGAAAATATGAGGAAAAAAACTAATTAAAATGGAAAGCCTCAATAAATTTACCTTAGCAGTGTCACATAACGTTTTGCGAGTGCAACAGAATTGTGGTAGCAAAGCGAATCATTCTAGGAAGTCTTAAAACAAATATAGGAAAATCCATTCTTATACAAGTCAGAGCAATTGCTCTAATTTATCAGTTGCCCAGGGAGGCAGTAGAAGAGAAACAAGAAGTAGGCTCCCTCAGCAGATGCTGAAAGGACCAGATGTACCCATGTTACCAAAGAAAAGTGGAAACATTCTTTAATTCCCTTTGACAATTTTGCCCAAGGCCATAAATCAGAGCTATTTCTCTAAATGCTTCTCAAAAAATAGGACTGAAAACTATCAGCTAAGATGCAAGTTATTTTAGAGTTATACATGTAAGGGATTCTAGGTTTGAACAGGATCTTAGAAATAACATTACTTGTCCAGCACATCCATTTTAACAACGGAAGTGAGTCGTTCAACCAAGGACATGAAAGTAATTGGCAGAATTTAAATCAGAACCCAGCTGCACGGTTTCCTCCGTGGGTCCCTTGTTAGAAGTTTACGTGGTACGTGTTTGCTATTTGTCTACCTCATACCTCCCACTCTTTCTTTCTCTCTTTTTCCTCCCATTTTTATTTCTCTACTTCTGGGGACTCCTATGATTCCAGAAAGTCTACTCCACTATAAGACTCAGAAGTGGGCCCTGACTTGTCCAGTCATGTTACCAGCCACGGTGATGGGTTTAGGGATCAACAGATTGGTTGAATTCTAGGGTCTGAGTGCTGGGGGCTGGGATGAAAGTATAAATGAGACTCTCCCGACTCTTGGAAGAGCACAGCCAGAAGGGACGATTATCTTCTTGCTGCAGATGAAAAGGGCCAACAGATGGTAACCTATAGCGGCTGTTGCCTTTGGCCATCCTAAGGGAAGCTAGCCTGGGGTCAAGGCCAGGACAGAAGAGAAGCCAGAACTGAGAAGACTATAGGGAAACTGAGGTGAGATCCTGTACCTAAGTTGCAACAAACATCTCCCTGACTTCTAGACTTTTCCATTTTGTCTAAGCTCATACATCTTTATACTGTTTAGGCTTGTTTGAGTTGAATTTTGTTTCCAGGCACCCAAGTGTATTAACATGCAGAGTTCCTTCCTGTCATCATGCTTTCCTAGTGCAAAGCTATTGCTTGAGCCAGCTTCTAGTGGATACGCTAGCAAAAAGTTAAAAATTTTCGTTCTGAGAAATCCTGACTGCTACAGTAGTTAAGATACTCTTTTAAAGGATAAGGTTTTTTTTCTCTCTCTGTCTTCATTTATATTAACCAAGACTCAACTTTGTTGAGGAAAATGATGATAAGAAATCAACTTGGGTTTGTGTCTTTGAGTGAAAACAAAAAGGCCAATAAGCGAACACTCCTACATCCAGAGAAATCTCATTACGGTGGGATCATCTATTCCCCAATTCATAAGCAAGGTAAAAAAAAAAAAACAAAAAAAAAAAACGATTAGCCAATTGGAGTTAGTAGGGAGTGGACCTCTGTGGTGCAATGAAGAAATAAGAAAAAGTTCTCTCACATGGTTTTCTGCCATTTACTACGTCACTTTCTCTTGCCTGTCTCCTATCTTTCTGGGTTACATGTGCTCTTACTCATTGTTTGAAGCTTTTGGATTACCCCTGGCCTAAATCAGTTGTTCTAGCACTTGGCTATCTACTAGGATGACCTGGGGAGGTTTTAACTGCTGCTCAAGCCATAAACCCAGGCCAATTAATCAGAATTTCTGGAGGTTGGGTCCAGACAGCTGTAGTTTTTAAATCTGCCCACGTGATTTCAGAGTAAGCCAAACTGGAGAATCAGTGGCCTAAATCATTCGGCCTCTCCAAGTCTAGAAATGTCACATGGGAAGCATGGAAAGGTCTATGGGAAGTGATCAGTGGAGACGGCCACATCTGCTCTGAGTCTCAGTTAAAGGGCTCTGTGCACTCATCTGCAAGTGTCTTCAGAGTTTATAGGGACCCAAAGGGACAATGACCAGGTGTTGGCCTGGGTAAAAGCAACAATGACAAAGACCGCTGAAATCTGCCTGTGGACCACGATTTGCAGTAAAGAGGCTAGGAGACCCTGGTGGCTAAGAAGGTTCATTTCAGCTTCTCGGGGGTAGGAGGCCCTTCTGTGAGTTGAGCACAAAATGCTATCTGGTGATAGCTACTGTATGTCCTTCTCCCTTATAGACTCCTGTGTGCACTGATCCTCTAGGGATCTAGCACAGGGATCAGGAATAGCGTGTGGCTCTCTGGTCCAGATCATCTCTCCCACAACTGACCATGAGACCATCCCCACGTCCACTGTCCATGGCATGCTTTCTTGTGAGTAAGCCAGCCACATTCTACCTGAAAGCACAAGGTTGCTGTGATTTTACCATGTCATTTTCCAGCTTTTCTCTCCCCTCCCCATGCACGCCTCACCTCCACACACCAGGTCTGTCTTACAAGCATCTCTGTATGCAGGGACAGATTTATTTTGATAGGTACAAACATTATCATTCTTACTCTTATACCTTCCTATCAATGATTATCTTTTCTTTTTCAATAAGTTATGTAAGACCCCAGGTTTCCCTTTGGCTTTGTTTTTCTGTCTTTGCATTTTCTCACTTAAAGTTTGTACCCGTGACCTAGGTTACTTAGACCTTTGCTGATCTGCCTCATGGTTATTTTCCATAATCACTAATAAGTTCTGCATATTAAAATTGTAGACCATTCAACATTGCCATCATGTTGAAATACATCTCTATATGTCAATATAGCCAGCTGAGTAAACATTAAAGCATAATTTAATTTTTCAGCAATGACATTTTAATTAAGAAATGTTCTTGGGCTTTTAAGGGTTCAATACATTTCTCTGTAAGAATTTGCCTCCTCAGAATTTGCTTGAAAAATACCATTAGGCCTTCCGCTGAAATAACTTGCCATTGTTTCACCCTAGTTGTGTGGGTAAAACTTTTCATTTGGTGTCAGTGTAATTTTGTCGGCCGATACTCACTAGTTCACAGAATTTTTTTTTTTCTAGGAGAGAGAGAGAGAGACAGCGTGAGCAGGGGAGGGTCAGAGAAAGAGGGAGTCACAGACTGAAACAGGCTCCAGGCTCTGAGCTGGCAGTCAGCACAGAGCCTGACGCGGGGCTCGAACCCACGAACCGCGAGATCATGACCTAAGCGAAAGTCGGACGCTTAACCGACTAAGCCACCAAGGCGCCCCAGATACTTACTAGTTCAAAATGGCAAGCACACAAATGGAAGCCATGAAGTAAGCTAGTACAAGATATTCTACAAGATTATTTTAGTCTAGACTCACAAGTAAAATTTGTACATATCTAACAGCAGGTGACTCTGCCTTTAGCCTGGGATAAAATAGTATATTTTTCCTTTACTTACGCTTTTAGGAATGGGGGGTGGGGGAAAGCTGCATGTTCTTAAGATAGTTAAATATAGTATTATAATTAGTAGATATCATAGTTGCATTGAGTATGCTTTTAAAGAAAAGAAGCATATAGGTTCAATTCTCAATCTTAAATGGTATGGTGTCTAATTATGTTTTCCTTGGATTTCAGAAAAAGAAATCCATACTTTTTTTAATACCTACTAGATTCAATGGCACACTCTTTGAACTTGCCTACGGCTTGAGAGTCATAGTTTTCTTCCCAGCTGTGGGTTACTTCTGATATCCCTGCCTTTCTTTTTGCTTTTGAATCAATTAGTGCTCAAGGAGATATTGACAGAAAGGATCAATAAATCAATAGCTACTTATCAGGGACATATTCTGTACAACATCTTCTGCTTGGAGTTGTAGAGGATGCTAGATGTAGAAGATATTTTCTCTTTCCTATGGCCCTTACACTATTGTTAGGACTATATGTCATAATAAGCATATAAAAGAGACAAGAAGCATAAAAGATTAAAGCCAGATAAGTGAAGGGCTCCTCTCTCCAAGCCTGCAAGATCTTTGTTTCTTGTATGTATGTATGTATATGTGTATGTATATATCTATAAACCAATTGATTTACTGCCATCAAATCTAACAGAAAATCATGTTATAGTTTCCATAATAGAAAGTTGTCATTTTTTTTTTCCTGCCAGGATCTAAAACTTTCCTGGTATTTGTGAGATAGTCTCTGTGTCTCCAACTGACATTAATGAAAAGTCTATGCTTGGCCACTCCAATGTGCCCATCCTAAACTTTGAGTTTAGATGGAGTGAGATACAGATGCAGGGTCAGAAAACCCCTTGTTCTGTACGCAGCAGTTTTGTGGCAGTGGTATTCGCAGTGGTGGCCAGCATCCGGCGATGGCCGTGGCAATGACGGTATTAGTCGGTGTATGTTGGCATTACTCTGGAGCAGCAGCCAGGGCTCTTTAATCCACTGTTCTTAAGGGTCTCTGTACCATTCCTGGTGACCCTTTGTTTCTGCCCATTTTTAGAACTGTGCTGTCCTGATTCCTGCTGATTCTATGAACTAGCAAATATATTCTTCCCTGGATTAAGTTAGTCAGAGTCACATGTTTACAGTCATGGCTGCTAATTGTTAGAGAGATTGGAAGTGGGAGTGGACAGCAGGCAACAAAATAAAAGTCAAGGGGATGGAAGACTGGTTCTCTGGTCTGGTGGGGGGTGAACCCACTGATCATCCACTTATTCAAGTATTGGGATGGACATGGCATCTGATAATGAAATAGCCATGTACGTTATTGCCTTGATCATGTGGAATGAAATTCATACCAAAGGCAAACTTCTGGAAAATGAGTTCCTGTTCTCACATGAAACTGAGAAGAAAAAGGGCACCTGGTGGCTCAGTGGTTGAGCATCTGACTTCAGCTTAAGTCATGATCTTGAGGTTCATGAGTTTGAGCCCCACATCGGGCTCTGGGCTGACAGCTCAGAGCCTGAAGCCTGCTTTCGATTCTGTCTCTCTCTCTCTCTCTCTCTCTCTCTCAAAAGTATTTTTTTTAATTTTAAAAGAAAATGAGAAGAAAAGAATTTAGAGCTGTGTATAGTAAATTGGCTTTTTTTCGAATAGCAGTGGCAATCTAAGGACTTTTTGTCAAAGCCAACCTTGTTTTATTCTGATTCTGTGAGGTATTATAAATAATTATTATCACATACACAGCCTTTTATCACATAACAGGCATAAACTGCCACTCTTAAGTGACACAACAGGACATACTCCTTCATGATATACAACCAGGAAATTAGATATATAGAAAAAGCCACAGATTGAAGTCATTGGAAAGGACCATTTTTGTTACCTTGGCAATTTCTTTGACTCTAGAGCGTGCTTTCCCTGGATCCATAATTCCCAGTATAAATGTGCTACAGATCTTACAACCTGGATATCCATTCCCACTGGAAATCTAGCTCTGAGGCTAGATCTGTGTTAAATGTGTTAAAATTCCTCAAAATAGTTTTAGTCTAAAAGTTGAGAGTTGTGTCAAATATCCCCAGATCAAGAATGTATTACCAGGTGTAGATAACTTCCTTCTAAAACCTTCAAATTATATCCTTTGATGAGGATAGCAGTCTTAGACTTCCTTACTTCTTTCTCGTATTTTATTTCTCTGATTGTTTCCTGTATTATTTCCTTGTGTTGGTTCAATAAGTTAAATAATTAAAATGACCACATAGTCTTTTTGCCCTTTTCTCAGTTATCTTATTTCCTCTAAACCTTGAGCTCCCAATTTTTCTTTCCCAAACATTCACAGTAATTTCCAATCTTTCCAACAGTGGGATTTGTCATCTGGTACCAGAACCCTCCAATAAGAATTTTATAGCTAGACATAGAAGCCCCAGTGTGGCCCCAAACTAATAATCACATCTCCTGTTGTATTTAGCAGCAGAATAAATATCTTTAATTTCAGCAGACCTACATGTCTTAACTGGACCTATAGTTACATTTATTTTTTATATAAGTATGTTTGATAGAAATGATCACATGACTTAGCTCTACCCAAAATATTGGCTCCTCTGTAATAAGACCAGCTGAGTCCAGACAATAATTTGTAGCAAACAGTTACCAGAAGCAAAATGTTTGCATCCTCTCATTTTGTACCCATGGGGCTATTCTTATGAAATCAGATGCCCTCTTGTGTTCATCACATCAAAATCAGACCTGTGCCTTACCTATTGCCATCTGGCTCGTTTGTGATGCAAACTTCCCAGTCACTTGTATTTTGTTAAGATAAAACGATACCCATTTCTTAGAAGGGGTCCGAGACCCTGGATTTCACTGGTTTGTACAAAATTCTACCTTGGCTAGCAGTTATCACAATGAACTATGTATTCTGCAATTTATCCCTGACTATGGCCCAGATAGTAAATAAACCAGCACAACTGTGATACAGAGAATTGCAGCATACGTTAACCCATTAAAATAGTTTCGGCAATAAATTTGCCCTCAGCCATGTACTGGCCATCAAAGGTAGAGTCCATACAATTACTAAAATATCTAGGTTTATCTTGGAGAGCCAGTCAGGAAAAGTAAAACAAATATTTAATCAACTAAGATAATATATCACCTAGCTATCTAAGGTCGGTCATACCGATCCTTGAGAATATTTTGTTGATTAGGCTTAGGTCAGTAAGAAAGCTGGAAACAAAGTAAATTCTAAGCACTTTTTCAGGACACTTGTGATGTTGATCATATGTCTTCCAATTTGCAGGTGATTTGAGATGCCACACAGACCTTATTCTGAGCTGACATCTGGCATATGACATCAGTTCAAAAAGAGAGGAAAGTCTTTATGGTCAAGTTAGTTCCTCTCGAAACTGAGATTGATCAGAAGATTGATTTGAGAATTAATGGGAAAGATGCTATATATAAAAATCTAGCAAGCTTTTGCTTCATTGAATTCTCTATGTTACATTAAAAAAATTTAATTTATTTCTAGTTTTATTCTTTGTAATTTATTTTCTCCCACTTACATAGAATTAATTTGCTATTTTTGTTGTAGCATCTTGACATGGAAGCTTAATCATTTATTTAAGTTTTCTTATCTAGTATGTACTTCAAGTATACGTTTCCCCCTAAGAACTGCTTTAGCTATATTCTATATATGCTATTCTACTCATTTAATAATATTTTCTTATTTTCATTTTGTTTTCTCCTTTAACTTATATATTAATGTGAAATTTATTGTTTAATGTTTTGTTTAATGCTCAGGCTAAGAATGCTTAGAAATTGGTGGAATTTCTAATTATTTGGTTCTAGCTTTCTTTCAACCTTCTCGAAAAATACACCCTAAATTAGCTCAAGTTTTGAAAAAAAAATTTTTTGAGGCTTTATTTATGATCCACACTATGGTTAAATTTTAGAAACGCTCCATGAACTCATGAAAAGAAAACTTTAATCACATATACAAGAATTAGGTCAACTTTGATAATTTTCTGATCCTTGTTAATTATTCAGATCTTCTGTATCCTTACTCATTTTATATCATTCTCATTACTCATCATATCTCTTCTTCATTCTATATCCTTACTCCAATTATGGTGTGTTGAAATGTCTCACCATTTTTGTATATTCATCTACTTATCTTTTTGGTTCTATTAGATCCATTTATGGATTTAGAAGCTCTGGCATCAGGTATGTTCATATTACGCCTGTATATATTCCAAATGTCCCATTTCACCCCTAGCAATTATGAAATATCCCTTATTATCTCCAGTATTTTTTTCTTGCCTTACAGTCTACTTTTAGTTAGATCAGTATATGCACTTTAGCTCTATAATAACAAGGATATCTGATTTTTCTCAGTGTCATATCCCCAGAAACTACTGCAGTACCTTGTTTGGGGAAAGATTTAGCAACCATTTGTGGAAGGAATGGGAATCTGTGGGAGGGAGGAATCTGTGAAAGAATGGATATATACATTCCCTGTATTCTACACCTGTAATCTTGTATTAGTGAGGATTCTCCAGAGATACAGAACAAATAAGATGTATACACATATACATAATTACCACCACACATGTATATAATTACTCTTTCATATGTATATAATTGTGAATAGAGAAAACTATCTCATGTATATTTATAGATAAATAGATGGGTAGATACAGATATGATATATATGATCTCTCTCCCTCTCTATTAAGAGAAAGATCTGTTTTAAAAAATTGACCCACATGGTTGTGGAGGTGGGCAAGCCCCAAATCTGCAGGCAGAACAGACCAGGGAAGAGTTCACTTTGAGTGAGTCGGGGAAAGTCTGCTGCTAGAATTTCCTCTTTTTCTTCGGAAGGTCTTTTTCTATTAAGGCCTTCAACTGATTAGGTGAGGCCCATCCACATTATAGAGAATAATCTTCTCTACTCAAAGTGTACTGATTCAAATTCCTATCTCAACTTAAAAATACACAGAGGGATCTAGAATAATGTCTAACCGAGTACCTAGGTGCCATAACCAACTAGGTTGACATGCAAGATCATCATAAGTCTGTTAATAGTTGTTATATTAATTCTGTCCTCTTTGGGTTGCTAGTCCCCAAGGAGGCCAAAAGTTAGCAGGGCGCTGACATAGGAGGAAGTCATATTCCACAATTCTTAACTTACCCTAATAATCGTTCAGTTATTAAATTCTTTCTGTTCCTGAAGGACTCCCAAAAGCTGAAATATTATGCCTCCCAAAGTTAACGTATAAAGTATATTTAGAAAAGAAAAAAAAATCTGCTTTTACCTGTATTATTTTATCAACAGTGCATCTCCAGGTTTTCACAAACTTCTCTGATTCTGTCTCCTATGTCTCTTTGCTTGTGCAGGAAGTGCTCTGCTGGGTATTCAAGGAAGGGAAAGGATCTATCAGAGCTGTTTCTTCTCTTATCCAGAAACTTTTGTGGAAAGCAAAAATCACAGCTCTCCTTGTTGTATTTAAACCCACATGGTCGGGCCGCCTGGGTGGCTCAGTTGGTTAAGCATCCAAGTTCGGCTCAGGTCATGATCTCACAGTTCGTGGGTTCAAGCCCTGTACCGGGCTGTATGCTGACAGCTCAGAGACTGGAGCCTGTCTTCAGGTTCTGTGTCTCCCTCTCTCTCTGACCCTCCCCTGCTCATGCTGTCTCTATCTCTCTCTCAAAAATAAATAAAACATTAAAAAAAAAATTTAAACCCACATGGTTATAGGAACCACCTATAAAACTTAATTATTTTCAGTGAAGGACACCACATAGATCTGAATCAGCATCCCCCCCCCCCTTGTGATTAGTGTGTTCAATGTGTGACATGTGACAAGCTTTTTTTTAATTAGCAGATTTACCTTAAGGTAATCAACCATATTCTAGGTACCCAGAACATTATAAACATTGTCATAAAAATCCATTTAAAATTCATCAAAAGATGGATTAATTTTAAATAGTTTTCACTCAGTAGATACTAATCACTTGCCTCAACTCCTGTTTGTTGAAAACCCTCCGGAAATTGAATTAGCAATTAACCACTTTCTGTTTCACATTAACAAGAGCTACTGAATTGCTAGAGTATTCTCTCAACTAACCCACAGTTTTCTTTTTCTTTAAACCCAGGTCAAAACTCACGGCTGGCCATTCCTAACTAATGACTCCCTCCGTTCCACACACATACACACACCCCAACTCAGATCACTTTGTGTCCTCTGAACTTTTAAGCTTGTTTATGTGTTTCTTTTTGAGCATTTATGTCTTTTTCACATGTGTTGGTTCTCTTAATGCTCCGTTGTAAATTAGGTACTTTTGAAAGTTCCATTAACGTTTTAAATACCCCAGGGCTGTATTTAATACACCAAAGTAGTAACACACCGAATAGCTCCCTAGTGGTTTTAAACAGTTAAAGCAGTGTCAAAAGAAGCCTAATTTATTATTAGTAAGTAGTTTAGGCACAGAAGAAATGCATTATTTCAGAATTTTTCATGAATCAAAATTTCAAAGTGTCTTTAGTTGTTTGTGTGTTCTCTCTCAAATTGCATGATAATTTATCTTTGTTCTTGTATGCCAGGGTGTTCCCAATAGTGGCCCTAACTACTCTGGACATACCTTGTGGTGTGAGATTGAGCTGTTATGTGCATTATGTCTGATAGCATCTCTAACCCATTCGCTGCCAGAAACACCTCTCTCTTCAGTTGCGACAACTCCAAATGTCTCTAGACATTGTTACATGTTCCCCGGGGTCAGGGGACAAAATTGACCCCTGGTGAGAATTGCAGGAGTACATATTACAGCTCTATCTTAAAAAAAAAATAACAATTAACTTTGTTACAGGAAACTTCTCATTAAAGATCAATGCAATTAGCATTAATTAAGTCAAATTTCTTGGCACGTAGAAGTTACCTGTTAAAAAATCTTTAGCTCATTCAAGGACACTGCTTTGAATAATCCATGTACTTATTGGTTTAATATCATTAATACGGTCAAAGCAGCTATGTTAGGCTAATCCAAAATCTCTCAGGCACCACTCTGATGCAGTGTAAGTAAAGACGGCCGCCAAAGGCTTGGCAGTGTGCAAAAGAGACTTCAGATAAAAGACTGATCTATTCTTCCTGTCTTCTGGAGAACCACTCTCTGACCTCCATGGGTAAAGACCATCAGCCTATTGCCAAGTTATGTTTCACATGAGGATTTAGATTTTAATTCTACTGAAAATATTTTAAAATGCTAATTTCATCAAGAATTCCTGGAACGACCACTGTCACTAGTGACTTTACTCCTTGTCTGTACTTGGGTTTCTGTCGTATTCCTGGCAGGACGGCATTTACCCCCCTTTAGAACTATCTTAAAGTATTTCATTTATTTGACAGTTGTTTGTGCTATTTAAATACTTGTTGCAACCCACTTCATTTTTCACTTATTTTGACAAATATTTATGGAATGTTTCCTATGTAATATTGTAGCTCCTATTGTCACCTTACATTGTCATATAAGTACTTAGTTGGTATTGTTTATGGCATAAGTTTACATGTGTCTTGGGAACTAAGGAAACTTAGAGGGTAAATATGAAAATCATTTTCTACATTTGAAAGAATTGTTATACACAGTGTGGCAACTAGAACGGGCAAAAGTCGCTTAAAGCTATAATTCCAGGGGCGCCTGGGTAGCTCCATCTGTTAAGCGTCTTGACTTTGGCTTAGGTCGTGATCTTGAGGCTCATGAGTTTGAGCCACATCAGGCTCTGTGCTGACAGATCAGAGCCTGGAATCTGCTTCAGATTCTGTGTCTCCCTCTATCTCTGTCCCTCTCCTGCTCACATTCTGTCTTCTCTCGAAAAAAAAAAAAAATGAATGAACATTAAAAAATTAAAAGAAAAATCTATAATTCCAAAGATAGGAGTGCCTGGATGGCTCACTCAGGTTAGCGTCCACTTCCAGTTAAGCAACCAACTTCCGGCTGAGGTAATAATCTTGCAGCGTGTGAGTTCAAGCCCTGCAGGGCTCTGATAGCTCAGAGCCTGGAGCCTGCTTTGGATTCTGTGTCTCCCTCTCTTTTTGCTCTTCCCCCCTCCCAGTGTCTCTGTCTGTCTCTCTCTCTCTCTAAAAAGAAAAAAAAAATTTTTTTAAAGATGTAATTCCAAAGATGATTGTTGCCATGATCATTTGATTATAACATGTTATGGGGCTATTTGGCCACTACTACATAAAAATGTCCTTAATCTATCGATTCAACTTTTCTGGTGTTCATCAATTTATATTTCCATCTTTTTCTGAAAAGTAATTTAGGCAGAGCTGTCATAATATACACCATACACTTGGCAAAGTTAGTCGTGTATCCCTCTTCATTATGAAAGATTCTGGGAGTGGGACCAAGGAATAGAGTGAACAGCGTCTCAGGAATGTTGTTTCTGTAGGCCTTTAAAAACATAATGAGAATTCATTTTTCCACTTCCTTTGAGACTGTCATTCATTTCTGTCACTCCTGTTCTCGTGGCTCTGTTTAGGCAAGTTGGTACATGTCACTAGTTGAAAGGGCTTAGGCACATACCTTGCTGTGGAACTCTGATCCAGTCTCCAGCCTCCGCAGTCTTTGGTGGCTGTGTCAACTCTGCTGAGAGCTCACTGCTCACATGTACTGCAGTTCCGCTCTCAGGCTCTCTGGCCTCTGTCTCCTACGGCCCTAGAACCTCTGCTTCTAGCATCTCCCTTCCCAGCCATTCTTTTCCTATTGTCCCGACTCTGTTCCTCACACTTGTGTTTCTCATACACCAGGCTTCTGGGGACATGGGTCACTGAATGACTGGCCTTCTCCAACTTAACTCTGCTTCTCATGGCTTGTAGACAACTCTACCTGACTGAAATCAAAGGACAGCATGAAGGGTAGAAAAAGCTGGCCTGGTTTACTCCCTGCAAAATGACTGCAGACTAGATTTTGAATCACAGTCCACCTTCAAGGCTCAGCAGGCAGAGACTTGAAAAGAGTGGATGTTCATGACCTGCAACACCTGCCCCCTACCCCCTGACCCAGAGATGGGGAGATTCGAGGATGATAAGGAGAGGGATGGAAGTTTAGGTCACAACAAACTTATCACTGCAATCTGTTAAAACTGTGTTTCTTGTATTGTATTGTTATACTCTTGATACTCAGCCTACTAAGTATCATCATATTTTACATATTTCTACTTCTGAACTAAGAGGGTCAAGTTGAGCAAACAACTTATTGTTTGGCCCAGGATGTCCCCTTAAGACTCCTGTTTTCAGAAAAAAAAAGGTTGAGGAATCCTCTTTTACACATTCCTGGGGAGTATTATATGGCTTCCCCTTCCTGTTAGATCCATTTCTTCACCCATTAGAGTAGGTAACCAGATGTGCCTGTCACATATGGATGGGGACAATTTGTAACCAAGAGAAAAGAAGGAGAATAAAGCGCAGAAAACAGTTCCCCTATTAATTTGCACACATGAAGGTCTTGTCCAGATACCTTAAAAGTAATAGTTTCCCTTCCTGAAATCTCCAAGGCTATTGTGGTTGACCATGAGGTCAAGGGAAGGGCTAATTGCAAGAGCAGCTGTCATCGACCCAAAGAGTTAGCTGAAGAATCAAGTACAAAGGACTACTGATTCTCCAAACATTCCTCAGGGCACTCCTGAGAGTCTCGCCACTCAGTGTTAAGGAGATTAGTGATGGGTGGACCACAAACCTATTTAGGTACGTTTTCCTTCTCATATGTAACAATATGAAGGATCATTTATGATGGAGTTTCACATCCATTTAGATCCATCTAACATTCTTACTATCTGCCAGAAAGGTATACCTAAATTTCATATCCAGCACCACAAAAACGAAACCAATTTTAGACTACCTGGGCTGCCAAATCAAGAATGTAGCCTTCCTTAAAGTGATACAGCCAAACATCTCTATTGTTTCAATGCGCTCTTAGCAATGGACGTTCATAGCTAGATTATAGTTGTACTTATTCTCTCTATATAAATAAACACCATATACTCTTTGTCTTAAACCAGGTAGGCAGACATTGCCAGTTTTAAACAATTAATTAAGAAAGCTAAGTGAAAACAGAAAAGATTATGATGTAATGTGGGGAAGAAGTAGACTATATGATGGCCGTAATTATGAAACTATGTATTTATTTGGACAATGATGAAGGAATATTTTGAAAAAAAGAAATACTGTTTGAGGGTTGATGCTGGGATTTTAATGCCAGAATTTTCTTTAATATGATTGGCACGTCACAATTTCTTTGAGAAAAATTAAATGGTAGCTTCTTGAAATGTGGGAGTTTGAGTGTTACGCCCTCATTTAGACAGGATCTGGGAAAATTGACAGGGGTAATAGATTTGAAAACACTCTTTCTGTATTCAGCTCAGTTCCAAGGATGAACAATGTAATTATCTATTCTAAAACAGCATTCAGAACGGTTATATCGGGTTCTAAGTACAACTATAGTTACCCTTCTCACACTAGTATGTGTGTGTAGGATAAATGGACAGTAATGTGTATGTTTGGCTGTTTTCACATGTGTTCCACTGCAAATGAGGTAGTGTATCTCCTAAGGCCAGTAAAATCCCTCCAGCAATGAGAAATAAGCCCCTTGAGAAGAGTGAGCATCACATGGCAGATACTTAACCAGTTAGTATGTCTGGTCTGAATGCACAGTAATCAAAAAGAACCTCCACTTTCACGCTGACCACTTAGATCTCTATGGCAGTGTTTCCAGAGGGTGGAGAGAATTATTTGTTCCACAACAATTTGCTATTTCTAGCTTTCTGAGCCCATAGATACAAATTTGCCCTATGGTGTTAACAAAAGTTAACCCTTGATGAATCAGTGAGTTAAAACCAGGCATCCACTCCTACAACATCTGGCTTAAAAAGAGTGTTATAATTGAGGCAAGCTGGGAGGGAAAAAAAATCACAGATAGTCAATCAGCCTATGTTTGCTTAAAATGATTTTAATACTAGCATCTGCAATTAGCTCTCAGCTAATGAGTACATTTGCTCTAGATTCCCAAATTTTTACTCAGATCCCTTCAGATTTGTGAACTTCAAGGTCTTCTGGTGTTCAATACTCTTACATACCTCCATTTTCAGCTGAGTCAATTGGTCTTCATACTCTTCTCTCCTTGAGTGAGTCCTCTTCACTCTAGAATTCAGCCACATGATAATGACCTGGCCTCTTTTCAAGAATGGGGTCTGTCCACACCATGACCGCCATGGAGATAATAGGTAAGGAGACAGTTGACAAATGGAGATGAAAGCATTCCAGTACCCGGGTCAGCCATTTTCCTCTTGCTTTACTTCCTTTCCACTTCCCTGCCCTAAAATATTTCCCCCTCTGTATTGTCATCTTCCAATCTTATTCTCTTTAATGTCCCACTACTTTTTACTCAGTCTTTCCACGTTCTGCTTGGCAAAGTAAGCTGCAGGCAGAGGTCACCAGAAGGGTGGTCTCAGGTGACCAGCATGAGCAGACCTTTGTCCCCAGGGGACTAGTTGCCCAGGACTTATTCGAACAAGATACTGGAATTTATAGAGGGGTCCTTCAAGCCATTAAAAACATGTCTTTCATTTGCAGTAAAATAGCATTAAGCATTCAATCAATAGATTGCACATGAATATTTAAAAATCTGCAAGGAACTAGTTTCTCAAGAAACACTGAGATTGCCCATTGTCATCAGAGAGGTGATAGGGACCTGAATGTTCTCCTGAGAACCGTTTTGGGCTCTGGGTACCAACTTTCCTCTCCTCTTCATCAGGGTCTCACTTATAACCCAGAATCTTGTCTGCTCTTTTCTCCAAGGGTCACTTTCATTATTCTCCTCCTCTTTTTAAAAGCAGTTAATTATTTGTATTTATTATAAAAGCAACCATCCACATAGAACAGTCTCCATCTTTGCTCCAGAACTAAACTGTTGTCTTTACAATCAATAGCTAGACAGAAAGTAGGACACTGGTCTATACCAAAAAAACATAGGGGATTCTCAGAGGTCACACATCTATGCTGGTCTCCTAGCCACAGTTGTTTTCTGGAATTAAATGTCATAAACTGGAGTGGGAGTGGGGCTGTGACTTGGTTCCCCTGGAGGTTTTAACTCTCGGGTTTTTCCTCACTGTACTTCCATCAATTTATCATTTAAGCTCAGGTTTTATATCCTGGAGCTGGATGGTTCCCTGGGGCTGTTTCCACTCCTTCTGGGTCTTGGTTCTAGAAAGCCGTGTCTCCTATATTCCTCCTTTGTCTTTCCAAATCTTAAAGAAAGTGGTTCGGCCTGTGTCTTCCCTTCTCTTATGGATCCAAAAACAGTTGTTGATTTTTTGTCTGTTTGGCTCTTTATTTGCTGTTAGGACAGAGTGGCGATGTCTAAGCTCTTTACATGCAGAACTGGAAACCAGAATTTCACGGTGACTTTCTGTGTAATGAGATCAACAATCTTTAAGGTAAAGTGGCTGACAATATCATTTTTACCCTTTTCTACCATCTCTTCTCCACTAAATTCACACTTCTGGGGACAGCACTTTTCTTCATGGAAATTATATTTGAGGTAGAAATGAACTTGTAATATCCCTTTATCAAACACAGCATTCCTTTTTGTTTCTCTTTTTTTATGAGAAAATATTAGAATTTTTAGTATTTTAAACAACCAAAGTCAGCAGACCTTAAAACAAAGCATTTCATGAAGAATTCTACTAATGGGCAAATATGTTATAATAATTCCTGTATGTATAACAGATGAACATTGCTCTTAGACGTATAGACATCATAAGCTATTATACTTGAGGTTGTTTAGTGTAACTTGAAGCAAGTTATTAACATAGTGGGCTATTTTGTTAGTGTTAAACATTTGTTTTACATATAATGACCTCAAAAAACCTCGATTGGAACCAAGTCTTCCCAGCCTCTTTATATGATGTTATATTTACAGAAGGGTATCATTCATATTTAAATATTTATAGAAGACTTTAAATTAGTGTTTATAACTTCATACCATGGGACTAGAGCAATTTTCAGTAAACGTACTCATGTATGCCATTGGAAAAATCCTTGAAGTCCCAAACAGAGCATATAGATCTTCATCTATAAAACATGCTAAGTGCTTTTGTTAGCTGTACTCTCTTCAGGGTTGTGGCTTTCCCTAAGAGATGAGTTTCATTTTCTTTTCCAGAATATTTCTCTCCTATAACCTGGGAGTTAAGGAACCTAGTTTTGGCCTCAGTCATGCCAAACCTCCCTATAGAGAAGTCACAGTGCATTCAGGGCCTCAGTTGCCTTTCTTACGTAGGTTGTGGGAAATGTGCCAGAAGATTTCGACAAACTTCTAGAGATTCAGGTGACTCTCTGCTGTGCCCCAGCAATTACAGTAGTGAGCACTCTTTTCTTATCTTGTAGCATATAGTGAAGAGTTTCTTCACAAATAACTAAGATGGCTTGCTGCGGCTGTTACACCTGGTTGCTCTTAATTTAGGTGCTTTTTAAAAAATAATAATGTAAGTAAATTTACACCATGACCCAGTAATTCCACTCCTGGGTGTTTACCCTAAAGAAAAGAAAACTTAAGTTCACTTAATAACATTTGAGAATATTTATAGCAGTTCTAGTCACCATCATGAAAACTTGAGAAAACGTCCAAACGTCCATCCACTGGTAAGTGGATAAACCAACTGGATTCCATACAACGGAAAACCACTCAACAAAAATGTGACATACGCAACACACTGGCTTAATCTCAAAGATGGTATGTTGAGTGAAAGAGGCTAGTCTCAAAAGATTACATATTTTATGATTCCATGTCATTTAGACACTCTCAAAAAAAAGAAAGCAACAATTATGGAGAACAGATGGGTGGTTGCCAGGGGTTAGGAGGTGAGAGATTGTTGATTTACAAGGAGAGGGCACCATGGAGCTTTTGGGGTGATTGGACTGTTCTGTATCTTGATCATGGTGCGTGTTACACAAGCTTATACATGTGTTAAAATTCACAGAACTGTACACCAAAAGAGTCAATTTTACTGCATACTTATTTAAAAATGAAATTGAATCAAGCAAGGTATAAATGAATAAATAATGATATTAAGATAAATTAGTAGACCATGATTTACCACTGATTCAGAAATAACCCCAAGGCAGGAAAATATAATGATTAAGATCTCAGTTTTAGAGTCAGTCATTAGAATTTTTTCCTGCTACTTAATAATTTTGTGATGTGGGGAGAGATGCTGAACCATGCTGAAACTCGCTTCCTCATCTATCAAATGTAGATGACAATAATTCCCACCTCGAAACGTTGTTGTAAGGGTACAAATGCTAATGCATCATACTTAGTTGTTAATGCTTTTAGTAATACTGTTAAGATTATGGTGAAAATGGTGGTGTACATTTCTATACACATTTAGTTGTTTTCTGATAAGGAAAATCAGCTACTGCATCCCACTCCCCAAAATACACACATGCACCACCTTCAACCCCATCACCACTGCCGTCCACTACCACATTGGGGCTGTGCTAGAAGCTCCCATCTCTAGGATAAAACGCTAATGACTGCTAAGCAACATACTGAGAACTTCAGTCCTAATAGATATCTTCTCTAAATTAAAAAAAAAAAAAAGCAAAACATTGCAGTTGGTGAAGCAGTGACTATTTAGAAATCCAACATCTTCACTCCCAAAAGAAAGACGTTAGGGTCTTTGTCCTTGACTTGCCTTTTCCCCTTAGCAATCACTCCTGTAAACTCTCATCTAATCTGTCAGTTTCAGTGATTGCATCTAGGCAGCGGATGACTCTCAAATCTATATTTACCATCTTGGTCTCTCTCCTGGGTTTCAAGATTGGATTTCTAACTTCTGTTGGAGTTAGATTATCCGAATTGTGATCTCTAAGGCATTATCTGAGGCTGAGCTCATTCATTTTCCCTTACAAAGCTTCCCCTTTTTCTGATTTCTCAATTCTGTTAATGGTACCACCGGTTTCTCGGGGAAGTAGCCCCCAGTGTTTGGTGTCATTGTCTTTTCCCTTCTCCTAGGATCATGAAGCATGTTTTTGCCCTATTACCTCAAACTTAATCTATAGCAACGGTCTCCTCACCACTGTGGCATGTATTCATCTACCACATTAATGCTAAATACAGTTCCTGTGTAACTTCCTTGTTTGGTAAGTAGATACATAAGACTTTCAATTATAATTATCTGAAGAAGGAATTCTAAGCAATTTGTCCTAACATAAATTTTATCTTGATTCCTCTCTATGTTCCTTCAGCCAAACAGATAGTTTCATATGCCCATTTAACACTTTCTCAGTTTTACGCACTTGTTAATGTAGTTTTATAATATAATAAACTTGTTAATATAATATCCCCTTTGTCTGGAATGCCCTGGACCTCTACATGTCCCACATTTCTTTAATTCTGGCTTAAAAGCTTTACCATGCTCCCCATATTGGGCGTGATACTAGCCTTCTTTGAGCTGACATAGCACATTTGTTATTACACTTTTATGAAATGTATTACTTTCTGCCATTCATTAGGAGTATTTATGGGTATATGTTATATCCAGTGAGAGCAAAATATATGTCCCAGTTGAAGTGCTGAAGTGACTGGACTTACACCTTGTATTAATGGGTGCTCTGTATGCATATTCTACTGAAGAAAAATGAACGAACGTTATTTTACCCAGATTAATCACATCATTTTTCCCTAACACCCCTCTACCCCCTAGCCCTAGAGCTTTCACTATGATTTCCTTCCTGGCTACCATTGGCCACAGTGACCCAGGCTGATATGATTGGCAGATAAATGACACCCCGGACACTTATTCTTTGAAAAGAGGTTCAAAGCTGCCCTGATAGTGGGCATCAGTTTAAGGCCCAGTCATGGACTAACTGTGAGTATTCGGTGGTGTTCCACTTGCTTACTCAGAGCCTAGATATGTGAGGCTTGTGATTACAGTGTTTTCATGGCAGAGTTATTTCACCTACAAAAGTATGTGTTTGCCCTTGAAAGAGTTTTGTTGCTATAACATGGAGGGAAGCCAAAGGAAAGTCAATGGCTAAAGTGTCTCTAGACTCAACTTGGCCCTTTAGGCTGATACCAGTTTTTTGGATCCTGGAATATGGGTGTCAGTTCCTGGAATTTGAGTCTATTCCTAGGACAGTGAGGTTTTAAATTTCTGTTACCAGTGGAGGCTTGCAATGAGAAAATATAATAATTAACATACGCTCCTTCAATCTGCAAGGTTCCAGAGTTATGTAAATCAATCAGTGACTTCTGCTGTATTTACTGGGATACCCAAAACAGATTTGATATTTTTTTTTTTTTTACAAAACACTGGACCTCATTTTCAATGTTCCTTATTTACAGATGTGGCTGAGTTTCTAGATTTTAGGTTTCCACCTCACCTCCTCATCTCCTAAGGGGAGGCCCAACATAATCTGGAAAATAAAGCAATCAGGTGTATGTATATTTGGAGACAGGGTCTGGATTATTCCTTTGCTGAACCGCAAACCACTTAGGTATTAACACAGATGCTGTAAAGCTCTTGCATGGCTGAGGATGATGCTAGACCCAGCCAATCTGGCTGTCACAAGGCCCTAAAGTCAAGTTTCATTTGCATTGTAAGAATTACGCAAGATGAATTCCTTGTTAAAAAAAATTTATCTGACCTTCAAGGGCACTCATCCCCTGGACCCCAAAAAGCTTATGAATGTTAGTAGCACAATGAGTCAAATCATCCAAGGGAACCATCGGGGAAGGAAGAGTAATTGTTTCGCACGAGTGAGTGAGTCACCAAGCTGATGGAGTGAGGCAGGAGCTTCAATAAACATCCACACCACCCACCGAGACCCCTGCCTCACTGCTGTCTCCTCCCTTCCCACCCGTTTCCGTCATCTGTACCCTAAGGCTCTGCTGTCTGTGGGAGTCATTTCACCCTTCCTGGGGCAAGCAGATACATTTCTGAGCTTTTTTATATTTCATTGTCTCTTAATGAGTATCACACACATGACTCTTGAGTGTGCCCAGTCTAACAATGAGTAATTAAGGCTTGTGGGAGGTAAAACTCAGATGGAGGTAAATTGATCTGGAACAGACAGCCCAGCTGGGTTGCCTCATCTCCTTCTGAGTGGCAGTGCAGTGCGGTCACCTGGAGCCTAAGGTTGCCACATGCAAGAACTGGCTGATCTTGCAGATGACACTCATACCGTCCCAAGCCTCAAATGTCTTACCCGTAGATGGAAGGCAGTAGTTTCAGGGGAATGGAATGCAGACAGCTATGATGAGAAGGTAAGGCGCTGCCATAACGAAGTTCACTTTTAAAATGCATCCCCCCTTCTTTTTCGTGTTGCAGCTCATGTCCCTCTACTCAACACCTGGCCTAAACATGCCACACAGGGGGCATCCAGATTTGGACTTGCATCATCCTAACGGATGTTTTTCTTGGAATCAAGCCATCACTAAAACTTAATTCCTTTCAACAAGCCTTTATTGAGCAACTACAATGTGCTGAGTACCTATTCAATCATTTAAAATGTGGGCTGCCTGAAGGCAGTATTTCATTTTTCTCAGTGGGGAATTCCATAAAATCTGCAAAATGTTTCCTGCATTAAGAGGGAGCATAAAGGAAGCATTGCTAAGAGGCCTCCTTTCACAGCAAGAGTATTAAAAGAGTCATTGGATCCGTATGCCACTTTTCACAGAGCTCAGTCACTCTCAGAAGCCAAGGTCATTTCACTGAAACCGTAAGGGACCAAACACGAAGGCAGCATTTCAGGATAACCAGGCTTTTACTTTCCTGGAGCAAATGCTAAGATGTTTGAAACGTAAATGAGTACATTGGTAGCGGTGTGCCCAAACTTCATAAATGCAGCTGACGGGGGTGAGGGAGAGGACAAGTAACAGCAGGAATAATTTATCTTCTGGAGCACAAAGCTTTTGTCCAACATTATACCTTAGTGACTATTTGCAGGTAATACACTGATACGGACTTTATTACGAGACTGATTGAAAAGATTTTAGAATGGGGCGCCCGGGTGGCGTAGTTGGTTAAGCGTCCGACTTTCGCTCGGGTCATGATCTCGCGGTTCGTGGGTTCGAGCCCCGCGTCGGGCTCTGTGCTGACTGCCAGCTCAGAGCCTGGAGCCTGTTTCAGTCTGTGACTCCCTCTCTCTCTGACCCTCCCCTGCTCACGCTGTCTCTCTCTCTCTCTCTCCTAGAAATAAATAAAAAACATTAAAAAAAACAAAAAGATTTTAGAAGTGGTTGGGGGAAAAAGATCATGTTTGTTTATCTCTTCCAGGCATCCCCTGAATCGCTGCTACAGGACAGAAAGACAGCTTCGGTCTTCCAAAACTAAAAGAAGCTTAGTGATGACCGTTTCTGAATAGAACTTGCTCTTTCCTATGTACAAAGACAGTGCTTAAGGACGTGTGGTTTTGGCATCACACCACCTGGCTTGAGCACCTGGGACTATCACCTCCTAACTGTATGAATCTGTGCAAGTCACTAATTTCCCAGTGTCTTGGTTTTCTCATCTATAAAATGGAAATATTAATAAGCACCTCATAGGGTCCTTAAGTGATTCATTTAAAGGACGACCATAAAGAACTTAAAATGGTGCTTGCCATGTCATAGGTGCTTAATAAATGTTAGCTACTGTTCCTTTTTGCACATGTTTTAAATGTTTTAAGAAAGTAGATTCAACATCAGACATCTAGAATTTGGAAATCAAGTACCATTCATTAGATCTGATGTTACTTAGTTCAAATACTCTGTAACATATGGATCAAACCATAGAACGGCATTCGGTAAAATATTTTACTCAAAGAAGCCAAATTTTTACAGAAGTCATATCATCACTCCCAAATTTCTTAATGTCTTTTCTTCTTTTTTTTTTCTTTTTCTCTCTCCCCTTTCCCTCCCTCCCTTTCTCTCTTTTCCCCTGTCCTCCTTTCCTCCCAACCTTCCTCTTCCTCCTCCTTCTTATCTTTCCTTCCTTCTTTTTTAAGCTGATCCTTTCGTTTTAGGTTATCCAGACATTTTCCACAAATCCTCAAGTTCGTTTCAAGAAAATTCTGATCTGTTAATTTTGATACACTTGATGTAACTAACTAAATGGTAAATGTTAAAATAACTGCATACAACTGTCAAAAATTATCCTGATTTTCCCTTATCAAATCTTATTTTCAAGATTGTTTGTTAAAAAAGTAAAAAACAACATCTTCTCCATAAGATTTGAAAACTTTGATGATGTTGGTCCAAAGTTAAAACTTTTTGCCCCAGAAATACTTTTACATGTATGTGTTCATTATTGCAGTGATATAATTGTTCCCTTTCTCTGGAGATTCTAAATTCATAGTTATTTCTCTGTTTTTAATTAAAAATAAGCCCTTTCATTGATATTACATATTTAAGAATAGTAACTATAAAAAGTTCGCATTGTCAATTAGTACAATCACACAGATCAAAAAAGTCCAGATCTTAATAATTTTATCTACTCCTTTAAAAAAATAAGTGCTTGACTTTGAAAAAGAAAGGCTATCATTATTTCTCAAAGCATTTGTTCACTTTTCTCTTATAAAGGTACAAGATTATGAATTATTATTCAGCATAGGTTTCCATATTTGAAAGGTTCAGAAGCAGAATAAGGATTTGAATATACAGCAGTTTTTAAATTCCTGCACAGGATTTTTTTTTTCAAATGAAATTGTTAGAACATTTTACATATGTAAATGTGCACAGACAGAAAAAATAACACACTTCTAACATTTTGCATGGAAAAGGTGAGGGTAAGGTGCAACGCGATCCTAGGAGAATTCCAAAACAACATCTCGACCAGATGGAGTGCAGACATGATTTACAGTCTGCGAAACACAAATTGCCAGTAACCCTCTCCTTCCTCTTCAGGCTCTGCTAAGTTAGAACAAGGATTCTAAGCTCTCTGCTTAGCCTGTGCCCCCACTTACCCCTCTCTCTCTGACTTTCCTAACATCACTCCCTCCTACACTCTCATTTCCTTTTCTCACCTTCCTTAAAAAGATTTACAGTTTAAGTCAAGACCACAGCCATCCAGGTTTCAAAAGTCAGGGCTAACATCATCTAGGACTGGTGACATGGCGGTGTCCCCCTTCTTGGAGAGATTTAGGTGCTTTACATATTTCCACAGAAGTTTAATAAGCATCTATCCAAGGGAATGTTTGTTGGAATACCTTGGAACTTCCAGACCTGAGAAGAGATATTTCCATGGAGACACCTGACCCTGGGCATCCTTTCAGTCAATATGCTCTCATAGGTGTGGCACAAGTGGACTTCAGAGAGGGAGGGTTAGGGCTCCCTGAGGAAAAGGAAGCCCGGTTCTTTCTTTGAAGTTCGGAGAGAATTGGATTACAAATAAGTGAAACTAGTCTCCTGAAGAATGTGTCTTTGCCTCCATGCTTTGTTTCTTTTTTTTTTTTTTAATTTTTTTAATGTTTTATTTATTTCTAGGAGAGAGAGAGAGACAGCGTGAGCAGGGGAGGGTCAGAGAGAGAGGGAGTCACAGACTGAAACAGGCTCCAGGCTCTGAGCTGGCAGTCAGCACAGAGCCCGACGCGGGGCTCGAACCCACGAACCGCGAGATCATGACCTAAGTGAAAGTCGGTCGCTTAACCGACTAAGCCACCCAGGTGCCCCCTCCATGCTTTTTTTCTAGAGGTAGACTCTGCAGAAAGAGTTGTACCTACTGGACTGATTTGATCAATGAGCATTTGATAACCATCTAGTGAAGGCAAAGAATGAGCCAGACTGTAAGAAGAAGGACAGGTGAAAAAAACTCAGAAGTGTCCTCCAGGAATTTATACAGTGTGAGGAAGACAGCTGCACATAGGTTGCTCCCCATTGTGTCACCAGAGTAGTTCACAGTGCCCAACAGAGTCAATTCATTATGAAAGAATTGGTTGAGTGAATGAATATATGAAAGTATAGGGGAGATATGATGTAAGAATAGCAGAGAAGTAAAAGTCAATGGCCATGGACATGAAAATGAAGAAACAGTGAATTCTTTATGGAATGAGAGTTCATCAGAACATATCTAATGGTGGGAGAAGCTTTTGAGATGAACTTTAAATGGAGGGTTTCAATAGATAAAGGAAGAATGAAACAGATGTTTAGACAAAGGGACAGATATGAGTAATGCTATAGAAGATTTAAAAGAAGAAACATGTTGTTTAAAATGATTCGAGCATAAAGTTGGTGGTGAGGAATCAGACTGGAAGAAGAGATTGGGTCTTAATGGTGGAAGTCCTTGACTAAAGTGTTGATGGATTTGGATATTTTTGTCATGACAATAGGAGATAACAAATGGTATAGAGACATTGAGGAGGGAAACTATTGAAGGACATTGTCATAACCCAATTTAGAAAAAATTGAGGTCTGTGGTGTCTGGGTGACTCAGTGACTTAAGTATCCCACTCTTGGTTTTGGCTCAGGTCATTATATGGTCCTGGGATTGAGCCCCACATCAGGCTCCATACTGGGCATGGAGCCTGCTGAAGATTCTCACTCTCTTTCCTTCTTCCCCTCCCTTGCTCACGTGTGTGTGTGTGTGTGTGTGTGTGTGTGTGTGTGTGTGTGTGTTTCAGAAAAACGGAAAGGAAAGGAAAGGAAAGGAAAGGAAAGGAAAGGAAAGGTAAAAGAAAAGAAAAGAAAAGAAAAGAAAAGAAAAGAAAAGAAAAGGAAAGAAATAAGAAAAGAAAAGAAAAGAAAGAGAAAAGATAAGGTCATTGTAGGAAGAGAGTAAAATAAGTAGACAACTTAGCAAAATAAATGATGGCCTTTTAATTGCATATTTTGGGAAGAGTAATCATGAGAAGAGAAAGAAATAAATTTTTTTAGAAAGAAATAAAGTCTTGCACAAGGATTCCAGTTTCAGTGTCTCATAAGATTATAATAAAAATATTTTCACACGCTGCTGAGTTATATAAAAATATGGATGATATATTTAATATGTAAACACAATAGATATGATATAGTATATAATGTATATTATACAAATGTATATATTATGTAAGATGTCTTACATATTGTATAAACATCACACATCAACCACTGAAGGAAATTATTATTATTAATATTTCCCTTTTGGATGATAAATCTAAGATTCTGAGATTTTTAACAACTTCCCAGAGTCATAGCTGATAAATTTAAGGAATCGCTTTCTAACCCCATTTGACTGAAGATCATGTGACCTCACCCCCTGAGAGATGGCATAAGTAGGATATGAAACCTAGGATGTGGACAACGTTGTGAGAAGGGCAATTATGTGATCAGTACTTTATATACAGAATATAAATTACCCCTTGTACATTAATACAGAACTCTCTAGCATAAAATTGTAAATATAGTGCAAAAAATCATGAGAGAGGCTAGGAGACACATTTCTGACTCTTCTGCTAAAAAAAGGTGACAGTTAGATCCCTGAGTACTTAGTTGCTTTGGAAGAGAGAATAGCTTAAAAAATTGTATTGATGCTTCCAATTAAAAAACCAAAGGGCGAGGATAAAACTAAAGAGAAAGAAGAATAATCACAGAAGTAGGAGGCGAAACAAGAGAGTGTAATGTCAAAAAAGGCAAGAGTTTCAAAGAGGGGCCATATGCTCAACTGTGTCAAATTCTACAGGAGGTCAGGTACAATCAAAACTAAAGTGGGGTTGCTGAATTTAACAATTACTAGGTCACTGATGAGATAAGTGTTTCTCTGGAATGGTGGAACAGAAGTTGGGTTTCAGTAAGTTATCAAGTAAATGGAAGATGAAGAATTGGAAAAGGTAAATGAGTACAACTCTTTCAGAATCAAAACTTAAAATAACACATGAAATATGCCTTTAGAAAAAATTACAACACAGATATACATAAAATAAATCTAAAACATCCCCATCCACCAAGCACTACATCCTACTTATTTCTCCGTGGTTACTGGTTGATGATAGACTGTAAAACCTTCAGGTAGTTTAATGCATTTTTATGCCTATACCCAAATGAACACCTAAATATACACATATACATATTTAGATACATGCATAAATTCTCTGGATGATGTTTCAGAGGCAGTAGCAGAAAAAAAAATCAAAAGCAAATGGAAATCAGGGCACTAATATGGGTTCTCTGAGCATATAGATATTTTGAAACCCAAAATCCAAAATCCCTAAAATCTAAGGGAGTTTTAGTTTGGTGCTTTTTCCTTGGATTGTGGTTTCTGAGTTTAATTTCCCTTAAGATAGATTTTGATCCATGGTAGCCAACATTTTAGTACAGGAGAAGTAGCATCAGGTTATTGGGATTAAACTATTGAGGAGGTGGATTCTCATTTTCTAGACTTTAGCCAATGAATTTGGGTCATTCTTGAAAGATAACTGAGGTTTTTCTTGGCCTAATGGTTATATACACAGTTGGTATGTATGCAGACAGGTAAGCTGAACTGCTTTCTGAACCACTGAGTAGGGTAGTAACTACAGTAATTGCTACCATTTGTTGCATTCTAACTATGAAACATGTAATTAAGAATATTTATATTGTTTCATATTCAATATAACTTTTTAAATTAGGAATTTTTATTCACATTTTATATTTAAGGCAACAGTAGCCTAGAGAACTCAAGCAATTCACCCAATGCCATTACGACTAACCGTAGCAAAGCTAAGATTGAAACCATGGTTCAGGTCTGGCTCTGAGCCCCTATACTTCATCCTGCACCATCAAAGCTGACCTTCCAAGCTCGTCCTTCCAAAAAGGAGAGAATGGAGCTCCCATGGCAGAATTCTGCTCCAAGGCTGAATTCTCTCTTTTTCTCCAGTTTATCTCTAAAGATACAAATGTCCGTAAGACCCGTGCATATTCACTTTCCCTTTCGACGCCACCTCCTCACCTCTCTGGCATCTTGTACCCTCCATGAGAGCAGCTTAATAGGCTCCCATGCAACCATCAAGAAATGAGATCCCGTAAAGAATTGTGGGAGGTACACAAGCTGTTCTGTTTTCTCTGCAGGGAAGAAGGCACTGAGCACCAAGAAGATTAGAAGGATAAATGGAAGATTGATAAAGCAATCAGGGGAGGTGGGGAGAGGAGACTTGTAAATAAGCAGGAACATGCATGTGGTCCCAGAATGCAATTAAACATGAACAGCTCCTTTGGAACTGATGCATGAACCAAGATTCTACATAGTAGAGTGCCAAGTCCATTTTAGATTTCTGGATACAGATTATAGCACCTGATCAATATCGTGGTAGGAGGAGACTCCAAATTAGCATTTTGACTTAGTTAAATAATTTGAAGTACTGATTCTAGGTAACCATTCATAGTTTACTGTACTATTCTCCTTCCTTCATTCAAAACCAAATTCTTCTTTTTCTTTAAAGCTTACTTATTTATTTTGAGAGAGAAAGAGAGCACAAGCAGGGGAGGAAGAGAGAGAGAGGATCCCAGGCAGGCTCAGTGCTGTCAGCAGAGAACCTGACACGAAGTTTGAACCCATAAACCATGAGATCATGGTCAGAACCAAAATCAAGAGTCAGACGCTCAACTGACTGAGCCACCCAGACACCCCCAAACCAAACTCTTGACATGAAAAAAAGAAAGATAATGCCTAAAAATGTCCACCAAGTATCTGCTATATTTATATAGTACATTATGATTCTGAAATTTTCAACTTTGTTAATTAAATTATACTAGGAAGTTTAACTTATGCTGATATACAACTAACATAGTTAGTTCAAGATACCAGGTAAGAAATATTTTTACTCTTTATAAATCCTGTCAATGAACTGAAACTCCAGAACCAATTAGGTGCAGTTGACATTTGCATTTTAAGAATTTTTCAAAGATTAGAAACATTAAGCCTTACAAGTATATCAAAATGACAGGCTTATTCTAACTTAAACCATCTTGCCCATTTGCAATAAAATCTCCATCATCCTGGGCCTAGAAAATGTGTTGAACTCATAGACTAAACATTTAACAGTTGTGCTCACTCAGGAGCTTTATGACTTTTTTTGGTGCCTTTGTGGAATCATCCTGGAATCAATTTATCTTCATGCTTCAAAGAATCCTAATTCAGAAGTACTCCAAATGTTTGGGACTATTTTAAGATTATTTTTCTTCTGGAAGCTTAAACGTAAACTAAAATGAATGCTTTCCCGATAATTTTATACTGTTTTAACTAACTGTTAACATTCACCTTATGTTCAAACCACAGCTTTCGGGCTTAAATGCATTTTTACCTCTGTGATTATTCTATTTTCAGAAACCAACCTTCTTAATAATATTCATTTTCCAGATCTTTCTCCTCCATGCTATGATAAGTATGGTCAAGCTGTTAGATGCAGAAGGAACTGAATTTTCCATTGGTTCCCACTGTAAACTTAAAGGCTTGCTTTTGTGTTGTTCTAAAGAGAAACAAAATCAAAAGTGGGCCGGGCTGAAAACTTAAGTATGGTAGAAATATGTTCGGTTTCGATGACGATTTTTTTTAACACTAGAACTGTTGCCCAGCTTATATTTTCAGACATGCCCATCAAATCCTTCTTCATTATCTTCTGCCACGTTCGGTGTCTCCGGGGTTTTTCTCTTGACTGATACTGATAGGCCCACAGCTCTCTCTGGACTATAAAAATGTCTCCCATGACATTTGCGCAAGTAACTATGAGTATTTTACTCCTACTTTCTCATTTTTGGAGAGGCATTTCCTATTGCAGTGTCTAACAGAGTTTAGCTAGCCAGCAATCAGTAGGGTCATTTATCTAATGGATCCAGTTTTAAAATCTTATTTAAAACTTTAAATTATATAAAATAAATTGGCCTCCCTCTACCATAGCAGTATTTTGAAACTCCTGAAGCCACATTCACTGAAATTGAGGGATAACTGCCTCTTCCTTCCTTTTTCTCCTCTTTCCCTTCTCCTTCTTTTTTCTGCTTCTCATGAAGTGTTTATTTTGGGAGAAGGAGTATCAACAAGGATGAACTAACTAAAGGTACTTTTCTTTTGATAATAATATGTGTTCAAAGCCATGTTGTAAAACTTACGGTGTAGATAGATTAAAAGGCCCGTGTTTCTTTTAGATGACATTTGAAGATTTTGGAGGAACTGCTTTTTCTTGGACATCACTAACTGGAGCATTTGCAGGGGTGTCAAAGCAGGGAAGGTTCCAGCACAACAGCAGTGAAGGTGCTAGAATAGGGTGTGGGCTGCTGGCTTCTTAGAGACTCAGAGGAAGTGGCAGCCTGTCTTTGAATCAAAGCCAAGGCAAGAAGTAATCTTATTTCACTCCTCTACCCCAATACCACCGTAGACTCCTGGTGGTGTCTGGATCATTGAGTAGGGTCAGGATATGTATGTATAGGTATGTGAGAATGATAGAGGTGAAGGAGAGAAAAGATTTATTTATTTAATAATTGTTTTGTTTAACTGAGGAAGCAAACAATATTTTTAGGCATCACTTTTCTGAGAACTATCATTGCCATGTATATATGCACATGCATACACACACATATTATATAAAGAATCTAAAAAAAATGTATTAAGTAGTGTAGATTTCAGTTTTTACCAGCCAATACCGTTTGTGTAAGTTGTTTGTGTGAAATAATTTTTACCTTACAAATAATAATGCATTAATATTTATGAGGGCATAGTTTTTAATATATTTTATCATATGGACAGTCTGTAATGTCTCTAATTCTCTTTTTCTGGCCATTTACTAGGTTTCTGTTACTATCGATATTATGCAAATCTCAATGAGCATGATTTTACAAAAAGTTGTGAACTTGACTCTTAATTTCCATAAGATACATTTCTACAAGCAAAATTATTCAGTGATGTAAGTTTTCGAATTGCAAAATCACCTTCCCAAAAGTTTGTAAAATAATTTACTTCCCACACTCATTTGAGAGGGTTTTTTTTAACCTTCATTTTTAACAATCTGTTAAAAATGTAATCTAGGCTCACTTGAGATTTGAAAAAGTCTCCATATTTTTCAATTTGCAGTCATCAGATTCCTAAGCATTTCACTTTTTTGCCATTTGTGATTATTTTTCTACTATCTGTATCAATATTTCTTATACATGAAGAACCTTTTTTATAGTAAGGTCATTAACACTTCATGATCATGTACTTTGCAAATATTTTTCAGCTTTTATGTTGCATTTAAAATTTTTTATTTATGGCCTACATCTCTCCAAAATTATTCATGTCTTTATTATTAAATATACCAATACATTTTTCCAAGTCCATCTTTAATGTTTCAAAAGATTTCCTAGATTATATATTTAGAATCTAATTTTCATTATATATTAAGAAGTTATATATTAGAATGGGATAAATTATTTCCAAGAGACCACTACTTTATGTCCTAGGAAAAAGTGCATGCTATCTTCTATGCTTTAAAATTTTAGTTTACTAGGAACAATATCTATGAAACCCAGCAAAAAGCTTTCCCTTTGCTTACTGAAAGGTAACATTCTGGTTCAAGAAGAAATGTCCTCACTCATTTACTAAATATGAGTGATGATTTGCAAATATGAGATGATGTGACACTTCAGGAGAATATTTTAGGGAAATGTATGTTTTAAGAAGCCTGGCCAATTATAAAAAGTATTGGGGGACACACTGAATTGCTGTCATATACACCATATACTGTCTCTCTGGAGTCATCTGAACCCTTTTAACATTTGATGAGATGTTGTGTCTGTTGACCAAGCTATGTCTGAGTGTCAGTCCAATCCTCCATAGAAGGGCTAGAAAATCAAACATGATTAAGGACGTAGGAGTCATTTGCAAGTAGCTAATGCTAAAAAAACAAACAAAACAAAACAAAAAACCAGGATGCAGAGAGAAGGGAAGGAGAACATTGGATAACTCATCCACACTTTGGAAAGGTGCTCACCGCAAGAACAGGTGCTTTGCTCTCTACTCTCATCACTCCCTGCCTGCTTCTCTTCTTCATCTTGCCCCCTCCACTCTTCCCTTTAATATTTGATTCAGATAGATTATCCAGAGCTTTATGAGATAGTTGTTTCCTCAACTTATGATATCATGTAGGACATTATTTCAAAACTTTATGCTTCACAATAAAGTGAGTGTCCCCCAAAAATAAATGACCAGATTTTCACAGGAAAGAAAGGGGCCATTATGGGCCCAGAGGAAAAAAAACTCAATTTCTCACTTTGTCTTAATCTTGCAGGCCAGCTACAACTTCTCAACATTCTTGGCCTTGAGAAATCCACTAGCAGTTAGCCGTGTGCCTGAACATGGTGAGGGTCAATGGTAATAACGAACACAGAGTTCTGTGAGAAGTCTTCTCCCTGTTTGGCACTCAACCTGAGGCATACATACTTGAAAGTGAAAAAAGAATAAGTCAATTGATTCCTTTTAGTTTCTTCAGCTTATACAATTTATGATCCTACTGCATCAATATTAAAATGCTAAGGAAGGCCTGGCTGGCTCAGTGGGTTGAGTGTCCGACTCTTGACTTCAACTCATGTCATGATCTCATGATCATCAGATCAAGCCCTGTGTCAGGCTCTTCACTGAATGTGCAGCCTGCTTGAGATTCTCCCTCTCTCTCTCTCTCTCTTTCTCTTTCCATCTGTCTCTTTCCCATATTCATGCTCTCTCTCCCTCTTAAACACAAAAGCTGAACTCCTAAAATATACGAAAATAAATGTTTCTTAGTCTTATTTAAATAATAATAAATAATAAATAATAATTTAAAAATGCTAAGGAAAAGATAGGATCCACTTATGAAAGGAATATCTACTTGGTCATGGAATAAGGTCACTTTGTATAGGTCATACGAACAAATTCTAATTATACCACATTTGAGCACATGAATGCCTGATGAACTTAGAGCCTGGTCTCTTTGGAGTCAAGCTAGCAGTGACAATCTCATAAGGCCCCAGTGACTCTCTGGATGTCACACTGTAGCCCTCTAGCCAGTCAGAATCCATGACACATTTATTACTCTGTTCCCAAGATCAAACCATTGGCCAAGGAAATATGTCTCCAGAGAATGTATGGCATTTTGACACAAATTGTTTAATAGGAGACACTTTTTGACTTTCCATACCTGGTCTATATAAAGCTTACAACCGCAACTATTGCCCTTAGAATGTTTTCGCTTAATCATGCAAAGTGTACCAGTCATCTTGTCTCTGAGCCCGACCGTATTCCTGACAGCTGCTTCTCCCAACTCTGGGATGAAGCTCAGGAAAGGTGTACATTTCAGAGGGGAGTAGGGATACAGGAGAATGTAAAGATACAGGACAGTAAAGAAAAGCTGGGAGTCAGGACTAAGATGAGCATGAGGTAAGCTTCAAGGGTGAGGTCAAGCTCAGGGTTGCCGTTGATATCAAGGGTCAGGAGAAGATCTGAAGGGAAGAATCCGGGAATACCTACAATACTGTGAAAGCCATGTGTTCTTCCCTGTTGAGAGTCATTTTCTGAAGTAATAGGTTGAGAAAGAACTCCTTGCGAGGTTAAGGTAAGTTGCATGGACTCTTACCATCAGATGGTGACCAATATCCACTCCCACCCAATTGTTTCTGCTTGAGCACCAACCCTCAAATCACCTTGTTAATTGGTATTACAAGTGACTCATTCTGGCCTTGATATGCTGATGGCACTTTGTGAAAGAACTTATTGTAGGATCCTCTTCTTTTGTGGTTATGGGAGCAACATTGCCTTCCTGAAAGACCTGTTTCTCTTAATACCTCCCATTAAGTGATGAGTGGGCTGCTGAACCCTGCTCACAGAGAACTAACTTTTGCCTTTACTATGCTAATGCTACCTCTGGGCTGTTCCCCATCCTTTTGCATATCAATGTTCTGGAACATTTTTACTGATAAAAGGATTTATCATCAGAATGCCACTTCTGTGCTGCCCCTCCAAACACTAAATCATAAAATAAAGTTGAGTTGCAGACAGTGCGGAGAGGCCTGGCTGGTGACCTGAAAGAATCTAGCGCCCCTCTCTCATCCCTCCCTAGCAGACACCGTCCATCCTTCAGTGATCCCTGGACCTGGCTGGAGCTGGACTCCAGCACTTCCCTGTCATAAGTCACTTTCACAACTTGGAATTTTTGATTCGAGTGCTGGCATCACTAATCTCTTGTTTTAGATATGAAGATATGTGCAGGTCTATTAAACCTTTGCTAGTCATCCTTAGTTATCCAAAGACAACCTTTGGATATCTTGACATGTCCTCTGAAATGTCATAGAGAACAGAGAATATGAAAGCAACCACCATGTCTGTGATTTCTTTGGAGTTTTACATTTTGCTTCTGAGGTGAGTGCAAATGAAGCGCTAAGTTCCACAGTCCCCAATTGCTCCAAACTGACTCTCTCCCCTAAAGTTCAATTAAATACTTCCCGAATGTGATTATTACCGAAAACTAATTTAAGCAATCATTTGCACTTTGTAACACCTTTTTTCTCTGGATCTGTAATTCCTTTGTAAACTCCCTGCCCCCATTAGGAAGTTATGAAATGTTATGTAAATTTACTCAGATTTACCTCAGAATGTGGCTGCCAGAGGATATAATCTTCAACTTCTAGTGTGCTGAAAGGAAATGAATCATGCTAAATATACCAATGGCATTTGACTAATGAATAAAACTCATACTACCTATTTACAAACTATTTAAACTATTGTCTCAAATATTCCTACAGCTGGTAACCTGAATGTCAAGTTTCAGACCACAGTGTAATGTTTTTTAACACAAAATAGAAACTCTTGAAAAAGTAGAGGTATAACAGATTGGAATAAAACATTTAAAATATGTTCTTCTGTTGGTGCTTTTGACTTTCTTTTCCCATTAAAAACTTGTAGCAAGTTCTTTAACATTCTCTTGGTGAATCAATGTAAGGTTATGAAATATGGCTAAATGAGAGAAAGCACCATTTTAAGGAACAAAACTAGATTGTACACCAACCAAAATAAATGAAAATAAGAGAAACAACACAGTAGTAGGCTTTAGGTTTGTATTATTAATTGTCTTCAGTATAATAGTAAATATAATATTTAGATTAAAGCATGTATTTTACATAAACTCTTAGCTGATTTTACACAAAGAGGAAAAAGTTATGAAACCTGATTTATTTTGATTTGCCTTCCCTCATTGTCATTCATCACACATAACATATTTTCAGTTCAACTAGTGATTTTTTTTTACCATATAGGAGGATCGTGTTATGTAAGACCACTTTGATGGACCAGCTTGTAAAGTACATCTTTTCACTTAATAATTCTCAATTTTTGCCAACTGAAAGCAACAGAAGTGATCTGGAAGTTAAGTCTGAATCATACTTTTTTTAAAAAAAATTTTTTAAATGTCTTTTATTTACTTTTGAAAGAGAGAGAGAGAGACAGTACGAGCAGGGGAGGGGCAGAGAGAGAGGGAGACACAGAATCCACAAACCAGGCTCCAGGCTCTGAGCTGTCAGCACAGAGCCCAATGTGGGGCTCAAACCCATGAACCACAAGATCATGACCTAACCAAAAGTCAATGCTCGTCTGATTGAGCCACACAAGGACCCCAGGTCTGAATCACTCTTAATGTTTATTAAACGAGCCAACCAACAAGGAAGTTGGCTTAATACTTGGTGTGTATTTAATCCTTTTTTATGAGAACAATGACTAAAAATTTAAATCTATCTTTTATAAAGATCCATGCTATGTCACAATATTCCAGATGTCATTGTATATTATTTCACCTTGTGGCCTGATTCACAGACTATCGAAGTGATGGAGTATGTATGATGTCATCGTTTCAGTTGTCTTTCAGTGGGAAGAGAGTGAGAATCGAAATGTTGACCTTTTTTTAGTTGTTTTAGTGGCAGAGTGCTCTATGGAAAATTATTCTCACAATAGTAAGTAAAGAAGTATGTCTTGAGGCTCCTGGGTGACGCAGTCAGTTGATCATTTGACTTGGGCTCAGGTCATGATCTCGCGGTTCATGAGTTCAGGTCCACATCCAGCTTGCTGCTGTCAGTGTGGAGCCCTCTTCAGATCATATGTCCCCCTCTTTCTCTGCCCTTCCCTCACTTGTGCTCTCTCTCTCTCAAAAATAAACTTTAAAAAAACTATGTCTTATCTCAGGAAACCGCTATTGGAGAAATAATAATAAAGCCATTCCTTCTTTTTATCTCCAATCAATAGCAGAACAGATGCCATGTGGTATATTTGCATTTCCTACAATACTGGCAATGCAAGGTATTTATGAAAGATATTCCTCCTAAGGTTACAAAGGCCAATGGAACAGGTACACTTGAGCCAAGTGGAAGGAAAGGAAAGAAAGGAAAGGGAAGGGAAGGGAAGGGAAGGGAAGGGAAGGGAAGGGAAGGGAAGGAAAGGAAAGGAAAGGAAAGGAAAGGAAAGGAAAGGAAAGGAAAGGAAAGGAAAGGAAAGGAAAGGAAAAAGGAAAGGACCACAGTTCACATAAAGACTACAAGATTATCCAGGAGACAGGAAATAGAGCTGCTGTTAAGACAAACTGAAATGTAACAGTTTCCAATTGTGTTCAAACATGTAAAATATTATAAACACACACACACATTAAAATAACATATGATGTAGACAAGACATTAGAGTAACTTTACAGTGTAAAAGTAACAGTAAAAGTGAGCCTCGTCTTTTATCCCAAAGCACCTAATGTTTCCTCTATTTCTATGTTGTCTAAACATTGCTCCTACAATGTTATAAAATTTAAACTATGAGCTCCATTGCTTCTTATCATCTTCTTGTATGGAGGGCTGAACAAAGCTACATATTTAGAGCAATGAAACTGTTCTTGCATGTAGAGCACCCCAGTCTCCAGTCACCCACAGTGAGGATTTTATTCCTATCTAGGTTTTTCCCTACCATATACTTTATATGTTCATACCTCAAGTGGCCCCCAATTAAAGTTCACTTGAAACATAATAGATTTTTTTACATAGTTCAAATATCTTCATTATACTTTGTTTTTTTTACAAATAGTTTATTGTCCAGTTGGTTTCCATATAACACTCAGTGCTCATCCCTAAAATTGCCCTCCTCCAAGCCCATCTCCCCCTTCCCTCCCTACACCCATCAGTCCTCAGTTTGTTCTCAGCATTCAAGAGTCTTTCACGATTTGCCTCTTTCCTTCTCCCTGACTATCTACCTTCATGTTGAATGAAGTCAGAGATTATCAGAAGGTAAACTCGAAATAAGAAGTACACTACATAATGCATCCTACCCCAAGCAGAGCACCTTAGACTAATGTGACGTTTAGTGGGACCAGTGGTGGGTTGTGAGAGCACACAGAACAGAGCCAAACAGAGCTAGTCTTAAAATCTAGATACCAGAGCGCTTCAGTGGCTTGGTCAGTTGGGCATCTGACTTCAGCTTGAGTCATGATCCCACGGCTGGTGGGTTCAAGCCCCGCATCTGGCTCTGTGCTGACAGCTGAGAGCCTGGAGCCTGCTTCAGATTCTCTGTCTCCCTCTCTCTCAGTCCCTTACCCACTCACATTCTGTCTCTTCTTCTCTTAAAAAAAAATATTAAAAAAAAAAATTAGAAACCAAGGTGCCCGAGTGGCTCAGTCAGTTAAGCATCCACTCTTGATTTTGGCTCAGGTCATGAGCTTACAGTTCTTGGGATAGAGCTGCACAAAGTGAAGAGCCTCTTTGGGATTCTCTCTCTCTCTCTCTCTCACTCTCTCTCTCTCCTTTCTCTCTCCTTCTCTTAAATAGAATAACTATTTTTTTTAAAAAGGAAGAAAACCTAGATACAAAACTTATAAAAACTCCAGAAATCAGGGGCATCTGTGTGGCTCAGTCAGTTAAGGGTCTGACTTTAGCTCAGGTCATGATCTCACAGTTCATGGCCCCACATTGGACTATGTCCTGACGGCTCAGAGCTTAGAGCCTGATTCCGATTCTGTCTCCCTCTCTCTCTGCCTCTCCACTATGCACACCATCTCTCTGTCTCTCTCTCTCAAAAATAAATAAACATTGAAATAAAATTAAATGAAAATTCCAGAAATCAGATTAAAGTAAATACACAGATAACTTTCTGTATGTTGTAAACAACCAATTAGAAATAAAACATGAAAAAATCTATTAGCCTCAAATTAAACTAGACCTATATGAACTATATATAAGACCTTAAAAAATATTTGAAAGATGAAATTGTGAAAACAGGTCATATTCCCAAAGACAAAAAGTGGATTTTATAAACATTTCAAGTCTTTTCAAAATAATGTATAGAATGAATTAAATTTTAAGTGATTTTAAAAAACACTGATGATATGACAAGGAAGAGCCAAGATGACATAATACAAAATAAAATATAACTTATTTATATGAAGAGATAAGCAATTGCTATAAAATTGGGAAAGAATAAAGTGGAGGACTTTTCATACCAGATATTTTAAAAGTGAAATAATTAAACAAACTGTTACAATGGCAAAAATAGATCAACGGATCAATGACACTGGATGGATCGCCCAGAGAACATACACACACATTCACATGACACAACACAGTTGTGACTATAACACTATACAGCAAATACATATTAGTATATAATAGCTATATATTATATATGCACTTCATATGTATAAAAATGCTTATACTTACAATTTCTTTATTTTATTTTATTTATTTTACATATTTTATTTTATTTATTTATTACACCTATGTGCATATAGGTACAAATAAGTTTTCAATATACAAATATTATATGCAAATATGTCTAATAGGTATAATAGTAAGTACATGAGAAATTTATATAAACAATATTTAAATTTGATATATATATATACACACACACAATAGTAAAATGAGAAACACTGGTGAAAAATGGGCTACTTAAGAGATGCTATTGAAAATTAAAACCCAGTTTAGAGTTCTAACACCATTCTCTAGAGAAATTTTAAATTAAATTAAATTAAATTAATTAAATCTAAACCATAAAAATCTCACATTTAATATGTATTTATTTCATCTAAATAAAAAAGTATTTGATAAACATGAAAAAAGTAATATGAGTTACTAGAGCCAAAAGAATAAATTTGAGTTTTTAAATGTTTATTTATTTTGAGACAGAGAGGGAAAGAGAAAGAGAGCATGAGTGGGGGAAGGGCAGAGAGAGAGGGAGAGAGCGACAATCCCAAACAGGCTCCTCGCTCAACGGCATGGAGTCCAACATGAGGCTCGAGCTCACAAACCATGAGATCATGACTTGGATAAAAGTCAAGAGCTGGATGCATAATGGACTGAGCCATTCAGATGCCCTAATTGAGATTTTTAAAAATTATATAAAAAGTCATAAAGTTTTAAAAATGCAAATAATAAATGTCTATATCTTTAATTTTTAAAAAGTTCACTACCAAAACCCAAATAAATAAATAATCCAAACAAACCCACAATACACCTAGCATAGGTAATTTACAGAGGCAGACACACAAATAATTATATATATAACAATGTTTCAACTTATTACGAAGGAAATCCCATTTTAAAAGTCACATACTATTTTTTTCCAATCATATTATCAGGGATTTCAAAAAACTCATTAATACTAATGAGTAGTCACTGATGTTGATATTTTTGTATGGTAGAGGTATGAAACTTCTAGAAATCAATTAGGCAAAAAATAGTTAAGAAACTTAAGTCTTTTGAATAATATGTTTTGAGGTGTGTACATTTTAGCTAGTTATGCTTCTTTAAGCAATGCATCCTAAGCAATGTGGACAATATTTATATATAGGGACATTTACCTTAACTTTCTATATACATAAAAATTTTGTGAAAAAATTATAGAAGGATTAAATAAGTTATAGAAATATTATATATTGAAGGCTTTTTAATGTTATGAATAATTATGATATGATACTGAGCTAAGAAAGGAAAATATGAAATCTATATATTTACCAATGTGAAGATGAAAAGTTACCTGTATTCATCTAATAAGGAAAAATCCCCAGAAAACAAATTATAAAATTGAAGATCACTCACTCATCTGAAGCGGGGTATAGGTAGTATGTTCTTCTCTATGTGTTTCTGGTTTCTAAACTTTCCACAGTGAAGATTTATTACACTTCTAACAAAAAGCATTAAAATAAACATGAAAACATTCAGAGTAGCATTTATCCAGTAAAGACCCCCTCACTTGAAAAGTTAATAGTCTAATGAAGAAATAGGCTTCGATCATGGGTCAAAGAAAATGGCAGTCATGGGTCCACAGTCCTGATCTCAGGAGACATGTCAAGACTTCAGCTGAGCTCACTACATGAACCAGAGGAAAAGGAATTCTAAGAACAAGAATACACATCACAAGGGTACCTGGACACAGACAGAGATCTAACTGTGCATTGAGGGCAGACAAGCTTTCCACTGAGAAAATGTACAGAAAAGGAAATGGTGAGCAGGACTCTGGACACTTTATTGGCAGAGGTGGAAAGATGCAGGAGTTGTGACAGGCAGCTTTAGTCTCTCTTCATGGACAGTTGAAACATCTGGAAGGCACAACAGGCGATGTAGATTTATGGAGCTCTGCCAAATGGCCACAGTGCATCAGTGCCATATCTTTCCACATCAGTTGACAATTTTTAAAAATTTTTTATATTTTATTTACTTTTGAGAGAGAGAGAGAGAGATAGCATGAGACAAGAGAGAGGGAGACACAGAATATGAAGACAGGCTCTAGACTCTGAGGTAGCTGTCAGTACAGACTCCTATGCAGGGCTTGAACCCACAAACTGTGAGATCGTAACCTGAGCCAAAGTCAGACACTTAACTGACTAAGCCACCCAGACACTCTTCAGTTGAGATTTTTATCACAAATATTCAAGAACATTGCTGTTTTGAAGCCTCTGTTTAGAAAACATATCTAGAAGCACCCTACACTGTATACTGTTCATATCTACAATGACTAGGCTAAAGAGAAAACATGAAAGTGACTCAGAAGCCAGCCACTTATTCTAAGGGTGCCTGGGTGGCTTAGTTTGTTGAGTGTCTGTCTTTGGCTCAGGTCATAATCTCACAGTTTGTAGGTTTAAGCCCTACATTGGGCTCTGGGCTCATGGTGCCAAGTTGGTTTGGGATTCTCCACTCCCCCCCCCCACCCCTCCTCCACTCACACTTACTCTCTCCCAAAATAAATAAATAAACTTAAAAGCCAGCCACTTATTCTCTAGAAAGTAGTTTATGTTATTTCCAACTTGTTATATCTGTCTTAGTCTGAGCCAAAGTATATTCAAAAAAGATATCCAGGATCAAGTAGGTGTGACAGTGGGCAGGTGGGCAGTGTCACACAATTTCGTCATCAATTATATAATGTTGAATGGTAAATGGATCATTTCAAGCATATTCATATTGCCCTACCAATGGGCAAGCTGTTAATTTCATACCTGGAATGTATTTCGTATTTCTTTCCTATCTCTTAAAGCACTTGAAACAGTGCCAGTTCTTTGGAAATCATTGCATTTCTCTCTCTCCACGTCCTTAAACTCAGACTAATTGGAGGGAGAAATGGAATCTGTTACTGTTTTAAATAATCCTTGTTGCTCCTCTTCTCCTTTCAGGTGGAAAATTATGCATTTCAATCTGCTTGGAGAAGAGTAAAGGCTCTTTTCACAGTCCCAGATACCAAGGATCATGAAGATGATTTTCTCTTCTTAAGCTATTGGTGCTGATCTAATAGAATGGAATAAAAGCCAGAGGAATTGTGAGGGTAATTAATCCCAGAGCCTGTAGCAAAAAAAAAAAAAAAAGAAAGAAAGAAAGAAAAAAAAAAAAAGAAAGCTAAGCTGCCCATCACTGAAAAGCTCTCATTCTATACACAAATACTGACAGTTGTTGGAACACCCGAGTCTCATGTCTCTGCTTCTAAGCATGTGCCATTCACATGTAGCTTCTCTACTCACCTACCTTACAGATGGAACTCAACATCACCTCTCCATTCAATAAAGATGTACTTTGCCCTCAAGATTTAACTCAAAGTCACCTTTAAGAACCCCATAGCACTTGCACATAAAGTCCTTCATTAGACCAAATCCCACAGAGATCAGCTTGATGAATATCTTCTCGATATGCACCATCGCCAGTGGAGCCAAGAGGTGCAGGGGAGGATCTCTGGTCAGAAATCCAGAGCCATTGCTGACTCCATCACTTACTCTTGTGTGTGGCCAGTTTTCTCTTTGTGGCCAAAAGGGGAATTTCAAAGCATTGAGTCTTTACACTTGGCAATTCCATAGTTACCAGCGTCATGAAATTTTAGAACTACTTGGAATGTGAAACATAGACTAATCGAATATATCATATTTTCAGGGGAAAGAGTTAAAGTCCAGGAAGAAGAGTATCTTATTCAAAGTCTAGGTGGTATCAAGAAATTGCTGTGGGAGGTTGACCAAATAGCAGAGGCTTGTCTAGAAGGGCAGAGGAAAGTGACCAGGGAAGAGAAGGAGGTAGTTGACTAGAAACAAACAAACAGCAACAACAAAAAACCATGACTAACAAAAGGGAATCATAAGTGGAGATTCAACCAGGAAGTGAAAAAAAAGCAACTCAAAAGTTCTGAGACTGGCATTGTTTATTACCTCCAAAAGAAAAATGATACTTGAAAGGAGGTTTATCTAAGACCTCAATTCATTTATTTTCCCTAACTAGGAATAAGATTGTGTCTACAATTTGCATTCCTTAGAAACTTGTATTTCCTAGAAATTTCATCCACATTTTTGGTCCTGTTGGAACCATTATGGGGAAAACCTAGTATCGGTTTCATAATGAAACTCCTAGCTCCAAAAAAGAAAATAAATTAATTCATTTGTAGTTTTTTCAACACTTCTTTTTGTTACTGCATTTTAACAAAAATTTGGAAAACAACAGCACCACAGTGATGAGGCTATGTCAAGGACCAGATGACAGAACTCCCAAGGGTCAAAGCTAGAAGAATGAGAGTAAAAAAATAAATAAGGCAGTATTTGATTATAACCCAAGGAGAAATAAACATCCGTGACTCCATACTGATATAAGTTACTGAATAAACAAAAGGGGGCATACACACAGATCTCCCATGCAGAAACATTTCAAATTATTTATTATAGATATTCTGTTCTCCAGGAGGTGGAGAATAACACCACGTTCCTTAACCGCGGACAGTACGTAGCAAAGTTCTTTCAAGGAGGACAGAATGGAAAGGGAGGGCGAAAAATGTGACAGGTGGGGAAATCTGTCACACACCATCTCAGTCAGCTGATAAAAGTCAGCCTTTACAGTGATAAATCATATTGGTATTACACACCCTTGGTCTGATGTGATGGCACATCAGGTCTGTGGTCTTCTTCCCCCAAATCCATAAGAACAGCTAATCATGAAAAAAAAAATCAGACAAATGAAATCGAGACAGTCTACAAAATTCTTGACAAGTACCCGCTCAAAACTGTCAGACAAGGTCATCTAAACCAAGGAAAATCTGAGAAATTGCTCCTGCCAACAGAAGCCTAACGAGACTTGATGACTAAAGCTAATGTAATCCTGGAACACGAGAAGGACATTAGGTAAAATCTAGGAAATTCTAAATAAAGTACAGACCCTAGCTAATAATAATGTACAAGTAGTGGTTCATTAATTGTGACAAATGCATCATGCTGATGCAACATGTTAATAAGAGAAGAAACTGGGTATAAGGTCATAAGGGAACTGTCTTACTTTTGCAACTTTCCTGTAAATCTAAATCTATTCTAAAACGAAAGGTTTCTTTAAAAAAATTAAAGACATGATTTCATTTTGAAATTTACAATAAAACCCTCTAAAAAACTAAACTTGTTTCTTGTCAAATTTCCTTCTCTGGGGGTTTCTTTAGAAGTTCTTAGGACTAGGTGTATGCACTCACATAGGGAAAGAATCTATCCTATTTTTCATCTTTTGACTTGAGAGCAGGTTTGCTGACATTTCAACCAATAAGTACATGTTCAAAAACAAACCAAAATGACCGAATATTTTTGTACATTCCGAACCTCAGACAACATGAGCTGGAGTATGACCGGAGTCTGTAAGTTTAATGCCTCCAGCAGGAATTATCCTCTAGAGCACTATAAATATATATGACTGCAGACTGAACAGATATATTTTTTTTCAAAACCCTGGTCAAACTACAAATCTAAAATAGACCATAAGATTGCAAGTACTAATGTATCTTGACTACAGTCTCTAAGGCACAGAAGACAAGAAAGACACTAAAAACTGTAGAATAATGAGACACACTGAGATTACATTCTTACCTAATAACGTTTCCTTTTGCCTGATACTTTCCCTCCTGGTATTCAAAAGATACAGAAAATGACATTTAATTGAAAACAAGAATTCCTAATGTGATTTAAACTCTCAATAGATGAGTGAATACATCAGGAAAAATTGTACTGATCTTTTATGTTGCTAAACTTAAAAAAAAAATAAAGTAAGTGCCTGTATGCTATGTACATGTCTTTTATATTCACAGGGCGCTTAAGTAACACATAACAGAAAGCAAAATGGTGGAGAAGGAAGAGCTTTCCTCTGAACCTTTTGAGCCAGTTTCCATGGACAGTCTATGACAGATTATAAGCCCGTTCATTTGACATTTATACAATAGGATACGGTTTTCTTCCCTTTTGTGAAATAATTTAATTTATGAATATATTCTAAAGTTTTCTCTTTCTGGGTAGAGGTAAAGATTAATATGTCATTCCTGTATTCATGAAACAAATTAAATATGGAAGTTCTTCAATACATTTTGAATGTAGGGCACTTAGTTAAGCCTAGCTTAAAATTGCATTTTTATTTATTATCTAGAAATACAGCAACATAAAAAGTAGCTCCATATTATCTAGATAATTTGGCATGAACCGTTTTGAGACAGAAGGAATTCATCCATAAAAATCCCATTTAAGTTTTAGCTACTGGGAATCCTTAGAAGTCTGAGGCATGGTCTTCATCTAGAAGCAAGTGGCCATGTGATCACCCTTGAAAGAAGGATACTCAAGCAATACAATGGTGTTTTCACACATGCTTGAGTCTTACCCACTGATTCCTTGGCAATAGCACCTGATCTCCGTCTTCACGCTTCACAATAAAAAAACAGAGCATTTTGACTCCCCTGCTCTTGTCATTGCCTGATTCCACTTCAACTTTCAGATCTTTACTTAAATTCAGTTGCTCCAGGAAGCATTCTCTGAACTTCTAAACTGTGGAGATGTACCCCTTGACTGACATACACACATGCACACACAGAAACACACATATGGTACAGTATTTCTTTCTGGAATTCAAAAATTATGTATTTGATGTTTGATTCCTTAAAACTATAAGTTGCAATAATTCTTCTAGTGTCCATGATGACATAACTGATACCAGACTCATCTTCTCACCATAAACTGCCATAAAATTGGACAAAATCAGAGCCCACTGTTATACATCAGACAGCATGCGACATAGGATCGTGATCTTTGAGCCAAGGGGAAAACACAAGGTTGTGGCATGTTTGTTTGCCCTGGCTTTCTTCTTGGGAATACATTCCAAGCTGGTGCACAGAGAGGAGGATCCCAGCAGAGCAAAGTGGTCTTGCTGAGCTGAGAAAGCAGTGATTGGAATATGGTGCTGTTGAAAGGAATGAAAATGGCCCAGAGTCTGGATGAGAGTTTCCAGTGGGTCCTTGGCCAAGGGATGGGCTGCACCCGAATCCATGAGGCCAAGGAGAAAGTGCTTGCGCAGAACTGAGATCTTAATAGAGATGTGAAATTTTATGCAGGACTAGAAGATGATGGCGGTCTGGCCCAACCAGTGTGTTCATAGATTGGAAGATTCAATATCGTAAGGATACCATTTCTCACTAAACTGATTTGTAGATTCAGTGCAATTCCAATCAAAATGTCAGCAAGCATTTTTTGAAACTAGCAAGTTAGTTGTAAAAGTTATATGGAAATATAAAGGTTCTAGAAAAGCCAAAGAAATCCAGGAAAACAGAGGAGGAGAATGGAGGACTAAGGCCGCCTGATTTCAAGGCTTACCATAAAGTTACAATGACAGTTGGCATTGGTGTGTAGATAGACACAACAATCAATGGAGGAGAATAGAGTCCAGAAATAGATTCACAAATATGAAATCAATTGATTTGCAACAAGGCTTCAAAGCAGTTTAATGTGGAAAAGTTGTTTGCCTCTTTTTCAGTAAGTGGTGCTGTAATGAGTAGATAAATGAATGGAAAAGTGTGAACCTTGATCTTTACCTCACATCAAATACAAAATTTATTTAAGGTGTATCATAGACCTAAATATAAAAACTAATATTGCAAAGCTTCTGGAAAATATGAGAGAATAGGTTTACAATCTTACAGTGAGAAAAAAATTTAGGAGAAGACACATAAATCACCAGCCACAAAGAAAAATAAATTGAAAATTACACACTATACTTTGTAAAAATTAAATGATTCTTTTTAGTAAAAAACTATTTTAAGAAAATATAAACGATAAGCCCACAACTTGGAGAATATCTGTAATATATTGATCTAAGACTTACGGTCAGAATGTGTCTTCTTAAACTCCTAAGGCTCAGTAATAACACAACAACCCAAGTTTAAAAGCTGTAAATAAGACTTGAACAGAAGTTTCACAAATAGGGTAATAAGCACATGAAAAGGGAAACGCAACTTGGGAAACCACAACACAATAGGATGACACCACATGTTGATGAGGATAAGGACGAACAGAAACAACAAAATATTTCTGGTTAAGTGTAAAACACTATAACCACCTTGGAAAACTATTTAGCAATTTCCTTTAAAGTTAAACATACTTCTCATGGGGCGCCTGGGTGGCTTAGTTGGTTAAGCGTCCGACTTTCACTTAGGTCATGATCTCGCGGTTCGTGGGTTCGAGCCCCGCGTTGGGCTCTGTGCTGACTGCCAGCTCAGAGCCTGGAGCCTATTTCGGAGTCTGTATCTCCCTCTCTCTCTGACCCTCCCCTGCTCATGCTGTCTCTCTCTCTCTCTCTCTCTCTCCTAGAAATAAATAAAAATATTTAAAAAAATATTTAAACATACTTCTATCATATAATCCAGCCATTCTCTCCTAGGTATTTACTCAAGGGAAGCAAAAAGATGTATTCACAAAAAGTCCATTATAGAATATTCGTAAGGGGATTATTAATTATAGTCAAAATGGGAACTGACTCAAATATTCAAACCCCCACAAAGAGTGACATGTTGATGCAATGGAATACTATCTGAGTAATAAAAAAGAATGGACTACTGGTACATAAAAAATAGATGAATCTTGAGAACATGACGCTGTGGCAACAAAAGGTGTTAGACACAAAACAGTACAGATTATAGGCATCCATCTCTATGTAGTTCCGACACAGGTCAAACTAATGTATATATTAGAAATCAGACAGTGGTTGCCCATCAGAGGTGGAGGTTAATTGGAAGGAGATGCAGACATACTGTGACAGAAATGATATGTATAATGACTGGGTTGTTGGTTATACAGAAAAATACATTTGTCAATATTCATGCAATTTTACATGTGATGCTTGGGCATTTCATTATATGTACATTTTGCCTTAGTTAGAAAAACAAAACAAAATTCTAAGTTCTTGAAATTCTAAGAGTGATAGAACCTGGTGTATGTTAGGTTCAAACACATGTTGAATGAAATATTTTGTTTAATGAGGAATGCAAAGCCTAATCCTTAGTACATTGCATTCTACAGAGAAATCTGCTATCTTTCCTCTTTAGTTTATTCAGATGACCCCCACTTTTTGAACTTTTGCCTCCTAAGATTTTCATAGCTCTAGACATGTAATTGAGCGCAGGAACATCACATTCAAAAGGGACATGCAAAAGTGGTTTAACTATCAAATTAACATAACCTTTATTAAATGTTATGAAATGGCACATAAAAGTTCATGATTAATGGCATTTATTTTGATTATTGACAAAGTAAATGGGATTCATGAGGAATAATTAAACTGATAGAAAATGTTCCGATTGGTCAAGGGGTCACATTTATAATTAATGGAAAATTACAACAGTTTACAAAATGACATATTCCAGAATCAAAAGTGATCATCCTAATTATTTTGATGAGATTGTAAATGAAAGTCTAGGGAACCAGTAATGAAGAAACATTTTTTATACAAATCATATGTACTTATGTATGTTTAGAAGAAATGTTTAAAATTGGATCCAATTTACATTAATTTTTGAAAGGCTTGATCTTCAAATAATACATTTTTCTTTATTAAGGAAGTGATTCTAATCTTGATAAAATGTGTTGTAAAAAAAAAAAAACCTAATAGAATATTTCATCAGTACTGAAGGCCTGAACTGAATGTCAGGTTTTTATTACTTTGAATATTGATGGTATGTCCTATGAATTGTTTACCATGGGGATCAAGAATACCTTGATTATTTATGCTAATTTAAATTTTATTTTCCATGGGACCTTTACACACCCATTATGTTGTAACCTTATGCATTAAATAAGAAAACTATAAAAATATCAATCTTATTTATGAAGAAACTGAATCACAAGGGTTATCAGAGCTATCTAAAGATATAGAACTACTTCATGACAAAAAGCAGGAATAGAACATGAATTTTCATGTGCCCAGCTCCAATGGAACATAATGTTTAGTGCTTCTAGGACAACAAAACCCCAAGCCGATACTAATTTCGGCAATATCAGTGACTCTATAACTTAGATGAAAGTCATTCTGATTGAACACGTTCTTTGTTTTCTTTCAATTCAAGATGACTTTAATCATCACATCATTTTCAAAACATTCTCGGGGAGAGCTGTTGTACTTCTCTTCCTCTTCATTTTAATCATCTCGGGAATAACAAAGACAAAAGCTACACCATGACCCAGCTCCTGTCTAGCTCTCTAGTCCTGTTTCTTATTATTCTCTGGCCGATTCTATTGCCTAACAAGCAAGGAGCTATCGACTGTAATTCTACAAGCTTGTAATTCTACAAGCTCCATGTTGTCTCTAGTCAGTGTGCTTGAATACAAGTTTTTCCTTTATCTGGGGTGCACTCCTTTACCTTTTACCCAGCTGTCTTCATATGACTAACTCTTGCTCCATTTATAATGTAAACACAATCTGTAAGCAATGCTATAATAACCATGGCCCAATACATGACAAATGTCTCAGCATTAATATCTACCTACCTACCTACCTATCATCTATGTATCTATGTACCTATCTATCTATCTATCTATCCATCTAAATATTTATCAAAACCACAATGGCAGTAGGAGCATATTGATATGAATTGCAATTTAAAAAAGTGAGCCAAATAGGAAACTAATAGTAGGGTGCTGAGGATATACCAGATAAAATTGAATAGATGTCTACCAATGATAAACATGACCTAAGGAAAATTAAAAATCAGTAAAAGGAAAATTACAAGTGCTTCAACATGGGACTCCCAAGTTTTTGGTAAAGGAGGGTGTTAGTTTTGATTGTATGTTATTGTAGGCCTTAACAAATATTCCTCAATTTCTTCCTTCTGGAACACAATCCTATTGTACTACCCTGTCTTTTTGAAGTTAGGTGTGGGAATGTGACGCTTTGGTTAATGGAATACATTTTACTTTTGGGTAGACACTTAGAAACATTTACATGTTTCTTCTTGTTCCCTTTTCCTGCCTTGCTAATCATGGAAACCTGGAAATAAAGTCATGTTACACCTGCATTCCTGAGTGGACTAAGTAGTAAGAAAATGAAACCTAGTTTCATCACTGAGATCTGGGGGTCCATTTTCTTCCATGGGTTATCCTGACTAAAATAGCAACACTTTAGTAGTCATTGAAATGAGGCTAGAATAGGTTAAAAAATTCAATATGAGGGGTGCCTGGGTGGTTTAGTCGGTTAAGCATCTGACTTTCGCTTGGGTCATAATCCCGCGGTTCGTGGGTTCGAGCCCCACGTCGGGCTCTGTGCTGACTGCCAGCTCGGAGCCTGGAGCCTGTTTCAGTCTGTGACTCCCTCTCTCTCTGACCCTCCCCTGCTCATGCTGTCTCTCTCTCTCTCTCCTAGAAATAAATAAAAAAAAAAAACATTAAAAAAATTTCAATATGACATAACTGAAAAACGTGAATGTTTGCTTCCAGTGTCTTTATAACCACTGTGCACATACATCAGTTATATGGTGAAAATTAACAAAATTATGCCTTGACAATCTAGAAGCATTCTTTCCATTTTTCAGAAAAAAGCATGCTTGTATTTATTTATTTATTTGTTTGTTTATTTATTTATTTTAAAGAGAGTGTGTGAGTGGGAGAGAGGAACAGAGAGAGAACGAATCTTAAGCTGTCCCCATGCTCAGTGGAGCCCAACACAGAGCTTGATCCCATGACTCTGGAATCATGATCTGAGCCTAAATCAAGAGTCTGACACTCAACCGACTGAGCCGCCCAGACTTCCTTTGATATTCTGTTTTGAATATTTATCTTCTTGTAAGGGAAACCTAATGGGTGGGAGAGTGAATGACCATAGTCTCTTCAGTTCTCCTCTACTGATTCTAGAATGAATAAAATATCTGCCATGTGGAAAAGAGACCTAGAGAAATTTGGTCACCATCAATGTTTCTGTTGATGAGAAATGTTTATGAGAAAGTATGTGCAAACCTCGACAGCACCATTTGTTTTGTCTTTTACTTTCCTTTTCTTTCTTCTGCTTTTTAAAATTTTCTCTATCTTCCCTCCCTTCTAGCTATCTAAAGAAAATAAAGAGGTAGGACTTCTTCAACAAAGGAAATCACTGGACCAAACTCCACACTCACACCTATTGCAGTGGTAGGGCTTGCAAAGATACAAAAAACAGAAACAAAAACTCAACCTGCCCCCTCCTTCTTCCTGTCTCAGATTAGGTAGGAATGTTCTCACTCATTTTGTACCTATAGGCATTATTATTCTCTTCTCCGGCTGACTTCCACACAAGGAGAGAATTCCTATGACAATGTCTGGGGGAAATATACTGGAAGTTTTCACCATCTCCACGCACTTGGTGTATCACGGAGGGAAGGTACAGAGAGCTGTTCTTTTTCTTTCTTTTAGGTTATGCATATAAACCTCAGAAGTTCACCCTCCATTGTTTTTTACACACTGATTTCTGCTATTAAAGAGTTGGTTTCCAAAATTAGCATATTTAAACATCACCGGACCAGGTTGTGAAAAATTCCCTGGCCTCTCTCTAGAAGATTCCATTTGTGGGTTTTAGATGAGTCCCTGTAATCAACAATTTAACCAGTACCACCCTTGTTCTCAGAGAGGCTCTGAGACAGGTGATCCGAAAACAGCTCATTTGGAAAATTCTAGGTTAGAGAATTGGGTTTATTGTTTTACATATAAATTATTTTCATTATGCTTTATCATAAAGCTTGACTTGTTCCCAGAGGAAATATATAGACATGAAGTGAACAACATGTGTTCTCAACTGCTTTAATTAAAAGAGTGGCATGCAAATTTCAGTGCTATTAACAAAAACAAAATGGATTTGCTTTTCTGGATAATTGAATATGTTAAAACCTCAGTGCTCTTCTTCTACAGCTTAACTCTATAAACTCTGCTTCATGTTCATTTTATAGGTATTGAAATGTATTGTGAATTCCTTTACAACAAGAAGAATGACTTAATGCTTTAGTTTCTATTTTTTTAATCCCAGCACCAAGCATAAAAACTGGCACAAATAGGTGCAAAACTAAAATGTTACATATTAAACCAAATTTACACCAATCTTTTCCATAAAGGAAAGCATTCATTTTATGATGGTAGACAGCTCTAGCTGACAGAAACATTTCTAAATATGCTATATTTCAAGGAATGAGCACCCTCCCCCAAATACATATGGAACATATTAAGGGGAAATCAAATGCCAGAGGTAGGTCACCTTGTTTTTGCAGTTACAGTGGTTTCCAAACAGATGCTTCTGCTCCTTTTCCAGGAACTATGACTAAGATGCCTGTGTCTGGATGATACCATTAAATGTGAGTACTGGTAGTTTCTTTGATGCTTATAATGCTCACCTGGATTACTTATCAGCTGTTTTTTTCATTTCGGATCTGTTGTATGATGATTACATAAAAGATAAAAAGACCAAAATCAGAGCCCCAAAATGAATTTCTGCCTAGATCTGTCATGATATAAATAAAAGTAAGCATAATGCAGAAAATAAATAAAGTGGTCAGCTTTCAAGATGGTCCCCAATGATCTTCACCTCCTGGTTTTTACACCTTTCTGTAGCCCTCTTCCATACTAAACTATGGCTGTCTGTGTTACCAATAAGATACAGAGGAAGTAAGTACATGATTTCGTTCTGAGGCTTAGTGACAAAGGACAGTGCAACTTCTGCCTCGCTCATTCTTGGACCGCTTGCTTTAGAAGAAGCCAGTTGCATGTTGTGAAAACATTTAAGAAGCCCTATGGAGGGTCATATAGAGAGAAACTGAGGTCTCCTGCCAACACCTAGCATGGACTTACCAGCCATATGAGGGAACAGATATAGAAGTCAATCTTCCAAATTCCAGTAAAGCCTACTTCTTGATTACAACTCCATGATAGACCCTGGGGCAGAACTACTTTAAACCATTCCACAACTTCTGACCCATAGAAACTGAGATAATAGTGCTTGTGTCATTTTCAGTTTGCAATAAGCTTGTAGCCATAGATAACTAACTAATAATCAAAAACTCTTCTAAGAAAAATCCAAAGTATGATGGAGGTTATAAGGAAATGTGTCATGGAAGAGAGAGCATATCAGTCAAACCTTGAAAAATGATAGAATTTAGAAGCACAGAAATGAGAAAGGCTATTTCAGGTAGAGGAACAAATACATTCAAAGCCAGAGAGAGTGATATGCAAAGAGTATTCGGCAAACATCAAATAGTCTTGTTTGATTACAACATCAGTCCCTCCACTTGCCTCAAGGTCTTTGGTTTTGTGGACTTGAGTCTATATGTAGGGCTGTCTTTTACTTGAAGCCAAGAGAGTGTTGAACATGTGAGGCTGAGTGAAAAACTGAGCACAGTAAGTGTGGCAAATCAGAGAAGGTAGATCCAAATAGGTCACCAAACAAGAGATAAACCAAGACATGGGCTGACCTGATGACAAAGAAGCAAGGAATGCAGAAGTATCGTCTATGCAGAATATAAAGGCTGTTGTTTATGGATGAGTTTCTCCTGTAAGCTTACATGTGCCTTGACATATACAGACGAGTCCCACTGAAAGAATCAAGGGAGATTCTGACTACAGATTCAAAAATTATAAATAATGGGATACGTGGGTGACTCAGTCAGCTGAGCACCTGATTTCTGCTCGGGTCATGATCTCATGGTTCATGGGGTTGAACCCCATGTTGGACTTTAAGCTGACAGCACAGAGACTGCTTTGGATTGTCTGTCTCCTTCTCTCTTCTCCTCCCTGACACACTCTCTCTCACTCTCAAAAATATTTATTTTTTTAAAAAAATCATAAATAAAAACCAAATCCAACAGTATATATAAAACAAGTAGGCTTTAAGGAATATGAGAGTAGTCTAACAATAAAAAATCTGCATGTGATTTAACTAAAAAAAATCCCTTGATAAAATTCAACATGCATTTATGTTAAGAACTCTCAGAAAACCAGGAATAGAAAGAAATTCTTCCTTAATCTGAAGAAGAGGTGCCGCTATACGAACTCTAAAATTATTCAATTTTTGTGGAATGTTAGAATTATTTATGGAATAAGACATCAGCTAGGGCAACACTTGCTGCTGTTAACAGATAAACCTCAAATTATCAGAAGTTTAACACAATAAAAGCTTAGGCCTCACTTGTATCACAGGTCAATGAAGTTGTCCCTGTTTAAAATTAAGAGCTTTTACCATGTTAAGTCTCCTGCCTTCTTGAGACTTCGCTATTTGAGGTGTCTGGAATTTACTCCTGCTGAGTTGAAACAGAATGGAGGACAATGTGTGGAAAGTTTTCATGGAGCTTTCTGGAAATGGCATATGTGCTTATTGCTTTTGGTAATGGGACGCATTGCCACCCAAATACAAGAAGTTGGAAAATGTAGGCTTTCTTGAGAAAACCTCAGGAAGAAGAGAAAGTGGGTTTTCTCTGCCTCTAGCAGTTGCTGACTGACGCTTCCTTTTTGCAGGTACCAAAAATCTATTCCACTGTTGTTATACAGAAAATACACTACCTTGTCTCATCTGGTGAGAAATTTGGTACAAAGTCAGGATTCAAGGAGATATGCACTCCTCTGCATCAAGGTCCCGATGGGGCTGTTTGTCATCCAGTGATTTGTGGATTAAAAGGACAATTCATATGTTCCCTTCCACGCTACCTCCACTGTCACCATGGAGGAACATGAGTAGAACAACTGCAATAAACACATCCATTAAGAAAGAGAAAGTGGGGAGTACATACTCATCACTTGTTCAAAGCAATGATCAAATCCCAATTGACAGGTATAATGAGGTCCCTCTTCACTCTAGTTGAGTAGTTCCTGGGTTAGACTCCAGTTCTGCTTTTTGGGAGGAAACTTCTTGTCCTTGGCACTATTAGAAATTCCTTTTTGTCCATCATCCTCTATACTATATCTGAAACAATTAAGTTTATAATCTTTAGGGACAATGAAGAAACTGGATCCTGTTTTCTGCTTATGCAACTCAGGAGACTTAAGGTTTATGTTAAACTTCAAATAGTCAAAGATATTTTTAGTCCAGTCCTGCAGTGTCTTCCAATTTAGGTATCTCAACAAATTAGTATGAGAAAAAATATGGCAGTATCTTACAAAGCTAAATTTGTGCATACCATTAAGACCTAGCAATTGCACTCTTGAACATTTACCTTAGAGGAATGAAAACTTATGTTCACTCAAAAGCCTGTAGACAAATTTCATAACAGGTTGCTTCATAATAGCTAAAATCTGGAAATGGCCAGATGTCCTTCCACAAGTGAAAGATTAAACAAACCGTGTGGGACCTTCATGTCTTGGAATACTATTCCTCAATATAAAGGAATAAGTTATTGAAATATGCACAACAAAGATGGATCTTGTATTCATTTCCTGTTGCTTCTGTAACTAATCACCACAAACTTAGTGGCTTAAAACAATGTGAATTTATTGTTTTATAGTTCTGGTGATCTGAATTCTAAAATCCAGGTGTCAGGTAAGCCACAGTCCTTCCAGAAGCTTCCGATGGGGTTCTGTTTCCTTATCTTATTCAGCTTCTCAAGACTGCCTGCATCAGTTGGGTTAAAATCCCTCTCTTGTATCACTCCAACCTCTAGCATCCATCTCCAACTTCTGTGCCTCCCACTTATAAGGACCTTTATGATTATATTGGGCCTGTTTGGACTATCCAGGATAATCTTCCCCATCTAAAGATCATTAATTTAATCACATCAGCCAAATCCCTTTTCCTTGGTGGGATACTATATAGATAGATTCAAGGGATTAGGACATGGACACCTTTCAAGGTGCAGGGAACATTATTCTATCTAACACAGGTCTCAAAGGAATTAAGCTGGGAGAAAAAAAGTCATACACTAAAGTTACATACTTTAGATAGCAAAATACCACATTATCAATGAAGACTAGACTCAAGAATATAGCTCAGAGACACTAAATGGATTCCAGAATTAGACAGATTCAGACACCTTGTCAAAGCATGGAATCATGGACTCATGTGCACTTTCTGCAGTCAGGTCCATTTCCAAGAGGAAGGACAGAGGAAACTGAGCTCAACGTTCTCAAATTGTCTATCCTGCTAGTCATTCCATCCCTCCAAGAGAGTATCCCTTGCATGAAAAGAACAAAAGATGTAGAAAGGAATGGCTTTTCTAACATATGTAGTATTTATGCTGAGCAAAACAAGTCAGGCAGAGAAGGACAGATACCATATGTTTGCACGTAGGTGGATTAGGAAAAACCTAACGGAGGACCATGGGGGAAGAAAAGTGGGGAAATAGTGGGGGAGAAGGAGGGAGGCAAACCATGAGAGACTCTTGAATTCTGAGAACAAACTGAGAGCTGATGGGTGTGGGGGAGGAGAGGGGGGAGATGGGCATGGAGGAGGGCACTTGTTGGGATGAGCACTGGGTGTTATATGGAAACCAACTTGAAAATAAACTATGAAGGGAAAAAATAAATAAATAAATGTTTTTAAAAATCAGGAGAAGGTAATAAGACTATAAGAAGTAAATGATAGACAGCCTTATTGACAATGCCTAGATTTTGGACTTCTCAGGGTGGGAAATAGGGAGCAATGTAGACTCTAATCAGGAAAAGGACCAGTTCTGAATTGCAAGAGGTGATAACTGCAAGGATTACAGAAAAGAATGGGGGGGGGGTAATATGAGCAAGAAGATAATGACCATTGTTCAGCTCAAACTAGGTCAATGACCACAGGGAAGAAGAGCATGGTAGCTTGGAAGTATACTCTGATGAAATTGCTATGGAATGTTAACTTTATACATTTTTATTTAAGCAGCCCTTAGCACAGTGCTCAGAAAGTTGTGTAAGGTGAGGAGGAGGGAATTGTGAGAGATGATGCTAAGAGCTTCATGATTTAGGGAATGTTGGGGCCATTAAGCTGAAGAAATTAGGAAGAGATGTGTTAGTGGATAAGAGAACTGACAGGGTTTTTGACAGTCTTTGTCAACCTCTCTTTGATCCAGCCATATCTTCTGAAATGGATTTGCTCACCAAACAGGGAAAAGTTCCCCCAAGCACATGCATAGCTGAGGGTTGGCTCATGGCAGATTACACATAGCATCACAAATGCACACTTCTTATATATTTTTTAAAATTTTATTTTCAGACATATTTAACATGTAGATAAAGTATTCACATTATTATTTGAAGAGCAATAAAAATCCTTCATGTCCCCTGAATATCTCCTCTTATTTTTTTTTTAATATTTTTTTATTTATTTCTAGGAGAGACAGAGAGACAGCGTGAGCAGGGGAGGGTCAGAGAGACAGGGAGATGCAGACTCTGAAATAGGCTCCAGGCTCTGAGCTTGCAGTCAGCACAGAGCCCGACGCGGGGCTCGAACCCACAAACGCGAGATCATGACCCAAGCGAAAGTCGGACGCTTAACTGACTAAGCCACCCAGGCGCCCCACCTCTTATTTTTTTTAAACTCTCAGTAAATTTTATATTTTTCTTTCATCTACATCTCTCATATTTTTCAGAGTTGATTTTATTCTCAAGAATTGTAATAGTTTCTATTGAGACGATAAATATAATTAATGCCTGTATTCATTAGAAATGATAATCACTTATTGTCAGTCTGTAGAAAAACCTTGGGTTTTGTATTTTATGTTAAGCAGTACTCTACTTTATTGCTCTAGGAGGGTAGCTGGGCAGAATGAGTTACCTAGGGCAGGATGTGAATGTAGGCTGGGCAGGCAGAGAGGAGCAGGCCAGGAGTATCTGATAGGCTGAGGTAAGGAACTTGTGTTTTTCTGCCTTTGTAACTTCCGTTATCCTTTATTTAATAATCTAGTATAATAAGCAAGCATTAAAATATTGCCATAGATACACCTGAATATGTAAAAGACAGGAAGGGATTCTTTATGACTATGGGTCTCTGAAAACAAGAAAGGATACTCTGAGGTGTAACCCTTGAGATCTGTGCTGATATCTGTGGTCCCTTCTTAACAGATCCTTGGTAAATCTGACACTCTACAAAGGCAGTATAATGTGTGAGTGCTGTGGCCTCAGTTATCTTTAGAGATCTCTGGCTTCGATCTCCCAGAGAGTGATCATTTTGTAGAAATTAAAGTGTGTGTTTTCCCCCCCAACTGGACTATGGCAAAACAGTTTCTAATTCATTGTCTTCACTATCACCATTGCCATCATCACCACCACCATCACCACCACCACCACCACCATCATCACCACCATCATCACCATCGTCACCATCACCATCATCATCACCACCATCATCACCACCATCACCATCACCTTCATCATCATCGCCATTATGACAGCAGCACCAGCCATAACAAATGAGGCTCTGTGTCTACTGCTTTCACGGAGTGTCTGCTTAAATTCTCACAAGGAGTCTTTGTTCCAAGGGTTTTTATCATCTCCACTTTACAGGTAACAATCTGAAATGTTAACTACTTGCCTAACATCTTATATAGGGTTGGAGCTGGAATTTGAAACAGCCCATCTGAATTCAGTGCCCATGTGCTAAAACACTGATTACATAGCCTCAAAAGAAATAGAAGTAGTTTATTAAATGATAAAACCATTCAAATGATCCTAGTATCATGAGGAGCAGTTAGTAGACAATCAATGCAAGTTAGTTTTCTCTCTCTCTCTCTCTCTCATTCAGGAAGGAAAACAATTACTACTAAAATGAGCAAAATCTTGGGGGCGCCTGGGTGGCTTAGTCGATTAAGCGTCCGACTTTCGCTTAGGTCATGATCTCGCGATCCGTGGGTTCGGGCCCTGCGTCGGGCTCTGTACTGACTGCCAGCTCACAGAGCCTGGAGCCTGTTTCAGTCTGTGACTCCCTCTCTCTCTGACCCTCTCCTGCTCATGCTGTCTCTCTCTCTCTCCTAGAAATAAATAAAACATTAAAAAATTTTTAATAAAAAAAATGAACAAAATCTTGCAACAGTTCCACATTCCAGAGACATGTGAAATTCAGCAGCAGGTCCTTAGGGACAGAAAAAGCCTTTCATGGGGCACCTGGATGGCTCAGTTGGTTGAACCATGACCAACTTCAGCTCAGGTCATGATATCATGGTTCATGAGTTTGAGCCCCTCATGGGGCTCTGTGCTGACAGCTCAGAGCCTGAAGCCTGCTTTGGATTCTGTGTTGTCCCTCTCTCTCTGTCCCTCCCCCGCTTGTGCTCTCTCTCTCTCTCAAAAATAAAAATAAACATTAAAAAAAGAAAAAGATTTTCACGTGTAATTTAGATGTGCAAAGTAAGTACAGAGTCTCATCTCTGTCGGCATAGTAAAGTGATGGGTGTTGGAACTTAGGAGCTCTGGATAGCAATCAAGGAGTGTGGGGTGTAGAACCTCACAGAATATCCCAGAAGAGCTGTGTGTGGTATCTCTGAGGCAAAGAACAGAGGACCACAAAGGAAGTAGTGGCCAATAGGGAGAAAAGTGGGCAGAGAGAAAACCCAGGTAAGCAAAATGACCAAGGAATGTTTTAGGAGAGTTCATGGCTACTATATAAGACTAAGTTGTCTCCAGTTGTGAAGTACCAGAAAGTGTCCTTGCTGTACCCTGCCACCACTGGTGACACCCAAAGCTTTAGTAAAATTAGTCATGAGCAAAGCGCTTAGACGGTTAAAGTCTCCCCACGAAGCATGAAAGAGGATGGGTGACACACCATGTAGGATGAAAGGTTGAGGAAAATGATGCCCAGAACTAAGAGCAACAACTAGGGACCCGGTGACAGTAGAAAATTGACTATTCTGTGGACTGTTCTGGAGTAGACACAGAGGACTTCCTTTTCCCATCAACCTAAAAGAAAGTGACCTTTTATATCAGAGTAGAAGGGGAATTCAGTCCTGTTGGCTCTCTGAAAGGAGACGCCTAGGAGGCAGCTTGCAGGATTACCCTCAGGCTGCCCTTCACATTGACTGACCAGGGGCCAACACAGGGCACTCCTCAGAAATACCGGAGGCCACCGAAGAGCGCTTACCATAAATACTTGAGGGAACTGACAGATCATGACATTAGCCATCTTTGAAGGAGGATGGTAAGCTTTTGTCAGGAGCCTAACTCCACACTGTGCCTGAATGGCTGTTTCCTGTATACAGAGGCAGCTTTTTCCTTTCTCTTTTTCCTTCATCCTGTAGGGCAGCACGTAAGTGGACCAGCTTTATGGAGGCCGAGGAAGAACCATGAATATCAATAAGACCCTTGATCCCTCTCAGCAAAGGGGAGTGTGCCAGGGCATTGCCCAGCTCTTTGGAGAGACAAGGGGCTATTATGACCGTGCACTTTGTAACCTGCTCTGTAGAGCTAGCCATCACACACTGCCATAATTCCATTAGTTAATGAATACTTTAAAAATGTGTCCATCGTAAAAATACACTTAAAAATTAGTCAATCAATTATCTCTACTGTTAATGTTTCATCTTGTTTTTAAGTCTAGTCTTTTAACTGAGACCATACTGGAAAGAGATGATCAATTCTTGGATTGAAAATTATGTGACTATATAGTTGGGTTGAGAAATGAAATAGCCATTTCTAATTCTCAGTAGGAAGTCTGTGTGTCACTTCTGTCCACGCTTGCCCGTGACAGACCGATGATTATTGTGGTCTTTCTTGCTGAACCTTGACTCAGTTTCAGAATCCTACTTGATACAAGACACCAGGAAAACACTAGCCACCAACTGGTTCCCATCAGTGGAAGTAATTAACAAACATCCATCTAATGAAATTAGAACCTGATTTAGGATGGGGAGATATGAATGATAAACTTATTTCTTTTAGGAGTTGGCTGTGACTTTAGGATAATTATTTAACCTTGCTTGATCTATATGTCTGGTCTTTAAATGGAAAGACTTCAGTATTATGTCATAAGAACATTTAACTTGTGCAAAATGAACTGTATATATTCATCAAAGAACAACAACAACAACAATAATAGTTTTCTTACAAGAAGTTCCCAGATGAATATAATCTACTTTCTCTGGTACTCAACCAAAGAAATAGGGACATTTTTTCCAATGTCAGATTGGCGTAATGAGGAAAGTAAAATAAACACAAATCATTTATGCTACATTTTGTAATTTTTTAAAGAGATTTTTGAAGGGCAGTGTTGACTCTACACAATTTTTTCCTAATGATTTTAGATGCAATTCCATTTAAGGAAGATCACACTCTAATAAATGCCAGACCTAGCAATTGGTTGTGAAGTTAAATGAATGCAAGGAGGAAGACAACTTTTAAAAGTAAGAAACTACTACCCAGGGGTGCCTGGGTGGCTCAGTCAGTTAAGCATCCGACTTCAGCTCAGGTCATGATCTCACGGTTTGTGGGTTCGAGCCCCACACAGGGCTCTGTGCTGACTGCTCAGAGCCTGTTTCAGATTCTGTGTATCCTCTCTCTCCTCCACCCCCCCCACTCATTCTCTGTCTCTCTAAACTGAATAAATGCTAAAAAAAAAAAAAGAAAGAAAGAAAGTACTACCCAAATACAATGCTACAGTATGGTGGTCGTGATGATAGGAAAGCCCAGGCACCCCATGTGTCTGACATTAACATTTCACTCATGAGAAGTCATTATCCATCCTCACGACCTATGAACTGTTGTGTTTGGTCTTCCTTTATGTTAAGAAGTGATCTGTCTTCCTGTGGATTTTTTCACATCCTCATACATCCATGACATCCCAGAGAATTTTTGCAGAAGAGTATCACCTCCATCCAATCAGTTCAGAACCTGCAGCTTCAGTTTAAAGGTGATACTGAGGTAGGGTAGGAGGAGGGGTTAGAGGTGGGCATGGACATCTGAAGACATAGCCCTGGAGCTCAAAGATAATCTAAAGATCCTGGAGATACTGTCACAAGAGAAGATTTAGGCTAGCTCATACCATATACAGTGAGAACAATGAATTAGCTTACTTAGGCAAATTCTGGGAGCTGGTTGGTGATTCGCAGTGAATGAAGCTGTGTAAAATTCAGCCAGGGGCATACCTTAGGGGAGATGGAGGTCCTCATTTGAACATTAAGGATAATACATCAGCCAGACCTATAACCATATCACAGAAGAAATATTAAGGTAGATTACCAAGGTGTAGTGATATCTAGAAAGGAAATTAGAAAAGGAATCTAATCTTCACACCAAAAAAAGCAATATTATAAGAAGCAATGGCACAAAAGTAGAGAAGAAGGCTCAGAAGAATCCCTGAGACAAAATTAAGTGATGCCTTAGATTGCTGTAAGTCTCCATCATTGTTGTTTTTTTTTTTCATTTTAACTTTTTTAAAAAATAGTATATTGTCAAGTTGGTTTCCATATAACACCCAGTGCTCATCCCCACAAGAGCCCTCCTCCATTGTCCATCACCCCCCTTTCCCTCCCCACCACCACATCTGCCCTCAGTTTGTTCTTGGCATTCAAGCGTCTCTCATGAGTTGCCTCCCTCCCTCTCCCCCACTATGTTTTCCCTTCTTCTCCCCCATGGTCCCCTGTTAAGTTCTTCCTAATCCTCTTATACATGTGAACATATGGTATCTGTCCTTCTCTGCCTGACTTTTTTTGCTCAGCATAACAACCTCAAGTTCCATCCATGTTGCTACACATGGCCAGATTTCATTCTTTCTCATTGCCATGTAGTATTCCATCATGTAGATAAACCACATCTTCTTGATCCATTTGTCCATTGATGGACACTTAGGCTCTTTCCATGTTTTGGCTATTGTTGAGAGTGCTGCTATGAACATTGGGGTCCATGTGCCCCTATGCATCAGCACTCCTGTATCCCCTGGGTAAATTCCTAGCAGTGCTAGTGCTGGGTCATAGGGGAGTTCTATTGTTAATTTTTTGGGGAATTTCCACACTGTTTTCCAGGAGGGCTTCACCAGTTTACATTCCCACCAACAGTGTAGGAGGGTGCCCATTTCTCCACATCCTCGCCAGCATCTAGAGTCCTCTGATTTGCTCATTTTAGTGTAAGGCTCCATCTTGGAAATTTTAAGGGAGTTTCCAGAAAACCATTATGGATTCATAAAGAAGTCCACTCTTGCTGTCAGGGTTTCCTAACTGAATCTAGCCAAAATACATATTAGTCTAAGGTGCCAGAAGTTTAAGGGATGGAAGTCAGAAAATGGTAATCATTAGTCACTAATTTCTATGTTGCTGTATATAAAAAAGAAAAAAGACCTTAACAGTCAAATTGTTCGTTACGTGGTTTTGGATTCATTGGGCAAACTACAAATCTGGCTCTGGGCGCCTCAAGAATAAATTTCTCAATCATCAGGGGTGAGGTGGACGGTGATGCCAGTGCAGGCCCCACTACAAGCACCCCTGATGCACTGGTGACAAGGAGGGATGGAGATTGCCAGTCATTTCAAAGCTTTTGTATTTCTAAAGTGCTGATTGACTGTCATTTAAATTCCTGTCCAAAGGCCAGAAAGCAATATTAGAAAGTAGAGAAACCAAAGAATGTTAGGCAAAGAAACTGTTAGCCTTTAGTCAGAGAAGGATCACATGAGATTGGAATATGAGATGAGCCCCTAAAACCTGTGTCTTTTTTTTTTTCTTTGAAGATAGCTATCCCTGAAGATATGCCTGTGTGTGTATGTGTGTGTGCTTGGTTTCGTTAGGTTTTGTGATGCTGTTGATTCAAAAAATGATCTAGGTACCTTTTTTTCCTTTTCTTTCTTTCTTTCTTTTTTTTCTGCATTTTAGTGGTAGGGCTCCAAAAATGTAGAAAAGAAAAGCATGAACTTATTTCCCAGTGAATCTTGTTCATTTTCAAGACTTCTTTCAGTTCTGGTTTTTCATTATCATATTAAAGAATTTCAAGTAGATTTAAACTACCTTAAAGGAGAGTTAATAACATTTGAGTGTTTTACACACACACACACACACACACACACACACTCCCTCTATCTCCTCTGCTTTTATGATTTCCGATTTCCACTGCAAAGAAATTAAAGAGTTTTGGCAGAAACTCCAACTACATCTCAGTGGTGATCTATTAAATTTATGCCCACATGAAAATGTGTGAAATCATATTTTAGAAATTTAAATTTTATTAAGCCATTTTAATGTGTATTTTTTCCTTTTATCTGTTAGAAATCTAGTCTCTTTCTTTTCTATCAAGGATTTTTCTAACACCACATTTGAAAATACTACTCACAGATTTCACAGAATATGTTTTCCGATTTGTATGAATAGGTCTATCGCAAAAGAGATACAGCCTATAGGGAGTGCAAAAAAAAAAAAAAATCCTCCCTTTGAAGACTAGTTTTAATGTGTCATTTAATAATTCATTAAAAAAATTGTTCACAGAGAGACCCAGCGTTCTCCTCCTGCCTGTTATCTGAGGTTCCCACATGTATAGAGTGCTGCTTTTAGGATTCTATAGACTGAGTAAAACGGGTTTCAATTAAGGAGAATGTCTTTGAGCTGTAAATGGACATACAATGAAGAAGCAAATAACACAGAGAGCACACAGATTCTGCACAAAAAGCTTGCTCCCACGTGTACCTACAGTTCATTACACTCAACACTGAAGGCTGTGATGACTCATTTTTATTGCTTGGGTGTTGCCAGATATGATGACCATATTCACCAATGTGGTAAAAACCAAATATGGATAACAATGGTAAAAGGACTTGGCCATGATTGTCTTTCACCTAAAAATAATACAAAAGAAGCGCCTTCCTCTAAAATATCCAAAGGAGGCATTTATTTACTTTTATTTATTTTTATTTTTTAGAGAGAGAGAACACAAGCAGGGAAGACGGGCAGAGGGAGAGGGAGAGAGAGAATCTTAAGCAGGCTCCGCACTGTCAGCGCAGAGCCCAATGCGGAGCTACATCCCATAACCCCGGGATCATGACCTGAGCCGAAATCAAGAGTCAGATGATTGACTGACTAAGCCACCCAGGCGCCCCTTAAGGAGGCATTTATTTATCTAATATTTACCACAGTGATTTTTAAAAAATATAAGAAAGTATTTTAAAAATGTACCTTATTGGGACACAATTCTGAATAAGTGAGAGTTTAGTAAATCTGCATTTTAACAAGTGCACCAGGTGATTATTCAAATAATCCTTGAATACCTACTTGAAAAATCCTGCCTCCCTTGAATGTTTCATGAGAGACCTTTATGTTGCTTTCAGATCTACTTTTCTAGAATTTTTCTTGCTGCTTAGATATCAGCATAGTCCAATTACCCCACCAGGCTAAAACTCCACAGAAACTTACTCCACAGTAAATGAAAATGAAGGATAGGATATGGAATGTCTTTCTTTTTTTTTTAATTTTTAAATGTTTTATCTATTTCTGAGAGAGAGAGACAGCATAAGCAGTGGAGGGTCAGAGAGAGACACACACACACAGAATCTGAAACAGTCCAGGCTCTGAGCTAGCTGTCAGCACAGAGCCTGACTTGGGGCTCGAACCCACAAACCGTGAGATCATGACCTGAGCCGAGGTCCAACGCTCAACCGACGGAGCCATCCAGGCACCCCTGGAATATCTTTCTGAAAACTATGCCCAGCTTTCTCTGGGTCTACCATCTGATATTTTTTAGATTTTGTTCTTTTTTAAGATTTCCAAAGTTTCATGTTTTAACATAAAATATTTCAAAGCACTTAGATTTCATAGAGTTCTCCAAGATAAAAAATGTTTAAATGCTCTCGGTGTTTTGATCTGTCAGAGAACTTGAAAATCACATCAATTTTACATAAAACTTTTAATTCATTTGTTATTTCACCACATTCATTAGCAGATGATCTCTAGCCAAAGCTTATGGAAAAATAAATATTTATGCTATATTTGTACCTATCTATCCTACTGCATGTAGAAACCTTCCATGCTTACATTTCTACTGCATTTTTGAAATAATGTATGAAATAAAAACAACTGTAGTAATACTAGGGTGTGGTGGTGGTAATTAATATTTTTTGGAGCAATTACTACATTCACGACATAGTGCTAATCACTTTGCATATATTATCTAACATATTTACCACAACAATCTCATAGGGAAGATAAAGGTTCATTGCAACTTACAGATGAAAAAAACAGATGTGTAGGGAGGTTAACTTGTCCTGATCATCGAGATCATAAATGACACCACAGGCACATGAACCTTCTTAAACCACACTGTGGTCCATCTGCCAGTGCTAAAATTATTGTTGGTATTGCTACACTCTGTTTCCTATTGTATCTACACACATTACATCAAATGTCTATAACTAATGAAATCTGCTGAAAACAGTTCATAATTTTAATTCTACTCCAACTTTGATAACTCATGCAGTACCCAAAGTTGAATGATGGAAATTGTTGCATTCAGCTGTCTCTTATAAATATTTTTAAAAAATTTTTAATGTTTATTTATTTTTGAGAGAGAGAGAGAGTCAAGCAGGGGAGGGACAGAAGGAGGGAGAAACAGAATCGGAAGCAGGCTCCAGGCTCTGAGCTGTCAGCACAGAGCCTGATGCAGGGCTCGGACACACGAACGGTGTGATCATGACCTGAACTGAAGTCAGACATTTAACAGACTGAGTCACCCAGGGAGCCTCTATAATTATATTTTTAAAGATGTTTCTGAGAAAATTATTTAATCAGAGGCAATGTGGCAAATGTCCCCCTTACTTGTCCTCACATCACTAGCTCAGCTGCCTCCTAATAGACATCACTGAATTTGTTAACTTGGGAGAGAAAGACAATTTGAGGAATACAAGTGGAGAAGGCCATTTTTTCCAGCTTCTTCTTCTCCAAGACTGAACAACATCTCGTTTTACACTGAAGGCAAATCTTAAAATGCAAATATGACAGTAGTTTCCCAAAATGGGTTCAAATGCTTGTCAAATCTCAATTTGTATTTCTCAATGTGTAGAAGGGTGAACAGGCTTCCACACGGAGAATGGAGGAGCATATGACTGGGTAGCAAGACAGAAAAATTACATGAAAGTACACAGAAATAGAAGAATCTTATATAGTTCACTTGGTAACTAGGACTCCCTTGCTTAACCTCTTGGAGCAGCTTTTAACAAGTTACCTCCATGAAAATATTCAAGACTTGGATGTTGCCAGTTCAGTTCCTTGGATTTTTTTTTTTATACACATTGTATTTAGATCTTTTCCTTAGGATGATAGGTATCCTTTAATATTTTTTAAATGTTTATCTATTTATTGAGAAAGAGAGAGAGATTGAGAGAGAGAAAGCAAGGGAATGACAGAGAGAGAACCATGAGATCATGACCAGAGCCAAAATCAAGAGTCAGATGCTTTACTTCCTGAGCCACCCAGGCATCCCAGGAATCTTTTAAATGACAATGTTAATACCTTCATGTAAGATACAACTCAAGAATACCTCTATCAACTAAGAATGAGGACAGATTGGTCTTTCAAGTTTGTTTTGTTTTGTTTTTACCAAATGAGGACAATATAATGTTGCAATACATTTTTCTTTCTGCCCAGGCTGCTGGACTAGCAGAATATTTAAAATAAATCATCTTTCTGATGCCATTATCTTTCTCTGTCTAATACATTCACTCACATTTTTATTTTTTTACTTTAATGGACCGGTGTAACTGTATCTGTTTTTCCTAAATTTTTGGAATCCTTTAGAAATTTGGATACAGATACATGTGTACCCTTGTGTTTGTATGTATGTATACAATTTTCACATGAATACAGTTTTGTGACAAGGCATGTCCATGTGTAAAATAAAACAAACATGTAAGGCAAGTGGAAAATGCTCAGTCATCTAGATAAATATGTGTCTAGAACTTATCACGGAGATACTCTAGGTACATTACAAAACAATGGGCAAGAAGAGACAGGCTGGCATTAAAGATAGTGGCACTTTATTAACAGAATTCTTTAATGTTTCTTCAGTATATCTAAGAAAATGTACTATTTGGTACCATTTAGAATTTATAAATGATTGCCAAGTAATTGTTATTTCATATTTATATATCAAAATGTAGTGGTGGTGGTAATAATGAGGCAAATCTTTTAACTTTGTCCTTAGTTATTACTTCTTCATCACCAGGTGTAATGTGGATGATCAGAATTCGTGATGATGGTAATTTTTCTTGATAGAATATAATTTTATCAGGGTAACAATAAAGAGGAAGCTCACTCTGTATGTGTGAAGATTTTCCTTTTTTCTCCCTCATAGCTCGTTTGTAACTTTCCTATTAAGCTGTGTCATTTTATGTCTCAGAGAAGAATGAGAGTAGTGATATTTGGATGGTTTCATTTTCCATCATTTCATATAAATTGATCTCATTTTCACAATCTCCAAAGAATATGCTTTTAATATGTGTGTGTTATATTTTACTGGTATCCCAGTTCAAAAAGGTGCCTTAGAACCTACACAGGAAATTAAGTAAAATAATAAATAAGTAATATAAGAAATAATAATAAAAGAAATAATAAAATTAAGCCTTGGTTATCTACATATCACTCCAGAGTTTGTAGTTGATTTTGCAGCTAGAAGGATGCTTGTTCTAACTGAGTTTTATTCACAACAATCTAACTAACTAAGGCTAAATCTCTTGAGTGATATGACATATGTGGCTCACAATAATCTTAGTCTTGTCTGAAAGACGCTTGCCTTCTAATTTCTAGAACCCCAGCTCCATCTTGAGATTGGGATCTATCCCAACCCATGGCAGAGTCCTAGTCAAGAAGGGATTTTGCTAAAGCTGCCAATAAGGGGTTCCCAAATCACTACTGCAGCCCATTTCCTGCTCATGACATTGGCTGAATCTCGTATTGAAATGGAGAAATGGGGAGTTTTCACTGCTTCATGGGGTCTCCTCTCTCTTACAACCAGTAACATCATCAATTCTTTATCTACCAATGGTGAGGCCCTTTCTTTCCTCACATGTGATTCCAGCTGAAAGTCTATGAAATATGGGGGGCGGGGCAGAAGGTATGGAGGTAGAGATGGGGGACTGGCTGAATAGAGCACAAAACCCTTCTGTTACCAAAATTCATGGTATTTCATTCAGTTCTCTGACTAACACTAAAATCTTTTTTTTTTCTTTTGCTCTTTCACTGTAGGGAATGCACTTCTTTCCTCTGCCTTTACCACAGTCCCCATTGTACCCACTCAAGTGTCCCTATGTTACCATAGTCAGTGGCAGGATTTCCTTGCTGGTAGAAGGCAATGTGACGTACAACAAAAGCTAGGGGCACCATTCTTAAGTTCCGAAAAGAGCTAACATCCAAAAGTATTACTGCACGTTGCTTAATGCCACAACATTTAAAGCATGGCTATTCAATAAGGATTAAATGAATGCTGCCCATGATGAAATCAAACCTTCAAAATGAAAAAGAAAATGAAAATGAAAATAAATTCAGTTTTAAAATCTATCGAGTTCTTTCAGAAGCCAAAATTTTGAAAGAACTGGATGGACGGAAATAGGAATTTCATAGGACTTTATAAGGGTCTGTATAGAAATATATACACAAAAACATGGAACAACATGTAGCTGTAACAATGGTTTTGAAACTCTATTCTGCTACAATTATGTAAATATAATGTGTACGTTTGTGTGTCTGTGTCATATGTGAAACAGGTAGGGGAAGACAGTGAGGAAAATCTAAGGTTTTTCCACCAGAAGTGTTGATACATACTTCTGTTCCTTCTATAAAGGAAAGTTTATTGTTTACACAATTATTTGCAGACAAGAGCGATGTATATAGGAGAAGGAAGGAGAAGGAATAAAGGATTTATAATCAGAAGTCAGATTCAAATCCTACCTCTCCCACTTCATACTTTACTCTTGTCAGCTACCTTAAATTTTGAAGGTGACAGTAAAATATGTGTCACAAGATTATAATAGAGATCAGAGGAGATGAAGTATGGGTAAACCCCTATAAATATCGTGTTTTTATTGTTACTATCATAAACACTGTGTTGTTTGTATCATGAATATCACCTTGATTTATCAGATTCTGAAGAGTTGGGTTGTTTTGTGAAATCATCTGTGTATGTGGTGTGTGTGTGTGTGTGTGTGTGTGTGTATGTGTGAAAAATGTTGATGTTGGGATATAAAATCTATTTATTATTAAAACTAGTTTTGATGTTAAGTAGATTACCAGTCCCTTAATAATCAGAGGGAGAAATAAAGGCTTAGAGGGAAAGAAGGAGGAAAAGAGGGAATGAGAAAGAGACTGGAAAAAAGAACTCATCCTACATGAACTAACTGACCATACGCCAGGATATTTTTTTCATGTTTATTTATTTTTGAGAGGTGGGGGAAGGGCAGAGAGAGAGGGAGACAGAGAATCCAAAGTAGGCTCCACACTGTCAGCGCAAAGACCAAAGTGGGGTTGGAACCCACTTCGTGGGATCACGACCTGAGCTGAAGTCAGACACTCAACTGACTGAGCCACCCAGGTGCCATCTCAGGACACTTTTAAATGTGTCCTCAATAACCTGAAAAGTTATAATGTTATCTCTTTTGACTCTTGTAGGGGAGGAAAAAACAATTTTCCCTTTACCCTTTTGAGTTCTTAGCTGAGATGCCTGTAATAAAAGGCAGATTAACAAGTGAAAAACAAACCAAGTTTGTTCACATGTGAAACTCACACACACATGGAGATAGGGAAATATGAGTAGCTCCCCAGGAAGCTTAGAATGTAAAGTGAACTACCATGTTGAATAGGGAAATGATGGGGAGATGTAGACCTCTTGGGGAAAGTGAATGGTTTTTAGTAAAGAGAAATGAGCCCTTAGAATAATAGATGGGAGGTATGATAGTTTATGACAGTTTGTCTGGGAGTGGTGTAAACTTCTAGTCTCTTCACCTGTGACAAGATGAGTCTGGTTGATGAAACTACTGGGGAGGAGATTTATGACAGTGGCATTCCTTTTGAATGACCTGTGTTTAGGGAGACAAAGGAAATTCAGAGAAAGCCTCTCCTCCATTTGCTGCATTTAATGTGTCTACAGCTCTAAATAATCAATATACCAAAGTGGGATTGGGGGAGCTGGCCTGTATTGAGCTTCTACAGTCTTATTTGGGAGTGCCATATTCTGCTACTCTTCACTAAGAAACTGAAATTAAGAAGGTCATCTTCTCAGGACAATACCGTAAATTAAGCCCTATCTGATTCCTTCTTGAAGGTCTTTGTATCCTTGCAGTAGCTGGGGTATGCTAAGTAAGCACACAAAGGAATGAAGAATTTTTTGAAAGAGAGAAGGCATTTGGGCTTTCCTTTTTATCCTCAGGAAATATATAAAATGTTGAGAAACTACTAGGGTAAAAGAACCCCACCGAGTCCTCTCTCATTTTGATGGGTAGAAGGTGCCCAGTGCAATATTTTAAACCTGCAGTCTCCCTATGGTTTTCAGTGGTTGATTTCCCACTTCACCTTCCTCCCTACTTCCCTCTACTCCTCCCTGACCAGTCAACATACAACTTAGATGGCCTCAAGTAATAGATAGTGGCTGCCTCAATATTGTCACTAGACTCAAAAGTCCTAAATATAAATAGCTATTTTATTTCTGAAGTGTTTCATTTTTAGGCATTTTAGCAAACTGCATTTATGTTAACCTATGAAACACATTAGTCTACATTACTTATATTTAAATTGAGTTATCTTAACTACAGTTCATAAATCAATAATGAAGTTCCCAAAAACGGCATTATTCTGTGTGTCTCAATGGGCACTCATCGTTAGTCTATGAGCAAGGCAACAAATGAACATGATGCATTGATACCTTCAAAAATGAGGTTCTGAGGAAGTGCTGAAGACATCTTTACCTTCCAGTGAATGCACTAGATGTGGAAGAATTTTGTTTGGTAGGGGAACATGTGTACTGTGTTGTCCTATAGATAGAGATTGGATATCAGTGGCGTGGGTAGAGTCAAAGAAGTTTATCATATTCAGGGATGATGTGTTGGTGGGGCAATACTAAGCTGAAAAAACAAGTCACATGAAAATGAAAACCTACTAACGTGAAATAATGAAAGAAAATTTCAAGACTGTAATCTCTAGGAGGGAGAGACTACGTCTGCATGGTCACCATTATGTCCCCAATGCCAGGCATGGAACCAAAGCCATTGGAAATTCTCATTACCATTTGTTGAATGAATGAATGAATGAATGAATGAATGAATGAATGAATGAATGAATAGATGGGTGGATGAAAGCCTCTCCTATGGCAAGACCAACAAAGTAATTTTATCAAGAGTGGAAAGCGATTTTTTCCTCTTTTTCAGAACAATAACTTTCCATGTGTTAGTACGGCTAGGATCACAACAAGGAAAGAAATATCAACCTTCAGAAAGCTGGAAAGGCAGTGAAGAGAGCAACAGAAAGATACTAAATGTGGTTAAGGTGTATCAGCAAAGAACCATATGAGGGTAAAGAAGGAAATGCTAATGGCTCTCCAAGAATATGGGTCAACCATTAAAGGAACTCTGCCATCACAAGAGGGGGACTTGAGATTTGAGGTCCAGAATTATAGTGGTGGGGCTATTGGCTATTCTCAGTGAGAAGTATTAACACAGTTTCTTGTATCTTTCAGGTTTGTGTGTCCTGGGAAACAAGTGCATACATATTTAATTCAGTTAAAAATTACTTCCAATTGGCAGATATTAGGGTATTAGCTTCAGAACAGAGAAGTATTAAAATATTCACTAAATACATCAATATGTTGAACCGTCTGTGGGTTTTAAAATTGTATGGCATATTCTATTATGGAAATATGCATGCGATATGTTATGTGAGGAAAGCAAAACACAAAACCATATGTACACACTATGTTTACAACCATGGTAAAATGTACAGTTATAGGATTTTAAGGAGAGAAAGACCATATGATCATTAATAAAGATGTAAATATTTGGCATTTTAAAGTTTGAAGACTCTTTTCCCTCTAAATTTCTATACAGCAAACTTTATTTTTTTTTTAATATTTTTATGTATTTCTAGGAGAGAGAGAGAGAGAGAGATAGCGTGAGCAGGGGAGGGTCAGAGAGAGAGGGAGTCACAGACTGAAACAGGCTCCAGGCTCTGACCTGGCAGCCAGCACAGAGCCCGACGCGGGGCTTGAACCCACGAACCGCAAGATCATGACCCAAGCGAAAGTCGGACGCTTAACCGACTAAGCCACCCAGGTGCCCCAGCAAACTTTATTTTAAAGAAACTGGTTGTCCCGCCTACTCAGCCATAACACACATCGCATGATGTTGCCGGATGGTGGTATACTGCGTGTCATTCCCACAATAATACAGGAGAACCATCACTGAGTTTATAATGACTATCTCATTGAAAATGAATTATTTACCAACAGGCATATGGGCTGAGGGAAATAGCATTTATAAACTTTAAAATTAATTCCTCTAGACAAGCTTTATTGTTTTCTATGTAGGTTACATTAAGTATGCTGTCAACTAGACACTGAAGTTCAATTTAGCAATATTATTAATTAGGTAGACTATTTCATAATAATAATTTCTTGTGTTTCATTCAGACTCCATGAATTTCACATCTTTACTTTACTGGTCATTGTCTTCTTAATAAAAGAACCAGGAAAGTTTCTGAGCTTCTAGGCTGGAAGGAAAATGGAAGAGGTAGAGTGGAAACACAATTAACAATAGTACTTATAGTTCACCACTTTCTGTGAACAGATGTTCTGTTAGCTGGCCACACCACAAAAGCGTGAGTCATGAAGAACATAATTATTGAAAGGCTTCATGACAAATAAAATCTTGTCTTGAAAAGATTCCTCCAGAAGCCTCACACATGCATGGTACTCACTCTTTCTTTCTTTCTTTCTTTCTTTCTTTCTTTCTTTCTTTCTTTCTTTCTTTCTCTTTCTTTCTTTCTCTTTCTTTCTTTCTCTTTCTTTCTTTTTTCTTTCTTTCCTTTCTTTCTTTTCTTTCTTTCTTTCTTTCTTTCTTTCTTTCTTTCTTTCTTCTTTCTTTCTTTCTTTCTTTCTTTTCTTTCTTTCTTTCCTTCTTCTTTTTCTTTTCCTTCCTTCCTTCCTTCCTTCCTTCCTTCCTTCCTTCCTTCCTTCCTTCTTTCTCTTCTTTTTTCTTTCTTTCTTTCTTTCTTTCTTTCTTTCTTTCTTTCTTTCTTTCTTTCTTTCTTTCTTTCTTTCTTTCTATTAATTCCCTAATTCTTAGTCCCTTAGCCCTAAACTCTCCTGTCTTCTTTGTCTCCCTCCCAGGAATGGGGACAGTGTGGAGAAGAATACCGAAAGTAAAAGGGCAGGAAAATTGAGTCACTGGAGTGTTTGTCCTGGAGGCTCCTCTAAGTTCTGCCTAGAAACTTCAAATCTTAACACACTGGGGACATGTACTATATATACATACATACATATACATATATATATATATGCATACATATATACACATACGTATATGTATACACACACACACACACACACACACACACACACACACATTTATTTATTTATTTATTTTCCTTAAGATTTAGTGGAGAAGACAACATACTAATTTACAGACACCTGTCACTGGGAGATTCATCTTCACCTGCGACTGGTCTGACCTGCCATTTTGGATAGGGTGATCAGGATTTGAAACAGAAAGACAAGGAAAGAGGGGTCTTTTTTCTTTTCCTTGTTCTCATACATGAAGCTAGACACCCTAGGAGTGATGTCAGAAGAGGTGTCAAAGAAAGAGTGGAGGTAAATAGAAATACCAGTCAATCATTGCTCAAGGCAAGTAGCATCAATTGTTTTCTACATCTCTGTCTTTCAATTAGCTATGGATTAAAGAAATATAAATCAATCCCTAGCCACCAACTACCATGTGACCTTAAGATCTCAGTAACTCCTCCCAACCTAAGGAACCTCATCAAACTTGATGTTTAGAATCCTTTCTGTTATTACAAGGATTAGAAAATTCCATGGATTCATTCAAAAGTCATAGCCCTATACTTTTTACTTATCTCAGGCCTTTTGGGGTGATTCATTCCCCAAGAATAATCTTAAATTATTTCACCCTAAATTCAGACCCCAAACTTTTGTCTGGTGTTTCCCAGTTTGTGCAATTAAAAGACTCTGCACTGCCTGATACTTTAACCATCTGCCAGCAGAGCATTCTCCCCACTACAGCCTCCTCTCAAGTATCACCATGAGAATCCCCCAGCCATCACTGTGGATTGATCAAATGATGTAATTTCTTGCAAGTTTCCAGGCTGGTTTTCTTTACCATAGAGAGATTGATTAAGACTTTCCTGTAGGTTCCCAGCTGTTCATGTGCTAATACCAAGGAGTCCTGGTGCTATCAAGAGTGGTTGCAGTGAGGAAGTCCCATTGTTAGTCCAAAAGGCCAGTGTTGCATCTTACCAGTATATCAGATGCAGCACCTTCAGGTCCTGTTAGCAAAGAGGTCTTGGCTAGAAGCTAGGGTACCTTGGAATTGAGAGCAAAATTAAAGCCTGCACAAAAGTCAATGCGTGCCTGATAACTTAGGCTCAGTGCACAATGAAACTACCAAAATCAATGATATACACTGCATGTGTGGGAACATTAAGGAGAAATTACTTCTTGATTTTGACAGATTTCCCCAAAATGGCTTCCAATGCTTATAGTTGTCCCTCAATCCATCTTCTACCTGGAGGCATCACAGCTCTGCAGCAAAGACTTCATTCTTCTCCATTTAGCTTAGAATGAGATACCAGGATTCTTATCCAATTTGTCTTATGTCTTGTTGTTCACAGCACATGGTTAAGCTAAATACATGGACTTAACTGATTTTATACCCCCTACCCTCCCCCCTCCAAACACATACACTGGCTCTCTCTTTTACAGTTTTACCACCCCCACCCAAGCCTCACAATTTCAAAAGCAAATATGTTTAGGTTGAAAGTAAATATGTCCGCATAATATAACATTAAACGATTCTACAAATTTGTTTTATTTTTGTCATTATAATAATTATTATTTTTATTTACCATTCTATTACAGTTAGCTCCAATTTATTGTCAGAAGAGTGCCCTTCCATTCATAATCATCCTTTAAAGTTGTAATATTTTCTATGGTTGCTAAAAAAAGCATTTGAATTAAGGTTGGGAAGTATTTACTAAAATGTTTTCCCCATTATGCAGCTTAAAAACAATGATAGATGGATGATGACTACATCTATTGCTGTGGTGTGAAGAATTCAAAGGACATTCTCAAGCTGGGGAAAAGGGTTCCAAGATAGATGAGCAATGCCTACTGTTGTCTCACGAGGGAAAACTTTAGGCAAACATGCCACATTTTGCCAGCTATATCTTAAATTTTTCACAAATTATTAATTTTAAAAGTTTTATTCAGTGATATAATACAATTACAAGATCAGAGGTAAGCAAACTATAGCCTGAGAACCAATTCCAGCTACTGCTTTTTTAATTTTGTAAATAAAATTTTATTAAAACACAATTACATTCATTTGTTTACATGTTGCCTATGACTGATTTTGTCCCGTAACATACACATTGAATAGTGACAGAGATTGTATGGTCCATTAAGCCAAACATATTTGCTGTATGGTGCTTTACAGAAAAAAAAAATGCTACCTCCTGCTCTAGATGAAAACTCAAACTACCTGCTTTACTCTTTCCTCCATAGACCTTAGGGCTAAGGCCATTTAACTCCCTCCCGCTGGCTCAGCCTCATCTAGTCTTTAGTCAAATGAGTTTTATTCATTTAGATGAATCAGCAATCCCTATCAAAATAACACCAGCATTCTTCACAGAACTAGAACAAACAATCCGAAAATTTGTATGGAACCAGAAAGACCCTGAATAGCCAAAGCAACCTTGAAAAAGAAAACCAAGGCTGGAGGCATCACAGTCCCAGACTTCACGATGAATTACAAAGCTGTCATCATCAAGACAGTATAGTACTGGCACAAAAACAGACACTCAGATCAACGGAACAGAATAGAGAACCCAGAAATGGGCCCACAAACATAAGACCAACTAATCTTTGACAAGCAGGAAGGAATGTTCAAGGGAATAGACAGTCTCTTCAGCAAATGGTGCTGCGAAAACTGGACAGAGGCATGTAGAAAAATGAATCTGGACCACTTTCTTAGACCATACACAAAATTAAATTCAAAATGGAAGAAAGATCTAAATGTAAGACAGGAAGCCATCAAAATCCTAGAGGAGGAAGCAGGCAAAAACCTCTTTGACCTCAGCCACAGCAACTTCTTAACTCAACATATCTCTGGAGGCAAGGGAAACAAAAGCAAAAATGAACTATTGGGACCTCATCAAAATAAAAACTTCTACACAGTGAAGGAAACAACCAGCAAAACTAAATGGCAACCGATGGAATGTGAGAACGTATTTGCAAGAGACATATCTGATAAAGGGTTAGTATATAAAATCTAGAAAGAACATATCAAACTCAACACTCAAAAAACAAATAATCCAGTGAAGAAATTGGCAAAAGACATGAATAGACATTTTTCCAAAGAAGACATGCAGATGGCCAACCATCACCTACAAAAATGCTCCACATCACTCATCATCAGGGAAATATAAATCAAAACCACAATGAGATACAACCTCACACCCATCAGAATGCCTAACACAACTCAGGCAACAGACATTGACAAGGATGCAGAGAAAGAGGATCTCTTCTGCACTGCCGATGGGAATGCAAACTGGCGCAGCCACTCTGGAAAACAGTAGGGAGGTTCCTCAAAAAATTAAAAATAGAACTACCCTATGACTCAGAAATTGCACTATTAGGTATTTACCCAAGGGATAGAGGTGTGCTATTTCAAAGGGCCCATGCACCCCAATGTTTATAGCAGCAGTATCAACAATAGCCAAAGTATGGAAAGAGCCCAGATGTACATGGACAGATGAGTGGATAAAGGAGATGTGGTGTATATACACAATGGAGTATTACTCAAATCAAAAAGAATGAAATCTTACCATTTGCAACTAGGTGGATGGAACTGGTGGATATTATACGAAGTAAAATTAGTCAATCAGAGAAAGACAAATATCATATGGCTTCACTCAGAGGAGGAATTTAAGATACAAAACAGATGAACATAAGGGAAGGGAAGCAAAAAGAATATAGAAAAAAAGAGGCGGACAAAACATAAGAGACGCTTAAATATAGTGAAGAAACAGAGGGTTACTGTAGGGATTGTGCGAGGGTCTAAATGGGTAAGGGGCATTAAGGAATCTGCTCTTGAAATCATTGTTGCACTTTATGGTAACTAACTTGGATATAAATTTAAAAATAAATCAATTAAAAAAAGTTTAGATGATTCAGCATCAGGTTAATTCATGACTTCAAACCTCATCCCCTCGACTTTAATAACTGACATCTGTTTTCTGTAACCAGGTTGTCACTTTGTATTCTAATTCCTACAAGTCTGAAGCATTAACATCTCCCCCTATCCACTGCCTGTCTATCCCATCTTCCGGATACCAGCCACCTATCTGAAACCCGAAGGTCATTCAACACAATTCTGGTGGTTACCAGCTCGTGCTGCATGTAAAACCATCTCAAAACCCACAGCTTCAAACAACAATCATTATTACAATTCATGCATCCATGGGCAGCTGTCTTGGCCTGGTCTTATTTAGGGATCTGCAGGTCAGCCAGGGACCCTTCTTCAGGCTGGGCTTGGCTAGAGCAGTTTAACTGGGAACCTCTTCTCCATTTCTCCCATCCTCCTCCTAGGGTCAGTGGGCTGGTGTGGGCATGTTCTTGTCCTTGTAATGGCCTAAGTGCAAGAGAGCAAGCTCAACCACACAAGTGCTTTCCACATCTCTCCTTGCTTAGGTCTGCTAACAGCTCATTGCTAAAAGCAAGCCACAAGGCCAAACTCAGAGTCAAAGTGTAGGACCAACCCTCTATTCACAGAGGGAGGTCTACAAAGTCATCTGGCGAAGAGCATGGATAAAGACCATTAATGCAATCTACTGCGAGAATGCTCTCAGGAGAAGAGTAAAATGGACCCTCCTTCCAATATCTCCATCAACCTGATCTGGAGCTGAATTAAACCACCGTATGTTGTGTCATCGTGCACTCTTAGGAAATAAATGCAGGGTGACATTCCAACTCCTTTGATCCCTAATTCCAAGCCTTGCGTGAGAGTTGGAAGGAAGTAGAATCATATCTTAATCCAAATTCTCCCATCAGCCATGATGTGCTTGAAATATACAACCCTTTTGGAAGGTGCTCTTCTCTGCGAATCCCACCTGCCCATCCATCAGAGCCAGACCCTTATCTCACAGAACATATAACTGCAATGATGACATTAAGTCATCAGGTTGAGTTGGCAGTATTTAACAAATCACTAAGTGCAGTTAGCAACTGCTTTTCTTTAACTTAAACAGTTAAAGGTCTCAACTTAAACAGTTAAGATAATTATAAATTGACATGCAGTTACAAAAAATAATATACAAATCCTGTATACTACCCATCACCTTGTTTCCCCCCAGTGGTTACACCTTCAATAACCTATAGCATAATATCACAACCAGGATATTGACATTGATACAATCCATCAAGCCCCTATTTTTAACTAGTCTAAGATCAGTGAATTTTGTCAAAGAGCTCAGAGGTGATCTCAGTGTAGGACTTTTTTTTAATAGTTTCAAACATTTGGTTTATGTCATACAGTCATAGCCTCTGTCAGACACAGGATATTTGTCTCTTTTTTAAACAGGCAATTGCCTGTTAAATGAGTCACATAACTACTCTCTTCTCAAGTGACCATAGAGTGCTTATACAATGTGTATCTTCTTACAAATCTAATAAGAGCTGTGTAAAATGAATTAAAAAGTGTTTCACTGAAATGGTATCTCAAGGAAACCCAGCTTGACCCATTAGATTTGAAGCTGTGAAAGAATCTGACACGTGAGCCCCATTTAGATATTTTCTAAAGTGAGATTGCTTCAGTCTTGCTATTGCTGATCTCATCAGAAATTATTCCTTGGCCACACTTGTTGTCTTGGCTCTGAAATGCCAATTAATGAATTACTATCACAAATGACTTGGGTATCCAATTCTTACCGACATTCATAAATGGAAGACTTGATAGTGAACTTGATGAGCATGGAGTTTCATGGTCCTTATGACCAGAGGGGGCACTGTTTCTTCCCACAGGCTTCACTTGTGACTTTTGTGAGTAAAGATGCCAGAAAACTGTGATCCTGACCAGCAGAATTTATGGATCTGTTGCCTTGTGCCCATTTAGCATGTTGTTTTAGGACTTAGGGGAATGTACAATACCCACAACTCTGCACAATAGAGTCTATGGTACAAGGTATGATCAGAGAGAACAGTAACATGAGGAGGGCTTTCATCCAATCGAGGGGTTTACAATATTTTTTGAACACTAGAACTTTTTTGTTCTAATGTATCCTTTTAAAATATATTTTATATGTTGGTGGTACAAGAGACACAATCTAAAGAGTCAAATAGTCCTACAAGGCTTCATGTAAAACTAGCAGATTGACTTGGAATGAAGCATTCTGAGTGTACTAAATTCCCTGGTGTCTAACTTATTTTTGCTCTTGTATTACTTTTCATTCTATTGGTCTTTATGTTTTATGCCTTAAAAAAATTCTTTTTCTTGTCATTTTAGAGTTCTGGTAAGATGCAGACATGTAAGTATGTTTTATCTGCCATCATTTATGGGAAAGTCAGCGTAAATCTTATTCTGAATCCCTAAATCCTAGAGTCTTCCTCAGTTTTAGGCACCCATCTCATCCCTTCAGAATCCTCTTGAATTATTTCCCCCAAATCCTAAAACCTGCTTGAAATAGCCTATAAAAAAAGACACCATTATCTAATCTCAACATTTTATAGATGAGTCAACTAAGACTCAACTAAATAAAATGAATTGCCTAAGACCCCATCCATGGTAGTAGGCAGATTTTGACCTACAAGCCATTTCCCCTTCCCGTTGTTTTTTTCCCTTTTTTTAATATTTATTTACTTATTTTGAGACAGTCCAAGTGATGGAAGGGCAGAGAGATGGGGGAGAGAGAATCCCAAGAAGGCTCCACACTGTCAGCCCACACAGGGCTCAATCTCACAACCACAAGACCATGACCTGAGCCCATATCAAGAGTCAGATGCTTAACCAACTGAGCCACCCAGGCTCCCCAAGGATAAGGTGCTCTTTCTTTTCTTTTCTTTTAGAATTTTACTTTTAAGTAATTTTTATACCCAATGTGGGGTTCAAACTCACAACCCCAACTTCAAGTATCACATGCTCCACTGGCTGAGCCAGCTGGGCGCTCCTGCATACATGCTCTTTCTATTATATCACCTTATTTTTATTTAGTTCAGGAAACAAAAACTATGCAGACATTAAGATAGTGGTCTCTTTGATCTATTGATTAAGCATATATTCTTTTACTAAATAGATTAAGCCCACTTTGTGTTGGGTATTATATTTGGCATTGAAGATAAAATAATAAATACAAGCATAACCTTTACCTTCCTGGGGTCCAGGATAATGATCAAGGACATGGGATCATTATCGAGCAGTTTGTAGGCCAGATTTGGCCAGCAGATGTGCTTTTTTGGGCCAGCCCATTATTTTACAAATGTATAAAAATTAATTGTCAGTATTCAAAAGTTGAGAGAATTCCATTAAAGTTAACCTGGCAGTCTAGCTTCTCTTGAGGATTACAGATGTGAACAGACTGAGACTTTAGCATCACCTAACATCAGTAGATCATAGTGAGATATAGCAGTCCCTTTGCCTAAGCCCTCTGTGCAGCCACTGGTCCATTTCCCTCCATGATATTTCCTCCTTCTCTCTGTAGACATTGGGGTTTGCAACTCTTTTCCTAGTAGGTTTCCAGTTATGCTCTGGAATTCTGACAAGTCAGTTCCCAGTTATGCTCTGGGGGTCTGAAACCTGAGTTTCACCAGGTCAAGTCATAGAGATTCATCAGTCAGGCCTAATGGGATTCCAACAGAAAGATGGTTGAGCATTTCCCTGTTTTACATCGTAGATATCAATTTCAGGTTTTTCTTCACTAACTGCCAAAGGGAAATGCAATTGAGTTCAACTCTTTCACAGTAAGTGTCTTTAGTAGGTAGTACAAACAGTTATTATTAAAAAAAAAAAAAAAAAAACAGGAAAAGAATCAAAATACAGTATTTGATCTAGTCTTCATGGAAAGGAGAGGGCTGAAACTAACCCATTGATAGGCTAGAAATTTTAAGATGGAGGAAAACATATATAAAGTTGCAGCAAAAAGAATAGGCTGTATATCTTATAAGAAAGTGGTTGAGGGCATCTGGGTGGCTTCGTTGGTTAAGCATCTGGCTCTTGATTTTGGCTCAGGTCATGATCTCATGATTCATGGAATTAAGCCCTGTGAATCATGCTTGGTACTGATAGCGTGGAGCCTGCTTGTAATTCTTTCTCCCACACTCTCTGCCCCTCCCCTTCTTGTGCTCTCTCTCTCTCTCTCCCTCTCAATAAACTTGCAAACAAACAAAAATAAGTGTTTAATATATGCATCAGGTCACTCTGAGTATCCTAAAATGGGTCAGTAATACATAGTTTCCAATTGTGAAGATATACTCCAAAATCTAATATGAACATTAAGAAAACCCCACCAACTTTATTTACCATTATCAGATATATGGACACTCAAACAGTTCTTTGAATAACTGCTCTGGTTTATAAGTGAAAACAATAAAATATAAGCTTCTTTTCTACGGAGCTTGGAGAAAAGATATGTGTATCTGGAAAAGGAAGCATGACTTTATCAGTGAAATACAAATACTGGTAAAGATTGGTCAATAGTTGGTTGATTTTGATTAAAATGAATTTATGAATTAAGCCTAGCATATAACCACTCTTGTTAGAAGAAATAAGATATCACCTGTATTTTTATATTTAAAAAACATGTTTCTCAGATTTTAAAGATGAGAGGTCATGTGGTTGACTATAGCTTAAAATGTAAATATTAATTTTTGTTGCATTTGCACTTTTAGGATTTAACTTATGAGGTCTCATATAAGACAATTGCTTATCCCATTATAGGCTTGACTTTTTTATTTTTATTTTTTTATTTTATATTTTTATGTTTATTTTTGGGAGAGAGAGAGAGAAAGACTGAGCACGAGAGAAGGAGGGGCAGAAAGAGAGGGAGGCACAGAATCCGATGCAGGCTCCAGGTTTTGAGCTGTCAGCACAGAGCCTGACGTGGGGCTTGAACCCATGAACTGTGAGGTCATGACCTGAGCTGAAGTCAGATGCTCAACTGACTGAGCCACCCAGGTGCTCCTATAGGCTTGATTTTTAAATATTACAATTGGCCTGCATTGCAGGTTTGTCTTTTTTTCTTTTTGAATGTTTATTTATTTTTGAGAGAGAGAGAAGAGTGTGAGTGGGGGAGGGGCAGAGAGAGAGGGGGACACAGAATGCGAAGCAGGTTCCAGGCTCTGAGCTGTCAGCACAGAGCCCAATACGGGGCTTAACCTCACAATCTGCCAGATCAGGACCTGATCCAAAATCGATGCTTAAATGACTGAGCCACCCAAATGTCCCTGCAGTTTGTCTTTTTAATCCTTCTTTTCATTGTTTCCTTAGCATCAAGCTATAAAAGATTATAAATCTCTCTCAGTTCAAAAAGTCCATCATCACAAGACATCCCAAGTAATGACAGAGAAATATATTGAGGACCTATTTCATGGATTCACATATTTTTATAGCACCATCTGCACTTAACAATCTACCAAGAAGTTCCCATGAAGACTCTCATTTAATGATGAGCATCACAACAAACTTCCAAGCTAAAAATAATGGCTTCGTTTTATAAATACAAAATTCATTTTCACAGGGACTAAATAACTTGTTCAAAACTCATTTGCTGCCTCTGATTTGGGGTCTTAACTTTCCTCAAGTGTTAAATGGATGTTCAAAGTATAGCAACTCCATGGGATTGTTAGAAGGACAAAAAAAAAAAAACAAAACCCAATATTGATAAGGATTAGTATAAAAAATAGTACCCAGTAGGGGTTAATAAATGCTCATATTAGAAATAAGAAAAGGATTTGAACTTGGTTATTCAAGTATTACGTTTGATTATATCTCCTTCCTGTCTTTTGATGGTGCAAACGTGTTATAGAATCTAGGATTCTGTTCAGATTGAACATGACCCAAATTTGCAGTCACTCATGACTTGTGGAGTTTTCCGGGGAAGTAATAGCTCACAAATCGATCCATAGGACACTTGAGGCACGTACTATGTTTTCCTTCACAAAGTTCTCCAAATGTCTTCTCACATTTGCAAGAAGGTGTAAAATAATGCAGACATAGACTTCCAGCCTGTGAATGATCATCGTACCCCAAATCCTTTGAATTCCTGCAATCCCAGTGCTCCCCAGGCGTTATGCTTTGGCCATGGTCACATGTGAAGACGAAATGCTTCTTATCACCTGGACTCTTCTATCCTATCTCAGGTGGTTCTGACTATGGAAACATGTTTATTAAATTAGTGGAAAATTCCATCACAAAGCTTCCACCCATTCGTGCCAGGTGGAATAAATTCCAATCCTCTTTCTAAAGATATTTGTTAAAATTTGAAGCCCATTATTCTGACTGTGTAGTCACCTGATCAAGCAAACCATCCACAAGCCATTCAATCATTCTTTTTCAGATGAAGAAAAAGATGAACCTCATTTTCCTCTGACTGCCCTTTTGTGCATCCTTATAATTTTTTGTATTAAATGCCTCAAACTAAGTGTAGCCCCATAAGTGTGACCTAAACTATTACCTTGCTCATGCCAAGAACAGTTCTGTACTTTGATTAAGGCAGCCTCGTAGTGCTTACTGTTGATTCCCATTGTACTACATAAGTCAACTCACAAGTTTATGCTCTAACCCTCTTTTTTGAACACTGACACTTCCATTTGAAATCTATTCTTTCACTCACACAAGAGGAAAGAAAGAGAGACACAAGACATCACAGATATCACTTAGTCCAGAAGTTACAAAGTAGTGCACAAACACAATAGATTTAGTGTGCACAGATTTGACACATCTGATGTTTAACAACAAATGGAAGCCCGTTTCCAGGGCTACGTACATTGACAACTACAATAGGCCAGAGAGACAATTCATAATTCTGAACAGCTACCATCACTTATTTAGAAAGAGCATGTTTGTTCCAGGTCCTTCTACCTGACTCTTCACTGACCTTCACTATCTGCCTGCTCCTTGAATGAGCCAATGAACTGATTGACGATGCTTTCATTTGATTTCCCTATACCTATTCAACTTTCTTCTCATTATTTACAATGCAAGTCACTGCTTGTTGCTTAACTTCTTTATCTAATTTTTTCCTCCAAGAGCTCACCCAGTCTTATGGCTGAAACATTACCTATACACTGATGACGCTATATCTGGTTGCTCTCCCCAGGATAGCCCTCCTACTTGCTCCTCTTTCCTTGGCCATTTTTATGTCCATCCCTCTTCTCTGTAGGTCTGTCCCACCTCACTCATGTCTTACTCTGCTCTCTCAGAACAGTCTTCCAGATCATCAGCTTGCCATGTCATCTGCTCACCCCAAATAGTCCTCCAGGTCTCTCATCCATCCTACCATATGTGGTTTGGTCTTCTGCTCTGCCTCTCCAGTGGAAGACCCCTCCTGGTCTCACACTGTCCACGGCCCTTCTGTGTCTGTGGCCCAGTTCTGCACTTCTCCCTTTCCAGCACAGAAGTTCAACTTCCTTCTCCTACCTTCCTTCACATCACTCTTCTCATCATTTCATACCAGCTTCTATTTTTGTTCTTAAACCCAGTGGTTTTCAAGTTAGGTTCCCAGACCAGCAGCATCATTATCTGCTGGAAATGTGTTGGAAATGCACATTCTTGTGCCCCACGACCAAACAAACTGAATCAGAAACTCTGAAGGTGAGGCTTAGTCATCTGGATTTAACAATCTCCCAGGTGATTCTGATACATGCTCAAGTTCAAGAACCACAGCTCTCTAATCTACCTGTTCTCAGCTTTGGCTGTCATTTGACTCACCTGAGGAGGTTTTAAAAAAATCCATGTCTGGGCACCACCCCAAACCTATTAAAGTCAAGTTCTCTGGAGGTGACACCCAATTACAGATATATATATTCTTTTAAAGATCCCTAGGTAATTTCTAATATGCAATTTGAGTTGATTTCAATCTGCCAAAATGTTCCTGTTGTTAGGCGTTTACTTGGTCCCTCTGTCTAGGAAGCTCATGCCTTGTTCCTTTTTACTCTTTGGGTAACAATAAACTTGTCACCTTCTTAGAGAGGCCTTCCCCGGCCATCTTTACTCTAAGGACACTTTCTTCTTTAACATTTTCTTAATCTTACTAACCTCTGTTTGGCTTAACCATTTACTTGTTTATTGGTACTACTAGAATATCAACTCGAGGAGAACAATGACTTCTTTTCAACAATAAAATCCCCAGCTGCCAGGAACAGTGCTGGGCACATACTAGGGGCTCAGAAGATACCTGTTGTGTGAAGGTACAAATGCAACATGCTGTTTATTCCAAATCTGGGCTTTTGATGATCTTGTTTCCCTTGCCTAAAACTCTGTGTTTCTACTTTCATTATCTTTTATTTTATGGTCAGCAACCTTCTTACAAAGGCCAGAACATCGGTCTCAATCCTTTATCCCCAAGGGGCTCTTTCTTTCCTGAACTCACCCATGACTTTGTAACATTAACTCTTCACTTTAGAAAAACGTACCACAAATACTTGTCTCTAACAAAAGTTTCAGAAGTACGCAAACCAAGTTTAGGTCTTGTTCTGTTCTGTGGTGTGGATGAAGCGTGCTGTTAGGTCTACAGGCATAGATGCTTTCTGAAGTGAATTGACTGGAGAAAGGAAAAAGCTTTCAGTCAATAGTTTTAAAAGCCAAGAGACCATTGGAGAGAGAAAGAGAGAGAGAAAAACATTTAGGAAAGAACATCTGGTTCAATTCAGTGTGAGAGAGAAACAAGAGCTAGGTGTCTAATGCATGTCTGTGTTTGGGGAATATTGTTTCCAGCTTTCCCTCTTTCTACCCCAGCACTTTTGAAGACCTAGGTCTGTATAGAAATTTGTGCTCCTCAGTCATCCCTTCTTCTTCTCTTCATATGAAACGCTGAAGCTGGCATTCACATCAGGAAATGCTGGCTAGCCACAGGCAGCCTTTCACTGCATGTAAGCTGCTACAGAAACTCCCCTTTCATGATGTTACATTATCTCTATGAGAGCAATCAGAGAGATCAGCTGGAAATCCCCCAACACTGAGAAGGAACTGAGGGGCTCACACACTTCTCCTTGAAATGTCTTGCTGGGAGACCAGTGGGGCTCTTCAGCACAAATTATCATCCCCATCCTAAGAGATTGATCTGTTCCTCCTGGGGATGGAATGCCTGCTGGCATCAGCCAGACAGAGCCAGAGAGAGGACAAAACCCTCAAATAACGATCTAATACATTGGCATTAGGATGTTTTCATCTTTCATTAGTCCAGGCAAAGGGCCTTCATTATCTATACCTTAGACTTCCTAATGAACCAGAGATAGAATTGCTTGGAGACATATGCACTCAAAGGTGTGCATTTTTATGCTTGAAGACCTAGGCTGGCCCCAGCAAAACTGTTGTGGGCTTGATAGTGTTTTACTTCTCTTGACTGAAGATTCTTTTTTCTAAACCATGAAATTGCAGAGGGTTGTGGGATTATCTGGAATAGGAGACACATATTTGCCCTCATTTCCCCTCATTTTGTTTCTTGCACTAACTTTTCCCTCCCACCTTTAAAATTCATCCCTCCATCCAAGGAACCAACACTCTCTAGTGCTCCCCACTGTATTTCTACAGCCTTTCCCCACCCCACCTGCCCTCACCTATAGCTTCCCAAACTTCAGAACTTTCATTTCACTACTTTCCTGGGTCCATCTCCTTAAAGCAAGGACACTTGCCAGAGTTAACTTGAAAAACTACTTTGCACTCCACTGACAATTTAATGTGCTGCCTCTCCCCAGTAATAGATTTGCATTTAAAGATATGTCTCAATCCTCATAACTCAAAGATTAAATGTAAGAATTTCTAGCAGCATTGGAAATCAGGAGAGGAAGAATTGGGCAAGCCATGTGGTGGTGGTCGCAGTCACAACCCAGGGAGCCACCTTTTTATGTCCTCTCTGAAGACCTAATTAGCATAATCCAATTTACCATGCTTTGTACACAGCACCAATGCACAATTCTTCATGTGTTGCTGGTGCTAGAGGCACTGCTCCAACTAGACATGTAGCGTTTGAAGACTGGCCATAACAGATCTGGGAAAAGGATAGACCTTTGTAGGCTCACAAAGAGAGAATTCATAAGACGAGGAGATGGAGAAAGCCACCAATTTAAAGCCCTAGAAGATAAATGCTGTCTATCTTCTGGATACATTTTTAAAAATCCATTGAAAGAATTCACAAGAAGTGGCTTCTGTCAGAATTCAGCTCAGTTAACATATTTGTTGATTGTCAATGCAAATTAATAATGATAATAATAAATGACAAATCAGTGGTGCTGAATGAGCACTTACTTTGTATCATGCACTTCACTAATCATCTTACATGAATTATTTAAACTTGAAATGTCATCAACCTTGTTGTTTGTTAGGCAACGGTCGACCAGGTAACTGGGGAGGAAAAAAATGCCCTTATTTGTAGCATTTGCTAATTGCAGTTGTGGAAACACGCCCAACGTGGATGGCTCCAAGTTACTAACAGCTCACAAAATTTCTGAATACCTTCTGAAAAACTTGGCTGTCACAGCTAGTAGAAGCTGGTTCCAGCACACCACTGGTGGCATTACTTTCATGTAAACCTTTGTGAGGGTGACCAGTTCATCCCAGTTTGCCTTGGTCTCTCCGGGTTTTAGTATTGAAAGATCTGTTCAGAGGGAAACTTCTTGTTTCCTAACTGTGGTTGCTGGTCACCCTGTCCTTTGTACATGTGAGGAAACTGAGATTTTAAAAAATTAAGATATTTGTTCACGATCACAGATGTAGTAAACAGCAGACCTGCTGCCAGGGCCTATGACTCCACTAACACAAAGCCTGGGAGCTTCACTGCTGCAGAAGTGAGGTCTTCCATTCAGCAGAGAAAATTAGCCCTGAGTGCAAAACATGATCAGAAAAGAAAGCATGCATGTACACGCACACATAAACACATATGTCATAGAAAATGTAAAACTTAAAGAGCTATGTGGCAGAATTAAGGTATATTTTACGTGTGTAAAGGAACTGATTACAGCTAATTCAAAGATGGCGCTCAATCTCCATTTGTCGAGATCCCTTAAAAGGTACTGTTCACAGTCTTCTAGAATCTGCACCAGCGTAATTTATACAAATCCTCCACAGTATTCAGTGGCCATAAATGAAGCCAGGTTCTACATCTCAGCACACATCCACAGCAGTATGATCAATGTTACATCTTTTAGCAACGTAAGAAATTTCGTGTGAGCAAATTCGCCTTTTCTTAATGATGAATATAAGCTTCATTAACTGCAATACATTCCTTCAATTTAGGAAATCATTAAAACGATTATTGCTAATGAGCATCGAGATATTTATATGATAAGTAGAGCTTTTTCCCTCCTAAGCTGAAGCTCAGGAAACCTAGTATGTTTTTTGATGAGAATATCATTCAAGAATGTCTCATGGATAATAATGTTAATGTTCTATTGTTTGTTAAGTAAAATAAAGTTTTGTTTAGAAACTTCAGATTTTGTTTTTCCATTCCTGAATAAGTTATAATGAATATCATTTCTAAAAAGCAGTGGATTGTTAAAAAAAAAAAAAAAAAGGCCAGGTGGATTTCTTTAAATTACAGTGAACATCACTTAGAACCTAACAGACCCTTCTTACTGGGCAAAATAAATAATCTACTACATAGAGGTAAGTTATTCTGATTTCATAAAAGTCCATACTATTTTAAAAGTGTTAGTAGAGTGCAAAATGACATTAGTTCACAAAAGCAATGTTCCAGGAGAGTTGATTCAATAAGAATACATACATATGAAAAATAGTGATTCTCAATACCCATGAAAGATCTTCATTATCTTAAAGGCTTTCAAGAAACTCTTCTCAAATATTCTTTATTTTATACAAAAACAAATAAAAATATACACCTCACCTCACTAGCTTTGCAAATAAATATATACCAAATAGAGCTTTTGTGTGTGTGAGTAGAACAGAAGATGAAAGAAACAGATATATTTAAATTGGGGTCACAAAATAGTAACCAGAAATAGATTTAAATTTTATTTCACAGAGGAATGTATGTCCCTGAAGTCTAGTTCATTCTAAAATTGCATGAGTCTAATAGTGCAAAAGGGATTTAGGAAAAAAATATTATAGAATGTTAGATCTAACCCTTGGGGGGAAATGTCAACTGACGCAAGTGGACAGGAAGAACTATATGCGGGGAATGTGAGGGTGAAGAAGCCTGGGAAGAAAAGGGTGTCTTTCCAAGATAAATCAGCAGTTTTGTGGGTTGCATAAAGAAGTCAGTTGTCTGCTATTTTTATTTGGCTCAGGGGCCCAGAATTTAAATTACTCTCCCTGACCTTACACATCTGATTTCAGAAAGCATGGAAAGATTGGAAAGAATAAGATAGCATCACCTTAGAAAGACACTTAACAGTCCTATTTTGGTGATGGCTAGGGTCAGCTTTACCTGCATGCTACAAACAATTGGATCTTCTAGAATCAGAAATTATGACCTCAGCTCTGATTTGGAATTTAGGGTCATGGTACATCCAAGTTTTATGCAAAATTTTTCTGGGAAAATTATTGATATCTCTTATTAATTTCTTAAAGCAGTAAAAAACAAACTGATGGTTACCAGAGGGGAGAGGAGTGGGGTGATGGGTGAAATAGCTGTTGAGGATTAAAGAATACCCTTATCATGCTGAAAAAATAAAATAAAGAAAAAAAATAAGTTAATATTTGTATAGCACTTAGTTCAGTGTCTGACACATAATAAAAATATTTAAAAAGAAGAATGGAACTGAAAAGAGCCCCACTTCATTAATTTTTTTTTTAAAGAAGAGCGAAAAGAGTAAGAAACTCTACAGTAGGGGGCGCCTGGCTCGCTCAGTAAGTAGAGCATTCAACTCTTATTCTTGGGGTTGTGAGTTCGAGCTCCACATTTGGAGTGAAGATTACTTAAACATAAAATCTTTAGAAAGAAAGAAGGGAAGAAAGGAAGGAAGGAAGGAAGGAAGGAAGGAAGGTAGGAAGGAAGGAAGCAAGTGAAAAAAGAAAACATTTAAGAATGACTGGTAGAATGTCTGGCCTATGACTGCATCATAGAATTCAGTATTTATGTATCCTTGATTACTTAGATGTACAATGAAGTTATAATAAACTCTAGTCACCTTTTTACTGTATTTTAAGCATATGATAAAAAGCTCATAAATTAAAGCAGATGGAAATTAAAGCATCTCAAAATATGAGAGATTCCGTAATAATTCTATAACAATCTTTCAAAATATGAGAGATTCCAAAATAATTATTTAAGTACACTTACTATATATTTTAATACTTTCAAGCTGTACCAGTAACATGTTCTCAGAGACCTTGAGTACTAAATTTTAATTTTATTGGTAGTAGATCTGGCCTTTGGTCAGGGGCAATCATCTGTATAACACAATTTTAAGGAACTTACTAAGGTAAGCCTAAGCCTACAAATGCCCTATTATTTTACTGGGTTGAAAATTCTACCATGACAGATACATACTTCTATCCTGTCTTTCTCTGTTTCAACTAATTTGTAAATATCCTTGGGAAAAAAGTATTTCTTTAACCCATCAGTAATTTACTAAAACCTTGAACAAAATCATAGAAGCCTCCCATGGCCTCACAAATTTGAAAGGGAAAAGAGACTCTTGATCCAAGAAAGGGAAACAATGTTTCCACTGAAAAAGGAAGTCATTATGAAAATGAAAGCCAGGAATGTTAAAGATGGTCTCATTCACAGGTTATTCACCAGCATGTCATTTATAATTAACAGAAAAATATATCACAAATAAGAAGTATTAAAAAAAAACTTTAAAGATATACTATGTGTTTATATAAATTAAAGTCCATCATGTTTTTTTCTAGTAATTGTACTTTCTTCAAAAATGTCAAAAAGATAATCTTTAGCTCTTAATTCAAAAATTTCAAAATGTTTTTAAATGTTTATTTTTGAGAGAGACAGATGAGACTAGGGGAGAGGCACAGAGAGAGACAATCCAAAGCAGGATCTGGAGTCTGAGCTGCCAGCACAGAACCTCAAGTTGGGCTCAGATCATGACCTTAGCCAACATTGGACACTCAACTGACTGAATCACCCATTACCCCTCAAATTTTTAACAAATAAATATAAATTGAGATATTACTATATTTTTCTATTTTTAATTCTCTTCTTAATTTTTAATATTACAGTGCTCTGATTTTTAGGTTAATAGGGCAGGTTAGGTAAAGTAGAAACTGCCTCAAATTCTCTTTACAACACTGTCACTTTTCACTTTTTGCTTTCAATAATAAAAATATTCTTAAGCCATAGCCTTTTAAAAACTAAAAGCCAAGTTAACTAGAAAGGAGACTGTCCATATGCTAAACACAGGAAAGTAATTAAAATATCAGAGTCACTGGGGCCCCTGGGTGGCTCAGTCCCTAAGCACTGACCCTTGATCTCTGCTCAGGTCCTGATCTCATGGTTAATGAGACTGAGCCCCACATTGGGCTCAGCACTGAGTATGAAGCCTGCTTGGGATTGTCTTTCCTCCATCTCTCTCTACTCTTCCCCTACTCGTGCTTTTTCTCTCTCTCAAGATAAATAAACATTTAAAAAACAAATAAATAAAATATCACTCAGAAACAGAAACTAAAGCTGAAATGTTCATGGTAAGAGTGACATCAGCTAGAGGCCTTAATGGTGTGATTCTGAATCTAGTGTTAGAGGGAGAATCCAGGTCCCAGGTCCAAAGCACACAGGAAGAAGGTTCCTATAATAATTTGGGAGGCACAAGAAATGATCAACAAGGTAACTGATATATCAGACAGAAGATACAATACGGATATTTGAATTCTGATTAATCCATAGAATCTCATAAAGTGAGAAAGATTTTAAAATAATTTGTATTTAAAAGGTTAAAAGCAATAAATGGAAAAATATAGCTTATACATAAAGAAAAAAACAAATATACAGAGGACAGGAGAATTTTTTAAATAACTAGATGAGGATTCTGAAAATTAGAATATACTCATTGAAATAAAAACTCAAAGACTCCAGAGATTGATTAAACTGTACCCTAGACACAGATGAGAAAAGCATTTAGAACTGAAAATTAGAAGTGAGGAAATGACTCTGGATATAACCCAAGAGAAAAGGCAGGAGATGTATAGGCATGGTTATAAAGAAAGCACAAAATGTGTCAAGGAAGAAAGATAGGTGTCTGAAGCCAACTGAGCCAAAACAAGACTACAACTCACAATAGTGAAATTCTAGAAAAGAATAACAAAGGAAAGAGACTTAACAGAATCTAACAAATAAAGAAAGCATTAATTACAAAAAAATTAAAATTTGACAGCAGAAATTCTTCTCATAGCAGCAGAAAATGCAAAAAACAGTAAAATCATATATCAAAAATACTGGGGGGAATTCAAATAAGTGTCAGCTCAGAAATCTATATGCAGAGAATGTCATTCAAGATAAAAGAAAAGAAAAAGACTTTAAGATCCAAAAAGGTTAGCCAAAGTCACTATTGATGGACTGACAGTATAAGATAAACTAAAAATGTGAATGTCAGGAAAAAACTAAACCCAGAGGGAAAAAAGGAATAGGATGTAAGAAATAAGAGATCTACTGAGACTAACAAATGCTTGTACTCATAGATACTCTTTATTAAAACAACCAAAACTCAGTAAGAAGAAAATTAAGCTAAGAAGAAAGAGGGTGTAAAAAAAATAATGGTAAATAAAAAAATTGATCACCACATAAATCCAATAAATATTGATTATAAAGAATCATTATAATAATGACCCAAACAATTGGTTGTCGTGAGATGTAATAATAAGGTAGAACCAAGATATAAGTTAATAATAAATAAAGGAGAAAAGAGGAATTTGGAGAAAAATTTTCCTAGAGTTCTTGATTTGTTTGGCAGAAGCATAGAAATATAAATTAACTTTAGAGTTTGCTAATTATGTAGGTTAACATTTTAAGTGTGCTCTTCCTCCTCATCTTTTTAGCCCCTTCCCCTTCCTCTGGTGAACAACGTAAGCATAAAGCCAATATATGCAATAGAGCACAGTAGGTGTCTGTGCTGGAGTCAAGGCAGCCAGTGTGACCTAGAGTGTGATTTGGAGCCCAAAGAGGGTGATGAGGACAGGACATTCAAGGAACATGGTGCCTGCAAGGCCATACCTTCTAAACCAAGCTATAGAATAAGGTGGCCTGGTATGAGGTATCAAAGAACAATCCTAAACAAAGTGTTAGGAGGGTGTCCATATGGGTTGGGGACTGAGCGATGGCATGGAAGTGGGTGTAGAAACCTGGGCAAGAAGTCAGAGCTCAAGTGTGGTAAGGAGGATGTCGATGCAGGGGGGATATTCAGACTGAAAAGAAGAGCCCAAGTGGATTGAGAGGGTGTCTGCATGTGCGAGCAGCCTATCATGGACTGGTGACCTCAAGCAAGTGAAAAGATCCTCCCTTCCATGTAGCAGGGGCATCACAGGATGTGTCATGAGCCCAAACAGACTGGAAAAGATGTCTATACTAATGGATAGTTTCAAGGGGAGTTTCAGAACCTGGAAAGGATGTCCCTTCCCAATGGGGTGTCCAGAATTGGAGATGGGAGCCCCATCAGGGTAAAGAGAGTACATTCACATGGTGGTGGCAAGGGTGGCCTGGCACAGGATGTCAGAGCTTGGGAAGAGCAAGGAGGGCTTCTGCTCAGTGGACACAGCAGCATCGTTGATGTGAGATTGGTCACAAACAAGGGGACTGGTTCAATAAGGAAACATATTAAGAATAATAGGAGGTAGGTTTCTCACAGTTGGGGAAAGGAGTTAGAAATACAGAAAGGGAGAAAACTAGGCTGGCCCTGTACTACTGGATTGGAATTAGAGGTATTGGTTTGAATGTGTGGTTTTCAATTGATAGGGATAAATACAAATATTTACATGTCTAAGTATATGTGTGTGTATGTATGTGCATGTCTGCTATGTGTCTGTGTATATTATAGTTCATCCCCAGGGTAGCAACACTCCAATTGTAATGAGCACTCCAGACACTCTGATTTTGGCTTTTAAATATCAGTGTCCATTAATAAAACCAGAGATCCTTGGAGAAATATTTCCTTCCAGAAAGGAAAGATATGCCCAAAGAAAGATGAAGACACGTCAAAAAGACAAGAGAACCAGCTTGAAGAGGATCTCATTTGCCAAACTGGAAGCAATTAATGCACCAAAAGAATGGTAGAAGCAGAGCAATCTATAGCTGTAGTACAGAAAAGGAAATAACATAGAAGGTACAAATTACAAAAAAAAAAAAATCAATAGGGATTAGAGAAGCCAAAAATGATTCTTAAAAAACAAACAAAAATATTCCTTAAAATATAGGCAAAGCATTAGGAAAAATAATATAAGAAGAGAGAAGGCATAGAGAAGTAATGTCAATATTATGAAAAGTACCATAATTTCAAATACAGTGACATTTTAAACTTTGAAATTAATTCTAATGAAAAAACCTAGTGCCGATAAATTTTCAAACTTAGATAAATGTTCAATCTCCTAGAAAATAATGATAAGATGTAACTTGTTATATAATATGCATTAATTGATTAGAGAAATAATAACATTAGAAGAACTGAATTTTTAGTAAATTGCCACCTCCCACATAGCACATACTTTTTGTGCATAAAAATAAAAAGAGTGTCAGGCTGTCTTATTAGACAGTCTTATTATTTCTTCCTGAACTTTCAAAGAACACGTAATTCCTATCTTATTTGAAGTGAGTCAAAGAAGAAAAAAAGATTGTGCAGGAATAGAAGTATAAACTAATATTATTGTGGACACAGATACAGAAATTTAAATACAATACAAGAAAATCAAATTCAACATTTTGTAGAAGAATAACGTGTCGTGATCAAGTAGGAACGTTTAAAAACTACAAAAATGGGGAGAGGCAAGATGGCGAAGTAGGGAGCTCTGTACATTTTGCTCACCCCCCTCTCTCAGAGAAGGCCCGAAGCCATAAGATGCTGAACCACAGGAGTCTGGGAGGAAGAGACAGAGTCCACTAAGAAGACAACCTCATAAGTCCGAGAATGCAAACTGGGAAAGATAAAAATGGGCCGGGATCCAGAGACACAGAGTCAGGGGAGGGAACCAACTTCGCAGGGAGCCACGGAAAGTCGAGGGGAAGAGAAAGAGCAGCTGAAACTGCTCATAGAACTGTCCCTGGTGAAGAGAAAAGCCTCGACCCCAGGAGAGAGAGCGTCCTAACATCCCATTCCTTACTGCAGGGTATTCAGAGAGTGATCCTATTTCTAGCTGTGGTGGTTTCTTCGGGCTGGGTGCCCGGGTCCCCAGCAGGTCCCTGGCAGAACCAGGAGAAACTGCTCTGCTGCTCTCTGGGCTCAATCCCCTGCTGGGCAGCGGCTGGGCCTGCAGGATTACATTTCAGGCGGTATCAGTAAAGCGCACAGACTAAGATTGGAAACAAGGCAGGGCTTGGGACCTAGAACACGGCCCACCTTGGCTTTGCCTACAGCAGAGGGAGATCGGACCCAAAAGAGTGATTTGCAACACTTGGTTGGAGAAAGGACTAGGGCGCCACCATTTTTCTCCCCGCCGCCATTTTTCTCCCCACAGCCACCAAGGTGGGACCTCAGGGGGTGGCTCCAAGGACTGCAGTGGAGGCAAGGCCTGCCTACACCAAGCCACGCCCATCCCCACTACAGCTGCCTTTTTTTTTTCCAGAGCCTGGAACAAGACCAACATGGATGCACTCCCGTGATTAATTCTAGGTCAATTCTTTTTATTCAGATATATTTCCTCTTGTCTCATTCGTATCCCTCCTCTTTGCTGGATTGGGCACTCTGGTCATTGGTTTCCTTATATAGTCATATTTAATCCATTCTCTAGATGTATATTCTACACCTCCACCGTTACCTTCCTATCTCTCTCTGGAGTAATCAGACTATATAGTTTCTCTGAGTAACATTATTTTCATTTCTTTCTCCTCCCCTCCTACTATTCTCTTTCTCTCTCTGAATTAAGCCTCTTAGTCTCTCTGTCTGGTCATTGTCCAATTTCACTTTCTCCTTTCCCCTGTCATTTTTCTCTTTGTATATGCTCTTTCATCAGCACTGCATGCGCCTTGCTCTTTATTTGCAGCTAGGAATTCTGGTTTTATGTTTTTACACTGTCCTTTGTCTTTTGTTTTTTCCTTTTTTTTAATTAAACTTTTTCCCTTTCGGTTTCCTTGTTTGTCAGATTTGTCTGTGCATTTGTGTGCCTTTGTTCCCTGTGTGTTTGTCTGTCTGTTTTCCTTTCCAGGGCTACCTCAAGAAACAAGCCAAAGTAAACATGGTGGAGAGTCCCAAATACCACTAGGAGTAGGGAAATAAAATAACCAAAGTCTCAACAAGAGAGACCAAGAGACACCATTAAAAGAAAACTTCCTGAATGGACAGGCCCTGGACAGTCAATGACCCTTCTTTAATATAGCAGTACTCGCAGGTACAGAGCACATAACAAGCTTTTAAAACTAACAAGAGACAGAAAGCTAGCCAAAATGAAGAAACTGAAGAACTCTATTCTAAAGAAATTCCAGAAAGAAATGACAGCTAAAGAACTGCTCAAAACAGATATAAGCAACATAACCGAACAAGAATTTAGAACAATAGTCACAAAATTAAACACTGGGCTTGAAAAAGGCATGGAAGACATCAGAGAAGCTATTGCTACAAAGCCTATGGAGTGTAAAAATAGTTGTGATGAATTTAAAAATGTTATGTAGACAAAACCATGAATGAAAATGGACTTATTACAACCAACCCCTCAGAAATACAAGCAATTATCAGGGAATACTATGAAAAATTATATGCTGACAAACTGGACAACTTAGAAGAAATGGACAAATTCCTAAACACAGACTAACTACCAAAATTCACATGGGAAGAGATAGAAAATCTGAACAGTGAAGACATTGAATCAGTTATTAAAAATCTCCCAACAAATAAGAGCACTGGGTCAGATGGCTTCCCTGGGGAATTCTACCAGACTTTTAAATCAGAGTTAATAACATTCTTCTCAAGCTATTCCAAAAAATAGAAATCGAAGGAAAACTTCCAAACTCATTCTACAAAGCCAGCATCACTTTGATTCCCAAGCCAGACAGAGACCCAGCAAAAAAAGACAACTACAGGCCAATATCCTTGATGAATATGGATGCAAAAATCCTCAACAAGATACTTACAAATCAAATTAAACAGCACATAAAAAGAATTATCCACCATGATCAAGTGGGATTCATTCCTGGGTTACAGGGCTGGTTCAATATTTGCAAATCAATCAATGTGATACATCACATTAACGAAAGAAAAGATAAAAATCATATGGTCCTGTTGATAGATGCAGAAAAAGCATTTGACAAAATACAGCATCCCTTCTTAATAAAGACCCTCGAGAAAGTCGGGATAGCAGGAACTTATTTAAAGATCATAAAAGCCATCTCTGAGAAGCCCTCAGGTGATATCATCCTCAATGGGGAAAAACTGAGAGCTTTCCCCCTGAGATCAGGAACACAACAGGGATGTTCACTCTCACCACTGTTGTTTAACATAGTGCTGGAAGTCCTAGCATCAGCAATCAGATATCAAAAGGAAATAAAAAGCATCAAAATTGGCAAAGAAGAAGTCAAACTTTCACTTTTCAGAGACAACTAGATACTCTACATAGAAAACCCGACAGAAGTCACCAGAAGCCTACTATAACTGATCCATGAATTCAGCAAAGTCACAGGTTACAATATCAATGTACAGAAATCGGTTGCATTTTTATATACCAATTATGAAGCAACAGAGAGAGAAATCAAGAAACGGATCCCATTCACAATTGCACAAAAAAACATAAAATACCTAGGAATAATCTTAACCAAAGATATAAGAGATTTGTATGATGAAAACTATAGAAAACTTACGAAGGAAATTAAAGAAGACACAAAGAAATGGAAAAACATTCCATGCTCATCAACTGGAAGAATAAATATTGTTAAAATGTTATTACTACCCAAAGCAATCTACACATTTAATGCAATCCCAATCAAAATTGCACCAGCATTCATTATTTTAAAAGCTAGAACAAACTATCCTAAAATTTGTATGGAACCACAAAAGACCCCGAATAGCCAAAGTAATATTGAAGAAGCAAGCCAAAATGGGAGACATCACCATCCCAGACTTTATCCTCTACTACAAATGTGTCATCATCAAGACAGTATGGGATTGGCACAAAAACAGACACATAGACCAATAGAATAGAATTGAGAATTCAGAATTGGACCCACAAATGTATGGCCAACTAACCTTTGACAAAGCAGGTAAGAGTATCCAATGGAAAAAAGACAGCCTCTTAACAGATGGTGCTGAGAGAACTGGACAGCAATGTGCAAAAGAATGAAACTAGATCATTTTCTCATCCCATACACAAAAATAAACTCAAAATGGATAAAGGACCTGAATGTTAAAACAGGAAACCATCAAAACCCTAGAGGAGAAAGCAGGAAACAACCTCCTTGACCTCAACCACAGCAATTTCTTGTTTGACACATTCCCAAAGGCAAGGGAATCAAGAGCAAAAATGAACTATTGGGACCTCATTAAGACAAAAAGCTTCTGCACGGCAAAGGAAACAATCCATAAAACTAATAGGCAACTGATGGAATGGGAGAAGATAGTTGCAAATGACATATCAGATAAAGGGCTAGTATCCAAAATCTATAAGGAACTCACCAAACTCCACACCTGTAAAACAAATAATTCAGTGAAGAAATGGGCAGAACACATGAACAGACACTTCTCCAAAGAGGATACCCAGATGGCCAATAGACACATGAAATAATGCTCAGCATCACTTATCATCAGGGAAATACAAATCAAAACCACACTGAGATACCACCTCATGCCAGTCAGAGTGGCTAAAATGAACAAATCAGAGGACTCTAGATGCTGGCGAGGATGTGGAGAAATGGGCGCCCTCCTACACTGTGGGTGGGAATGTAAGCTGGTGCAGCCCCTCTGGAAAACAATGTGGAGGTTCCTCAGGAAACTAACACTAGAACTCCCCTAGGACCCAGCAATAGCACTGCTAGGAGTTTACCCAAGGGATACAGGAGTGCTGATGCACAGGGGCACATGGACCCCAGTGTTCATAGCAGCACTTGCAACAATAGCCAAATCATGGAAAGAGCCTAAATGTCCATCAACTGTCAAATGGATCAAGAAGATATGGTTTATCTCTACAATGGAATACTACATGGCAATGAGAAAGAATGAAATCTGGCCATTTGTAGCAACGTGGATGGAACTCAAGGGTGTTATGCTGAGTGAAATAAGTCAGGCAGAGAAGGAGAAATACCATATGTTTTCACTTATAGGTGGTTCAGGTGAAACTTAACAGAGGACCACGGGAGAGGGGAAGGGGAAAAAATAGTTGGGGAGAGGGAGCGAGGCAAACCATGAGAGACTCTTGAAAGCTGAGAACAAACTGAGGGGTGATAGGGATGAGGGAGAGAGGAAGGAGGGTGATGGGCATGAAGGAGGGCACTTGTTGGGATGAGCACTGAGTGTTATATGGAAACCAACTTGACAATCAACTATGAAAGAAAAAAACTACAAAAATGGCATTACATGGCAGGATATGAATGCAATTCACCACATTAACATATTAGGAAGTAGAGAACATACCAACATCTCTACAGTTACAGGAAAAGCAATAGTTCAATCCAATATTCCTTCTTGATAAAGTCCTTAGCCAGTTATTAATAGAAAGGCATTTCCTGTCCCTCGTAAATTTTATCTACATAAAACACTGCTTACTAGTGGAAGTTTCAGAAGTTCTTATGAAGTCAGGAATAAGATAAAGACAACTAGTACCACCTCCACTACTCAACATTTTCTGGGCTGTCTTTACTGACCTAATAATAAGGAAAAGGAAATGTGCAACAGAATTTTCCTTGGCAAAGAGATCATTGTCTGTAAAGACAATGCAAAAGCAACTAACATCAAGGATTAAAATTTAATAAGATTTTTTATCAAGGCTGTTGGACTTAATGAGATCATAGAAATACCAGTATCATAACAATCATTTAAAACATTTAAAAAAACACTATTAAATAATATCAGTGAAATCTGTAAGCTATCTACAAATAGATCAAACAAAAGATGAACAAGAACAGAGAAATGTACAAAATATATTTGAAATTCCCCAAAGAACTCTTGATTAAATAGGGAGGTGTACCATGTTTCTAGATATAGTTAATGTCATGTCAATTATCCCCCATATTAAGACTAACACATAATACATATGTATGCATTACATAAAAATACCAAACATGTTTTTTTCATACGCAAACTATTATCAAAACTCACATTAAAGAATAAAAGTCTAACAGCAGCCAAGACAATTAAAAAGAATGAACAAGGATGTGAGGTTGCTCTACAAGAGAGCAAGAATTATTTTTAAAAAAAATAGTAATTGAAGCAGCATGGTATTAACACATGACTAGATAAAGGACTCAATGGCACAGAATTGAGAGCCCATAGAATGACCAAAAACATGCATGGCGATCTGGTGTATGACACACAGCATCACATATCAGCAAAGGATGATGTTTAGATAACTAGTTTTCTTTGTAGAAAATATATTAAATTAAATTCCTACTTCATGTTATATCCTGGAATTCACTTTAGGGTATTAAAAACCAAAATATTTTTTAAAAATACTGTCATTAGTAAAATATTTAACAGAAGTTTTTATAAGCTGATAGGAGAGCATTTCTACTGAAAGCATAACTCAAAACATAGATAAATAGGACAACATTAAAATGTAAACATCTCTATCATAAAAGGCACAATGAATAAAGTTGAACAAGCAAGAAAACTGAAAGAAAATATTTACAAGGGGTAAAAGAAAGGAATAGTACCAAATTTGAAAATAATCCCATACACTATAAAAACCATCTACAAGCAACCATGTAAGAAAACAGACAAAGATACTTCAATAAGCAATTCACAGAAAAGACAGTTCATAGGTAAACAATTGATGAAGAGTAGCATAATTTTACAAGGTGCCAGAAAAATGCAAATTAACTCTTTTTTTTTTTTTTCGGATTTTCATCATCTCTAGTTTGGCAAACTATTTTTTAAGCATAGAAATGTTAAAAGTTAATGAATATGTAGAGTACGAGTCACTGCTTTTTCAAAAGTAAATTGTTCCTCCCACTTTAGAGAGCAATTTGGCAATACCTAGTAAGTTAAAAATGTGTTTGGTCTAGGCCGACAACTACAGGGAAATCCTTACAAATGTGCCTCAGGAGACTGGTCAAGAATCCCTTGAAGTCCTGCTTATAGCAACTATATGAATGGAAACAACTTAAGAATCCATCAGTAAGAAAATCTGCACATACGTTGCAGAATATAAACAAATACTACACAGTGGTTAAAATGAACAAGAAAGAACAGTAAGTTTCCATACATAGATCTCAACGGCATCATATTTAGTGAAAAAAAGCAAGGTAAAGATTGTTGAATATAGTATGATGCCATTTATATAAAACAAGCACATAATTATGTAGACATGCACACACATACCATTGAACTAGAAACACACAAGTATTTGACAACGGTAGTTTCTGGGGAAGAAAAAAGTCAAACATTTGGGGAAGAGGCTTAATGTCATTTTTTCCTTTAATATATATATCATAAGCAATAATGGCAATATTTTATAACTTTTAAATGCTGGTTACTGGGCATGTGAGAATTGTAACACTACTTTAATTTTTGTACTTTGCCATGTTTGCTAAATTAAATGAGGATGTATAAAAGTTATTTCATCCGTCCATCCCCTTACATTGTTAAGTATTAAAATGATGCATATGGATGAAGAGTGATGGTTAGCTCACTGGCATATTTCTTATGGAGATTCCTGATTAATTCACAACTAAACTTTCAGTTTTTGAAAACATGGTATGAAATCAATAAATGGCAGATATCCAGAGGCTACATGAAATAATCCAGAAATTAGTGTTCCAAGAAAATGCCCCTGGTGGAAAGAAATCAATTTGAATCTCCAGTCTGACACTTTCAAATGATCTAAATATTGCCTTTTATAATGAAAGTCCTAAATGAGAGTTATAAATTGCCAGTATCAGAAAGGAGTGACAAAGTTTAAGAAGTATGTCATTAGAAATAGTTACAATGTTAAATAATAAAGCAGATTTTGCTGATTCATAGCTCAACATTTTATTTAATTATGAGACATAGGAACTTGTGGAGCAAATGGCAAACATTTGCTCTGGAGAAAATGTCCATTATTTTCATTTTTCTTCAATCTGATTCTGTAGGTGGTCAGTTCCAATTGCTAAGCTTGGCACTGGTAAGTGAGTTCTTTTTAAGCCAAGTAAAACAGGCAGAGGATAGCTAAATTGACAAAAAAAAAATGTACTATATTGCATTCACATAATTTCACACTTTGCAAGTGTTATAATAGCTATACTGTTCATTGAAAAGATTCATATGGACTTAGGGCAGGGAGAAATAAGGGACTTTTCACTTGAAGCAAGGCACTGGAAATACATTAACATCAAAACCAGGAGCAGAAGATACTCCAGAAAATTTCTGTTCATGCAGCTGGTGGGTGCAATGAGTTTCCATGCTGGCATTACCTGATTGCTTAGTAATTCCAAATACTGTTAGGATTACAAATAGTTCAAAGGACTGAAATTCTTACTCCCAGCAGATTTGGTGGTAGAAACATTTTTGTTTTGTTTAATAAAAAAGGGAAGGGACAATAAATAATCAGGAGCAAGAAACAAAGGGCACCTAGAAACAGTTATTAATTTACCATGTGGGGGTGTGAAAGCGTCTGTAGGTCTCCATGCCCAAATATATTATGAAAAAGATGTCTTCTACTTAAATTACTACGGTACAATTTGCTGCGAAATCATTAGCGGTGGGCCCTTACAAGAACTAATCCAATCTTTAAGGCACTATCTTAATGTGCTGCTCCTTCATTCAGTCATCGGTAATTTTACAACACTTCAATGGATATTGCCAGAGTCAGGGCCAATGGAATATTTGCTCGAAGTACTGGGGGAAAGCACAGTAATTAAGGCAACCTAGCAGTTAACCTCAATTAAAAGGAACCTCCAGGACAAAGTTGGTTTTCTGATTTGCAGCAGCCAATTGCTTCTACCCTTTACGAGAGTATTAGTCAAATTTGAATCGCCTGTGTCACCGGCAGCAAACTTCATGTAGCTCAGGATTTGTTTCTGAGCCTTCCTGTCCCTAATCAGTTATATAAACCTTTCTGTGTGCTTTGTTCCAGGCTATGAAAAATCTCCATCTGGAAAGAAAACTTATTTTGGGTTCTTTTATTTTGTTTCATTTTATTTTTTAAAACTATCTTATTATAGTCTCTAGGCTAGTACATTTCAACTCTCCAAATTACTTTCTGGAGAATTTCAGTAAAAGGAGAAACAAAGAAACATGTTAACATTTCCAAACCATTACTTACAAAGTTTCCACCGAGAAAGAAAATCATCACTCCTAAAATGGTATTAAACCCGAAAGCCCTGGGAAAAAGCAAGAAACCTTTATATTGTAATGTCATACAAGACAAGATCAAAGTCCCAACATAGCTGGGCGGATCCACTCACTCTGAAATTCTAAGTCACAGACCCTCCGCTTTGGTGCCCACCCCTAGGTGTTTCCATGATAGAAGACAGTCCCAGGGTAATTGATGGTCCTATATAGGTGCAACTGACTATCCCACGAGACAAACAGTTGCTAGCTTGCATTACCAAGTAGATTACCACTTGGTTTATCCAATTATCTCATTAAGTCAACCCAAAGAACTGGACCAAACAAGGACAACTTAATTTGCCTTTTTAACAATTAAGATCAGGTTAGTCTTGCAGTGATTTGGGATTGATTTATGCTGCACAGATTTATCTGCCCCTCAACAACCATGAAAGGGCATTAGCAATCTCTACGAACACCCTTTCCCTTTGCTCACCCAACCCAATCGACAAGTTTTTGTTTTTGTTTTAACCATTTATCTATAGAGGGAAGGTTTTCTCTCGGATGCTAATGAACAATTCATTCCGGTAAGAAAGACCAACACAAACAACCCTGAGGTAAAGTTCCTGCTTCCTAATGAACAGCGCCCTTGGGCTTCAGGCTCCACAGCCAAATAAATGATTCCACAAGCCCAAAAGCTCATTATTGGCCTGAAATAGGCCCAGCCTCGGGCATCTGTGACCATATTCAGATCATTAAGAATCTTCTGTTGGTTATTGTTTTCTCCTTTTTCTATTTAAGAAGCCAAGGAGGCACCTTTTCCAGCCTCCCCGACACCTGTAAACCTATTTCTTATTCTGCATTTTACCATCTCCCTACTCCCTGCCTTGTGCTTCCTACTTTTTTTTTTAAGCTCTACAAAATTAAGACTTTCTCTCTAGTCAATGACCCTACTTTTGAGGTTCACTAGTTGTCATGTGCACAGCTGGGGATTTACCCTTTTTATTGTCTCACAAAGCCCACCGCAGAGGGTCACAACCTTCTCTGGAATTTGCTCCTTTCATGTACCAGCACCTCCAAACCTGAGGGGAGTTTAATAAGGAAATGCAGAGCTGAGTCGAAATGGATTCAGAGATGCTGCAGGGGTTCATTTAAAAGACTTCCCATCTCTAACTCACAAATATGTTACTGGGCAAGTTCCCGGGAAACTAGTGCAGAATCTGGACCTCTGACGTGTCTTGGAAATTAGCAAATAACTTAACTTGTATCCTATTTTTCTGGTATAATGGAAGCTTTCAGAACCCAAAACCTATTCCAAGTCCTACGCACCCCCCACCCACCCCTGGCTTTTTTTTTTATTAGGTGCTAATGAAATAATCTTTTATTTTAAATTAGATATTCATCCACGTGTTATTCTACTAATTAATAAGTTTTACATCCACAGACATCATGATAAATAAATGTGCATTTTCACATGCCCAAAATTCCTGTTTCTGGAATTGAGATTACGGAAACATATTTCATGCTTTGGCTTTCTCATCAAGATGTTGCTTTCCCTACATTTGCTCTAGAGATCATGACATTGAACTAAACATCTGTTCGATACCCATATTTATGTCTTATTTAGAATATTTTGTTTTGGTAAGGAAAGGTGATTCTTTGAGAAAATCATTTCAAAGAGATGTTTGGCAATGCAAAGCCGATAGGAGATATTCAGAGGAAAAAGCAAAGATTCAATGCTAGCATTTTGTCATCTAGCCAGGCTCAAAGATATTAAGGGTAGAGAATGAAGCTGAGGACTAGAGAGAAGAAAGTCGAACAGTTGTTGGAGTGCCCAGGTGGCTTAGTCAGTTAAGCATCTGACCTGCTCACGTCAAGAGCTCAGGGCTCCTGGGTTTGAGCCCCACATCCGGCTCTGCATTGACAGTGTGGAGCCATGTGGGATTCTGGCACTCTCTCTCACTGCCCCCACCCTTCACATGCTTTCTCTCTCTCAAAATAAATAAATAAAGTTTTAAAAAAAATTTGGAGGGTTCTTCTCCTTAGTAAAAAATAATCATAGAGCAGTGACGAAATGGAAGTCAGATATTATATGCAGCTTGCTAGCCTTTTTTTATTTTAGCTACACATTTATCAATGCTTGTGATAACCCTGCTAGGGGTTTTCTCCATTCATTCATTAAGTAAACTCTATTGAACAGTTTGAGGGTAAGTCATACAATAAATATAAAAAGAAGTAAGACACAATTCTCCTACCCTTAAAGAGTTCTTCTTTGATCTGTTTAAAGAAGGAACAAGATTTTCTTGGAATGAGATAACTGCAAAGACCAATTGAAAATGTGTAGGTGAGTTATTTCTAAAATTCAGAGAACCCAGCTATTGAGAAAGGATTCTGACCGTGACTTCATTCTGACCATCAGGAAGAGGCTTGGGGTACCCTGGGCAGGAGATGAGGAACTTTACCGGTAAAAGCACAAAACGATACTCTACTTTGTTCTTGAAAAGGATCTGCCAACTGTCCTTAAAAACACCTGTTATATGCTTATTTAATTTTTTTTAAATAGTGCTGTTTTCACTTAAAAATTTTTAAGGAAGAGTGAAATATTTGTGATTAGGTGAGGAGCCCCAGAAAGTAGGATTGAATCCTTCAATGCTGGTCCCATTTTTGGAACAGTAGCTAACATGGCAGAGAGCGAGGTTGGGGTGGGCGGGGGGGTTGTTGAAATTGGAAAACTAAATAATGAAGTGGTAACAAATGTCAAATGGTGCCTAATGATGTGTTACTAGATGAAATCAATATTTAGGGGCATTTCCTCACTGAAAAAGTACTGACATATGCTCTTCTTTTTCTATTGGTTAAAAGCAATGTTTGCAGAGCTGTCTGGGTTTTTTTTCCCCCCAGCCCTACCACTTATTGCTTTTATGAACTTGGGAAAGTTACTCGATTTCTTTGTGCCTCAATTTCCACATCTGTTATATAACACAGAAGGCTTGTTTTGAGAACTAAAACAGAAAATGCCCGTGAAGAATTGAGAAAAACACATGACACATAATAAATGTTTCATAAATGTCAGTGATGAATATGATGATAAAGTTGATGGTATCACTCATTTCTTCAATAAATATTTATTGGGTGCCTATATATATCACAGCCCAGATTTTTCAGGATGGATTGTATTACATTTAATGTTATTCCTTTAAGTAAAAGAGATTGGATGTTTATAAAACTAATGATGACATTTTTATTATATTTTCATATAAATTAATTTACAAAAAGAAAAAAGAAACATGCCAAATCATAAGACACAAATTCATAGAATTAGGGTTATAAACTTTGGAGTGAAAATGGCCAGTTGATGTACCTTGGGTCACATCGGTCGATTTACAACCTTAGGCAGGATATATACTATCTCTAACCTCTTACCAGTTTCCTCATCTGGAAAATGGAGCTAATAATGATTCATAGTTCTGAACATTATTTACTGATTAAGTGAGGTAATTACTATCTGATGCCTGAAAAACAGACTAACTCACTTAAAAATGTTTGCAGTTAATAGGGATTCTGGCCACGTGAATAAGAGCAGTGACCTTTCAATGACAGATCCTGAATATATAACTCTTTGGTTTAAAGAAATAAATACTGAGAGATGGAAGGAGGCTAGACCAATGTAATTGGTCAGGGTATTGGGTAAAAGCATGAGTTCTACCATTAATCACCTCTAGATTCTCAGAGATATCACTACATTTTATTTTATTTTTCTTCACTTTTAAAATAACAGAAACAAACTGACTTGGAAGGATAATAATTTTTTGGCTATTCTTTGCTCTGTATAAGCATGTGACAAACTGGAACTATAGCAAAGATTTTGAAAACTGAACTGAAATTTGAACACAGTCCACAGAAGATGAGGCAGTTTTCAGTCTGGGCCTAATCGAGTTGATCTTCTGCTAACACATAAACCTCAACATTCTCTAGGGGATCCAGAGCCTAAACAACATAACATGTGTAAGGTCTAGGATGTATTCTAAAGTTACCCAGAATGAGAGAACTAGGAAAATGTGACCAGGTTTCTGTCGATTATCAACAGATAATAGTCCTGAGATGACCAAAGTATTGGAATGATCACACAAGAGCTTTAAAGCAACTATTATAATATGTTTCATAAGGCAAAGAAAATATACTTGAAATGAATGAACAACCAGGAGTTATTAGCAGAGAAATAGAAAAATTAAAAAAAAAAAAAGAAAAGAAAGAAAAAACAAAATTTTTGAAAAATACAACATGGGAAATGAAAAAGTCATTGAATGGTATGATTCAGTGGAGATGACAAGCAAAGACTGTCTACTTCAAGGTAGACTGATAGAAATTACTCAATCTGAAGAACAGAGAAAGAGATAGAATATAAATTTAAAAAACAAGCAAAGAAACAAACAGGGGTGCTTGGGCGGCTCAGTCGGTTAAGCGTCCGACTTCGGCTTAGGTCATGATCTCATACTTCGTGAGTTCGAGCCCTGCTTCGGGCTCTGTGCTGACAGCTCAGAGCCTGGAGCCTGTTTCAGATTCTGTATCTCCCTCTCTCTCTGACCCTCCCCTGCTCATGCTGTCTGTCTCTCTCAGAAATAAATAAAAAAACATTAAAAAAAATTTAAAAATGAACAAAAACCACGTTTCAGAACCTATGAGATTATATAAAAGAAACTCTAACATAAGTAAAGGAAAGTAAAAGGAAAGCCAGAAGTAAAGGAAAAAGACTTTGGGACATAATGAAAGTATGAAAATCATCATTAAAAACTTTCCAAATTTGGTGAAAGACCTCAGTTTGTAAATTCAAAACGTTCAGCTAATCCCAAGCAAAATAAACCTATGAAACGGTGCCCATATACATTGTGATCAAAATGTTAAACCAAAGACAAAGAAACGTATCTTGAACATACCTGGAGAAAAGACATTACATACAAAGTAGCAATGATTTTAATAGTATTGGATTTCCTGTCAGCCAGTGTGGAAGTCAGAAGACAATGGAACAACATCTTTAATGTACTGAAAGGAAAAATTTTTCAAAAAAGATCAGATCAGAATTTTATATGTAGTGAAAATATCCTTCAAAAATGACATCATTCTCAGATATAAGGGAACTATGATTTTGCCACCAGCAGGACTGCTGTACAAATACGCTAAGAGAAATTCTTCAAGCTCTAGGGAAATATCAGAGGAAAACGTGTTTTTGAGGAATAAAGGAATAACAACAAAATGGCAAGTATATGATTAAATTTAATAGATAGATTGTCCTTTTAAGTTCTTTAAAGTATGTATGAAATTATAAAGTACGTATGCATAAAAATTCATATATGTATGTAAAAATTCATAAAGTATGCATGAAATATAAAATTATTAGGGAGAGAAATATGTATGTGGATATATATAATATAAATGCAATATGCACATTTTATAAGTATATATAAACAAGTAATACATACGACAAATGTAACATAAAGGTCCTCATTTATATGAGATAGTAAAATATCAACTATAGGTAGACTTCTTAGATTGGGTATGTATATTTTAATTCCTAAAGCAACCACACACAAGACAAGAAATCTAGCCAAAAAGAGAAACTTAAATTAAAATAGAATGCTAAAAACATATTCAGACAATCCAAAGAAAGAAAAGAGGAAACAGAGGACTAGATGAAACAGAAAACAAGAATAAAATGGCAGACCTAAATCAAACAATATCAATAGTTTTATTAACTGGTAATTATTTAAAACACTTTTATGAAAAGGCAGAAATAAATAGAGTAGATGACAAAGTAAGATCCTTTTAGAAATTCCCTATCAGAGACACACTTTAAATATAAAAACAAAAATAAGCTGAAAATGAATGGATAGAAAAAGTTATATCACGAAAACAGTTAACACTGAAAAGTTAGAGTGACAATTTTCTCTTTAGAATGACTATTTTAATATGAGATACTTCAACCCAAAGTACTACATCGGATACAGAGGACGTTTTAAAAAATAATGACAAAAGAGAAATTAGAATTATAACTTTGTATGTGCCTGATAACAGAGCCAAAATTACATGAAGCAAAAATTGAGAAAATTAAAGAGAGAAATTGGCAAGTTTACAAAGATTCACAACTCGCTCTCAGCAATTAATAGCACACAGAACAAATTACTTTGCTGATTTTTTTATGAGCAGAGGTACAAAAGATTTGAATAACATTATAACCACCTTGATCTAATTGACATTTTTAAATGACTAAAAGAGCATACGCTGTGTAATTCTACTTATGTAAAATTGTAGACAATGTAAAACAATCTAGTGACAGAAGATGAGTGGCTGTCTGCAGATGGGGTGGAGGGAGGAATCTACCGGAAAGGGCTGGAAGGATCATTTGAGAGTTATCAAATATTTTTATCTTGACTGTGATGATGGCTTCATGGATGTTTACACATGTAAGACTAATCATACTGTAAACTGTAAACAATTTGTTTACTTCAACTGCACCTCAATAAAGTTGTTTAAAAAATAGCACTTTGTTCTAAGTAGATGTTCATTAGTTTCATCAGAGTGCCAAAAGGTTCCCTGGCACAAAAAAAAAAAAAAAGAGAGAGAGAGAGAGAGGTTAAGAAATCTTGGATTGGGAAGTAAATTTCTTACCACTGGCATTGTTCACTCTCAAGCTTCAGGTGCATTCAATTCATGGCTCTCATCAGGAGCTGAGCTTATTTTTATTCATTCAATCATTCACTTACACTTATTGAGCAACTGTTGTATACTAGGCAATGTGAATAATGCCCTTTCAATACTCACACTATTACATTTTTTTAAGCCTGTATTTGGGTGGCAACACTTGCTCCCCTAAGTTGTCATGTTGCTCTGTATCCCATCATTTGCCAATGGGTGCCATTTTGAAGTTTCTCAGAATGCCTTTGCTTGGTTGTAAAAATGCAAAGGTATCTCCATGTGTCACAGGACCTGGTATTTAGGACTAGGGACTTTGGTGGAACTCCAAAGGAAGGAGTCTATCTCTTGTAACTTCTCTTTCTTTCAAAATTCCTTTATCCACCAGACTTTCTACAGACACAATGTGGTTACTACTTTATGATTTTAGAAATCAAATTTATGATTTTAGAAATCAAAACTAGTGTTTTCTAGAAAAATGTACCATAATAATACTGCATTTGTGTACATAGGCACTTTATTTAACACCTCCCAAAATAATCAGGTCCTATTATTTTTCTTCATTAGTGACGAAAAATCAGAGCTCAGAGAGGTTAGGTAGATAATCAAAGTCCTACAGATGGTGGGTATTTAAGGGGGACTTTGGACTCAGTAATTCAGCTCTGGAGTTCATGTGGTTATTCACTATACTGTGCTATCTTACCACACACACTGGTGCTTTGCTAGTACCTTTTTCAGTCGAGTGAATAAGTCAGTAAGAAGAAGCAAAGAGAAGAGAAATTTGGCAAAGGGTTTTTGTAGAGCCTGCCACATTACACCTGGTAGTCAGCCATCTTCATCCATGAGTAAAGCCAGCAAGAGTATGAATAATCATGAATGCATGTGCTCTTCTTTTTGTCTGAAACATTTCAGAATAACAACAGAACTCTCTCAGCACAATGACTGATAACAAACACAATGGTCCACTTCTTATGATGTGGTTACAAATGCCAGAGAATTTGAACACCATGACCTCCATTCCTTGCCTCCATTTACTGGAGAGCCCAGTGATCAGTGATGTCAACTTCATGGAATCATCACTTCCAAGCAGTTAATTTCATTTTATTTTTATTTCTTTAATGTTGTATTTGTTTCTGAGAGAGAGAAAGACAGCGCAAGCAAGGGAGGGGCAGAGAGAGAGGGAGACACAGAATCCGAAGACAGGCTCCAGGCTCTAAGCTAGCTGTCAGCACAGAGCCCAACGCGGGGCTTGAACCCACAAACTATGAGATCATGACCTGAGCCGAAGTCAGATGCTTAACCGACTGAGCCACCCAGGCGCCCCCCAAGCAGTTAATTTTAAATAGAAACATGAAAATAATATAACAAATGTTGATGTCTCCATGTTAAGAGATGGAATGTGCATCTGAATAATATTTACTTCTTTATAAATTCATTTTGGCAAGTGGTATAATTTCGCCCTTAAATATAATGAATTTCTTTATGGAAAGCATTTCTTTTAAACTTTCTGGAATTAGTTGCTTATTAGGCATTGCTACTGGGCCATCCAAAGGGAAAGCAGAGATTGAACTGGGGATTGAAACAATGCTAACCCTCTCCCGATTATGTCCACAAAAATACCATCTGCTAAACAAAATGAAACAGAACAAAAACCATCCAATGTATTTACTTTGCTTAGCATATAAGTCAACTGAGAGCAGACATTTTGAGTTCCTAAACAAAAATCACAGCGCCAAAGCCAGGAACATTATTTTACTTCCCATGCAATTTTACTTGCATATGGCTCCCATTTAAATCTTAGTTAAGACTGTATAGAAAACTGCATATCAATTAACTATCCAACTATGAAGAAAAGTCTGTTGAGAATCATAATACACACATACTTATTTTTTCAAAGTCCCACAGTTTTGTTTAATAAAAGGATTTTTAAAAAATTTAATATTTTATTAATTTATGACAGAAATAGAGAGACAGCGTGAGCAGGGGAGGGTCAGAGAGAGAGGAAGATACAGAATCCGAAACAGCCTCCAGGCTCTGAGCTAGCTGTCAGCACAGAGCTCAAGGTGGGGCTTGAACCCACGAAATGTGAAATCATGCCTGAGCCGAAGTCGGATGTTTAACCGACTGAGCCACCCAGGCACCTCAATATAAAGGTTTAAAAGCAGGATGGGGCGCCTGGGTGGCTTAGTCGGTTAAGCGTCCGACTTTCGCTTAGGTCATGATCTCGCGGTTCGTGGGTTCGAGCCCTGCGTCAGGCTCTGTGCTGACTGCCAGCTCAGAGCCTGGAGCCTGTTTCAGTCTGTGACTCCCTCTCTGTCTGACCCTCCCCTGCTCATGCTCTCTCTCTCTCTCCTAGAAATAAATAAAACATTAAAAAAAAATTAAAAAAAAAATAAAGATTTAAAAGCAGGAAAAATTATAAGTCTTATCTCCTTAAGAACATAGCTATAGGTGTGAGCAGAATGGGGCCTATCATTGAGGAAAAAAGAAAAATCTCAACTCTGATAAGGGATTGAGGTGGAAAGGTAAGCAGCACATACAGGACTAGAAGTTTTGAAGTTGGTAGGCCAGGTAGGAAGGAATGAGTTAGATTTCAGACATTAGGAAGCATTGTTTGTAATAATGAGTGTCCGCAGGAAATGGCACACTACTCTAGAGATGAGATGTCATGAATACAGCTTGGCTTTTTAGCAAAGAAGTTGAAATAACTGAGGCAGGAGTGAGTAGGCCAGGGTTATAAATGATTTCAAACACACCTACATGTGTGTATAATAAAGTAGTGAAAAAGAACAAAGATTTCTTCAGTTAAATATATAGTTATATAGATGAGTTACAGGAACAAACATCCACATATGTCCGTTATACATTTGAATACACATGTACATGCAAATTACTGCATGATATAGGTTTTCATTTCTATAATACTTGCTTCATGCTAATACAATATTCCACTGAGGCAAATTCTGTAAACGCTAAAGTGCCAAATGGAGATCGGCTAGAAACATATCCACCAGTTCTCAAAGCAGGCAAAGCACCATGTTGACACTCACACTGGTTGTCTATTCTCCACAAGCTCCCTAGCTATTCCTCACAGCTGAGCAACTGAGGACAGAAGTGTTGCTTTCTTTCTGGTTTCTGAGAGATGAAGTAATGAGGCCAACATTTCAGAAGGAATTTGCCATTTTCTTTTCTTCTTTTGCTTTCTTTTAAGTTTAGTTGTTTGTTTTTGAGAGAAAGAGAGAAACCACACACGGGAGGGGCAGAGAGAGAGAGGGAGAGACAAAACTCCCAGGCAGGCTCTGTGCTGTCAGCATTGAGCCTGACACGGGGCTCAAACTCATGAATCATGAAATCATGACCTGAGCTGAAACCGAGAGCCAGACCCTTACCTGAGTGAGCAACCCACATGCCCCGCCATTTTATTTTCTGTGCCACTTTTCTCTCTCTCACTTCATATTTCCCATCTGTTCCCACTTTCTAATTTGTAATCATCAACTGTGTTAACATCCCTAAAATGGTTCTATGTTTACATGTACAGTTGTAAGGAACTTGGGTTCTAGAAATCTTGGGTAAAAGGCCTATCTTTTAAACACTCAAAACTGACAGTGACACAGATCTGAATTGGATTATGTTTTAGAAAACCCAATTTCCGGTAAAATATTGGAATTCTATCATAATGTGGGATATGGAAGAGCTAAGTTTTTTTAAAAAGTGTACACAATTATTTTTCTCTGTACCCTGGTCTAATTTGGGTATCAGCGGTAAGTAGAAGTTGCTGTTTTCCAAAATGAAAGCTATTTTAAGAAAAAAGCATTGTGAGTTTGGCTTTCCTTTCTCTACACTTGAAGTAGGCCCAGGCAACACCATCATAGCACCCTCCATTGGCATCTTAATCCCCCCATTGGCAAGCATTTCCTCATATGAGGGCTTTGTCTACAAGGGATATGTATATGAGTAAACAATTAATTTCACATTCAAATGGCGTGCAATTTCTATTAAGCAGTGTTATTTCTATAACAGAGGTATGATCAAGGCAAACCTCACAGTGAACTGAAGCTTGCCAAAATTTGAAAAGGTTTTTGCCTGGCAAGTTGAGATCTGCTGTTTAGGGAAGGAGCCATATGGTTCATAGGAAAGAGTTTGGACAAAATGTAAAATGATGTTTGTACAATTTCCCTACCATATAATACAGATTCAATCTCCACTGGCGAACACCTCCATCTCCACCTCCACATCAAAGGAAACAGTTCAACTAGATGTTTTTAAGGATCTTATTCAACTTTAAATTTCTATGATATTGAGCAGGAAAAAAAGTTCTGTAATTTAACCCTCCTTAGAGGGATTGATATTAGAGGTTAAAAAAAAAAAAGCATTTCTGATGCTGTAATGTCTTTAGCGTAGACAAGTATTATCCAGGGATGTTATAAAATTTCCTCTATTTCTGAAAAAAAATATGACATAAGACTTTATGTTTTAGAATTTAAATGAGTCCTTCTTGGATGTGGGGAATGACTTCAATGAATGGCTTCTAGAATTTCAAAAGGGAGCACAATTTGCCCCCTCCCCCCCCAAAAAAGGAACAAAGGATTACTTTACATTTTGGTATTTTGGTCAAAGATACTACAAACAAAACCAGCAATCAATAAAAATATTATGACTTAAATTCCTTTAAGGAAGGAATATTTCCACATAAAATTAGGAAGCAAACTAATTGTATGACAAGGAGCAATAATTTAGTGGAATTCTTTGTTAAAGAACTCATCCATTTCGCTAATTTATTTCATTTCACCATGAACCACAAAAACAGTATCTCAGACCAGCATAGATCAGAGGACTGGCTTTTGAAAAACTGGTGGATTAGATGACCTCTCAATTTCTGTCTCTTAATCCCATCATTTCCTTAAATCAGTTTAATTATCCTGCAAAAATAGAACCACAGCTGTGGCTTTTGCAACTTTTTCTTCATTGGAACCTTTTCTCTATCCCTTAGTTTAAGTTTGTTCTATGAGACTGAACACAGTCATTGACTCACCATGAAGTTAATCGTTTAGATTATCTTCTGTTAAATATGTCTCAGGACTCATGATGGGCAAACAGGCTGTAAGTGGCAGAACTATCTGTTACTGGTGTTTCTTTTTGCTGCAGATACTTATTTGAGTACAACTTTGTGTTTTCAGCCAACCTTGCTCCTGCCGTCCCTTGTGCCGCATAAGCTTTCGGGATATTTGGATAACAAGTACAAGCCACTTTTGCCCCTGCTTGGTTGGTCGTTTCTCTAAAGCTTAGGAGGAAAAAAGGCCTAATTTTAAACAAACAGAACAGAACAAAACAACCTCCCCCTGCCCCCCATAAAAACCCTGCTTGCTTCATTTGTGGGTGTAAGAATCCCATTAAAATTGCATAATGGTTACCATTAACTGTGCATGACCTTTAGCAAGCAACCACTGTACTCAGGCTCTTCTTGAAGTTGAATTCTGACTCTCTGTTGATGAGTTGGGAGTCTCTGCACCTGATGCCAAGTTTGTTAGGATTGTCTTGTAAAAGCTAGCAGGATGTTTCTCTAAAGGAGAAATCTGGAGCCAATCGCATACAATTGACTGGAAGCTATTTATAGGTCTCTTAGCTGATATAGATGCATGGTGTTAGTTCTTTGGATCTGTAAAATTTGAATTGAATGTTTGGGGAGAGAAGATGGTGAAGATTTCCCTCCCATCATCACAGACCAGAAAAGAAATAGAAGTGGCTTCCATTGAGAACCAAAAGGATGTCTGATTCTAAGAAGAGACACAAAGTCATATGCAGTCCCCAAATGATTTTAAATATATATATAAATATAATATAAATATATATAATATAATTTATATATAAATATATATATATACAAATATACACACAAATATATAAAATATAATATATTTACATATAATAATATTATATAAAATATAAATATATTTATATATGATAAATATATAAAATATAATATATAAATATAAATATATAATATTATATATACATATATATATTTGGTTTCAGAAAGTTCAATACACAGCTAGAATCAGGGACAGAGGGATCCAGGTTGACCAAACTTTCAATACATGGTTCCAGAGATTTTCCTGGGAGGCAACATTCAATTGACACCAGGAAAGAATGCGGATGATGGTATCCGTGATATTGTTTGACAGGGCCACGCTTATAAGAGGTGGTCACCAATTCTGCCCATGTTTCATTGACCAGAATTCAGTCACATGACCTTATGTAAATGCAAGGGGTAGGACTGGGACATGTAGCCTCAGGTAGGACGCCGTGTCTTACAAAGGCTCTTCATTAGGAAGGAGAGATCTTCAGGGCAGCTGGCTGTTTGTACCACAGACGGTTTGCAGAAACACTTGCTAGCTGCAAAAAACATCAAACTGGGAAAAAAACAATAAGAAGGTTTACAAGACATTTGACACATGGAATTGTGTAACTCGTAGCGGGGAAGAAAAGCCTGACATGCCTGAAAGGTAATATAAATGTTGATATTCATTGACCAAAACTTCCAATTCCTTCAAACATTCATGTTCACAAGAAACAACAATCAAAAACAAAAAAAACAAAACAAAGCACCTCATGTTCACAAGAAAACAAAATGAAAACATAAAATATCCTGTGTCCAATTTTTCTAGATTTACTCTGAAGGGAGTGTTCCTTTTGTTCACAAGTGTCGTATCCTCCATGTCCTTCTGTGCCTTTTAAGTCTTGACATTTTCCCCTGAATTTGTAAGGTCACAGGCATCACTACATAAGCCCGCACATACCATCCCGACCCATGTTTGCCTGGCACTGATCTGAGGAAAACTGACTGAGAGCAAGTGCCACAGCTTTCTGTTACCCACTTTGGTCCTTCATGGATGGGTGCGGCATTGACCTCAGCATGGTCTTTCCACAGCCTCACCTCTCAGTTCCCCTTTTCAGTCAGACTGTCTATTCACATTCCAAGTACCTTACTGTTCATAGGTAGAGGAATTAATACTTTCTCATGTGAATCTTAATTGTAATTTAGTTTAATGTCCTTTAACACAAGGGGTGGATACTAACTCAGACAGAACTGCAAAGCGATTTTTTGTAAGTGGAGCTTAAAGAATGACTCAGAATCACCACCTGGTGGTCAGGACTCTAGCCACCTTGACCTTGATAACGATGGTGCATGGAACTTATTTTCTATTTATTTATTTTTTTTAAATGAATCTAGTTGTGTCGCCAGTACTATATTCTTTTATTTAGAAAGGAATAACCACAGGGGTGCCTTGGTGACTTAGTTAAGCGTTCAGCTGTTAGTTTTCGGCTCAGGTCATGATCTCAACCGTTCCTAAGACTGAGCTCGGCATCAGGCCCTGCACTGACAGAGTCCTGGTATTCTCTCTCTCCTCCTCTCTCTTCACCGCCCCCCCCCCACTTGCACATGTGCTCGCTCTCTCTCTCTCTCAAAGTAAATAAACCAAAGAAAAAAAGAAAAGGAAAGAAAAGTAGAGGAAAGAATAACAAGTTTGTCTTGCTATATCTCTAAAGCGGTTCTGTCTCCTCTCTACAGTATAAAAATCTTTCCTTGTTCCCTGCCCCATTTATGAATTTAATAATCATCCTAACATTTTGGTACTGCTTTACAATTTACAAGGCACTTTTATTGTCCTAGGTGCCCAGGACACCTGATCTTCTTAATATGAGCCATCATCTCAATGGTACAAGTTTATGGGAGTGAGGAAGGGAATGAATAAGAGAAAATAGAATGATTATTTATGAAAGAAGTGCTGATCCATTAGCTATGTTTAGACCCTGAAATCAACACTTCTGCTGTTATTTCCAATACAGCACATAATTTTCTGCTTTCTAGTTGGGACATTAGCAGCTTGCTTTCGGTTGTTGGCATTACCTCTCCCTCTTACAGAACTGCAAGCAGCTCTCAGCAAAATCGTTGTCTAGTGGGTATTATATGTGTTGGAATATAAAGGCATGGTAGCGATTCTATTTTCTAAATGTTTAGGAGACAAGCTCTGACTCAGAATACCTTCTCTTCTATGAAACTTCTTCGACATTGAAAGCAGTTGGATGGGCATGTCCACATAAAAATAGAGACAATTAAAACAATAAGATGTAACTACATACCAGTGAGAATGGCCTACATCCAGAACACTGACAACACTAAATGCTGGCAAGGGTGTGAGGCAATTGGAGTTCTCATACGTTGCTGGTAAGAATACAAAATGGCATAGCCACTTTGGAAGACAGTGTGGTGCTTTCCTACAAAACTAAACATACTCTTACCATATGATCTAGCAATCACACTCCCTGGTATTTACTCAAAGGAGTTGAAAACTTATGTCCACACAAAAACCTGCACAAGGATGTTTATAAGCAGCTTTATTCATAATTGCCAAAACTTGGATGCAACCAAGATGTTCTTTAGTAGGTGAACGGATAAATAAACTATGCTATATCCAGACAATAAAATATTACTCAGTGCTAAAAAGAAATGAGCTACCAGGATATGAAACAGCACAGAAGAAATATAAACGCATATTACTAAGTGAAAGAAGCCAACCTGAAAAAGCGTACATACTGTATAATCCCAATTATATGGCATTCTGTAAGAGGCAAAACTAAGAAGAAAATAAAAGATTAATGGTTTCCAGAGGTCGAGAGGGAGGGAGAGATGAGGAGATAGAGCACATAGGATTTTTAGGGCAGTTAAAATACTCTGTATGATGTAATGATGGTTATATGTCAGATACATGTCACTACAGATTTTTCCAAACCCATAGAATGTAAAACACCAAGAGTGAAACGTAAGGTAAACTATAGACGTTGGGTGATTATAATATGTAGATGTAGGTTCATCCTTGGTAAATAAAACAAAACAAACAATTAGTGTAGAAGGGCTAGGAGACAAGGGAGGAGATTCTGAAGAGAAGAAAGGGTAGCACTCCCAATTTCCATCTCCATTTTACCCCACCCCTGCCTTGATAGTAAAGATAGATGGAGATCTTGGAAGAAAACCTTGGTAAAAGGCTTAAAAGGGTGAGGAAGTAGCCATTGTGAACAGGAAGAGGCCAATCTTCTGCTTCAGCTTGAGACACAAGGGGCATGTGCTTGGATGGCATTCTTAAGTGGGGGCAGGGGATGAGGAACTTGGAGTAAGATTTATGACAAAAATAAGTGAATATGGAGAAATTTTACCCTCTGCCCACTTGTCTCTTTGATATGGAAATTAGGAAGGAATTATAAAAGCTAAAGTTTCCTTGGGGCTGGAATTGTATTTTATCATTTCATCTTTCTAGTAACACAATGCATAGTGCATACTGGGTACTCAGTAAATGCTTATTTAATGAAAAAATAAATTCAACCTTGTACCTGTTTCCCTTCCTCCAACACAAATTTTGTTGAAGTGGTATGTGCTTATTAAATATTTCAATGACTTTTTCACCAACATTTTCTGTATCTTGCCCCTTCAGTACTCCCCAGCCCCTTAACTACTTGCACCAACTTAACATTTCAGAGAGGAATCACAAGCGACAAAATTGGGACCATCATGAGAAGCAGAATAGGAAATGTATTTCTTTAGGTATGTATATTCTCTAATAAAAGCACTTTTTTCTAGTTTATTTGTACACCAACTCTGCAAATAGTTGAGAAATATATTAATGTAATAGAGAGATTAATATAATATTAGGTGATTTAATAAAATCAAGACTCAAGACTCTCTTTTCCTGAAAATAGTCCAGCTCTGGATCTCAGATTATTCCTATTTAAGAATTCTGAAACTAGTTTGACTTTGTCTGTATCAGGTGTATGCATCACTCTGTAGCATCCATCTTGACCCCATCTCAGTATCCAGCTGTCTTCTCAATGTCCTTATTTCTTCTGATCTCCCTCAGTGTAAAGGAAAAAGTTCTCCCTCCTTGTTTGTTAGCTTTATGTTTATTTGTATCCACAACCACTATGAATTTTAAGTAAAATAGGCTGTAGCATATTTTCAGTCTTTGGGGGTCAAGGTGAAGAGTTAACACAAAATGTTAATTAAATGACCTTTCAGAAAGCCTGATGGAGTGTACAATAAATTCTAGATTATTTTCACTTTGTCTGAAGATCAGTCAGTCCTTTGTTTATTAACCTGAACAGACATAAAACTTCATTTTTGCCACCTCATGATTTTTGTAGCCATTAGCTGTGGTCTGATTATTGGACTTACTTGACATTATGCCTTGTCTTGATATTTTCATTGATTTTTTTTCAAAGAAACCAGAAGCTCTTTCCATATTTTCATTACAGAAGCCCTGAAGAATGAGAGCATACTTTTCAGAAATATAAATATTCATATAATGTTCTGATAGAGCATTATTATCTAATTTTTTATTTCTATAGATAAAAAAAGGGAAGTCAAAGTAATAGAGTAATATTGAATTCCAGGAGATTTGTGGTATTTTAAAAAACCAACCTTATAATCAATTAAGAAATAGTTTCAACCTGAGAAATAAAATTCACCTCTGAGTAATTTTGAGATAAATTATTTTAAAAATGCGTGTCAGCATTATCTGTCACATAAATATATGATACAATAAAATATGATGAAGTTCCTGTTATTACGCTGATGGCATAGGATAGGACAGTTAACCATACTTTTGGGAAGTGTTATAGGACAAGGAAAAAAAAAATCACAATTTGTATACATTATAGGTTGGCCCCTGAAGAAGAAAACAGATTATAAAATGCATGCATAAAAGGAAGAGAACAGAGCTCAGTTCTTGGTCTTGGCAAATATTGGGTGCTTAGGGATAGACTATAAATTTAAGACCCAAAGAAACATACGGAAGGAGCTGTTCTATACTCATCGGGTTAAATCTTGGCCCCCTTTCAAAGCTTTTGGCTCCTGTGGCAGCTGGATGGAGAGAACAGGGACTCTGGGAAATCTGGCCTGCTAGATTCTGGGGATGGCTGCCCTCACTATTGACTTTTCCTGGATGGTTCTGCCTGACTTTGTCACTTGATGAGCTGGTCCATGGCATTTTGGAATAGGAAAAAGGTAAAATTTGTTTCCTTGTCCCTTGTCTCCCCACATTTTCACTATTATTTATTATATAAAAGATTTCCAAAACATATTCTTCCAAGAACTTTTCAGCAGTGTCATTTCTATTTTTAAATGTATAACATTTTTTCTCTAAACTTTCGTCTTTTCTTGTCTCCTATCCTATTATCCTCTTACTCTATGGGATCTCAAACAGGACCTTACCCAGAATGTCACATTTAGATCAATGGAAACTACCCAGGAAAATGGCAGCTTACCATTTGTAACAGTGCATTGGCAGAAGGACACCTGGATGGTTCAGTTGGTTAAGCCTCCGACTCTTAATGTCGGTTCAAGTCACGATCTCACAGTTTGTGAGATCGAGCCCTGTATTGGACTCTGTGCTGACAATGCAGAGTCTGCTTGGGATTCTCCCTTTCTCTCTGCCCCTTGCTCACTTACATTCTCTCTTTGTCTCTCAAAAGCAAGCAAGCGAATAAACAACAACAAAAACAAAGTATTGGTTTCACAGGTGGACACACAGATACACAAACTCTAGTACATCCCTATATGCACCTAACCTATATATTAGCATAAAATGTCTATCAACTGCTTTATCTCTATTCCTCTTTGTTCCTTAATTTCTGATACTTTTACTAACACTTCCAAAATGAAGATACCTATAACTGTATTAGCAGCAATCTTAATATAATCCAGTGACGATACAATGGTCTAAAAGAATAAATCTGCTCCCCATCCTAGGCTTTCAGGCAATTAGAGGATAAGGGGTGTTTCTTTACTATATTCAGGTGTCCAAAATGGCTATGCATTTGACCACAGATTCGATGGCAATGTTTGGCAGCTCAGGATTTAGGCGTTCCCTAGACTGTGCAGCCTGGTTGTGGAGAGCAACCAGCTTGGAAGACCCACAAGCTACTCATCTTCCTCTCTTTTGTATGGCCTTAAAGTAAGCATATCTTACTGTAAGATTAAATTAAAAAGATACCATGGTTTTGCCAGCTAAATTACTGGGGAGAGAGGAGGAAGAGATGCACAAGAAGACGTGGGGGTAGAGAAAGAGGGAAAAGAGGAGACAGAGAAAGGAACAAAGTCCCAGCATCCTATCCTCAGAAGGGTGCACAATTGTGCCTTCTTTTTTTTACTTGTAAAAAGGGAGACAATGGAGAAGGAAACAAAGGGGAAACAAATACCTTGAAGAAAAGAGTGACTTCGCAACTGTATAAGTTACCTAACAGGATGTTGTATTTTTACCCTTTCTATTACATATCACAGATGTGTGTATGTCTGCATGGAATAACATACGGGATTCGTTTAGTGAAATCATTTATTCTCCCTTTTAAAAAGTCTATAGTAATTCTATATTTCATCTGAAAGCCTAGCTGCCTATTGATTTCAAGACTAGCTTCTAGGGGAGCCCCCAGTGTGATTTGAGGGCTGATGAAGAATCCATATGTTATGACAGTTCAGACACCAGCGGGAAAAAAAGGAAAAGAAAGAGGCTGACTGTAATTCATTCTCTGCTATAATTATCGGTGAGTTTACAGTTAGCACCCTAGACCAAGTGATAAAATTTGTAAACGCAGTGAGTTATGGTTCTGAACCCATGCCCTGGGGCCAACCCAGTTTGTATTACAAGTTGACATTTCCAAATCCTTTAGAATTTAGCCTTTGATTGCCCCATAGAAGTCAAAAAATTGTAAACCTTTTGGAATTCATCGATTGGTCACACTGAGATAAACACACAACTTTATGAAACAGAGGAAACTGTTTACTCAAAGGCACTTGATTATTTCCATTAGGAAAAATGGAGAACATTTAAAATTTCAGAGCATTTAAAAAGAGTACACGGTACTGAGCGTTGCAGCGATTTGTTCGGCCTGCGTCAGATTCCTAGCTTTCAGACTCTTCTCTCCCACCCAAAGTGAGATAGCCTATTAGGGCTTCAAAGGGGACACAGCCCTGTGATTCTGTCCAAGAGGGGGACACACCCTTATCTAGTTACATATTGATTCCATGTTCTAGCTACATAGTGAAATGGAGCCCTAGCCCAGGCAAGGAAATCTTGTCCTCAAAGGGCCCCAGCTAGAACAAATATGGGGAATAGGGTGTTGCTAAATCTAGAAGGTAGATTGCAAAAATCAACAGCTTGACTACTTTAATATGCATAAGGACCACCTAAGAGCTTGCTAAAATGTGGATTCTAAACCCAATTCCTGAGATTCTGATGCAGCAGGATTTGGATGGAGCCCATGGAAACACATTTGTTACAAGCTTTGTTAGTGAATCTGAAGCTGGTGATTCATGAATCACACTTCAAAAAATACTCGGAAAGACCATTTTGTTATGCACTGTTCAAAAACACACATATATGGAAGTTTCTATATGAAGGTTTAATTTAATCATTTATTTATTTCTCACCTACTAGGAGCCTACTCATATGCAAGTTCGACAAAAATCTTGTGCAAATGACAGGGAATCATCTTTTTCTTAAAATAAACTTTAAAATATTTTATAATGTTCAGATACAATTGAGCTAACCAAGCAAACAGAAACTAATACAGTTAAGAGAAATGTCACTATTACGTTAATAAAGTTTTGCCTGCCTAATCTTTTCTCATTTTATTTTTTCAGCTTGGTTTTTAAAAACATTTTTTTAGTTTATTTATGTTGTGAGAAAGAGAGAGTGGGTGAGCAGAGAGAGAGAGGGAGAAAGAGAATCCCAAGCAGGCTCCATGCTGTCAGCCCAGAGCCTGATATGGGGCTTGATCTCACAAAGCATGAGATCAGGAACTGAGTCAAAATCAAGAGTTGGACGCTTAAACAAATAAGCCACCCAAGTATCCCTAGCTTGATATATACTTTCAAATAAACTAGTAAATGATATTTGCTTAAACATAGATTCTTTACAGGCTCAAATCAAGTTTTTAAAAATTGTTTTGCATATGAGAACATCTCACATGCTAAGTTGCAGGTGAATAGATCTACTTGACTATTAGCTTATTCCTGTACATTGGGTATCAGTGCATATGTGTCCTTAGGTTTGTGGATAACATATGGCTGATAGTGATTACAGTGTCCGCATTTCTTAATGAGAAAGAAGGAAGAGGAAGAAGAGGAAAAGAAAACGTGTGCAAAAGTAATCTCCATACTTTGAATTCATCCTTCAATTTTGCGGTGCCCAGACTTCACGATGATACCCACTGATCCCCACCTCCTGACACTCATGTTCCTGTTTCTTCCCAGGTCTTGTCAAAGTCAGTCTTGGTGACCAACAACATGGCAGAGGTGATGAGGTGGTACTTCTAAACTCTGGCCTCCTCCTTGCTCTCTTTCTGAATCAGAAGAGAGAAGTCAGCTGCAATGTCTTGAGGATACTTTGGCTTCCTCATGGAGAAGGCTGTGTGACAAGAACAGAGGCCTCCAGACAGCTGCCATGTAAGTTAATCTTCTTGATAATAAGTGCCCCTGACCCGGTCAACCCTTCAAATGACTAAGCCTTGGCTAACTTCACTGCAACGCTATGAGAAATCTCCAGCTAGAATCAACCAACTAAGCTGTATTCAGTTTTCTGAACTTTAACAACTGGGTCATGCACTAGATGTTTCCTATTTTAACCTGAATTGGGGAGGTGATTTTTATGTAGCAATAGAAAACTAACACAATTTCATCCACAGTTGCTCTCAAACTGTCTGCCACTTGACCTTGTGATGCTCTGTGTCTAGAAAAGAGAAATGAGAAGGAAATTTACCTTTATATAGGTGACCATATTCATTCATCACTAGTAGTTAGTAGTCTTTGAAGTGCTGAGAACAGAGATAATTAATAAATAAATTCTCTTTTGTACCATATTACATAGAAAGGGTCAAGATTTTCCTATTAAATGAGTATACTTTGTTATTTGAAATTGGAGGCAAACCCATAATCTTTCAGGCTATTTTGTCTTAATCACAAATTTAACTATATGGAGTCTAAAAATCAATTATATATATATATTGGTTTGAATTTCAGTCCTGGTCTTAATCATATAATATTAAATAAGGAGAAAAGAAAGCAAATAAAAGTTATCCCCTCACAATTCAGTCTTAGAATTATATTCAAATTAATCACCAATAAGTTCACTTTAAAAAACAGCTAACATATATATTTTTTAGAGAGACAGAGAGAGCACATACCCAGATGAAGAGAGAATCTTAAGCAGGCTCCATGCCCAGCACAGAGCCCAGTTCAGGGCTTGATCTCGTCAGTCATGAGATCATGACCTGAGCGGAAATCAAGAGTCGGATGCTTAACGGACTGAGCATCCAGGTGCCCCAAGAAATAGCTAACACTTTTTATATTGTTTTAGAATCTAATTTGAAAATAAAGAAGAGGTTACGTCCCCAAACAAAAAAGATTAGAAGCTTTTGTTCTAATAACTTTCAGTTTCCAAGCCCAAATACTGAATCATATCTCTAAATAAACTTAACTATTCTTACTATTATGTCTAAAAACATTTTTGATTTACAAAACAGATGGGAAAGTTTGCTATGATCTTGATTCACTGAATCTTCAAAATTAGTTTGAGGTGTCACCAACTGTAACTCATGAAAAAATATGGTTTTAATTTTGAAACAAGTAGTATGTTGCTGGTGGATAGCCATGAAATGAGTGTAAATATGTTTTACAATATACTGAAAACATTGTTAGGAAATAATTGCACCTCATCAAGGAACTTGAGTCCATAAAGGTACCTGGTAGCCAAAAAAATGAAATGACCCCTGTATACTGTAAAAAGCTTAGCCTAGATTTGGCCAAACTGTGAGGTAGGTAGAATCCCCACGTGCCTTCCCTCCTCTCTGATCCACATGTCTTGTGATCTTATTTTCCAAAAGTGTCTCCTTAAAACATAATGTTCCTATTATCTCAGGGTCTTGTGCTATACTAGAGAAGATATCTCAATAACTTAAGTAACCAGTTCTCTATTCTCACAAATAAACTTTGAGGTGGGTGCTACCTCCCTGATTGGTCCAAATTAAGGTTATTTTGAGGAGCAAGATATCTTTGTGTCCTCACCATTCATAACATATAAGGAGTTGCTAATTCCATCTGAATAAGTATAGGACTTTTCAAATGGGTTTGCCCCATTATATTTTCTATGCTTGTAACATAAAATGAAGCATACAGCATAAGTCCATAAAGACTCACCATCTTATCTGAAATAACATTTAAACACTTTGACACGGTTTACAATTATCTGCCCTATTTCCCTCATCAACCTCCTCTGGTACTATTCTCTCCCCCTTGCATTCTGATCCAGCCACATTGTTCTTTATTTCTGCTCCTACAACACACCAGACACAGTCTCCCCTGAGGGTATTTTGTATTTTCTGTTCTTAACAAGGTGTCATTGCTGCCTTTATTTACTGAATTTGCAATACCTAACAGGGCTTTGCTCAGAATTCCAGGCACCAATCAAGTGGAGACTACTTAAAAAAAAAATTAAAAAAGAACAAAGCTGGTGCTTCTCAATATCTATTGGCAGAAAAGCAAATATCCAGCACAGTTTTGGATTAAAATGATAGTGTACTCTGCTAGTGAGTTGCATTATGTACACACATACACACGTACACACACACATGCACATGCACACACAAGTATTCGGTTCCCAGCATAACCTGATATGAAACCAACAAGGATATTAAAACTATAGTAAACACTAACATCCCTCAAAAACGGAGATGCAAAAAGTATAAGATGTTAAAAGGGAGCTTGAAAATTTGAAAGGAGCTTGTGTTCCCCAAAGAGGCAAATGAAATAAATCTAAAATCTTAGGAGGTGGAAACTAAGTAAAATGCTATGCTCATAAAGCTCAGGGTCTAAAATATAGTTTCGACGAAGTTTGCACTACCTAAGTCCATTTCATGGGTGTTACCTTAATTTAATTATATATTTTTCAACATTTAAGTAAGGACTGTCTAAAGACATTATAATACCTGTATTCAAGAGGGCTTTATATATATTTTCCCTAAAACTCAAAGAAGATAATACTTTCCTATTTCATAAAGAAGAAAATGTAGGTTCAAAGATAATGAAGCATTTGCCTAAGGTCATTCAATTTGTAGGTTTCAAATTTGGGTCCATCTGACTCAAAACACACATTTTTCCCCCTTGAATGAATAAGTAGAAATTTCAGGAACTATGAAAGCCAAGTTGTGGAGAGATATTTGGGAGTGAATGGGGTACCTCCAAATATGGCAATAAACAACTGTATTATAAAAGATGCAGAGAGTAGTAAGAATGACTTCCAAAGAATAAGGTAAGGCTAATGTTAGATCATAGAAAAATGTTAGTATCACTGGATAATAGAATTAAGTTCCCAGATAAAGAAACTAAAGTCTTCTTTTAGGTTTAGCTGCTCTATTTGATGAAACTGATAACTACCCCTTAATATCCAGTCTTCCCTTTTTCCTTTTAGTCAAAGAACCTCCTACTCCCAGCTGGGTATATGGCTGCTCTCCCAGAAACTACATTTCCCAGACTTCCTTGTAGCTTGTATTGCCATATGACTGATCTGGCCAATGGATGAATAGAATTGATGTGTGAAATTTCTGGGTCATGTTTTTGAAAGAAAGATATTTACTCTTTTCCTCTTTGCTCTGTTTAAATGTGGATGCATGATGGGTATAGAAATGTGGTCAGAGTGAGCCAATTTTGACCATTCTTATAAGGACCACACACTAGGAGATGGAAAAGCAAAACTCCAGAAGGAACCCGGGGCCCTGGTGGCTTTATAAAGTGGAGACGCTGAATCTCCATGACCTACCTACCAACTCAGACTTTACCTGAGAAGTAAATCTATTTTGTTCATGCTGCATTCAATTAATCTCTGTTAAAGCAGCCAAAACAATCCTGACATCAATACCTCCTCATTCCCAGTTTAGTGTTCCCACCCTTGTATATTTACTACACTTAAATATTTACTATGATCACAACCTGTATAAATATATTAATTCACTCTTTTTAGTGTGGCAGCATAGGATAAATATTTTGGATAAGTACCAATACAATTTAATTAGGCAATTTTGATTCCAGAATCATAAACTACATTTTATATATTACTATTCTCATAATCGAATTGAAGTATTGAACATTAATTAAAATTAAAGAGAGATTCAATACCAAATTTCTCAGGTAGAGTCTATATATGGAGTAGTACATCACTATGTCGGTTTCCATTGTTGTTTCCTGTTACCTTGGGTAAGAATCAGTTGAATTTATGTTTGGCTTATTTCAATAGACTTTTCTTTACTCTTTGGATTTGCCAGAGACTGTGTCCATCAGTAAAAACAGTTTATCCAATCAAATCAGTTGAAAAATGTCTGTTAAGTTCCGAAATATCCTATGTCATTTTTCTTGGTACTTTAAAGACTTGCCAAGGCATCTGATGAAATGATTTTAAAAAAGAAAGAAAGAAAAAAGAAACCTCACTAAAACTGTAACAATTTTTAATTAAAAAAAGTTATGAAATATTCTGAACAGAGATTGGGGGTAAGAAAGAGGTAACAAAGGGGTTTGGAATGGGTTTATTGGACCCAAACTCATGCCATAGTGAGAATTCCAGTCACAGCTGCAATTATTGGGTAACTTTTTTTTTTTTAATGTTTTTTTTTTAATTTTTTTTTTTTTATTTCTAGGAGAGAGAGAGAGACAGCGTGAGCAGGGAGGGTCAGAGAGAGAGGGAGTCACAGACTGAAACAGGCTCCAGGCTCTGAGCTGGCAGTCAGCACAGAGCCCGACGCGGGGCTCGAACCCACTAACCGCGAGATCATGACCTAAGCGAAAGTCGGACGCTTAACCGACTAAGCCACCCAGGCGCCCCAATTATTGGGTAACTTACTTGGTATAGCCTCGGAACCTGCTTCAAACAAAAGCTTTTCTGTTTTGTTTTGCTTTGCTTTGTTTTTGTTTTTGTTTTTTTTTAGTTTTTTTTTCTTTTTTTTTTTTGTTTTTCTGGTATTCTGCTAAATCTGACCAGAGCAGTTTATGTACTTCAGGGTCTCTCTATTTATCCCAGGCTGGAGATAAATGGTTTTGCATTTAATTCAAATGCTCCCAAATGTTCAATAATGAATATGCTCCCCTTTCCCCAACATGGTTAATAACATTCACATTTATGTAAAGTTTTGATAAGTACTTATAATTCTTTTGAATCATGCACCAAATAGGTCACCAGACTGTAACTGAATTTTCCTCTCATTACTTAATGCACTTTTGAGTTATTTGCAGTCTTATTCCTAGTGTTCTGGTTAATATTAGATATTTCAATTAGGTAGGAGAGATTTTCATGTCGTATTCATGTAACCACTAAATGTGTTTTCTTCAAGTGAAAGAGACAGAGGTCGTTCAAAAAGGTGCATGAAGGTTCTCTAGTTTAGTCTCCTGCTAGTCTGTGAAATGTTTTAAATGTCTGAGAAGTCTGGACTCAGAAGTCAGTTAAAATATTTCATCTTGGATATTTCCCTTCATCTTCCCTATACCCACACATCTAACCTTTTCTCTATCTAGAATCCCCAGGTCTGGCTCCTTGAAAAGTTTTTTGTGTTTGTTTGTTTGTTTGTTTGTTTTTGCCTTTCGCAATCCGATCAAATTATTTTCATTTGGTTCCTTCTTTAACTTCAGTTTCATAAGGATTAGATGTGTTCTTTCTGACTCTCAGCTTCCACTACACTAAAATTACTGCAGTGTTTTGATGTGGGGGCATATTGTAAAAACACCGTATTTAAAATTCATTACCCTTTCTACATTAAAGTAACTACATTTATACACTTTTAAATTATAGGCATACCAAGATGCTTGTGAGAGGCATTACCGTGTAGGGGAAACTGGAACCAGTATTCTGAGCCTCTCTGTGCCTTAGGTTTTGTTTTTAAAATATATTGGGTAGGAGCATCTGGGTTGCTCAGTCAGTTAAGTGTAGGACTTTGGCTCAGGTCATGATCTCAAGGTTCGTGAGTTCCAGCCCTGTGTCGGACTCTGTGCTGATAGCTCAGAGCCTGGAGCCTGCCTTGGATTCTGTATCTCTCTCTCTGTCTCTTCTCTGCTCATGCTCTGTCTCTGTCTCAAAATAAATAAGTAAACATTTAAAAAAAAAATAGAAAATATTGGGTAGATACAAAATAATATTTATAATAATCAAAAGGCATGAGAATGATGTGATATCCATACATGAACCTTCTCCTGATCTAGAGCAAGAAACAAAAGAACATGATCTATGAAGGCCCTTAAGTCCTTGCCCCAATCCTTCCTTCTCCCTCCTCCAGGAAATTACTTTGTCCTTAATTTATTGAAATCATTACCTTAGTGTCTCAAGTTTTTTGCTTTTTTTTAAATGTGTGAAATGAATATAATAGCAGTGATCACCTAATAGGGTTGTTAATACTAATGAATTAGTAGATACAGACAAAACATGTAGAATACTGCTTGGCAGACAAATCAGTAAGCTTAACCATCTGATAGTGATGATGGTAATGATGGATACACTTAACTATGTCGTGCTTACCATTGCTTTCATTCATTCTTCTGTTTAGAAAAACATTAGATTATTTCTTTGCGTCCTTTGAAGCAATATGAAAACACAATAAGCAATATAAAAACACATTACTTAGTCATTTTGTTTAAAGTAAAGAACTTCTACATACTAGATGAAAGATTCCCATAAGTATTGGCATATGGAATATCAAGAACCTTAGAATTTGGGGAAATAACTTCCAGTTAGTATCAGAATATTTGGAAACAACAACAGCAGCTAGATCCTAAAGAAAGTTTTCATTCAACACAAATTTGTTGCAAATATTTCAGAACTCATGAACCAAACTTTCTAACTAAGGCGTTACATAAAAATTTTTTTTAGATGTTTATTTACATTTGAGAGAAAGAGAGAGAGAGTATGAGCAAGGGGAGGACAGAGAGGGAGTCACAGAATCCAAAGCAGGTTCCAGACTCTGAGCTGTCAGCACAGACACAGGGCTTGAACTCACCATCCATGAGATCATGACCTGAGTTGAAGTGAGCCACCTAACCAACTGAGCCACCTAGACACCCCTATAAAGTGTTATTTTAAATCTGTGAAAAATGTTGGTGTACTTGTGGCTGGGTTTTCCTTGTACTTACTTTTTCTCTGGGCTTAACCAGAAAATAATCCTTTTCAAGAATGAGGCCAAGTCTCATGAACAAGGCCACAGTCCAAATATTCACAATGACCACCTCGTGTATTAATGTGACAAGCTGGGTTGCTTGGGTGGCTCAGCTGGTTAAGCATCTGAATCTTGGTTTTGGCTCGGGTCATGATCTCATGGTTTGTGAGATTGAGCCCTGTGTCCAGTTCTGCATTGACAGCATGGAGTCTGCTTGGGATTCTCTCTTTCCCCTTCTCTCTCTGCCTCTCTCTCTCTCTTTCGCTGTCTCTCTCTCTCTCAATAAATAAATAAACTTAAAAACATATTTTTAATGTGACAAAGCTGAAGAAAATCATTTCAAGGGGCAATGTAGAGGAATGTAAGACAATCCAGATGAGAGCACAATTTTGTTCAATAACAAATCTTTGGGTTGGAAAAAGTCTATACTATGGGCATGAGTCAGAAAAATTACAATAGAAGAGGCATCAAAATGGCTTTGTGATTAATTTTATTGCCTCTGGATAAAAATCACATAGACACATCTTAGAAGATGCTGATTAAAAAAATAAACAACTTGTTAAACATTTCAGCATAACATACACTCATAAAACCTGCACATCTCAGACGTATAAAGTGCAAGGAATTTTCAGAAGGTGAATATGCTCAAGATACCATCCACCCAGATGAAGAAACAGACATCTTCACCATTACACTGACTGCTTTTTAATATGTTTCTGATCATGCGTTCCTCACTGAGGGAAGAAGTGAAAATAAAAACTGATGATGTCTGTAAAGGTGGGGCAAAGAAAGAAGATTTAGGCAACCAATCTCTTAGCCTACCAGTTGATCAAATTTATCAGTGGAATACGTTTTGTTATAGGACCTTTTGCTAGACCACTTAACATCAACATATCGAGCTGGATCTCATCATACACAGTAGTTTTTTTTATTTTGGCTGATTTATGTCCACATGGGGCCATCTGGCAAATGGCACAGAATACTATCCTCACCAGTGACTTTCCCTCTCTCTGTTCCTACCAATGAAAAGATTAGTTTTAGTGAGCAAAGATATTTGAAGAATCATCTCATCCTCTTTTTCATCAAATTTAGGTGCTAAAAAAGTGGTAATACCAACCCTACCAAGAATTTTAGTATTTTGAATGTGTTTACTCTTAGAGAGAACTTTCAAAAATTCATTTAAAATGTTTTTTTAATGTGGCTTATGTTTTGTGTAGTATATGAAATCTTTGGAAAATCAACTTTGAGAAATTCTTTTGTTGTGCAATCCTGAGCAGATAAAGTATTTAGATGTGATGTAGTAGGCATGCATCAGCAGAAAAAGGAACTAGTTGAGAAGACACCCATGTGTAAATGAAAGTAGTATTTAAATCTCTATATATTCTAGGTCCAGTTTTGGAAAGCATAGACAGTTCATCTAACTCTGCTCAAGAGAAGAATAATGATTAGCCCATTTTGACTGAGAATGGATTTCACATCCAGTAATATCCATGGAAATACAACTTTTTCTGTGCCTATTGAATTCTAAAAAGACAGCAAAGGTAAGATCAGGAAACAAAAGGAAGCTTTTTTAAAAAAGAGTTACTTAGAGTATTATATTGGGTAGGCAGGGATAGCATTACAGAGAGATAGAGAAATTTAAGACCAGTTAAAATGAATGTATTTCTTTGTAATGTGTCTCCAGTCTTATTAAACAGCAAACCATTTGTCTATTATTAAACACATAACGTGTGTTAATAAACTTTCCTTCCCCTGACAGACATTAAAAGCTCAACAATTAGTACAGAATTCAAGTTTGTTGTGTGGTAATTTAATGCAAACTTTTAAAAAAGAGATTAGCTATTTTAAACATTAAAATACTAATGTATATATATGTTTATGTCATGTGACATATAAGCATGAGTATTATATGATATATAAACATTAGTATACGGAGGTCTTCATTCTCAATTTTTTATTTAGCACTAACACATGTACTCAGTTTGACTAAATTGAACACTTCAAAAATTCTGCCAGTGAGGGGCGCCTGGGTGGCTTAGTCGGTTAAGCGTCCGACTTTCGCTTAGGTCATGATCTCGCGGTTCGTGGGTTCGGGCCCCGCGTCGGGCTCTGTGCTGACTGCCAGCTCAGAGCCTGGAGCCTGTTTCAGTCTGTGACTCCCATGCTCACGCTGTCTCAGCCAGTGAACAGTGAGCCCTACCCCACACTAGATCCCATGCCACTTCTCAGAGATAATTATTATCAAAAGTTTCAGACATGTTTTGTAGAAACTTCACATCGAATTATACAGCACATACATATGGAATCAACACGGTGGGTGTAGGTTTCAGTCCATAACTGACATAAGTAAAAAATAGTTTGTGTTTTTCCTGGAATGAACTAAATTTCAACTTGCTTCTAGCCTGCTATAAAATTCAGTTTCATTCTCAAGCACTAAGAACTGCCCTCCCCACCGACCAGCTACGCACAAACCATTTTGGCTCTTAGTGGTGCCATGATCTTTCCTAAAATCCCAGGCACTCAAGAGCATCCTCTTTCAGTGAGCCATCGGTCTCCTCTGGCTACCACCAAAGTAACCATTGTGGCAGTTAGTAAGGCTGTCGGTCCAAATTCTCTGATATACTTTGAGGCACGCATGTATTTGATAAGGCTAATCACCTTTCTGCTAATTTTCCACCTCCTGACCTTCACTGTTTGGGATCACCGTATGGATTGCCCATACTTAAGGACCCATAAGCCTCTCCTCTTTCATAAGCGTCTTTAAAAATTGTTTTCAGTGTTGGGTGATGGGCATGGAGGAGGGCACTTGTTGGGATGAGCACTGGGTGTTATATGGAATCCAACTTGACAATAAACTATGAAAGAAAAAAAATTTTTCAATGTTTATTTTATTTTTGAGAGAGAGTGACAGAGTGGGGGAGGGGCAGAAAGAGAGGGAGACACAGACTCTGAAGCAGGCTCCAGGCTCCGATCTGTCAGCACAGAGCCTGACTTGGGGCTCGAATCCACAAACCATGAGGTCATGACCTGAACCAGTCAGTCGACGCTTAACCAACTGAGCCACCCAGGCGCCCTCATAGGAGTCTTTTTAAAAATGTATGCATACTTTCTTACTGTTCTTACATTTTATTAACAATTTTCAAGATCCGTTATAACACTGAGAAAATATTCTGTAGCCTTAGAATTTACTCATTCTGCTGCTAATTGTCAACCTACTGTCTGGATACATTTCTGGAGTTTCACTCTTTCTCTCTTTTTGAGAAACAATAACACACAGCACAAATTCAGTGTAAAAGCAGCCATTAGAGGGAAAAGTTATTTACCTATTTTTTAGAGCATTCATATATAGGTGGAATGACTCTTTTTTTTTTTTAAGTGTTCTTAGTCTTGAAAATATGAGTAGTCTTACCCATCAATGCTATTTGTGGTGATGCTGTGGCTATTTACCCCCGTCCAGATAGTGCCGTCCTCAGTGTCCTGATTCCCTCTGGAGACAGCTAATGAACACTTTTTGGCATGTCTCCAGAAGCCTGAGCACCATTATAATTTATTTCTATCTAAATTACTCCAATTTGGGCAAGGATACTGAATTATGCTGATTTCCCATAAACTAGCTCATTTTGATGAATACTGGTTTATCTCTTGATGCAGGATATTAGAGTAACAGAAAATAAACATATATACACAGATAAATTTCTCCAACCTTGTAGTTTGAATCAAACTACAATTGCTTTTATGTTCTTCTCATTGATTCAGTTAGTAATTAACACTATGCTGTACAATGAATGTCACTTGCATAATTTGAACATTCAATAATATTAATATTCCCTTTTATAGATAAAAAAATGAACCACAGAACCCTTTAGAAGTTACTTGAAGCTAATTTTGTAATTAGATTGGGCATTTGTGCTTGTAAACAATGAAATGGTGAATTATTCTTTAAATCTGCAGCTCCAGTCAGTATTTTACAATCTGATCACTTATATTAGAAGAAAGCAAGCTACATCATAAACTGATTTCCTGAAGAATTTACCTTAATATAGAACTCCACCAAATATTTCTTTTCTCAAACTCTTCCCCTGTTAATTATTATTGTATCTGAAATCTATAACTTAAGATAATTATAAATAAGATTGATGGATGCCATTTGGAAAAATAACAACCTTCCAAGCAAATAGCCACCTAGACTTATTATTTGCCAGCTATGAATGTAAATAAAAATATTAAGTTGAATTTATTTATCACGGGAAAGTGGAGGAAATGTTGAAACTTTACTTATGCATTGAAAAACTATTTGGTGGGCATCTACTGGAAGGGGGCAAGATGTGGAGGAAATGCTGAGAGGCACAATACAAAAATCTGTCACATACTTTATGCTCTAGATTGAATAATAAGACCTAAAAAATCAAACAGTTACAAAATAATTTTTAAAATACAAGAAGAATGCGATATAAATATGGAAACTCATCTAAGACAAAGATACTGTTAAATGTCAAATGAATGGCACAGATAATAAATTCTAAAAAGTTAGAGAAGCGTCAAGATGCTACAAATTAGAATAATTCATAAAGGGCTCATGAAGCATCTATTTTCAAGGATCATAACAGTGCAGCTATGGCTTGATGTGCTGGGGCCACACTGGCTTGGGAGAGCCCATAACGAGCCCTCTTTCCCACTCTGCATTCAGCGACGTTATATACATAACATGAAATTGTCCATGTTAAGAGTATTTGCACCAGATACAGAAATTGGTAGCCTCTACAAATTAGTACTTTTGTTTTCAGAAAAAAAATCGATAAACATGAACCAGCATACCATGATATGTAAAAGACCTTATCAAAACCTAATTTATGAATCTATTTGATTTCTATTTAAACACTTTTTTTTTTTTTTCCGGATGAGGAACTTGAGGCTTAGCAGTTGAAATGACTTGAGCTTGAAGTCACATTGTAAGCAAAGGGCAGAGTCTGATCTTCTGGTTTGTATCAAATGATTCCTTCTACTTTGTAGAACTGTTCGAGCATTGGCAAAATTCACTTTTACTGATGGTGAATCTCCTGAACTGACAAGAGTTGATTGAAAGTTGAATGGCCAAGGTATTGGAAGCCCATAGTCCAATAAAAATCCTTAATTGATGGAAAAAGCCCAGTGAAATCTATTTCAGTTTTCTATTCCTACATAACAAATACCTCAAGAGTTAGTGACATAATGGGGTGCCTGGGTGGCTTAGTCGGTTAAGCGTCCGACTTTCACTTAGGTCACGATCTCGCGGTTTGTGGGTTCGAGCCCCGCGTTGGGCTCTGTGCTGACTGCCAGCTCAGAGCCTGGAGCCTGTTTCAGTCTGTCACTCCCTCTCTGACCCTCCCCTGCTCACACTGTCTCTCTCTCTCTCCTAGAAATAAATAAAACATTAAAAAAAAAAAGAGTTAGTGACATAACCATTTATTTGTTCCCAATTTTGTGGGTCAGGAATTTGGGAGGGTGAAGTGGGAAGTGGCCTCTCATATGACTCCAGTCAGACTTTAGCGTGGTGACAGCCATTGGGACTGTCGACTTTCTGGTTTTGTCTAGGAAGCTTGGCTTTCCTGGCAGTTGATGTTGGCTGCCTGCCAAGAGACTGCTGGCGATAGCCATCAAAGCTTCTGGTCATGGCTTTTTCAATGTATCGTTTCAGGTGAGTCAGACTTCCTCCATGGCTGGTGAGTAGTACTCCACGAACAAGTGTTCCAGTGAACAAGGCAAAAGTTACGGTGGCCTTTCCTGACCTTGGCTTGTAAGTCACATAAGGCTACTTCTGCTGTCCTCTCTAGTGTTTGAAAGAGTTGTAAGCCCAGGCAGGTTCTCGGGAAAGGAAAACTGATATCACCTCTTGACTGAAGACATCTCAATGAACTTTGTGGCCTTTTTTTTTTGTAAACCTGACTCAGAAGCCAAATTGATTTCCTCCCAAATACTCTAATAAATAAACCCTTGGTTTCTACAGAGTATTATTCTATTTTATTCCTCTACCCATTGGGAGAGAAAAAGGAGAACAAAAATTTTAAATCTTAGTACAACTTAATAAAAACTCTGGGTGTGATTCTGGTTTCCTCATTCTCTCATGCTCTATAAGAGCCATTTGGTTAATATTAAATAGTATTTAAGGAAAGCATTCAATGTAACATACCATTCTTGATCTTTAGAAACTTAAAATATTGTTGGGGAGATAAAATACTCATTCATACATTTGCTCTGTCATTCAGGAATCAGTTATTAAGCACCTCCCCTGAGCCACACTCAGACCAGGCACTTGAAAAACAAAGAAAACCAGATACTGCCCCTGGCTTTAGTAAGTTCACACAGGTGCATGATGCAGTGGGATAATCAATAGAATTATAAAGAAATCTCTATAAAGGCCAAGAGAAGAGAGCTATGAGTTCTTCATGGTAATAGGGCATAGAATTTCTAAGCTGTTGGAAATTAAAAGTATGAATAATTAAGTAATATATTTCAAGGTGTCTTTCCCTAGGTTTTCATATTTGTATTTAATACACACATACCTGCAGCAGAGGCATTAACAGCACACAGAATAATCAAGTGTGTATCATTTGCCTGATTTAGGAGATGTAACTCTACAGCCTCTGAATTATATCTACTCAATCAACTTCGTTTTGATTTTGTGAGTTTTTTCTAGACCATGGGAAAGTCTAGAAATGCTTTTAGAACCAAGAAAGAACATAAATAGATGGTTTAAAAGCAATTCCTCCAAAGGCTGAAGCCAAATTTAAGAACAAAAACATTAAAAAGTAATTAAGACAAAGCGGATGTCGAAAAGAGAGGGAGAGTGAAAGGGGGGGAAATATTGCTATTTAGGAATGACTGATAGTTCTAATATGATAACTAGGATCTGAATAAAATGGATGTGTCTTAAGCATATGCCAGATCATCTTAATTAGCATTAAGATAAGACATACAACCAAAGAATAAGAGTAACTACAGCAATAAAGCAGAGATTCAACACAAAGGTATGATTTTAGTGGGGTTTCTCCGTATTTGAGGCTACCAGGGTTAGGTTGGCTACTATCCAGGAAGTTTAACAGAAGTGACTTTGTGAAGAATTCACAGAACATGACCTTATAATTACACAGTCTGTCCAGGTGTGGTTCCTTTGTTCATGAAATTTGATTCTTTGCTGCTCTTATAGTTTTACTTTATAATAGATTCTCAACATGCAGAAATATGAACTTACTGAATTTTTAAACCTTGGAAATTATTTAGGAATCCTTACAATTCCCTTTATAAAACTGCTTGGTTCCTTCTAACATGTATTCCAGTAAACCTGACCCCTCCTTCCATTTAGTCTCTCACATTGAATGACTGGGTTTGATTGTCTTCCCCCACGGACCCCCGATCAATCTGTTTAATGTTAAGACTTGGGAGGGTCCACAAAGTGCTAGGAAAGAGTTTCCATCACTAGAGAGATTTGCACTGGCCTGATCGTAAAGTACTGAGCCGAGGTTATGTTAAAGTTAAGTGATCTTCAATCCGATATTCTCTCCGGCTACGTTGCCACTATTAGTTTTGCATCATACAACTCTGCGACTGCCCAAATATCTGTCGGAAGGGGCTCTGAGATGCTGCAGTAACAGACAGTTCAAGAATCTGAGTGACTCACAAACAGCAAAAATGTATTTCTCAGTCTTGCTATATCAGTCTCTTGGTCTGGCAGTGGCTCTGTCCCATGCCCCTCTCACTCAGGGACTCAAGGTGTCAGACCTGCACATCTATCATGTCCCTGTGGCATGAAGGAAAGAACGTGGCTGAGTGCATCCTGTCTCACCAGGGCTTTGTCCTGGAAGGGAACAGCATATCCTGCTCATTTTCTGCTTCAGGGTTCAGTGGCCGAAGCAAGCCACTCTCCAGAAGTGAGAATCCCGTCAGGAGAATTGAAACGCTGGTAACAGCCTTAAAAACGGCCATACCTTGGGGTTGCCTGGGCGGCTCAGTTGGTTGAGCATCCAACTTCGGCTCAGGTCATAATCTCATGGTTTGTGGGTTGGAACCCCATGTCCAGCTCTGTGGTGACAGCTCAGATCCTGGAGCCTGCTTCAGATTCTGTGTCCCTCCCTCTCTCTGCCCCTCCCTTGCTCACGCTGTCTCTTTCAATCTCCCAAAAATAAATTAAAATGTTTATTTTATTTGCCATACCTTACATATTTACCTTTAATTGTCATATCTTACATTCCTATCATCAATAATTAAGGAACTCCTAACCCTAAGACAAAAAAAGGTTAGCTAAAATTTGCATCCTAAAAAGGATCCATAACTGATGTAATTATCACATGGCTTATATGTCTCCGTGAAATACCATCCATATTTACCATAAAATTAGTACAAAAATATTTTTTTAAACATCAGGAATATGATCCTTTCAGAAGTGAGGTACATCTAAACTGTATCTCTAGGAGAAAGCTTATCCTCATTCATTTTACAGTTTAAATTATCTTTCAGGCTCACTTGATTGTTACTGAACCCAGGGTGATAAGCAGCCCATCGCAAACCGAGCTGGCTAGGTGCTTTCTAAAGCTAATTTCTGCCTGGGGGCTTTGCAATTTAATCATCTCACTTTCTCTCTTTTTGAGTTTCTATTCATGTTGGATTCCTGGGGTATTGTACAGTAGTGACTCCAAGGTGGCCTACCCCGAGTTATTTTAATTTTTTCCCCCCTGTCTCAGAAACTGCTGGGGAAGGTCAACCTAATCTCAACCTTTCCTCAACACGACAGATTCTCTACAAATTGAGATTAGTAGACTTCAATGGATTACGTTCTCCATCTCTTTCCGACTGAAATGCATTCCCTTTAGTGTGGATCAAGTAAGAGCGGAGAAGGACCTAACTGGGGTGAGGGGAAATTAGAACCATAAGTCTAAGAAAAATGTCCATGTTGCCTGACTCCCAATACTCAGAGGTTTTCCTTTCATTGGCCCTGTTCAGCCACAACTTTTTTTCAGTTTTTTTTGTTTTCTGTTTTGCTTGTTTCTTGTTTATTTGTTTGTCTGTCTAAGCTAGATGTTGTTGGGGTGACTAGGGCACATTCACAAACAAGTTACATGACGGTGCTGAGTCCGTCAAAAATCTCGTGTTTTCCTAGTGATAGAAAGATGGACTATGCATTAATTCTGTGTACATGCTGTTTGTAAGTATAATCATACAACTTGAAAATATGATTTTCCTTATTATTTATATAGGAAATCGTTTTAAAGATTTCTTTGGGGAAATGTTTTAATGGGTGGTGTCTTTTCTTACTTACATGTTAATTTTCTATTACTATTTAGATGTGTTTTCTTAATGTTTTTGGACTCAAAGAAGAGGCCCACATATTTTGAAAACTGAGAAACTTAGTTCAGTTCATTCTTTTATTTTACCACTGGGAACATTAAGGTTCTGAAAGGTTTTTTTATGCTAAGGGAAGAAGAATTTCTGAGAAATCTTTGTAAACTAAAAACATGCTTTCAATAGGCATAAAAAAGGAAAATTAAACCATTAATAACATGTAATATTAATCAGCTTTTAGTTCAGGCTTGAAATTTCATGTGTCTGCTATTTTCAAGATATATATGATAGCTAAAGTATAGATTAGTTGAATGTGTTTTGTGTTTACATGCATGATTCCTGGTTAGTGACTACCTAGAGTCTGTGTTAAAGATTTTTCATTGGGGCACCTGAGTGGCTCCATTGGTTAAATGCCCAACTTCGGCTCAGGTCATGATCTCACGGTTCATGGCTTCAAGACCTGCATGGAGCCTGATTCAGATTCTGTGTCTCCCTCTCTGTCTGCTCCTCCCCCACTCACTCCCTGTCTCGTTCAAAAATAAATAAATGTTAAAAATTTTTAAAAAAATTCTCAGGCTTCATAGTGGGGTTCAATGATTGATTTTTAATGTCTTCCCTGGTTGGGAAAATGACAGAATTGGCACACAATGCACTTCTTTGTGGAGCCTTATATAACACAAAATAAAAGCAAGCAAAAGTGACTGGTAATGAACATTGTAGTTTAATTTTGATCATGGCACTACATAAAGAATATAAAACACTTTGATTAGCTTTGTGGGCTCCATTTTTCCTGTCAATAGAGTGGATGGTTTGTTTTAAGGGTGATTTTGAAGTCAGAATAAAAGAAGTAAAATGTATGTGACCACTTTGTTTAGATGAGGGGAATATAGTGAAGTGGCTGTTATCTGATGATTTCGTGCAATCTTTGGGGCCTGCCAAAGAAATATATTTGTCAGTAACAGTTCTAAGCAGGTTTCTGAGAGGAGCTAGCCAGAGAAGACCCCTTTGCAGTTTGTTCTTGGAAGGTCTGCATTTCAAGTTACATACCAAATAAAAAGAACATTGTAATTTACAATGGAAGGAGACCCAAGGGATGGTCTTTGACAATAGCTGTGAAGTGTGGTTATTTTTTTGCCTACTCCGTAAGTCATGAGGGCACTGAAAATTATTGTAGAGAAAAAAAAAAAAAGAATTTACAAAGTATGTGTTGTAAAGTTGCCCTGAACATAGAAACAGTGATAAGATAATGAATTCTTAACAATTAAGGACACAGAAATTAACAAAGGACTCAGCCAAAATTATCATAGAATGTACTGTAGGCAATTGCTACCAGAAACATTTTCTTATACTCGGGAAAAATGAAAGAAATTTGAGTATATCATATATTTTAAACATCACTTATATATAAACTTTAAAGCAACTATTTGTCTCAAAGCTTATATTTTCATGGCATGAAGATCAACCAAGTAGTTTAGACTTGGAATAGAAGTCAGGAATCCCAAGCCTGATTTCTAGATTTGTCACTGACTAGATTGGTGATTTGGAACAAGTCATGTACTGTGTTTGTACTTTCTGTCTTAAAATGTTGTTTTTGGATGAAATACTCTCTAAAATATATTTTGATTCTAAAATCCATTATGACATGATGTATGGAAGGTGAACACCACCTCAGTACCGACACAACTGGTCAGGGACAGCAGCTGGTGGGACAGGAGGCAACTTGATGACAAAATGAAGGCAGATGTAAGCTTGCTGCTCTCCACTTTCATGGATTGGAAGGTTGGAGAAGACAGGGGAATAGCTTAGTTTTTGTCTTGACCCAGCCTGATAGTTCTCAGGCATGCTCCTGGTTGGCATTGTGGAGAGGAGAGAACTGAATCAGGAAGAGCATGAGGATCCAGGGAAGTAGACCCACAGGTTCTTTTTAAGTTCTTCCCATGCACGGTCAATTCTCTAGAAGAGATACACCAATATGGCAGCTTAGACTTGGAATGTAAGTCCGGAATCCCCGCGTAGATACGAGGTCATGCTGTCCTAAGTAGATCTGAGGTGCTGCTCTTCACTGTGAGGGAGTCACTAAAGTATGACTATTCCTTAGAGTCACCTGTGGGACTTCTAACTCTGACCTTTGTCTTCAGACCTATTACTCAATCACTGGGGAAAGTGTTAAAATTTCCAAGGTCGGGGGACAGGGGTTGCTGTATTGCATCCACCCAAGCTATTGGGGCAGAAAATAATTAAAAAGTCCTTTCATTGTTGTGAGAATCTTAACCTATGTGGGGAACCTGATAACTTACTATGGATTGCTCTCCACATGAGTGTCTCTACAGGGTGGTTTGGGTGCCCTCATAGCAGGCTCTCCAGGTTCCAGGAGCCAAGTGTTCCAAGGGGAAACAAAACAAGTAAAATCAGTATAACCTGTGTGTCCCAGCCATGGAGATCACACAGTGTCACTACCACCATACTTATCAGTCTGGCCAGAGTCAAGGGTAGGCAATAGTGATCCTACCTCTCTGAGGAACATCAAAGCAACATTCCAAGAGCTTGTGGAAGGGGAGACATTGTTTTATATATATTTTTTGTAAAATACTATCTACCATATCAACCTAAAATTCCACACTCAAAGGAACTATTAGTTAAGTCCGAGAGTTGAATGGAGACTGTTTGCAGACATGTTAGATATCAGACAACTTACTTCCCACGTACTCATTCCTAGGATTCTATAGAAGAATGTGCTTTCCCAAGACATGAGAGAAATCCAACAAAGACACCGATGGAAATGCGAGAAAGGACAGACCTGACACACTGGAGAGATGCAAGACTCACCAGGATGGTGAAGAATGATTTCAAAATGTCATCTGTGTACCACCCACAAAGTCCAACCTGCCTAGATCAGAGCAGGTCAGAAGGCTCTGCAAGTGATGTCTCCAAGACGAAACTTTACAATGCAATGTGTTTGATATATTTTAAGGGAGATTCAATCAATTAGGAGAGAATTTGAACCTAAAGTAGAGGAGCACACAGAAAACTAAGAAAACAAAAAATAAGACAGTTGACTTCAAGGGAAACAAAGAATTTTACAAGAAAAGAAAAGTTGTTAGAGTGTACTACGTGATGTATTTGAGAATAATATTTCTTATAATGTCATGAAATGTCAATGTTAAATAATTATATAACTCAAACTGTGCTGTAATTCTATTGGGAGAATGAGGTATGCAGTCAGTACACATAGGTCCATCTGAGTAGGCAGAGGGTGGGGGTGTAGATTAAAGAGAACTAAATCTTTAACTTCTACAGTAGGAAATTAATAGGATGTCTAAAATTTTTAAAAAAATCAAGAGGTTGTATGTATGCTTTTTAAAGATATTGATACACGATGCTCAGTCGGTTGAGCATCTGACTCCTGATTTGAGCTCAGGATATGATCTCATGGTTCATGAGATTGAGTCCCGCATTGGGCTCAGCACTGGCAGCATGAAGCCTGCTTGGGATTCTTGCTCTTCATCTCTCTCCATCCCTCCCCTTCTGCTTTCCTTCTCTCTCAAAATAAATAAGCTTAAAAAAAAAGATATCGATACATAAATTTATAAAAAGAGCTTGAAGTGGTTACCTTTGGGAAATAGGAAGAGGCATGGAGAGGGGGAACAGACAGGGGAGTGAAAAAGGACATTATTTTCACAAATCTTATAAACTTATTTAATTCATGAGAATAAATAATAGGGAAGCCCACTTTTTGCTTTGGGCAGCACAGTGTGATCTTGATTGTCTGTGATCACTTCGATCTATGTTTCCAAGGTCCTCTGCAAGGGAAGGGTGGAGAGACAGTGGCACCACTCTCTGTCTCCCATTCAGCAGCCAGGGCCTCTCCCTGACATCGCAGGTGCTCTGTCCACCTTCTCTGTGCACCCAGGGCTCATAGAGGGGGAGAGGCATATATCAAAGTATCCTCATTGGCTTCCTCCTGGCTCCAAGACCTTGGAGGAGAGACTTTCCTCTTTAAAAACAGCCTTTGATAAATGGGAGAGAAATAACTATCACATCCAGAAAACTAATCAAGCTTCCCAGGAAATATGAATGTAAATAAAATATTGATTAAAAGCTAAAAGGATTTTAATTAGGTTACTTAGTTTAATAGTTTAATTTGGCAGAAACAGACAACTTGGACAAGGTTCTTTGTGTAAGCACATTTTAAATCACTTATTAAAATTTCAGACGGCAATCTGATATTAGCAAAAGGAGCTTCAAAGGCAAGCAAGATGCCCATTTATTTTATTTTAAAACTCAAAGCAATACTAAGACATTACTTTGAGTCCTCAATCTTAGAAAAACATGAAACCTTGAATATATTATAACCCACTTTGACCCGTACACCATCTGTAATTAACTTACATTGAACAAAAAAACATAATTTGATAGGAAAACATCACATACATTTTTATTGAAGATCATTTGTGTTTTTTAGATAACAGATATTTCTTTCAGAGATACAATGTTATAATGTAGGAAAAATGGATCCCTGAAAATGTAAGGCAGTGTAAAGTATTATTTATTCAGTCCATTTCAGCTAGTATATAAACTATTTTCAAGTAAGAGACCAAGAGAAGCTCTATTTAAGTCCTTAAGAGTAATTATATATATATCAATATACTAAATGGCACACTTCAAGGTCGAAGCTAAGTCTGTGCTGATGTTCAAGGTGGTAAGGCATATGGACTATATAAATTGAAAATAATCACTCTAAGGACAGACTCTGAAGACACATTGCCTGAGGTCAAATTCTGGTTTGCCACTTGCTAATCACAAGACCTGTAGCAATTTAGATAGCATCCCTATGCCTCAGTTTCCACACTGATAACAGAAATTGTAATAATTATACCTACTTTTCAGGGTTGTTATGAGAATTATAAAAAGAATGAATTTCAAGCACTTAGCACATGAACCTGTGGACTGTAGTCTGATAACAGTAAATACTGCTTTCTATAAATATAAAAAGCAGATGCATTTAAAGTGGTAGAACTGCAGAAATTTAAAATCTGTACTTTTAAAGGGAGATGAAGAAGGATAAATATCGTGCGCTCTGCTTTAAGATAGATTTGGATTCTAATTCTAACTCTCACATTCACTAGCTGTGAATTAAGTTTCTTAACCTCTCTGTGCTTCATTTTCCCCTTGTATAAATGAGGAAAACCAAGGTCAGAGTGTTGTTGAAGCGTCAATGATAAGATGATCCTAAAGCCATTTACAAAGCTTGACCCCTAAGAATTGTTCATATGTTAAGTCACTATCCCTTCTCTTCTGAAATAAATACAAAAGTAGAGGATACAAAGCTGATGGCATTCCCTGTAGAAATTTATTGAAGCGATGACTTACAAGGTGGTTGTGTCCATGAATTTAAATTCTCTAAGAAGGACCTCAGTGGTGTATTGATGTTATAATAGCTGCCCAAACACAGGCAGGCCTGAGTATGTCCTAATACAATATGAGTCCGTCTCTTATCCGTTGCAGGAGAGAAGGCATTTCCACTCAGGCACAGACTAATCTTACATATCAAAGATGTTGCCATTTACATAAAAGGCACCACAGCTTTTTGTAAAAGTTATGAAGCAGTGAGTGTGACATTCCATCTCCCTTTGACAGCTTCACAAAAAGTGCTGAGGACACCATCCTCACTTCTTGGGTGCTCATGACCTCAGTCCAGACATTTGACTGACAACACATTAAGATATCAGTTTCAAAACTTTATGGGATGCTGACTTCCAGACAAACTTTCCAGTGTATTTCATTGATATCAACAAGTAAATGGGGATGAGAACATAGGTTCCAGAAGACTAGTTAACATATTTTTTATGACTAATGAAAGTAAATGAGGCAAACATACACCATCATTAATTTTTTATATAAATCTTTATAGATAGGCCAACAATGATGGTGATTGAAAACACCATCAGAGTAAGGGGGGAAATGTGTCTATAAATGTTTCAAACAACTGAATCTGGTCCTACATTATCTTGATCCATAATAGGTTGAATATGGTTCAAAGACTGTATCTATTTTCATATAGCTAAAGATTTCTCTCTTTCATTCAAAACTATCCATTTCTGCTTTGAAGCTCCTGACTCAACAGTGTTGGGGCAAGCTACATTGTCAGACTTTTATTTTTCCCTTCCATTAAGTCACTTTCTAAGCACATCACCATTTAATCCTTTGAAAGTTCAGTTTCTGTTGGAATCTTGTGATCTTTCTTCCAATCATTTCCTGCATCCACTCTCTTTGCCACTCTCTCAATCAACATGTATTTTTGAACCTATGATATGTGCCCAGTTTTCTGTTAGAGTCAACACAGAGGAAGAGAAGTATTAGACAGACCTATGATCTCATGGACTAGATATTATAGCTGTGGAGGCATGACCAATGTATCATAAATAGTGAGAGAAAAATATTAGGCATAACATCTTAATATATATGTTAACATACACTAGCTTTCCTTCCATACAACATGGAAAGCTTTATTGTGTGATTCAGGACATATGTGAACAAGATGTCCCATTAAAATACACTTATATGAATCCAGGTGGGGTTTCAGACTCCCTTTACTGGGATATGATTCAGGGTCACTGCATTCTGCCTCCTACATGTACAATATAGTCTACAGGAATGAAACAGAAATCACTTGTCCATACACACAAATCTTCGTCATTATTGAATAAACATGTACATACTTCAAATTCCAGTTTCTTTTTTTGAGATTAAAAAAATATATATCTGATTATTATTTTTTCCATGGTTTGGTAAAGTAGATCCTGTGGGGCGAAACAATTGGTGGCCAGGCCTAATGACTCAAGGCAATCATTGGCCACAAAGGCTTCTTCTCAGACAAAGCTGTGTCCTATTAGTATTCAGTAAATCCTTGAAAAAGACACCAGGCAGCTCTTTATCTGTCATATCGGCTGTTCTTTGATGAAACCACTATCTTGGAAAATGCATCTATCTTCCTTGGGAGATTGTTAAGCACTGGAGAGTAAACGAACCTGCATTTTTTGGGCTTTGTGGTTTTGCTATGAACAGCAACCGATGTTGAAAGGTATGTATACCATCCCTGTTCAGCCCGTTCCCAAAATAAGAAGGTTATATAACCAATATCAAAGCCAGTTTTTGTTCACTGGTAAAAATGTACTAGATCCCATATATTTTCCAATGGATGCTACTCATTTTTCAAATTTTCTATAAAACTGCAAAAAAATAATCCAAAAGAAACCCTTAATTTCAGATGATAATGGAATGTTAACTCATGCTTCATTTTAGATCAATTAATTGTAATAGTCTCGATGATAAAATGGTGGTTTAGCGGTCCCTGGAAACTAAAGTTATTCTTCAGTGCTCTAATACACATTTTTTAATATCATCGCTTCCATCCACTCTAAACTTCTTTTCTGGGGTTTCCTCTTGCTAGTGTTCCATGGTGTTGTTTTATAGATCTATGTTTCCCCTATAAGCTTCTGTGAAATTATCGAAGTCTTATCGAAAAGAACAAATAGCCCTTTCCCATCTCCCCCAACCACACCTTTACTTAATTGTAACCCATCATAGAATCTGACATGTGAACAATCTCAGGACTACCATTTCCATGCCTGGATGGAAACATGCCTGATGTCCCTTACATGGTGTGCACTTCAATGGTAATGTCAAATCAAGAAAACATGATTGACTCAAACATTGTTGAGAACTGCACAAGAAAATTTTTTCTTCCAAGAGCCACCTACTCTAATAACAGTCACTGATACTCACTGAGCACCTACTATGTGCCAGCGATTCCTCCAAGGACTTTGCTTTTAGTGAATTCAGTTAACCTCTAGACACCTTTACGACATGGGTGTCATTGCTCCCATTGTATGAGAGATGAAAAAAATCAAAGCAAAAAAAAAAATTAAGTAATTTACCCAAGGTTACACTACTACTAAATGACGGCAGAAGGATTGGCAGTGGGGTGTGTGGCACTGAAATTTATTAACCCCTGCTCAGCTCTCGGAGACCCCAACTCTCTAGGGTCATGGCAGGTCATAGAAATGAGCCAAAGGGACAATCCCAGCTTATTGTTGCCGTGGAAGAAATGGACCTGGTGTTGTTGTATCTTCTCATATTGCAAGAGAAGCATGAAACCTGACTTATTTATGGGAAATCTCTTGCTTTTCAAATGTTGAGTATTAATTTTAAAATGTTTTTAAACACCATTTTGGAAAACGCATGTCACAAATTTTGCCACCTCTGCTTTAAACACGTAGGTGGCCTATTGAAGTACAATATCAATTGCTGGAAAAGCTGTTCATTTAAGGACAAAATCGCAGAATTGCTGAGCTGAGGCCCACGTAGCTCATTTTGGCCAGGGGCCCATCCCAAGTGAGAATTTCCTGTAGTATAGCAGCTCATCATTGCATAACCACTAAAATTGTCTTTAAAAAAATCTTCCTCCTATTTTATCAAAATAGCGTTTTTTGATACTTTGGTGTTTGATTCCAGGGATCTTAGTTTTGCTCTCTGGAAATATGCTGCTAAGACGAATCTTTATTCTGCAAAATATTTTTAGATTTTTGAGGACAGCTCACATAATTCCATTATCTCTGTTTCGATTCCTGCGATCAGATCCTTCAATAATTTCTGTGACATGGTTTCAAAAACTTGAACCAATCTTTAAATAAAGGGAAACAATATCCTTTATCAAGCCTCCATTATGTGCTATTCTGATGGTGTCCAAAGTCTTTTTTTATTCACAATCCATTATCATAGAAGTATTTTGAGGATATACTGCCATCATATATATTACTATGTATACATATGTAACATAATGTTACTTTATATATATTACAGATGTAGCTCTATTATTTGCTAATGTCTTAAATAAAACACATTTAATCAGGGTTTCTCAACGTAAGGCACTATGGACATCTGGGACCAGAGAATTCTATGTTGTAGGGGGCTGTCTTATACACGGTAGGTTTTAAAGCATCATCCCTGACCTCTGCCCATTAGAGGCTGATGGTATCTTCCATTTTTGACAAACACAAATGTCTCCAGACATTCCAAAATTTCCCTCAGGGATAAAGTTGCCCCAAGTTAAGAACTGCTGATTTAGGGCAAGGTTTATCATCCAACGTTGTAGATATCCAATATTCAGATATTCTTGACAATTGTGAATTTGTTGGCCAGCTTCTTGAGGATTTATTTAGATCATTATTGCTCTTATATTTTAATGGGGCTAATGAGGAATTTGTGCCCGGAACATAAGTACATGCACTTCCATTTGGGTATGCTCGTTCCACCATTATTACTGCTACTTCTTGGAGGTTTTTTTAGTTATTTACTTATTTGGTTTTAAATTTTTTTAATCTTAATTAATTTTTGAGAGAGACAGAGACAGAGTGTGGATGGGTTAGGGGCAGGGAGAGAAGGAGACACAGAATCCAAAGAAGGTGCCAGGCTCTGAGCTGCCATCACAGAGCCTGACGTGGAGCTTGAACTCACAAACCATGAGATCATGAAGTGAGCTGAATTCGGATGCTAAACTGACTGAGCCACCCAGGTGCCCCTTAAGTATTTTATTTTTATTTTTGAGAGAGACAGAGAGAGAGAGAGAAGAGCATGATCGGAGGTGGGGCAGAGAGACAGGGAGCCACAGAATCCGAAGCAGGCTCCAGGCTCTGAGCTGTCGGCACAGAGCCTGATGTGAAGATCAAACCCACAAACCATAAGATCATGACCTGAGCCCAAGTCAGACACTTAACCGGTTGAGCCACTCACATGCCCCTATTAGTGCTACTTCTGATCTGGAGCTCCATTGAGAAAACCTTCTCATGTTACTTCCCAAACCCATCGAACCGGATCCATTTAAATTGAAGTAGGTCATAGCCCATCAAAAGGATATGAGACTGTGGGCACCAGAATAGAATTCGTGCTCTAACCCCATGCACGGTGCCTGGTGTGTGACACACGACCACCTAAACTCTGATCTTGAGAGCACACCAGTGGCAGTGCAAATTGTAGAATAAATACCACTTAAGTTTAGTGAACTTACTTCTCTATGTGAAATGTAAATAATAGCAGCTTAAATAGTTTACCTTCACCCAAAACTGTCATTTTGCTGCTTCCTGGTATGCACAGATTCCATTTTGGAGATCGTGGGACAGTTCTGGGACTTCTAGGGACCTGCCTTACTTATTCCAGACTGGAAAGTCCCACTACAATAAAGAACCACACTGGAACACATAGGCCTTTTAGCCAAGTGCTGACATCAGGAGAAGCTTTACCCGCGGATGTCCCCTCCAGCCTCCCCATAATGTGGTATTTAGGCAGTTCATGGCAAATTGGATCACATTATGCTTGCAGCTAGTTAGAACCTCTTTGCTTATTATTTATTCCTTTATAAGGCAAACTTAACCTTGAAGCCAGACTTGATATCATTAGAATTCTTCCCTAGATTATTAAGATCTTTCCAAGACTGTGTTTATGGCCACATTGGATTTCTGTTCCCTGTCCAGCGTCTATACCCCTTTCTTGTCGTTATAGCTTCCTTCCTGCTCTCTGCTCATGTGCTGGCATCCAGGGGGACCACATCACTCAGGGTGGACTAATGACTTGTTCATACTCCTTGTTCCAAGGAGGCTTGGAGGGGCCCAGAGATGAAAACGACTGTAGGCTACACATCCCTGAGCTGCAAGCCACTCGGACTCACCATTCTTTCCTGCTACCTCGATCCCGAAAGTTCCCCTGACCCTATCCTTTCCAAGGCCTATTATTCTGTGTTTCCTTTGATTTTATAACCTTCACCAAAGCTACAGTTGGTGTCTTTTCCCTTAAAGAAACCCAGTGGATAAAAGCTGTAAATATATATCGGCTCTCTCCCAGGCTCTATTCCCAAACCTGGTACTTACATCTTCTAAATGTTCACTCAAGAGATATTTCTTGAATCAGGGTTAGTCTGCCTATATTAGAACCCTTACCTTTCTACATAGAGACTATAAAGAAACAAAATTTTATAACATTATAATAGCTCACATTTACTATTTATTTCACAATGAGGCTTACAAGAGTGATTTTTTCAAATACGCTTTATTTCAGAATAATGTTAGATTTATAGGAATTCTTGAGGCAACACATCTGTTTATTAATTCTGTTATTTTGCTCTCTGTCATTTGCTAATGATCCTTCTTAGTGGGTCTTCCCTAACCTTCATGATCCAAATTCATTCAAAGGCATTTTAATTGTTCCGAGCATTTCTGCAAGCCCGAATTTACACGAAAACATTAACTTCCTTGCCACTATACTTTCTCAGTGTTTTTTTTTTTGTTTGTTTGTTTGGTTGGTTGGTTTAGCACACACTCTCTTCCTCCTGTCTTCCACGTGTGGTGTTTTCAGATCCCAGTGGGTCCAGAGTTTCATGCAGCTACGTGAATTTCTTACTCTCCCACCACTCCAGGTCCCCCCAGATTTCTTCCTCTTTGGAAACATTTGCCATTGCTGTTATGTGTCCTTTTCTGTTCCTTTGTTCTCAGCTTGGTTCTTTTAAGAATTTTCATCTGCCATTACTTTAGAATCTCTAGCCAAGTGAGATGTATATATAATCAAAATATTAAATACATTTTCTTGGAAACTTTTGAAATCTGCTTTTGTTGAGCCCGGGTTTGAATCTGATATGCCCATTATATTCTTATTCAGTAATTAACAACTCTAAGATAAGGTCATTTCTTTCTTCTAAGTTTCCTGTTATCGGAGTTCCCGCCACCCTAATCCGCACACTGTCCTTCCGTATAGGTTAGAATTAAATCCTGACTAGCAGCTCTTACCACTGTTTCCTTTAAGTTCCAGAAGATGAAAGTGCCTGCCCTTCTTCTGGGCTAAGCATTTGAGTAATTTAGATTTTTTTTTTTAATTTTTTTTATAAAGATTTTTATTTATTTCTAGGAGAGAGCGAGAGACAGCGTGAGCAGGGGAGGGTCAGAGAGAGAGGGAGACACAGACTCTGAAACAGGCTCCAGGCTCCGAGCTGGCAGTCAGCACAGAGCCCGACGCGGGGCTCGAACCCACGAACCGCGAGATCATGACCCAAGCGAAAGTCGGACGCTTAACCGACTAAGCCACCCGGGCGCCCCTAGATTTTTTTTTTTTAATGGAAATGTCTCAGGCCACATTCTGCAGAGCTGACCGGAGCACAGGTGGGGACAAATCAGTGTGTTACAAAGCACTCTCGCCCTACAGGTGGGACTGAAGGGGACCGGGGCCAGTGCTCTGGGAGTGTAAGGCTCTCAACAAATTCCGCAGCGCCCTTGGCCAGCCGCTGTCACCTTCCCATTGTTGCAGAGCCTACCTGCTGTGTTATCTGTTCCCGTTACACTGCTCGGTTAACAGTTGTTCACATGAATCTGCCACCGGGAGTTTGGGTCCAAGAATATACTGTTCATAAATAACCAAGCAACTTCTGAGGATGGAGCTTTCTGGAAAGGAGTGGGTTTCAAACCAGGATGATAATGTGAAAAGAAGTGACAGATGAATGGTTTGGGGGGAGCAGCTAATATCATTAACTCTTACTCTCCTGCTGTACATACAGACTGCCAATGGAATGGATCTAGAGTGGGGCGGCAGGCGGGGTGGGGGGGAGGCTTGCGCAAGTGAGCAGATGTCTGGGTCCCAGCAGCACCTGCTACCTGGAAGAGGAGCGTCTATCTGTAGAAGAAGCTGGAAGAAAAAGGGCAATTGGGGAAAAAATAATCAATCAGAAGTAGAGTCATGCATTGGTTGTGCTCTTTGGTTTCCACCTGATACTCAAGTGAGGGTGATCGATCGGCTCGCTGACGGCATGGTGGTGAAGAGTCAGGATATAGTGTGGAGAGGGAGATGGAGAAGTAAAGAAAGAAAGGTGACAAAGAGAGGTCGATGAGGGGTACCTGGGTGGCTCAGTCGGTTGGGCCTCTGACTTCGGCTCGGGTCATGATCTCAGGGTTCGTGGGTTCAAGCCCCGCGTTGGGTTCTGTGCTGACAGCTAACTCAGAGCCTGGAGCTTGTTTCAGGTTCTGAGTCTACCTCTCTTTCTGACCCTCCCCTGCTCACGCTGTCTCTCTCTCTCTCTCTAAGAAATAAATAAAACATTTAAAAAAAAGAGAGAGAGAGAGGTAGATGAAAGGAAGAAGCAAGCCACAAATGCACTGCTCTGTGTGCTGTGGGCAGACAGCTGGGAGTCTCGGGCACCTGAGCCCTGCATCCTTCTGTCGAACTTCTTGCCCGTGTCTTCCACAAACACAGATAAATCCAGTCATTTCCCCTTCCCATTTCCATCACCGTTTCCATCCATCAATTTGGCCATATGTATGCAAATAGTCTAATTTCTTCCCAATGCATAAAGAAACACATCCTAAAGTAGTCTCAGACTTCATCTGTCATTCGTGTTAATTTACATTAATTATATTAGCACTGTTTAAAATGATTTAGTGCAAGGGCGCCTGAGTGGCTCAGTCGGTTAAGCATCTGACTTCGGCTCAGGTCATGATCTCACGGTTTGTGGGTTTGAGCCCCGCGTCAGGCTCTGTGCTGACAGCTAGCTCAGAGCCTGGAACCTGTCTTCGGATCCTGTGTGTGTGTGTGTCTCTCTCTCTGACCCTCCCCTGCTCACATTGTCTCTTTCTCTCAAGAATAAATAAAACATTTAAAAAAAGAGAAGATTTAGCTGCAAATATATATACCTAATTCTAAATAGCCTGTTTTGGTTATCTCATGGTGCAATTAAAATACCCCAAAACATTATGGTTTAAAGCAACAACCATTTATTTTTTCATGATTTTGGGTGTCAGGAACTAAGGTAGGGCCACAATGGGCCAGTACCTCTGCTCCATGTGAATAACAGCTGAGGTCATCTTCATTCAGCTGGAGGCTAAGCCAGTCTGGAGAGTCCAAAAAGACTTTACTTGCATATCTGCCTTTTTGTGTTTCTGCACATGGGCGCTTTCTCGCTCTACATGGTTAGCTTGGGTTTTCTCATTGCATGAAAGTCTCAGAGTAGTGAAACTTGATTCCGGCTTTCCTTTGCTGTGAAAAAAGACAATAATTTATTATTATTTCTCATGGTATTGGGTTCTGTCATGGAGTAGACATCAAATATCAGATTGGGGTAGTGATCCTTAAATTTGACTGAGCTGGATGCCCAAAAACTCGGGCCTGTGACTGGCAGTTGATGCTGGTTGCTGCTAGAGGCTTGGCTGTGACTGTCCACGAGAGTGAGTGCTCTGTGTGCCCTCACCAGGTGACTTTAGTTTCTCACAACTTGGCAGCTAGGTTTTCACAAGGATCATTCCAGGAGTGAGAGTTTCGCTAGGCTACTTATGACCATACCTCAAAGTGGTTTTTTTTTTTTTAAATGTTTTATTTATTTCTAGGAGAGAGAGAGACAGCGTGAGCAGGGGAGGGACAGAAAGAGAGGGAGTCACAGACTCTGAAACGGCCTCCAGTCTCTGAGCTGGCAGTCAGCACAGAGCCTGACAAGGAGCTCGAACCCATGAACCGCGAGATCATGACCTAAGCGAAAGTCGAACGCTTAACCATCTAAGCCACCCAGGCGCGCCGACTGTACCTCAGAGTTATAGAGCAGTATTTTGGCCACTTTCCATTGGTCAAGAGAAAATCATTCAGCCAGCCCAAATTCTAGCAAAGGGCACTCCATTAGGGCATACGTGTTGAAAGTCAAGGCCCATAGCATAAAGGAACATCATCGGTGACCACACCACACACTTCTGACACGGTTGGTCACATTCGAGAGCAGCATTCTGAGAAGAGTGAAAGCAGAAGCTGCAGATGCCACAAGGTCGAGTTCCAAGGTTACAGAGCATACAGCCACTTTGATAGCCCATATTTGAGACAGGGAACATAGAGCTCCCCACACCATGGTAGGAGCAGCAAAGCCTTACTCTCCCACACTCTGCTAAAAGCCATTAGATACAGGGTTAGGCAAAGTCATATAAATCTTATATTAGTTCTTTAACTGAAATAAAAATGGATATGTTATAAAAGTATGTAATTTTTATATCCCAAAACCCAAGTATTGACCTAAGCCCCTGGACTTTCTTTGTCAAAGATTCAAGAATACTAGACATTTTCTGAACCTGAGGATTTGATGACAATTTCACACCCTATGATAAGCATAATTTTGTTGCCTATTCAACATTAAATGAATTTTCCAAGTTTTGATTTTGAGGCATTTTTAAGTCTTTGCTAATGGAATCATTTTATCTACCAAATGCCCAAAATTGTCAGGTAAAAAGTAACTCTAAAAAACTTAGAGCACAAAAAGGTAAATCAAGTGTATCATTTTCATAAAGATAAACATGAGGGGGAGTGGCCATTAGGCCAGCTATGAAAATCATTAAAAGAATTAAGGGGTGTCAGATTAAAAGTCTCACTAAGAATGTGGTATTCATTAAATCCATTAAGTTGATGAAAATGGCTCCGAAAAAAGACACAAAGTTTGGTTTTCTTCTACCAAAGCTTGATGGGTTCAAGGCAGCTAAAATGAAATAAGGAAAGGCATGGGGATGAGCAAGTCAAGACATATGAACACACAAGAAAATTTAGCTTCAAAAGATTTGTCGGTATGGCTCTTCGAAAATAGAACTCACACAGAAGTGGATAAAAAAACCCAGCTAATTTTACAAGAAAGTAGTACTGTCCAAAGGACCATCAAACTGGATTGAAAGGGAGAGACTATTTAAAACTTTCAACGGCCTGTGGACCCTCTGGTTGTCTGGGGAAGGACATGAGCTGAAGAAGGCTGCTCAGTCATTAAGGAGAACATACTCTTTGGATGCCTACTTCACATGTGAAGAATGGTGGAAGAGGACGAATCTTCCAGAGGTATGAACCAGAGGCCACGGAGGAAAAAAACACAGGAAGCTGCTCCCAGGAAGTGAAACCAGTGCCTGATCAAAGTGAGCCCTCAAAATAGTTGAGTAGTAAGACTTTAGAACTGCTATAACCAACCACCCCCACATCTGTGGGTGTCTCCCATTCTTCTGTCTGAATGCAGCTGTTCACTGGACTTATCTTGTCTTTGGGTTACCCTTGGGTCCTGAGTGTGTGTGGAGCACATGATGCTCAGGCACACACACCCTTGGGTATCATCTCCTCTTGTGAAGACTTTTGCTCTGGCTTGTCACCCAGAGATCCAACACTTTGAATGTGATGCCATGACTGAAAGACAGTTTGGGGTTATTTCATGTGGAAAGGGATTGAGCATATTTTACACATGGAATAGATATTTAAGGACCAGCTGAGCTCTTAGTGCTCTTCCCTGTTACATCCAGGTTCCCTACATCCAGGCAACATACCTCCCCACTTCTTTGAGGTCAGGCTTGTTCTTGGCTCTTAGGATGTGAACAAAAGTGATTGTCACTTAGGGTAGGAGCCTTTAAGGACTAGCGTGTTCTCCCTTTGTCACCGCTGTCTATAGTATGTCAGAGTGTCCAGTCTTGGGCAGGATAAGTCCCTAAGTGAGGACAATGAAGAACAAGGCCTCCTCAGAATGGACGTGTAGTGAGAGGGAGAAATAAACATTTGTCATTTTGAGTCCCCGTGACCTGAGAGTTGTTAGTTACTACATGTTAATAATGATCCATCCTGACTAAAATATGCACTAACATTCACTGCAGTGGGTATTGGCACTAGGCATTAAAAGTTGCATTAATAAAAGGGAGTAAATAACAAAAAGGGAATACTGAATTTATAGATATAATTATCCATAATCATTCGTAGGGTGGGGTCTACCTTTGAACTATTCAGATAATGCAAGTAGATATTATTAGAATAATGACATACTTATATGGTAATAACTTTCTGAAGTCTCAAATATTTGCAAACTTAGACATTTTAGGATATTTGAGGTTCTTTAGAATTTCTTTCTAATAAAAGAATATAGTTAAGATAACAAGAATATTTTAATTGCTTCCCTATAAAGAAAATTAATAAAGTTCAAATGCTTTAGATCTAGTTAATCTGTTTAAACATGGTTAAATACATACACAAGAAAAAAATGTCAACTTCATCTGCAATATTATACAATTATTTTAACTCTTCAGAGATCTTTAGTAATGTGCTTGCTGATAGTGATCTAAAACATAATGTGGGTTCTGAGGACAAACCAAAACACTACTTTGGCAAGATCACATATTACAGAGTTGATGTCCTGTTGCTCAGGAGATCCTCTGAATTTCTGAAAATAGGCTGTCGTGTCTAAGATTCGGCACTTATCTGTGAAAAAGGAAAAAGATTGTTGAATTTGGGGAAGAAGTATCCCAATCAGAGCTTGGAGAATTGGCTGTTTAAACTGAGTGCTTTTTTATGAAGTCATGGGTATTTAGCAGAATATATTATATACAGATAGCTTTTTATGTTCGTTTTTATTATACAGAAATTCTTTCTCCATGGGGGAATTGAAAATGGGATATTGATAAATTGTGGAAATAGTAATGAAGAATCCCTTACAGCATTTGGTGGGGGGAGTGAGGGCTAAGGAACAATCTCTGGCTTGTTATCTTGAAAAGTGGGTCAAAGCACAGGTTGAATCTATGATTCTTTTCACATTCTTTAGATCCCATGCCTTCTAGGAGGTTTAAGAAATTTTTCTTTACATTCCAACTTTGCTATTTTAAGAGAAATGCTGAAGAAAAATGCTTATTTATATAACATTGCTCAAAAGCTTCATTCTCTGCTTCATAAGATCTCATGTGCCTTTGTGTTTTATTGTGAATCCACTTTTTCAACTACCAATTTACCTGGAATATGTGGAGGACTGGCCTCTAACTTCCTCTGTGGTGCTGTGGTATTGTGTTCAGAGCTAAAATTTTATTTATTTTGAGAGGAGGGGGCACACATATGAGCAGGGGAGGAATAGAGGAAGAGGGAGACAGAGGATCCCAAGTAGGCTCCGTTCTTTCAGCTCAGCGCCCGAAGAGGGGCTCAATCTCAGGAACCATGAGGTCATGACTTGAGCCAAAACCAAGTGTTGGAAGCCTAATGGACTGAGCCACCCAGGTAACCCCCATCCCCGAGCTAAAATTTTTAAGTGTAAAACACATGTGCTTGGCACATTGGAAGTGTCCAGTAAAATATTTTCTGTTTATAGCAATTACTATTCTAGGACATAGTTCATGTATGTTAATATTCAATGTGATAATGAGGCTTTGAAACATGGCTACTAAAACCTTCCATCCCCAAATCTTGCTCAGTCACGTACACTTCAGGGAACTTAATGGATGGAATAATTAGGACCAAATGTTTGATTAGTTAATGAGTTCAGTCCATAATGCTCTGGACATGCAAGTAAAACAGGGGACAGTTTTCAAATATGAAGCAGCAGCTTACCAGGTAGAAAGAAGAATACATGGGGCTTTGGTCTAGGAGAAGAGGAGGACTCTATCTCAAGCAATTAGAAGCACGACACCACATGGAAGAGTTCAAGGTGAGAAGAGGTCACCACTAAGGTCAGGGTCAGGTTACTTTTGAGCTAATGATGGGCATCAGACACACAAGCAGCACATAATAAAAGACGCCAGGGACTGGTCAGATCTGTTTGGAACCCTGGTTTTCTCTAGGCTATTGGAGAAAGAGGCAACTGCAAAGTCGGTATAAATTCAAGGAGATAAATTGTTGGATTCATATAAGAAAGTCATTTCCATTCCAGGAGGATTCTCTCAGCCTGGGAAGAAGAATTAACTCAAATCTAACAGCTGGTACCCCACAGACATCTATAATGTAGCCACGAATGTTTTTTGTTTGTTTTTTAATTTTGGTTTTCCCTTCAATTTCCGTGACTTTTGGTGAGGCAGGCTTCTAAGATTTCAGAATAATGATATAATATTTATGTCAGGAGAAACCAAAGCCTTTCCACACCCCTTGCTAGTCGCTTCTGGTCCCTTGCTCTGCCACCTTCTGACTTTCCACTCTACTTTTATTTTGGAAGAGACAATACATCCGGTTCCAGTTGACTCACCATTCCCTTCAAATCGAGATGTCATTGAACACGTGGTGTCCTTCAGGGAGCCAGGACTATTGACGCTAATATGCTCATGGGTTAATTCCTGGACACATGCTCGTGTTTTAAAGACAATGTCAGTGGACAATGCATTCCCCAATGAGAAGAATCTGATGGTAGATATTAGATACCTTGGGCCATTTATTTCTTTTAATGTGCCTTAAATTTAAATGCACAGCCATCTACCTACTCTATCCACATGTAGGACCACAGAGATATGCTTTATGGCTTTGTCCTACAATTCCAGAATCGATCCTCCAGCCCTGCTCTGGACATTGACCTGTTTGGAGACCTAATAGCCAGTGCTTAGTGCGGGTCTCTTGGAAGCTACCACTCAGAGTAACCTTGTGAATCTGCATTATAGTCTTGTGCTCAGACTGTTCTCCACAACTGTACAATTCTGGTGTTCTAGCAGCTCTTAGGTATGTAGGTGATGTAAGTGAAGCCAACCAAAATGTTGATTTTAACTGACAGATGCAAAGACAGGAAACACTCTTACAGGTCTAAATTAGCATTTTAATACCATGTAACATTTCATTTTATTGGGATAAAATCCAAATGCCTTGGCATAGCCTATGAAAAGCTCATTCAAATACTGCCCACCTATTTCTCCCCTGCATCATTCACAACTGGCCTCTCCAGTGCAGGTGTTCTCAACTGTGCACCATTTCCTAGACATGAATGTCTCTTCACAAGCCACTCAGTGCATTAGTCATGCTATTCCCTGAGCCAAAAGTAGACTTTTCTCACTTATTTTCTGGAAAATTCCTATTTCTTCTCTAAATTCAAGGCTAATGTCTCCTTCTCTTTAGAGACTTTTCTTCCTCTATTGCGAGTTGCCTGATTACCTGAGTTTGCACCTTTTTTCCTAACTCAATTACATTATTTATAAAAATGTAACACAGGTATCTACCTCCATGAATGTGTATCCCCCCACACCATATGCTCCCGGTGGGGAGGAACAATGTTTCATTCAGATCTGTATCCTTAGCACCTATCACAGGCTTGGCTACCCTAGAAAAGAAGCATAATAAATGTTTGTGGAATGAATGACTAGAGAAAGATCATAAAAAGCTAAAGTAGTCTTGATGATAGGAATCATTTGTCTTGACATGTGGCATAGGATACAAGACAGGGAACGAGAAAGAAAAGAATGGTTCTGTCATAAAATCTCCCTGTTAAAAAAAGTTACAGGGTATTAAAAACCATGAACTATCAGGAACATTTCATTTGAAAAATCACCTTTGCTACAAATTACTGCTCACCTCTTGAATAAGAGACACAATCTCTAAAAGATGATTATCAGTTATTGAGCAATCAGAATTTTCAAATTACACTCAGCCCACAAGTCGGGAGACGCCTAAGTAGGTGGAAACTGTTGGGCTCTGAATAAAATTGGCATTTCCTCCTTTTCTGACATTAAGGTGCTGAAATATGCTGTCAGGCATTAACATGTTTGCTGATGGTAACTTGGCTTTGGCAGAACAGAAACTCCGGTGTGAGTTACACTTTTACGATTACATTTTCATTACTAAACACAGATCTCTATCTAAGGCAGTTTATTGCTTAGAGTTATTAGTCATATGCTGGTACGATGCATGAGTGCTGTTACCCTTGTTCGGTTCTAACAGTGGAGTTTTGCTTGAAAATCCTTTGGTAAACAGTGTAGTCTATGTCCACAATCCCAAAATGATGAGTGAACACATGTAACAGAGTTAGTTAAACCAGATGTTGAGAATTGTAGAATTAAAAAGCCATTTAAATACAGTTCACTTTTTTGAAAGTGTTTTAAGAGTATACATGATATATATATACTAACTACAACATACAATATAGTATATATCCAAGTAAAAAGTATGATTTTGCTAGCCCTTATATAGTCAATTTACTAATCTTGTTCTTGCTAATGTCTTACAAAACTTTTTTTTTAAATCAATTATAATAAAAACTTAGGTCAATCCTGCAAATTTTGTGTAATAATTTTGGCTAAAAGAGTATTTCAGTCACCTTGAACTTAATGAAAATACTTTGATCAGTAATAAAAAGGTTGGAAAGGGTGATAAGTTCTCTCCTTACCCCAACCCCCTGAAAAAATTTAAGAAACAGAATGACCCTTGAATCACATTTGCAAATTATGGCAATGAAGTTTTAAAAATTGTAGTAGAGGGCTGTCTGGGTGGCTCAGTAGATTCAGCATCTGAACTTGATTTTGGCTCACAACAGGATCTCAAGGTTTGTGAGTTCCAGCCCTGTGTCATACTCTGAGATGCCAGCACAGAGACTGCTTGGGATTCTCTGTCTCCTTCTCTCTCTGCCCATACCCTGCTCATGCTTTCTCTCTCTCTCTCTCTCTCTCTCTCTCGCTCGCTCACCCGCTCGCTCTCTCTCAAAAACAAACATTAAAAACATACAAATTATAGTAGATTTCTTAAAATCTTTTAGTGTCACTAACAAATGCCTACACATATTCCTACCAACTGGCTTTTGAAGTGGTTTATCAGGAATACCACTCTTCCATTTCTTGGAATGCATTTTAACAAAAGGATGCATTCATCTTTCTCTGGTGGGATCAATGCACTATTTTCTGCTTGATGTCCAACGAGATCATGAAGCCCATTGGATTTTTACATCAAAACTGTGACATCAGAATGGCTCAGAAGATTGGCATGAATAATTTCCCATCCAGATTATTTTCCTTCAAACAGCAAAAATGTACTTCTGTAAAAAAAAAAAAAGATAAATTCAATCAAACAGTTTCTAATATAGAATTTCTCCTTACTGTCTTGCTCTTCAATTTGAAAAGAATCACTACATAGACCAAGGTTATCTGTTTATAGAAAGGAGAGGGAGAAGAAGAGAAAAAAGAAATCCTTTCTTTTAGGCCAAAATTGAGTTGTAACCATCAATTAGGGGCCAAGTACATAGAGCAGTCCTCTGGGTCTGCTCGTGTCTCCCGACCACTGTTTGTTGCAATAGATTGTAATAATTAGTGCCGTAAGCATAAATAAGAAAATGAGGGGGTTGCACTCGATGATCTCTAAGGTCTCTTCCAGCATTAGAATTCCAGAAGTTGGTGAGCCTGAAATTGCTAATGTGTTTCTGAATGTACTAAATTTGTGCCTAGGGACAATTTGTTCACTTGAAAGATCGGTGCGTTTTTTGTTAATTCGGATCAGAAATATAAACTTAAATGAAAAGTAAGCACTAGTGAAACATTGATACTAATATGTGATTTTACAGCATTTGACTTTTTACAAAAAGCTGGTGCCTAGACATCGTCACATGAAATATGCAATAACCTTGTGAAAAAGTTTTGTGACAAGATTGTTTCACGCCTTGGGCGAATTTGTAGAAAACTTAGTCTTACTGCATCAACCTTGGTTTTCTCAGTTTGTCAAAGATGTGAAGAACTGTCTACTGGGAGAACTAAATTCACGGAGTCCGGCAGCCCCCCGAGGCAAGGACCGTGTCTCTATTTACTGGTGTATCCTTAACACCTGACCTGGTGTCTTATTAAGGTTATGCTCCAGTGAAGGGAAATAAACTATACACAGGTAAGTAATATGGCAGGCAGGGGTGAGCACTCTGAAGAGAAATCAAGAAGATTAAGAGAGACGCAGTGGCAGGATATTTAAGATAAAGAAGGAATCGTCGAGGAGGTACCATTTGGGAGAGCAAAGTCGGGAGGGGTATTAAGAAAGAGTTTTCCAGATGCAAAGAAAAGATGGCACAGGGACCCTGAGGTGAGCGTGTTGTGTATATTGGAAGGACAGCAAGGACTCCGATGACTGGAGTGGAGAGAGAGGCCAAGGGCCTTGAGTGGCAATTGCATAGCAGACATGTTTGCAAGGGTAGATATAGTACTCAGGGCATTGGTTCAGCAACACAGCATCGTTAAATCCACCTTCACATCTAACTGTGAAGAAGTGAAAATGGAGAAAGCAGGTATGATCGGATGTCTTGCCACTAGGTCAGCTCAGGAACTCTGCTCTAAATCTTTCTGCATTTTTCCCCCTGCTATGAACTTGAGCTCAACCCATTTCCTAGTTCTCTAAAAAAAACCCATCTTTTTCCAAAATCCATATTACTTACTCAGAGGATGAGATTTCAAAATCTCACAATCCAAGTTTCTGCTTTCTTCCTTTTTTCTCATAAATGGCTTTCTAACTTCCCTTTAAATGTGGACCAAAGTCCCTTGGATGTAAGCTAGCATTTACCAAAGCATGTTTCACTGAATGCCTTTTTTAGAAAAGATACTAGGTGTTTCCTAATTGACTGATATACGTAGTCAAATGATATGCATTCTATTCTTCCTCAAAATTTCACAATGCACATACACAAAGTATGGGCTCTGAGCCCTTCAGTTTATAAAAAACACAACTGCAAATCCCCTAAACATAGTTTGTTCTGGAGCTATTTATTTATTTATTCACTGAAATCTCTTAATAATCTACGCTACAGGTACCTCTGGATCCAAGCTAATTGTGCCTTTAACCTCTTCTACATGCACTCTCTTAGTGTTCCATCTCCACCCACTCATCTATCTGACTCCATTCATTCATTCATTCATTTTTTTTGAGTTTATTTATTTATTTTGCAAGAGACAGAGACAGTGGGAGAAGGGCAAAAAGAGAAAGAGACAGAGAATCCCAAGTAGGCTCCCTGCTGTCATCGCAGAACCCAATGTGGGGCTTGAACTCACGAAATTGCAAGATCATGACTTCAGCTGAAACCAAGAGTCTGATGCTAAACCAACAGCACCACCCAGGTGCCTCTCATTCATTCATTTTTATAGTTGGGCTAGATATTGGGAATAAAAATAATATAGTAATATTAGTCCTTAGTTCATGGTTCTACACTCTAATGGAGGAGGTAGTCACATAAAGTGATGATTCAAATTCAACGTGATAAATGCAATGACAGATGTATGATTATAGAAACTCAAATAAGAAGGTACTTAATAATGCACATGATTATCTAAATGGCCCTTTATTTTGGAATTATATAACCAGACAAAGATTTAAAAGTGTTCTAAAACAAAATACAGCAAGAGATTTTTCTATAATCATATTGGACTTTTACTTTAAAAAGAATTAACTCTAGAAAAATGGAGTTTTAGTACTTTCTAGGAATTGCCTTTCATTGGTAATTCTACTCAAAGTCAAAAGGAAAAATATAGTGCCAGTGTACCCTTATAGAAATTCCAAAGTGACATTTAAAAGTAGTTTTAAATACAACTTAGATAAAGGAGCTCTGGGGGCTTCTGGGTGGCTCAGTCGTTTAAGCAACCAACTTCAGCTCAGGTCATGATCTCACAGTTCATGAGTTCGAGCTTCATGTCAAGCTCTATGCTGACAGCAAAGAGCCCGGAGCCTGCTTCGAGTTCTGTGTCTCCCTCTCTCTCTGCCCCTCCCCAACTTGTGCACACTCCTTCTCTCTCTAACTCTCAAAACTTAATAACACAGTAAAAGATAAGTTTTAAAAAAAGGAAAAGAATTTCTGGTCAACATCCTGATTGCAACACGACATACATCTGTAGGCTGCCTATGGTGACTGATTGGTCTCCATGTTAATTCCAAGAAGTTGGCTTATTTCAGTGTAAAATTCCAAGAAGTTGGCCTAACTCAGAGAATCCCTTTTTTAACCATTTGTTTAAATTATTGAATTCATAAATATGCTTAAATATCTGACTTGTTTATGTATGTTTTGTCAATGATAAACACAGTGTTTTGTTTGAGTTTTGCTTTTGAACATCATAAATAATAACTGGAAAAAAATGAAAGTCAGAATGAGACAAAAATGAAGTGCAGTTTTGCTAAGAAGATAGATCATCTTTCTATATAAACTTAGTACATTTTTAGTTAATTCTGAGATGTGTGAATTGTCTCCTACCTTATAAAGGCATAGATCTGTTGCCTTCTGCCAGAATTTGTTCTTTCCCAAAAATATCTTAGAGGAGAGAGTTGTAACATACAATCTTTTCCTCAGCAAATAAAAGGGAGTGAAGAGAATATTTTGGGGAGGAGCTGTTGAATAGGGCTATTTCTCAAGGTAGTCAGTGTCCTATACTTGCTGCCTACATCTCAATGGACAAAGATAAAAGTTTGTACATTTGCTTTTTGGATTCTATTCCAACAGAGAATATTTATCCTTTGTTATTCATCAGAGCTTGAATATATAGTCAAAAATTTCACAAGTCACTTGAAAATATTTTTGGCTGAAATCTGATAAGATGACCTACCTGCATATTTTCATCTTCGTTTTATCTATCCATGGCCCAAGATGCAACTACAGTGATTTTAGCTCATATAGGCATGGTTTGAACTGTTTAAAAAAATTAGGGTTGTGCTTCATAATTGAGTAAAAATTCTTTTAGACTTTTGAACAATGTATTCAGTTTTCCATTTCACTTTATAGTAGATGCATACATGGCTGGAAACAGATAACCTGAAAAGTACACTTTTATAATAGGTAGTCAGAAAAAGCAACAACAACAACCTTCTCCTTAAGAAAATAATACCCCAATCCTGTAAGCAGAACTTCCCCCTGCCATACTACTAACTTTTGGAGACAGATAATTCTTTCTTTTTAGGGGGTGGGGGTCTATCTTTTGCCTTATAGGCTATTTAACAACATCCCTGGCCTCTACTCACAAGTGTCAGGAGTGAACCACCCCATCTTCCTAGTTGTGATGACCAAAGCAACTCCAGACACTGTCAAATGTCCCCCAGGTGGAAGAAACTGACCTTGGGTGAGAACCAGTGTCTTAGGTACAGGTCATCTGTTTGAAACCATGATCAGAGAAGGAAGGAGAGTGTAGCATCCTACATTTCTGCTGTGAGGAATGGGGAAAGAGAGAGTCTATCTCTGCTATGTGCTGTAGGACTCCAGCTGGTGCCAGTCATGGGGCCCAGATATAAGTGCACCCCTGGAGCTGAGGAAAGCTCTGGCTCTCAAACCACAATCCTTTCTCAAGACTAGAGATGGGGCCCTACGGAAGTAGAAAATAGAAACATTGTCCTATCAAAGGCTAAGGATGATCATATAAAGTCACTACAGTTTGTAGCCACCTTCTGAGCTCACTCAGACAAGCAGTTGTTTGCTCACACTGGTGGCTATTTTAGGAACACCAGGATCCTGCCAAAAAGGAACATTCTATCAAAGACAGATAACAAAATCACTGAGTGCAGTCATGGGTTTGGTGCCCACTTCGCATATCCTCTTGAAGGTTCTCATTCTCTCTGGCCAGGATTTCACCAGCCTCTTGACTGATCTCCCTTCATAGGCTGGCTCTCATCCAATCTTTTTCTACACAGCTGCCAGAATGTTCTTTCTAAAACACAACCTTGAAATTATCTCTGTCCTGCCTAAAGTGCTTTGATGTCGCCTTTGAGATAAAGTTCAAGCTCCTTAGCATGCCTTGGATGCTGACTGCATCTTTTGACACCTTCTTTCACACACATCAAGTCCCAAATCCAAATATGATTGTGTTCCTTGTAGTCTCTCTCTCCCTGCTCATGCAGCCCTTTTCTGTCATTATCACTTCAACATATGCAACCAGACTGCATTTTTCATCGAGAAAAGTCAACAAAGCAGAAAGTCTGTTTTTGCTGTTTCCTCTCTCTCTCTCTCTCTCTCTGACTTTTCTTTCTCTCTTTCCATTTAAGGTTTCCCCTGTGTCATTACAACTCAGATTTAACAATTTTAGAGCTTCCAAACTCTTTTCTGACTCTTTTATAATTCCCTTTTCTTTCCCCAATTTAATTTTCCTTCCATATCACGTACTATTCCTTCTCCATTTCTTCTGGTGATAATTCTCTTCCCCCCTTAAATGTCTGCATTTGACAGTGTTCCAACATTGGCCCTCTTCACTTTTCACCCTTCAAATGCTTGCTGGGTAACAACTTTCATGCAATAACTTGACACTTTGGTGCTGGTAATGTCCACATTTGTGTCTCTGGTCTAAGCCCATCTCCTGAGCACCAGATCCCTGTAATCAAGTGTCTACAAAACAATTCCTTGGGACATCTCACTCATACCCTTAATTCAACATGCCCTCAGCTTAGCTCATGTTTTCCCATGAAATTGATCATCTTGTTGTGTTCCCTGTCTCACTGAAAGCCAACCATCCTCATCAGAAACCTGGAAATTCCCCTGGACTGCTTCTCCATCCTCCACATTCAATTGGTGACAAAATCGGTAAATTTTATTTATTTAGTATCTCACATAGCTTTCTTGTTACTGACTATATTCAGCCTGTGTTGGACAGGATGTTTTAAGCATTTAAAATCGATGCTCTGTGCCTTCTGTCTCACTCTATCCAATCTATTGTCCACCTTGCTGTTGATAAAGAAATTTTGGTTACATCCCTTCTTTGTTTAAAGTCCTACGAGGGATTCCCATGCATTGCCCATGAGAAGCTCAAACTCTTTGCCCTGGTAGGCCAGGAAAACAAGAACATCATTATATCTTACCAACCAAAAACATACCCACGAGAACAACCATCATCAAATGGACATAGCTAGGGTTGAACAACAGCCATAGATAAATCCAGAGAAAACAACACCCATGTATCATATATGGTCACTAACTTCTTTCCAGCTACATCAGTTGCCATAAGCCTTTTCTGTGAGCCTCATATTCCAAGTATGTGAATTCCTTGAAGATCCTTGAGTGTCCAATACTGTCCCATGCTGCTGTGGCTTTTCTACACCTAGAGCATCCTTTACTCCCTCATCCTTCCAACACCTTTTGCCATGAATGTTCCCTCCCTCGCTTCTCTAGTACACACATATACTTCCTTTAACATTTTGCTTAAATACAACTTCCTTCATAAAGCCTTGCTGACTTGTTTCATCAGGTACACTAGATTCCTCTCTCTCTTTTTCTTCTGCACTGAATCCTGTAAAGACAGTACCATTGCATTATAATTCTTTACTGCCATTACATTATTTAATTTACTTCCTTATTCACTAGATTGTTAGGGTAAATCACTTTCAGGAAGAACTAGATCTTATTGATTCCTAACACCAATTATAGCACACAGAGCATACGGACATTCAAATATATTTTTTAAAAGAATGAAAACAAATGAATAAATGAATTATAAGAATGTACCAGACATTTTTAAGATTTGTTATAGTTCTTCATTTGCTGATTTGAAATCGGTATTCAAAGCCTCTCTCCTAGTATTTATAGGTAAGGAACAAAATTCAAGTCTCCCAAGAGAGGTGATACATTAACGTTAATTTAAAATAAACGCAGTGGAAAAAGAGAGAGCTCCAGTTTGAGGAGCATCTTAAGAACAAACTTTCATAGGGATGTAATACATAATGAATATGGCATTACCAAGGGGCAAAGGGGAACAAATGTAGAAGAAAAGGGACACAATGTGGAAAAACACTGGGGTCACATACTGTTCAACTACTGCATAATTTTGTCAAGGGAGGGCTAAATGTGGTTGTGGTTCACTTCTCCATCTCTCCATAATTACAGTCAATGGAATAAGGAACCTGTACATCTTACCCAGACTTGCTGTCCAAAATGACAGACTTAAGTGGGAAATGTCAAACGACCACTTTTCTTTAAGTTTTGTGCTTTGACCTTTTGCAAAGGAGCAAAGTCGTGAAATTAACAAAAGAAAAACACAGGCTAATTCTTGCTGCCAGGACAGTGCCACTAAAACAATATAAATTAAAGTTTCTATTCATACCTCCATTGCAAGGATCACCATAAAGTTTGCTTCCATGAACTGCTGTGCCTTGATTATAGGTAGGAAGGTGTCAACAACTGAAATTAAGACAGAGACTTTATTTGAAGCAAATCAATGTTTAGGGCTGATTATAGGAGTTTTATCATGCCCCTAAAATTTCAGCTCTTAGAATGATTGGCATCACAGGAGTCAACCACTCAGATGAATCAATAAATTTTTATACAGCTTAATAATTACCTATCATGCAGACATAAAAGAAAATTCTCAGATCATCAATTGGCAAAAATGATCAGTGAGCAGAATTTTAGACTACCATTCTGGAAAAAAAAAATCTTTAAGCCATAATATTGAGGTGCTGGCAGGGACTTCTGCTCTGACTTGTAGAGAAACAATGCCATGGTGGTTCATCCCATGCCTGGATTCTGCAATTTGGGCCACACACACATGCCTGTATTGGCAGAGTGTAAGTAACAGCATGGTGACTGAGACAGGCATGGTTTCCACGCAGAAGGTGGGGAAAAGATGGCGAAACAGAAGGACAGGGTCCAACTTTATTTGGGGCCAAATATTGCAAGGCTTTGGCAGAGTAGTGTCTGCTTCGTTCTGTTTTTTGAGAACATGGGAGGCGAGGTCTCCCACCCTTCTGTACCACCATCTGCCTCCACTCTGCTATGGAAGCCATACGTGACAGTAATCTCTAAAAACTGTAGTATTTTGACTTCTGATATCTGCTATGTAATGGTATGGGGAAAATATTGCTAAAATGTAACTGTTTGTATATTATTTTTTAAAGCCAGCTGGGGAATGAGCTTATAATGGGAATGTCATTAGTATAAATTGCAAGATTAAAAACAAAACACCACAATAATCCATCCATTAACTGGAAAGAGTTGAAATGGGTAGAGTTAAGTGGGGATGAGCAGTATCTACCAGATAAACCATATTCCTGTATTGCTTCAAAGAAACAATATGCCCCAACTAATAGTTGCTGATTGCTTCTCTATCATAAGCCATGTTCAGGAGCTGACTAAGTTTTTAACCATTCCTTCAAACAAAAATGCTCACGGAATTCAGATGACCTTTTAGGCATTAACTGCTATTGTATGCTTTTGTGTATACGTAGTGTCATCCTACTGCAATGATTTAACCCTCAGGCCTTTTAAGATGATCATGGTGTCTGTTGTTAAGCAAAAAAATATATGGCTCGTATTAGTGCTCAGGACCAGGAAATCCTGGCTGTAGGGTTTGGAATAATAAGGACACTGCTATTACAAGGTTAGCATTTATTAGTGCTGAATATTCTAACCGTATGTTTGTAACCTTCACATTCTGGTTGTCAGAAGAATGCACCTGTGTTTCATTACCTGACCCCAGAAACCCCACGGTAAGGTTTGGAAATCAGGCTAAATGAGGAATACAGAAAGTCTTTGGGTCTTTTCCATAGAAATCTTAAGTCTTTGATGGAAGATACAAAAAATAAAGAATCCTTGCCCAGTCCTACAAGGTTCCATAAATGACTGCCTCTGGACACAGACACTCAGTGGTGGTAAATTGGGATTTGAAGATCCAACCCCGTAAAGGTCAGGAACAGGGTATTGCTCTTCCTGTTACTGCCTCAGGTACCTCAACAGCACAAATTTTTAGGTTTAGAAGAAAAAAATCCTACCTCTTTCTCCCTGGAAAAGTTGGACAGATACAAAAGCACAAGTTTTTAAATTTTTGAATTTACTTAAATGTGGGTTCAAGTTTTATTCCTTCCACTTATAGGTTATATGCTCTCCGTTTCTCAGAATCTTTGAAGCCTGATCTCAGATGAAAGTAGTGATATGTCCCACTTTGGTACTGTGAGAATTTATGTGATGACATAAATTAAAAATATTTACTTGTGGGTAAAAATATCTATCTATCGATCGATCGATCGATCGATCTATCCATCCAGTTTAAATGCTAGTTTTCATCAGTATCCACCCTACCGTTAAGATGAAGTCCAGACACCAGTAGGCTTCATAATGATTAGTAAATGAGTATCTTACCTTACAGTCCCAGTCAACATAACTGATTTCCACCATCAAGATAACTGAGTAATCTATTGGGTAAGTGGTAGAATCAGGGGGCACCTAGTCCAAATGGAGCACTTTTTTTTTTTTTGGCGGTACACCCTTATAGGCAAAATCAGATGGTCAAGCTTACCCTCTACAAACACCATACTCCAAGCCCTGTTCCCAGGAAAGGAACATCTACATCCATGATACTACACCGTAATGACTCTGTTGTATTATCTGAATTTCTCTTCTCCTGGGGAGTATAGGAAGAGAATGGACGACGAGCAATAGGAGAGAGAGAGAGGGCACTAAAAGAGCTCATTTTAATCACAAACACTCCTCATAAGAGCTCCGCGCAAGATGAGCTTTTGAATGGCTTCATTTAGACACTATTCAAAATGTTGGCAGACACAGGAACAACAGCTCCGACCTCAGTTCCTCTCCTGGAGCCCGGATACCTTTCCCAGACATTGAACCACTAATGGGAAATTAAAGGCAATGAAACAACAGCTGGAATCCTGTAACTGACAAGGTTCATATTGTACTCGGAGCAATTCACACTTCAAGAATTTCCTTTCCAATCATCAGGCATGTTTCTTTCTCTTCAGCGTTCAAGTTGATGGACCTTCTCCTGACCTAGTTTTCTCTTTGTGTGACTGAACAAAGCTGATTTCATCATAACCTCCATACATAGTTCTGCCTCGGGAAGTCTGAAGAGCTCTGCCCTCTCTGTGACCCCTGGCTGGCAGGTTTGGCCGGGGGAAGAGAAGGAGTATTTGAGTGCCTACTGTATGAAGTGTATGTGTTTGATGCTCCGAGTAATGCTACTTTTCTGTATTGCCTACTGTCATGGGCATAATTTTTCCTATTTCATGAGTATGCAAGGTTCAGAGAAGTCTCGGGAATAATTATTTCTGCCTCTTTGCAAAAGCAGTCACGTGAAGCCAGAGTCTGGACTAAGAACACAAGAGTTCGTGTGGTTTACTAAAGGAGTAATTGATCAACTCATATCAAATGGTAATAATAATAGTAACAATAATAATAATAACAACTAAGATTTACTGGAAACGCTTCATGGACCCACTTCCATACATGAATTAGTTCATTTAACTTGTCTTTTTTTTTTTTTAATCTATTCATGTCATTTATGCTGTTATAATCATTGCTTCACAGAGAAAGAAACTGGGGCTTATCAAGGTTAAATAATTCATTTTGGGTTTTGGGCAGTAAGTGAAGAAACCGGGATTTCAATCTGGGCAGTCTGACTCCAGAGTGAGAGCTCTAAATGACTTTTGAAACATAAATAAATTCATATGTATGTGTTCACGGACAGATCCAAGGTCATTATCGTCTTTTACTCTCACTCCTATTATAATACGCTTTCCTGAGTGGGAGGAAGAAAAAAAAATGATGGAGTTATAGCCACCTCATGGGGAATACCGGTGGAAATGTGTTGCACTATTGAATGTCATCTCTGAAATGTGTCACATCTGAAAAAAATGGTAAGATCACTGCCTAATGGGAAAAACGGGTGGGTAAACAGATGGTCACAATGCCGTCTGTCTGGTAAATGCTATGATAGGAGCATGTGCACACGATCATGAGACAGCCAAGATAAGAGTTACCCACAGGAAAGTTTTCTTAGAAGAGGAAGTATTGAGTTGTGTTTTAGAGGAAGAAAGAGAATTCTCGAGGCAGCGAATGGGGGGATAAAGCAAAATGACAGAAAGAGAAATGCAAGGCAAGAAATGTGCTGTAGCAGCGGTCGGGAGGGGTGGGAGGTAGTAATGTGTGTATAAGATGGGCTTGAGGGAAATTAGAGATGTGAGGCTGTTTGTCTTTGCCCAGCTGAGCAGTTGGTTTGGAATTTAACCTACAGAGTGACTGGGAACCATTTAAACATTTAAATCTGGGAGTGATGTGATCCTAATTGCATTTCTGTGAAACCACTGTGGACCAAAGGATGAATGGAGGCAGGGAAAGGCAAAAGACAGAAAAATCGCGAAGGACGCAGTGATGCTGAGTGAGCTGCAGAAATTAGTGCAGGTGAGAAAAAACACAGGTATGAGCTAAAATGCTGGCAGGGAAATGAAGAGGAGATCTATTTAGGGAGAAAGCCTTAGAATGTGGAGTTGACAGAACTTGGTGGCCACTTTGGTCTGATGGGTGGGAGAGAATGAGGCATCAAAGACGAACACAAGTTGCTTACTTAGGCAGCTATGTAGAGGATAGAGCCATTTCTGCTGGGAAATGAGTAAGAAAGGGAAGAATCTGGCTCGAGAAAATGTTTTCTCTTTAAGAAGACAATGAAGTGCCCGTGTAGGGAATCTGAGAGGGGGGAAGAAAAATGGGACAGAAGAGAGCAGAGGAGGAGGTAGGGGCAAAGGACAAGAGTTCACTGTGTCACTGCTCTGTGACCCATGACTCACACTTAGGAAGAGCTAAATTCTAAGACAGCCTGCGGGCTGACGGTGGAAGACAGCTGATAAGGAATCCAGGACGCATGAAAACATATGGGCTGGTGTGAGGGAAAGAAGCCAATGAGAGACTAGAAATGAGTGGTTTGAGAAAGCCACCAAAGAAAACCAGGGAATGAGGAATAACCTCCGGTAGGGGAAGAGAAGAGAAATTTTCATGTTGAAATGGTCAGTTGTGCCAGAGTCTTGAAAAGCCAACTGACACAGAGAGTAGAAGGGACATATTGGAACTGAGCAGAGGGGAGGTCCATATACCTCTGAGGAAAATAACTTCACCAAGGTCTATGGAGATCATGGGAAATGGCGGCAACTTAGCACTGAGGGAAGGGAAGGAATGGGAAGGGTAAATACATGGAGAAAACTGAAAATAGTCTCATATGCCTCCGTTCACACAAGCTTTGCATTTAAAAGATTTCTTATGTGTCTGTCATAGGTAAGTGGACTACATTATTTATGTTGTGTTTCAATAATTTCATCTTGTTACGGGCGCCTGGGTGGCTTAGTCGGTTGAGCGTCTGACTTTTGCTTAGGTCATGATCTCGCGGTTCGTGGGTTCAAGCCCTGCGTCGGGCTCTGTGCTGACTGCCAGCTCAGAGCCTGGAGCCTGTTTCAGTCTGTGACTCCCTCTCTCTCTGACCCTCCCCTGCTCACGCTGTCTCTCTCTCTCTTTCCTAGAAATAAATAAAACATTTTAAAAAGTTTTTAAAATAATTTCAAATTGTTAATAGATCTTCATTGCAATCAATTAATTTCTATTCAACTTTCAGTGCATCTGCTTTGAAATTACCAACCTCCAAAACTAAATATACAGGTAATTTAGGCAACACTTAAATTTACTCTTTCAATTCTCTCACGGTAATCAATCTCTGGATATTTATGTGACCTTGATAGCCAGTTCTCTGTATTTAAGACTCTAAAAACTTTTAGGGTTCTAACTGGTTTATGAAATGGTATCGTTGCCATTGTCCAATCTTGTTTGATGCCCCTGACCCCTGGGCTGGTTCTGGGCCCCAGTTTTAATACAATCCACAGAACAATCCATCCGAGACTTTGGATAACTTCTAATCAGGATTTCCTGTTTCTGAACATTTATTTTAGGACACTCATAATACACTAGTACATTATATATAATCAGCTTATTTATGTCACTTGGGAAAAATAGTGTCTCCAAAATAAAAAGAAAAACACTTATATGTTGACATGTAGAAACAGACAGCATTTTATTATTGTAAGTTTTCAGTTTTAACCATGAACAGCATAGGGGTGAAATGGCCTGTATTGGGACTAGTCAGTTGCCCTTACCCGGTCAGGATGCTGGCAGAGCAAGACAATATTATTTGCACCTATCTGCTTCAGACTCCATTCTCATAATAATTTGGAGTTCATTATCTTGAAACCTTATCAGAACAATCAAAGTATTATTTGAAAAGAATAGCTTCACACTATGGCATAAGCTGTGCACATACAACTAAGTCAACCTAAACATAAATGGGTTTAGTAGCTTACACAGAATAGTCACAAGTGAACGTGCCTGACAGCACTGTTTACCATAGTGATTTAAGGTTGTTGTGAAAACTCATAAGCAAGAGGGTTTGGGGTACCTTCTGGAGCTGCCCCTAGACTTTGCTTTCTTGATATACCTGATCTCCAGTGTCCCAGGCAAGTGCAAACCATGCTAATTGCATTTGGCATTTAATGTGATATTCTCATCATAGAGAGATCTCATGATTTCCATATGCAAGCTTCTGAATTTAAGTCTTGATATATCAGCTACACAGAGGCCTTCATACATATAATTAAAGAATTTGCTCTGTCTAATTCTTTTCCAAATTGCTAGTTCATGAATCCACCCAGAATATCTACTACTGCCTGACATCCTTTAAATCCCTGTAAATGTCTTCTGCATTTCCACTATGGAAACGGTTTTTATATCTCTATGATTTCAAGTTAGAAAGAAAATGTTCTGAGCTTATCAGTGCAGAGATTGTTTTCCATTACTCAAAAGTCCTTTTCTCTGTGGCTATTTCCTGCCTCATACTTCAAAAGCATCCTATGACAAGTTAAACAATTTGCTCATTCATTCTTTCAACAAACATTTACTGAGCGAGATTTGGGGGCATGGAGTCAAGTAAAATAACTTTCTCTTCCTTTAAGGAGCTACCTTCTAGCTGGGGAGAAAGACAAGGAGATCAATAATTACAGGACAAGTGTAAATGTTACTAATCAGGATTGCACAGGTTGAAATGCAAGCCCGCAGATGCACCCTTATTTTAGAGAGGGGTTTCTCAGAGCAGCCAGTGCTCTATTTGAGTATGGGAGAATGAGATGGAGTTTTCGAGAAGATATGGAAGGACAGCCTCAGACGGAGAGAAGAGAGAATGTGCAGATGCAGTGGCAGCGGGAAAAGGCGGTGGAGTAGAAAGGTGTAAGATTTTGCATATCGTGCTTTGTATAGTTTAGGATGCATGGATCTTGTATGATGAGAATGCATTCATATGTAAGTTGTGTAAGTAAGACAAGGAACAATAAAACACAATCACACAAACATCAATTGCATGACACATTTGTGGAAGTTTGTTATTACCGGGGTGACAAATATCTGTCAGGGAGGTGTGGGGCTGAGTCTGGAACACGAGGCTAGGGCCACCTCATGCGAGGAGATCTTACATGCCAACAAAGGAGCCTAAATTGTCCCTGAAAGAATAAACAAGACAGTAAAAGACTTTAAAGAGGAAGTGGCATGGCTTAATGTAATTTTTAGCAAAATCACTTTGAAGTAAACGTGGGAAGAGCAGGAGGGGTTGATGTTGGAAGTAGAGAGACCAAAAAACAATAATCCAGGAGAATACTGCTAGGACCTGAGTTATTATGGTGGAAGGGGAGCTAGAGACAAGGGAGGAGACAAGAGAGGTAAAGATGCTGGGGTCATAGAACTGAGTGATGGGTTCAATATGTCCCCCAGAGGTAAAACTGGGTGGGGTGCAAGAGAGAGAGAACTTCGTTTAACTGACTGTTGTTGGTCACCAGGTAGGGGAAAACAGGGGATAGAACAAGTTTGGGGGGAAAAAAGAGCTTGCCTTTGATGGCTTGAATTTTTATGTCCTGTGGAATATCCAAAGGGAAGATGCCCAGTCTGGAGAGGAGTCTGGTGCTAAGGACAGAGAGCTGAGTTCCCCTCTCACCATTCATTAGCCTCACAATTCATTAGATTATATTTCTTAGAAGTCAGATTGGATTCCAGAATTAAGGGGTATAGGAAAGGGTATCCAAATTTAACAAATTCATGTTATTATCCTAAGTATTCCTCTTCTAGCTAACACGGTGTATAAAAATCAGTTGCATTCAGAGCGAGTTCCCTCCTACAACAAACAAAATACTGTCAATATTTCTACAGCAGCCAAACCAATTGCCTTGGTATCATAAAGTCAGAACAACCGACTGATTGAAGTGTTTACTCAGTCAATAGTTGTTTTGGCACTGAGTGCGTGACCAATCACAGAGTCCCTACCCAGAAACTTCTAGGTGAAGATAACAGATAACAGTGGTTTGCCGAAGGACATGATCACAAACTGGCTAACGTCAAGCCAGTCTGTATGTTAGGTAAATATTACTAGTATTTACAGTGAATAAGAAGAGCTAAGTGCATTGGGTCCAATGGAGACTAAACTGGTCCTTAAAGGCAAAGACACAGAGAAGTAACATCTGCTCTCAATCATGAGTCAGCGGTGAGCTGAACTCCATGGGGCACAAAGCCTGTCAACAATTCCTCTATTTGCAGAATTTCATGTTAAGGAAACAATGACCAAGAAAACAGGAAAAATCAGGCAATGGCCACATGGCAGAGTTCAGTTAAAATACATGTAGAAACCTATAAGCTATTTGTAAAAAAAAAAAACAAAAAAACATGTAGAAGCCTCTAAAACAGGCTTGTGTATTATGCATATTTTATTCACTTACCCATGAGTCTTACAATGGCTTGCTATATGACTGAAAAGTCTACTAGAAAGGCTTTTTCTTTAGATAGGGAAGATTAACGGTGAAATTGCCAACTATTATTAACTTTCATTTACTTATTCAGTAAAGGGGGGAGGGCTTTTTATGCACGCCCGTCTTGGCAGCCACAACAGTGAGTGAATCCGATTCACCGCCTGATATCTCATGCACACATCCATCCCACTTACTAGGTCTGGTTCTGCTTGTTTTAAAATCAAGTGAATTCAGAGAGTTACTCCAATTTTACAGAAAATAAAATTGAGACAGAGTTGTGAAGTAAATTGCCAATGTTATAAAGCTAATAACTGTCAGAGCCAGGGCTGGACTCCAAGTCCAAGACTTTTTTTGCAATATAACTGCTTATTATAGCCAGAGTAGGTTTCGTGGAACAATTTAAGGTATTAAAATAATGAAACTTCATTCGTAATAGCTCCAAACTGGAAACAGCCCAAATTTCCATCAACAAGATAGATTAAAACCTTTTGATATCTTCACAAAATGGAATACTATGCATCAATGAAAATAAACAAACTATAATCACATGCAAGTAGAAGGCAGACAACAAAGGAGTAGAACTGTACATTTCCATTTACATAAAGTTAAAGAACAAACAAAACTAACTGCTCGTGATAAAAGCCAGAATAGCAACTATGTTTGGGGAGTGGTATTGACTAGGAGGGGGGCTGAGGGGTCCTCTGATGTGCTGGAAATGTACTTCTCATGATCAGTGTGATAGAGCTGTATAAATATATAAAATTCATTGAATTGTGTATTTAAGATCAATGCTGTTTATGTATGCAATATCCCAATTTAAATTAATAAACGATAGGTGGGAAAGAATTTGGTGAAATAGTGAGGTATACATCAGGCAGTGTCTTTAAAGCAGATTCAGAAAATAATGGTTGAAAGTCCTTGATAATCTAACCTCTAGTGGTTCCTCATGCTCCCTGCCCTGTGTCAGCTTAGAGCTGAAAAAATTCACACCAGGGCAACTGCATCAGGCATCAGCCAACTGGGTCTGTCTGTTTTCTGGTCTACCCACACAAGACTGACTTGCCCCATTCACTTCTTTATGTCAACAGCTTTAGTGGTTCTCCATTTCCTATGAAATCAAGTTCATGATCATTAGCATGGATATGGGGTCTTTTGTAATATTTTCCCAGCCAACCTTGCTAGTATCATCTCTTGTCTATCACCCATGTTCCTTCCTTCCTTCCAGAAATATTTGTTAAATGTCTTTGTCTTACCTACTTAGGTAAGACACTCTGCCAGGTGGTGGGAGAAATACAAATGAATAAGAAAGAATCTTATCATTATGTTGCAGACCACAGAAGCAGCAGAAATACCCACATAGAATTGTCAAGGTAATGAAGGGCATAGGGACAAAAGGAGAGAGACAAAGAGCATCACATAATCCAAAGGAGGAGTGTTAGATGGGTCCTGAGATGTTCCTTGCAGAACTGATGGAAGACGTCAGCCTTGAAAGAGACAGCAATAGACCTAGTTGATTCAGTTAGGTGTGTGGTGGATGATGGCTTTCCAGGCTGAAAGAACTGTCTGAACAAAGGCACGTAGGCGTGAAAGAGCACGGGATACCTGGAACATAAAACCTTTTTAGAAAGTGCGGAAAGATTGAATCTTACGGTTCAAGGGTGGAGATGAGGTTTGGCCAAAAATGAAGGTAGGCAACCAGCTCGTCAAGGACCTTGTTTGTCATGTTAAGGAATTTGGATCTCATCCAATAGACAGCTCCCGACACACCCTATGCCACAGTCAAACCAAGCTCTGCGTGGCTCCACAGCCACTTCATGTACTTTCACAACCGTGTGCTATTGTTCATCCTGTTTCTGCAATTCCAAATGCCAGCCCCACCTGGCTAAACTGCATTCATTGTTCCCCCATTGAACGCATGACAACATAGAATTGCTTTAACTGCACTTGGCATAGTCGTTATGCCTTCAGCCCCCATTAAGGGCTGTTATGACAATAAACCTGAGAACCTTGCTGTTCTGTGGACTGGAGTGAAGTTGTTCAAAAGTATTGTTTCTCATGTTTTACAGGGGCTCTCTTTACGAGGGCAGCGAGGAAATGTCGCTTAGAACCGGGACTAGCTGAGTCTTCTGAGAGCTGGTTTATGTTTATCTTAAGCACATTCTTAATTCATTTCAGATGTTTCTTTGCTTTAGCTCAGATCTGTGATCCTCGTCCAGTAAGTCGAAGGATCTTACTCCATTCCTTCTGTGGACCAATCTCACCTTGCCTTTGTTTTACTTTCTTCTTCTAGTTGTCTCAATGACCTGATTTTCTCACTTTGATATGGATTGCCTGTAATTTTGAGATCTATTCTGAACTCATTTTTGGAACCACTTGGAGTTCATATGACTAGATGAATAAATGAACAATTATTCTTTAAAATTATTGAATGGTGTACACTCTGCCTCTGTGAGTTCTGCTGTATTAAAGTGGGCTCTTTGTTCAGGGACTGTCTGTTTAGGAAGTGTTCTTTGAATGGTGTCTCTTGGTTTCTCTTGTTGAGCGTTTGGTAATTTTGTTTCCCTACTTGTAGCGGTATTTGGGACTCTCCACCATCTATAGTTTGGGTTGTTTCTTGAGGTAGCCAGTGTAATGGCGCTACTGCCTTTCTGATAATTTTCCTATATTCTCAAAGTCTTTGGAAATTCCATGTGGTGCAGAAGGGCTCCCCAGCTCCTATTCCCTGAATCCTTCTCTTTCTCCTCCTCCTCTCCTCTTTCTCTCTTTCTCCCTCAGTGTCTGCCAGGGTCTCCAAAGAGGACATCCAGATGGCCAAGAGACACATGAAACGATGCTCAGCATCCCTCCTCACCAGGGAAATACAGATCAAAACCACACTGAGATACCACCTCACACCAGTCAGAGTGGCTAAAATGAGCAAATCAGAGGACTCTAGATGCTGGCAAGGATATGGAGAAACGGGCGCCCTCCTACACTGTTGGTGGGAATGTAAACTGGTACAGCCCCTCTGGAAAACAGTGTGGAGGTTCCTCAAAAAATTAACAATAGAACTCCCCTAGGACCCAGCAACAGCACTGCTAGGAATTTACCCAAGGGATATAGGAATGCTGAGGCATAGGAGCCCATGTACCCCAATGTTCATAGCAGCACTCTCCACAATAGCTAAAACATTGAAAGAGCCTAAGTGTCCATCAAATGACAAATGGATCAAGAAGGTGTGGTTTATCTATACCATGGAATATTACAAGGCAATGAGAAAGAATGAAATCTGGCCATGTGTAGCAACATGGATGGACCTTGAGGGTGTTATGCTGAGTGAAATAAGTCAGGCAGAGAAGGAGAAATACCATATGATTGCATGTATAGGAGGATTAGGAGGAACTTAACGGAGGACCATGGGGAAAGGGAAGGGGAAAAAATAGTTGGGGAGAGGGCGGAAGGCAAACCATGAGAGACTCTTGAATGCTGAGAACAAACTGAGGGCAGATGGGGTGGAGGGGAGGTGAAGGGGGTGATGGGCATGGAGGAGGGCACTTGTGGGGATGAGCACTGGGTGTTATATGGAAACCAACTTGACAATAAACTATTAAAAACTAAAATAAATTTTAAAAAACTTGTTTATGTTGTCTAGCAAAAAAAAAAAAAATTCTTGAATGGTGCCCCTTCTATGAAGCCTGCCCAGGTGTTTCCAGGAAGAGCTACTCAGTGCCTGCTTGGAATTCCCAGAACTCTTTGTTCATATACCCTTATTCTAGTTACTTTACAAGTAAGCTCCTACATGGTTGTTTATCTTATCCTTTCACCAACTCATTGAAATCAAGGACAAAAGCTGTAATTTCTTTGATATTTTCCCAGAGTCTAGTGCTGTATAGATGTGTAGATGTGTAAGGACACATTTTAACCCTTGGTGTCTGGACAAACGAATGAATACTGATAAAATGAAAGAAACTCAGGTTAACTTAGCTGTTGAAAGATCAGGGGTGAAAAAACACTAAGAGAATAGTGGTCAGGAACCCTCAAGAGGAATGGCTCTGTGGAAATATCTGAATATCTAGATTGTCTCCAAATCAAAGAGTGGACATTGTGCAGGATCAAAGTACCATTTCAGGACACGGATTTGAGAAATAACAAGAAAAAAGAGAGAAGGAGGTCACACTTGTTTGGACGGGATAAACGAGGATAGACAAGGAGCACATGGCCACTAGAACAGAGATATGAGCACTGTTTATTGAGCTCCTACTGAACTACTACACTGGGCGCTGTGCTTACATTTATAAAAACACAGGAAAACAACCTTGATGGGACATGAACCCTTGGCTAAGGGCTGCTATGTAATTTTTTTTTTTAAGCGGATTGGTAAATTCACTTATAAAAAAATATGAAAGTATTTATTGACTGCTTTTATTCCTTAGTCGAGGTGACATAGTAATAAGTGTTTTGTGCATTATTCAGTGCTTTATTCATCCGGGGCTTTCATGGGCCTGGTCCTCCTTGGGGGCACACATTGGTCTTGTGGAGGCAAAAGGGTAAATGGCTTTCTCACTCTCTGGTAAGGTAGAGAGTCTCAGGCAAGCCAAGGCACTTGCCCAAGCTCATGCACGCAGTCAGTGGTTAGTGGAACCGGAAAGAAGGTCTTCTGACTCACAGACCATAACACAATATCCAATTTATTTTGCTGTCTCAGCAAGCTTTAAACAATGCCTGATATCACCTGTAAAGAAGAGTAAAACCATTCTGGCAGTTTTACTGCATTGATTCACTATTGGTGACTTCCTGGGGCCTCTGGGATCAAGTCCAGATTCACCTGCATAGCATTCAAGGCCCTTCCCAGGCCTGCTCCACCTGCCTAAACAATGCCATTCCTCACAAGCTTCTTCAGAATCATACAATGTCATTCAGCTTCTTTCTTGACTCTTAAACATCTTGAAATCTACACAAATTTTGTCTCCATTCCATAAAATATCTATATTTGTTTTATCCACACAAATGTTTAAATAAAGTATAAATGGATTTTCCCAAGAGCTTAGCCTTTGAGTGAATTTGAAGCCCCAAAAAGATGCTGTGTTCATCTTCTGGCTTTGGGGACTGCCCTACCTGAACCATGGGAGTGAACCCTAAACTGAGAGAGAGAGCATTTTATTACACTATGAAATCACTCTGGGCTGGAAATGTCTTGTTCTTCTTTATAAACCTAGCACAGGCCTCAGATACATTATATATCAGCCAAAGGAGTAGAAGGATGGACTGATAGATGGAGGGATGGGTGGAGGAATTATATAAAAGCTATGGAGCAAAAGATACAAAAAAAAAAAAGAAAAAATCTGCATTTGTCAATCACTTATCACTTCTAAAAATACATCCTATAATTAACCTTATGCTCCTTTTTTCTTTTTGTACACTGCCACAACCTCTGTTGACATAGATAGGGAAATGTCCTATATAATGTGAAAATAAAGAATGCATCCAATTTGACCCTTTCTGGCAAAGACCCAATAAAAAACTTCTAAATCTAAGTTATCTCATTAATATCTTTCTGTGAGTATTAAAAGGAGACTTTCTTTTTTTCTTTTAACATGCATAATGTAGAAAATATTTTTGTTCTCAAAATCTCTGGGGGCTATATTTACTGTTTATTGATTATACTTATACTAAACTATTCCTTTGCTGAAATTCAAATTTATTCCATTATCAAGTAGACAGTAGATGGATTCCAGCAAAGGTGAGTATAAAATAGATTACCATTGACTTTTGGTTTGGAGAAAAGAACAAAGGAGGAGAAGAAGTGTATTTTCATTTAATAAATTGAAAACCATTGCTGAAAAGTAGAGAACACTCAGTGAGCAAGGAGTTAATGGGTGTCAAGGGATGGTAAAAAAGGAGGGAGACTAAGAAGCTGAGGAGTTGGAGAGTGGGGGCCCCTGGGGAGCAAAGCAGAGCTGTTATCTTACAGATCCCTAAGGAATCTTGCGAAACATTTCGAGTGATAGTCTCTTTTCCTTTCTACAACAATTGTATGGAAAATTACCTAAATGAACTAATTCCTTGATTATTAAGGTTTCCCTTATTAAAATGTATATATTATATTAAATGTATATAATATTTAAAGGAGAGAATGTAGGGAAGAAGGCAATGGACTTGTCTGGTACCACTCTCTGCAAATTGCCATTAATAGCTCACAGCCTCGGTGAAATGAGTACATTCCTCCCCTGCCATATCTTTTAGTCTAAAGGACAGCAGAATATTTGAAACTGAAACTAGATGGGAAGAATAAAGATATAATATTAGAATTTAGACATTTTAAAATCTTGATGTTTTCTCTTTTTAATGAGAATGTTACTGAAATCAAAGGCACCTATAGTAACTACAAATCAAGTCATGTGGTTTGCCTGAGAAAATTAGAGCATCTAATATATATTATAGATTACCATAAAGAGGAATATTTATGGTGCATATAGAAATATTTTTAAGTACATTGTTTGCCCATAAGGAGGAATATACAGTGCATATAAATATATTTTAAAATACATTGTTTTTAATTTATTTGTGTTTGCTTTTATTTGTATTTAATTTGTATTTAAAATGGTAAAAAGAAAAAGGAAAAGAAATATTTTCGGGGACTATGAAATGTTTTACCTCTGTTTTCTTTTCTCTTTCCTTTCCCTCCTCTCTTCCTTCTCCCCCCAAACTCTTCTCTCCCTTTCTTTCCTTCTTTCATTTCCCCTGAAGAATGTTGGACTAGAAGTCAAGATAGAGTCCTATGCTTTCAATCAACTTGCTGTGGAAATGTAGATGAATTACTGACACTTTATATAAGTTAGAAGACTGGCATTTATATGATAATTCTCTGTATATGATATTTCTCTTCTTTCCAGATGCCCTTCTGTGTGGGCGTCCCCTGGTGGATGTGGTAGATCTATAAACACAGATCTATATTAAGAGAGGAATTAAGAAACATCGTCCAGAAGATATGAGATCTGATCTACTCTGCAACAGACATGTGTAGCAGTTTCTGAGCAAACAAAAGGATGAAGAGCCCCAGACCTGGAAGCCAATGGAGACCACGTCCCATGTTGCTTCTTAGAAAAAAGATAGCTATCTCTCATTCTTTTTGTCTCCTCTTTTTGGTATTTTCCTCTCCCTACCTTCAACTATCATAGTCCATTTTCTCTCCTTTACCACCCACTGAAATCCTCTCTTGTTTTGTCTAAACTTGGTGGACTTTCAAGTCTTCCTCCTCCATCTCAACCTTCAGCATGACCCCAGTCAAGCTTTCTGATGCTTCCATCTTGTTTTCCACCTTCAATCATCCTCTGCCCCCAGGCAGTAGGAGTGAGTCTACTCTTTTTAACCACACAAGTTGAACATTATAATCATTTTGCATTGAGCACTGCCCTCCCCCATGGTATCAATTCCTGAATTACTTAAGGAGGAAGCATCCTCGAGTTGAACCATCTCTCATTCCGTGTATATGGCAGATGGAGAACTGCTGTATATAATTATCTTTGTTTCCAATTCAAGAATTCGTGTGCAGTGGATTACTCTAGCATCTCTCATTTGAAATTCCTTGTTTCACTTCTTTGTCACACCCTAACATTGCTTGTTCCTCATTCAACCATCTTCTACCAATTACGGCTATGTCATTACACACTGAAGAGCAACATAATAATTTGCAGACAGGAGTCAGTATTTCGATTTCTTTGTTACATATTTAATGCTCCTCATTTTAGCAAACCAATTGTCTAATGAAAGGATAACTTTTAGCTCATTCTAAGCTCAAGTCCTCACGTATACTATTAGGTTTCAATAGCATATATGAACAAAATTGTCCTACATCTGCTTGGTGGTATAAAAACAAAATCCACTAGCAATTCTCATATTTTAAGCATGACTTGGTACCAAGTTAATACCAATGTGTTGCTGACTCTAAAGAGTGTCACATAAATCTGATGGCAAACAATTCCCTCTTGCTACTGAGAGGGGAAAAAAAGGCATATTGATTCAAATTCCAGCAGGACTAGAACAGTGGTCTATAAAATGACCCTGTGTGGTGTCTCAAAATTTATTTTTCTTCATATCTTTGTTCCTGGAAAATAATTTCCTCTACCTTTATTCGCCTCTGCAAAATTGCTCTTTCAAAGTTGGTCGGGAGAAATGCATCCATTTTCTTCATCAAAACCATTACAGCAGGCTGAAGTATTTAGGGAACAGTACTGCAATTCACTTTGAAATGCATCACAAAAATAAGATGGATTGATGCACAGATAGAAGAATGGATAGAGGGATAGATATGGGAGAAAGAAAATGTAATAAAATGTTCGTGGTAAAATCTGGGAGGATGATATTTAGGTGTTCGCTGAAAAATTCAGACTTTGTTGTATTTTTAAAAATTTTCATAATAAAATGGGGGAAAATGTTAAAAGGGAAAGAGTCAATTCCCCAGTCTCCTACTTCATTAGATAGCACCAACCCTCCAGCATGCCTCGGTATTTGCTCTCCACTGATGTGCAAATGGACAAGCCTTCATGTTGCAAGGGTGTAATTAGGGCACCAGTTTAGAAATTTGCCAGCCAGTGTTTAAAGGGAACATTTTCTACTTTGTGCTGTGCTCATCAAAAGACAAGATGAAACGCACTCTTTGTCATGATATTTTTGCATTGTAACCTGATGAAGTTCAAATTCAGCTTGCTCCAGCAAGCTTTTGCAGGCTGAATCTGCTCTGAGTACCAGCAAAGCTCACCTTTGCAATGAGGAGAAGCCAAAAAGGATACAAATGCCTAGTATCTTTTTCTATAGGTGTCTATATATATATAACATATAAATCCTTGATAATAGAAGTGTAGATAGAAACAAATAAATTACAGCGATCCCGTAAGAAATCAAAATAACCAAGAATGAAAGAAGAATGTTAAGGAGTAAGAGATCAAACTGAGTGTGAATACTGTTTAGTCCATATAGATTCATATAATGGACTGAAAGAGGTCATTATCAAAGTTCACATAGTATCTAACATAATAATGAATATGAGACATATTCATATGATCTATAACAATGCATCACCTTCATTAAAGCCAGAAATATTCTTCTTCCCCTGAATTTCATGTCTGAAAGAGCATCTGCTATCTAGTTTGATGCCGAAGCCAGTTAGGGAGGGGTAAAAACATGTCTACTTTTAATTTTAGGGTCAATTATTGGTAATATAAGAACACATTACTTATCTTGTTACCTTTTGGAAAGCGATCGGCTTTCCCTGGCTCTCTGAAAATGCTTATTGTTATCAAAGACAGTGTCTAGACAAGAAATTGACCTTCTTATTATGACCTAGACTTGTCATTGCCACTTCTCTAACTGTACCTAGGGCAGAAATGGATATATAAAAAGCATGTCACATTAAAAAACTTTTTTTTTGAGAAGGATGTAGACCGTTATTCCTTCTTTTCTCTCTCACTCCTAAAAACTATTTGAGATCAATTCATTTTTATTCTTCCAACATAGAATAGTTTGTATTTTCCTTTTCCCCAAATAAATACCATTAAAAAAAAACTTGGACAAAGATTCCAGAAACATCCTGCAAGACAAGAAGACAAATATGAAAAAGAAAATTCAAACTTGGCCAGCTTCATGGTCATATGTTAAAATGTCAAAGACATTGTGTTTGATGGACAAAATTTTGGCCTAATTTTATTCCTCTGATAAACTTTAATGATTTGTCAGCCACAAGTGCCAGAATTGCTTTAGGATTTGGACTGTGTAGTTTTAAAAAAGAATCTAAATTTCTCTGTGTCGTAGGATTTGTCTGTTTTAAATTAAAATTTTAATACATTCTTAAAGGTGATTTTAATAAATAGATTTTTTCTTAGACTTGTATTCTATGTATTACATTTATTTATTATCATTTTAGATATTTATTTGATTTTCTGTCCTAAGCAATTTTTAAAACCTTAACTTCCAATTTATTACATCTTACATGGAATATTTAACATCTTCATCCAAGATATTTTAACCTCAGTTAGCTCTGTTCTTTTTATGAAATCCCTTTGTGTTTTCTTCCTCTCTATGTTATGTTCCAAAGACAGACTAAATTCTAAATGGTGAATGAATTTCCTAGGTGTTCATTTGTCATGAGCAAAGCCTTCACAAGGAGTATATTACTGATAATAGTATTAATAAAACAGTGTCAAATCCCTATAGTTTCTTTGGTGGTTTCTCAAAGGAGAACCAAAAATGGCAACACATTTTTGTTACAATTGTTCTTTGTAACATGTTCCTGAGTCTCTCTTGCTCGCTCTCTCCCACTCTCTCCTTCTTTTCTTTGTCTTTCTCTCTGGTTTTTGTCTCTTTCCTCTCTCTCCCTGTCTTTATCTCCCTCTCTCACTTTCTCTCAATAATTTTAGAACCATCTAAGAGAATTCATAATTTAAATATAAGCCAGGATTGTTCTCTCATGATGAAATGATGCATGAAAGCATCCATTATTATCCAGTAGTTATGTTATATTCTATATACGTATTTTCTCCAGTTTCTCAGAAAAATCAGACAGAGGCTTGAATCATCTGAGCAATTGTGTAAAATGTCCACCATGGTGCTAGTGAAGACATGCAAAGAATATAACCTAAAATTTGACAGAGACAGAGATTCTGGCTATACCTGATATCTGAACAGTCAAATATTTATTTTCTTTTCTCTAAAATGTCTAACTTTTTGGGGGGCTGGAGGGAAGTAGGTTGCAAAGGATGGTGTTGTTTTGCTTCTCCATGATTCTTCCAAAATATGCTCCTATTGTCTCAAGAAGAAAGAGGAAGAGGACAGAGAAGAGGGGGAGGGGCAGGAGGAGAAATAGGACAAGGAGAGAGAGGAGAACAATTATGATCGTTAAGATAATGAGTATTCAAAAAACTCTTGATTGTATTTGAAGGGCTTTCAAACAGTATACCTTATGGACCCTCCAAGAAAATTTTGAGATTTACATGTTATGTAAAGGGGTAAAAGAAAAGTGATAGAAGAACTGATAACTCATTCATAGAACATACAGGTATAACATTAGCCTAGAAACATAACAGCCCCTTTTATACATTTCAGTTGAATTCAGCTTTGACATCACCTTAACAGGTTTTTCTATAGTATTAAGCTAGGATAGACATCGATAATGATTGCAGCCTTGAATTTTTGATAAACAGGTATTTGCTGTTGTGATAATTTCAATACTTTGTTTTTTGCCACATATACAGGATAGCCCCACTCTTGACAATATAGCCTGAGTCATAATTTAGAAATGGGGTTGGCATAATCAGGAGTTGCCCACCCTCTTGCACCATTGTATCCATGGCAATAGAAGGTTGGCTCTTAAATGTGAGTGAACTGTGAACAGAAAGTCTCCATGGGTCCCTCCTCTTCTAAATGAGCTATTAGGAGACCATGACCAAGGCCACTGGCAGAGTAAATAAGGACTGAGGAACCGGCTGTAGGTGGCACCATCTGTGACAATCCAAAACCACCCTTTAACAATCTGCTAGGCAATTATGGAGCTGGATGAGGTACACTTGTAACAGTTCAAGTCATGAAAAATAGGATAGAGAAAAGTATTCATTTAATCTGCTTGGCAGTGGTTTAAAGTAAATCTTTATTCCAAATAATTTTGGTACTATCATAAGTTTGGATTGTCCTTTCAGAGCCCGAGACATGGTGGTATATATCACTTAGTACAATTTAAGCTGTTGTAAATTGAAAGAGGTTCAGAGCATATCAGCCCCATTCACGTTTGCATTTTCTTGCACTAGCAACATAAAGAGATGCCAAAATATTGTTAATTTCTTGAGGGTCTAGAGAGCTCAAGAGAGCTAAGTCTTCTCCAGTTCCATTCACTCTGTCTTCCACTACCCAATTGTGACTTCTCTTTTATAGACAGGAGAGGCTGTCATCTTAAAACTTCTGAAGAGTTTGTAACTCTGAGAGTGGATCATAAAATGTATGCCTTTTTTCTAAACCCAAGGAGAGGAAATTTTTCACATACATCTTGGACTTATCTGTATGAACAGGAAGGATTTGTCATGTGTTGATGTGTCTTTTTACATAATAGTAGTGATATAATTTCTAAATACCTTATAAGTTCTAATAAAGTTGGACTAGTGACATGAGATCATAATAGGAAGCAACAGAAATTGTCCCAGGTCCATTGTAATAATGACTAACTATAGCTTAATCAGGCACATTTGCAGATTAAATAAATAAAAATAAATAAATAAATAAATAAATAAATAAATAAAATTATGCACCAGCAATGGGACAAGAAGAAGGCAGGGCTGTCCCAGGAGGTTCAAAGCTATCTCAGGGAGCGATGGGCTGCTCCCGCTGAATACATCTTTCATGAAGTACTTCAAGGCAAATGGGTAGTTCATGCTACTGCAGAAATACGCTCCCTGGAGTCCTTACTGCTATGAAGTAATAATGCATATTTTGTCTCTCAACTTTGAAATCTTAACCAAAAGAGTAGAAAGTCTCTGAGTTTCTGAGCTTTTCTGGGGAGAGGTGAATCCAGAGGCATCTACCAACAGGAGATGTGAGAGTGGCCTCAAGTCCTGGTCTGGTTAATGTAAGTAAGGTGGGAGGTGCAGAGCAAGAGTTGGCCCAGAGCTCAAATCTTAGGTTTCCTTTCCACTGAAGTGTAAGCTCCTGGAGAACAGGACTGAATCTGTTTTCCTAAGCACTTCTTTCTTTCTTTCTTTCTTTCTTTCTTTCTTTCTTTCTTTTTTTCTTTCGTTCTTTCTTTATTTCTTTCGTTCGTTCGTTGGTTCATTTTTTCCTTCATTTGTTCATTCTACAAACATAATTTTTTTGTATGTCATAGGTACTTAAAAATACATGATTAATGAACAAATTGAATGGTGAATGAATTGCCCAAACATTGAATGTGTAGCCTTCAAGAACTCAATGTTCCTTGGTTACCTCACCTGATGAATCATGGATTGTGCTTCTCAAATCTCTGAGGATCCTAAAAATTGCGTATTCTGTGATTCTGTTTCCCTCATAGGCACTTATAGGCAAGAATGGATGATGGAGTGCACAGGGGTGAAGGGCAGTGAAATAAAGAGAAAAGGAAGGAGAAAGATGAGCAGATTTTTCCCAGAAGACCACAAGCTCTCAACTACAAGACAGGGTGATTATATTTAGAGGGAAATTCTCACATTCTCTTCTCTGTTGTCACTGCAGGGATGCGGCTCCTCCAATGTTACACTATTTACTGCAAAGCTGGTTTCCAGGGCTTCACTTCAACAGCCCCACTATGCAAGAGGGAAAAGCCATGTCCTTTTCTTTAAGACATGAACTAACTCTTATATTTCTTACAAATTTTTCTGAGATTGACCCAGTTCTTTCTTGTCATCTTCCTTAAACATGAAGAATGTCTACCATGCCCATCCCATTTAAGATCTACTTATTGTACTACTACTCAGGCTTTTCTTTTCTTTTCTTTTCTTTTCTTTCTTTTCAGTCTCTGATGCCCTTTAGAGCCCTTCCCAGCACCGAGGCAACAGTGCCCCATCTGCTTTATTTTGGTTGATGACAAAGCTATAAAAATAAAATGTAATTAAGTAGTAGTGTTACTTAAAGGATCCCAATATTGTTAGTATCAATTAAACATTTACCGGATTTTTTTTTTCTGATGGGAAAGGGGAAAACTTCATTAGTCACCAACCGTGGCAGGGGTTGTGTGGTGGCTGAAACCAACGGGCGGTGGAGCCAATCAAAACCTGGTTTCAAATTCAGGACTTTCTATTTACCAGCCATGCAACCTAAGCAAGATTCTTAAACCTCATGAGCTTTAGTTTCCTCCCTTGCAATGCGGGAGCATAATAACTTCTCCATAATTGCTCTGCAGAATTCTGTGTCTAACATTAGTATGCACGCTGTGTGTACTAGACCCCTACCATCACTTCTTCCCTGCTGTTCCTGAACTCTTTTCTTGTGCTGTGGCAAGACAGGGGTAAGCATAAACCAGAGATGTTGAGAAGTGACATAATTGAAAGTCAGTCATGATAGCTATGGAACTAGTGTTCAACAGGTGGAAAAATGTGTGAAATTAGGTGGTTAATGCCTAAAAGTTCAAGATTGTTTCTCATAATCTTTAAGTATCTCCCTCAAAACCAAATCTCAATGGAGTGCATCCAGAGTACACCAAACACTTTTACACCATCTCTTACATTCCACTAATGTTTAGCTCATGTAGAGTTAGATATCATGTTTGGCACTTACTGGAGCCATTTATTTTGGAGATAACTAAAAAATTATAATCCTTGTTCTAAAGAGTTCAAGAGGAGAAACTAGGATGACATATATGCAATAAATCATGGTACCATGTATTAATGGCTATCATAAAAGTATGAAAAAAGTGTCACAGAAGGTTGAATTAATTTAACCTTTCAAATTCTCAGTTAAAATGACAGTTGGAAGAATAGACACATTAGGACAAAAATAACTTATACCACCAATTTGCATAAATGTACTTGGAAATGATAAAACCTAAGCCAGCCAGATTAATGGCCATCAAACTGGTCAATAATGTAGGGTCAATGCCAAATAAAAAGGATGCTAAAGATCCATGAGAAGTATGGCTTGTTATTATGCCTAAGTTTTTCCTCTTCAACATTCCTTTAACAATGTCCATTAATTACTCTTTATGATATTGTGTTAAGAGTGATAAGTATAATTATGCAAAAGCAAGATTTTGAAATACCAAGGTTTTTAGGGCCTTTCATAAGAGATGGTCAATTTGAGACCTAAGTACTTCCTCAGAGACAGGTTCACTAATCAGTTCTTGATATTACATCTTAGGAGACCCCTCTAGTTAAGAGTATAAATAGCAGATTCAGTAATGACCTGGAGTCCCAGTTCCATTCTTTAGGAGCTGGGTGACTTTGGAAGAGTTACTGAACTTCTCCGAGATCCCAACTTCTTCATTGATTCAAAGGTGTTGATGCATTTCCCTAAAGTGTTGTTTTAATGTTGGAATGAATTAATGCTTATAAACCCTTGGAAAACAATAAAGGCTCAATAAGCAGCAACTATAGTTGTAGCTGTTATACTTACTTTTTGGAAACAATGGCCGTGTTGGGACCAAAGGATGGGACCAGCTAAGGAAGGCTCAGAGAAGAATTGGGAGGTGCCCCTTAAGGTAGAAGGAAACTAACATGAGTTATTGTTAGGGGCGACGTTTTGCCAAGCCCTTTATGTTCTGAATTTTAAATTGTTTTCCATGTATTCCTCATAATAACTTTGCAAAGCAACAACCAGAGCTAATGCCTAGGCCCAGGCTCTTTCCTTGAAAACACGGCAGCTTCCATGCACTGGAACAGGTACTGCTGAGAGAGTGGTCACTACTGCAGTGGTTTAATTGTAGGAAAACCAGAGTAGGGGTTCTCAGGAACCCAACCTGGTGGCCAGAGGTCTAACTTCTGGAAGTCCCTCAATGAGGGTGAGATGTCAGCTGTTGAGTGGAGCTCAGGGAAGTCTCCAGGAGAGGAATGCAAAACCGGAGCAGAACATGACCTTCATTTGCCCCCAGACTAGAGGCCTAGGGAGAAAGTTAGGCCCCAGTCTTAGGCAACTATTAGAAATCCAGGAATAACAGCAAAATACAAGGGCAGGTGGCAATGCAGAGAGGCATATTGGAACTGAGAGCCCAGAATATTAGCAAGGAACATTAGCAAGCTAACTGGACACAACCAAGTAGGGTTGTTATATTATTTTACTTACAGCCACTGCAACTCCATGTTAGTTATCAATGTATTGCCTCTCACCTCCAAGTGCACCCTTTGACATATATGATAAACAGTGAAAATCCTTTAAATATGTCTTCTTTAAAGTGAACGTAATGTTTATCTTGCTCAGTAAATGGCACTGGACGTGCTGGGAGACGAAGAGACTTTACTTTACAGTGCTGTCTGGAAAGCATGGCATCTGGGTGGAAGAAAGAACACCCAGTAGAGAGCCTGGTGCCGAAACAGGTCCTCTGTGATCTTACAGTTATTCTTGGATCATAATTAATAATTCTTTATATAAAACTTCTCCTGTTAAGCCTCCATAGGGTTTCTTTCACCTGACTGGACCTATACTGCAACAGCCCCTTTGACCATATGAAATTTGACCGGAAGCTCAATATGTTAGAATAACATCCAAACGCTGCATTATAATGTATAAAACCCATGTGACCTCAATCCCACCTTCCCTTCCAACATATATTACCTTCCCCTGGTTCCTGAATATGCTAAGTTTCCTTTCTGGCTAACCCTCTACAGTGGTCAGATGGTAGTGGTCTACTATCTACCTAGAAAATTCTCTTCCTGATCATTCTAGCAGAGCCACTACTCCTCTCTACTGTAGCACCATAACTAAGGCAGTTTTTCAAGTCACTGTTTATAAGTGATTTATTAATATTGTCCCAGAATCACCACTTACCAAAATTTTTTTGCTAATTCTTTCCCCCACCCTCACCTTCCACCTGCATTCTCCAGCCCTTATCCAAAAGGACAGAGACAATGCCTGTCATTTCCGACACCATCAGCATTTAACACAGTCCCGGATCCTGGAGGGGCTCAGTAAACATTTGTTAGATGAATGAATGATAAATGTAGAGCTCTGATGGAAGCTTCCACGCCTAGGTCAGCCCTCTTTCCTCTCCCGACACTACTCTTCTGTGGCCACTAAGGCATCTTAGTGAGGTCCCAGGGCTCTCAGGAACTTTCCTAGGGCAGGTGACAAGGGCTCCTTAATCGCACTCTCCTCTAAAAAAGTCCTGATAGTTCCGGGCACCTGCATGGCTCAGTAGGTTAAGCATCTGACTCTTGATTTCAGCTCAGGTCATGATCTCATGATTCATGAGTTCAAGACTGTCACCGGACGCCATGCTGACAGTGCAGAACCTGCTTGTTATTCTCTCCTTCTCCCTCTCTCTCTGCTCCTCCCCTGCTTGCTCTCTCTCCTCTAATATAAATACATAAACTTAAAAAAAAAAGAAAAGAAATCATGAGACAAGTCTCCAACCTAACAGCCAACTCTGAAGAGCAGAAGATGCAGAGCCTGGGCGCTGGGCTGCACCAGAAGTTTCCCAGGGGTTATGTTGAAGGACTAGAGTCTAACTCTTGCTTCTCACTGTGGTACACAGCCTGCTCACTGCTATAAACAAGAGATAGAGTACATGTGTCATTGCTTTTCATTTTAGTATTATTATATTTTTGTCAATGGGGTATTTTAGAGTAAAATACCTCTAAACCCAGAATCCTAAGTTCCTAGAGCAGAAGAGTGTTGGCATTGCCTAGTGCAGCCTCCTACTTGACTTACATTTTGATCATCCTGGGAACAATAACAATTACTTATTTCAAACAATAGTGGAATGGAGACCTTCACCTGCCCTCCGGCTTAGTGAGGAGAAGGTTCTCATGGCTGTTCTGGGGTGGGGGTAAAAGGGTCACTTCAATAGCAAAAGTAACTCTCATCACAAAGAACGTAAAAACCTGAACTGTCAGGATGTCAGGAAGAGAGAGAAGGAGTGGAATGAAGCCATGCAGCCCTTTGGGCAAGCCCTGAAGGGAGGCCTTAAAAAACTTGTAAAATCAGGGGCACCTCTTGGCCACCCTCACAACCCTCCAGGCAGGCTCTGAGTTCTGAACCCAGAGGCAATGTAAGAATCACAGAAAAAGATAGCCAGGGTATGAAAGGCAGAGTGTGGAACCAGAGTTTTCTGAACTAAAGCTATGATTGCACTTTCTACTTCTCAGGAGATGCTCTCTGTGAAACTCACCTTTTCAGAAATTGTCCTTCTCTGCAAAAGAAGGTCCAAGACAGTGAGTCTCAGAAGTCTGCAATTTATAGGGCTGCCTGGATGGCTCAGTCAGCTACGCATCCTGTTCTTGACTTCAGCTCAGGTCATGGTCTCACAGACTGTGGGTTTGAACCCTGCATCTGGCTCTATGCTGAGAGCATGGAGCCTGCTTGGGATTCTCTCTCCCCCTCTCGCTGCCCTCCCCACCCTGCTCATACTTTCTCTCATCCTCAAAATAAATAAACTTAAAAATAATTAAAAAAAGAAATCTATGATTTATTAATCAACTATGTAATATCAAGCAGTTGATATTTTCTTGGTGGCTGTAATTTCTCAGCCCTATTCATGGACATCCATAGATTAACTATGGTATTTATAATGACACAGATTTGACTTACAAATTAGATAATTATTTAAAGCAGAGTAAAGAAAAAGCATAATTTTTTTTCTTTTTGCCATAGCTATCAAGTATAGCTTTAGGCAGTTCATATGAGATGCAACATGATGTCCTTAATAGCTTTGCTTCCTTTGATGATAATGACATAATTATTCCTAATTATTAGCAAGGATAATAGCTAGCATTCATTGATCACCATGGGCCAGACACCGTACTTCACTGTTTACGCACATAAGTCTCACAAGAATCCAAGGAGGCAGACAGTATTACTCTTGCCATTTATCAGATGAGAAAACTGAGACTTGAGGAAACGAAGTAATATAGCCAAGGTCTGACAATGAACAGGTGGTAACACTGCAGTGTAAACCCTATGTCGCTGCCTGTACTCGGGAAACCCATTAATCTTCTTGACATACCTCTCCAGTCATGCAGTCAGGAAATGGGAATTCTAGGCACAGTACATGCATGAATTCAGAAGTATATGAAAGCCCAGTGCAGTAAGAAGGAATACCATCTGGCTAACAAGTAGTATCTGAGGAGTCAGTGCAAAGTAGGGGACTGAAGAGGCGATCAGGAGCCAGATTTTGCAGATGTGTAAGCATGAAAAGTGTTCAATTTTTACCCTACAGGCAATTGGGATATTTTGCATTTTGAGCAAGGCAATGTGATATTTAAACTTTACATTTGGAAAAGTTGCTGCATTGGAAAGAAGGAAAATTGGATACCGGAAGTAGAGTAAAAAGGGTGTTGAAATGCTCTGGCTAGGACATGGTAAGAACCTGAATTAAGACAATGTCTATGGGAATGGAGACCAATAGACCCAATAGGCATCTGAAAAACGTAGACTCAACCAAACTTTGTGATTGCTTTGATACAGGAGAGTGGAAAGGAAAAGAATCAAGGGTAACTGTCAGGTTTTCAATTTGGACAGAAAGGGGGGCATTAGAGGGATTTGAAGCGATGCCTTATTTTGCAGCAAAGTGGGAAGCTGATAGGTTCTATTTAGGACATAATGCGTTTGGGATGTTTATTTCCTCCAGGTCAGTGAAGACAGAAAAATGGGATCAAATATTAGTACAGCAAAAGCAGGGAACCATTTATGTTCACACAAACAATTGTGATCTCAATAGGTATCATTTGCATTTTGTTTTCAGAAAATGCCCATGTCTCTAAAACCCCATGTAGCTTTTAAAGACTGGATGAGGAAGTAAACTTATGAAGAGCAAAACACCCTTGTAATATAGTAAACAATTTGTTCTGACTTAAATGAAAACAAGTAAAAGGTTAAAAATAATCACGCTGTGCACCCCTCAACGAGCCACAGCAAGCAAAATGCATTTGGTCGTGGTGGGGTGGCGATAAAGTGTTCAAAAGCACCATAAAAGTAGAATTCTCCAAAAAGTGATGCAGGTGTCTAGGCCAAATGCAAATAAAGAAGTATGCAAATTGAGCTATACTTGACTACAAAATCAGATGCTTAAGAACATTTCAAGAAAGTGAAGTTTAGTCTCACAAAATTCACCCGGTCTTCATTATAATACGTTTCCCATTTGTGCCATTCATTCAATATACTAAATGCATGATGGGGCTCCAGTTAAGTAGATGAAGAAGCCGATTATGCTGCATTAAATGTATTCACCTCAATTTTAGCAAGACCTTTTTTCTTTAAAAGGATTATTAAACCAAGAAAAGTAGAAGGTATAATGGAAAATAAAATATACTTTGGTGATGTGATAACATGATTAGGAAATAGAATGGCTTCATGATATCATGTAAGGACATATGTTCTCACACACTTGATTTAAACAACTAAAAAATATATTTCAGTTTCATTAAATGAAAATTTTAAAAAATTGCTTGTATGCTGTACTTGACACCTTTGTGTACATTAGTTCACCCCGAGACTATATTTCTCTTAAAATGCCAATTTTTATTATCAAGTTATGTTTTTGTTTCCCTTTAGAATATAGAGGACACTCGATTACTAAGAAAAAAATATCAGAAAGAATACTCTTGCGGGTGTTTAGAAGACTTGCTTCTGCCATTAAGAATGAATGCCATCACCCTCCTACACTGTTGGTGGGAATGTAAACTGGTACAGCCCCTCTGGAAAACAGTGTGGAGGTTCCTCAGGAAACTAACAACAGAACTCCCCTATGACCCAGCAATAGCACTGCTAGGAATTTACCCAAGGGATACAGAAATGCTGATGCATAGGGGCACATGGACCCCAATATTCATAGCAGCACTCTCCACAATAGCTAAAACATGGAAAGAGCCTAAGTGTCCATCAAATGATGAATGGATCAAGAAGATGTGGTTTATCTATACCATGGAATACTCCATGGTAATGAGAAACCATGAAATCTGACCATATGTAGCAACATGGATGGACCTTGAGGGTGTTATGCTAAGTGAAATAAGTCAGGCAGACAGGGACAAATATCATATGTTTGCACATATAGGAAGATTAGGAGGAACTTAACAGAGGAACAAGGGGGAGAAGAAGGGGGGAAATGGTGGGGGAAAGGGAGAGAGGCAAACCATGAGAGACTCTTGAATGCTGAAAAAAACTGAGGACTGATGGATGTTGAGGGGAGGGGGGATGGGCATGGAGGAGGACACTTGTGGGGATGAGCACTGGGTGTTATGAGGCAACTAATTTGTCAATAAACTATTTGTAAAAAAAAAAAAATGAATGCCATCAACAAATGCCTTCATTAATACCCTAAAATGAAGATGTTGAATTACATTATAAGATGTCTAAGTCTCTACCAGCTCTTAAAAATATACACCGCTGGGAAGAACTGGTTGGGTGCTATAATTTGAACTTGCCCTCAATCAGCTTCTATTTAAAGCTGGAAAAAACAGGTGTAATGACCAGCATTCTCAAATTATCTATCTGAACATACTTATGACTTTATGATTTCAGATGAATTGTATTGTACACTCATCAAATCTACCTAAAGTTCAGTAGTTTGTAATACAGTACATCTCATTTGTTTCTAAATGAGCCCCAAAGAGAAGTAGACACAGAAGATAATGATTGACAAGAAAAGAGAATTTCAGCCATATATCACCACTGTCATAATTTTATGTGGTGTGAATAGCCTAGCCTACGTACTTGGAGAATGCACTTTTCATACAGTATGTTTTTCTTTTAATTAGAAAGCACACTCCTTTGGGGCGCCTGGGTGGCTTAGTCGGTTGAGCGTCCGACTTTCGCTTGGGTCATGATCTCGCGGTTCGTGGGTTCCAGCCCCGCGTCAGGCTTCTGTGCTGACTGCCAGCTCGGAGCCTGGAGCCTGTTTCAGTCTGTGACTCCCTCTCTCTCTGACCCTCCCCTGCTCACGCTGTCTCTCTCTCTCTCCTAGAAATAAATAAAACATTAAAAAAAAAAAAAGAAAGCACACTCTTTAAATAGGACTTAGGACTAACTGCTTTCATTTGTGATGGGTAAAAGAGAATTTTATTATGGGTAGCATCCCGTTTTAAAAATTGATTCTAGGGGCACCTGGGTGGCTTAGTCGGTTGAGCGTCCGACTTTCGCTTGGGTCATGATCTCGCGGTTCGTGGGTTCCAGCCCCGCGTCAGGCTTCTGTGCTGACTGCCAGCTCGGAGCCTGGAGCCTGTTTCAGTCTGTGACTCCCTCTCTCTCTGACCCTCCCCTGCTCACGCTGTCTCTCTCTCTCTCCTAGAAATAAATAAAACATTAAAAAAATTAAAAATTGATTCTAATCCCTATAGCAATGATAACAGTTTATGGTGTACTATGTCCTATTTTATAATATTTAAGAGGGCAGTTACAATAAATGCAAAAGCATTTGTAAAACACACAGAACAAACAACTGACCCGAGTTCACATTATTCCTAACAGTCAAGATTTGCTGATTTTTCCCATTTTTCAAATATTGGGGGACACTTCCAGACACATGGATAGGTTCTCTTCTTCCTTTTTCTTCACTGTCTTCTTTGGAACAATCTAACTAATCTTTAATTTATGGCTCACTTTTTCTCTCATGTTTTCTGACTTTTTATGCTCTACATTTTGGGATTTTTGTTTGTTTCTAAACATTGTCTTCCAACCCTTCTATTGATCTCTTTCTGTTTTGACAATTATGTTTTCAATGTCCAGGAGCTTTTGCTTGTTTCAGAAGGATGACTCCTTTTTAATAGCATATTAAAATACAGTATGGTGCACCTGGGTGGCTCAGTTGGTTAAGCATCTGACTTTGGCTCAGGTCATGATCTCCTGGTTCATGAGATCAAGCCCCGCATTGGGTGGGTGAGTTTGAACTTGGCAGCAGACTCTGTGCTGACAGCTCAGAGCCTGGAGCCTGATTCAGATTCTGTGTCTGCCTCTCTTTCTGCCCCTGTCCTACTCGTGTTCTGTCTCTCTCTCTCTTTTTCTCTCTCAAAAAATGAATAAACCTTAAAAAAATTTAATCTGGTAAAGAAAAGTAGTTGATTTTATTTTATGGGTATAACATTTCTTTGAAATTTTATAAATATTGACTAGACTTTTATACAGTCTCTGTTTCTGAATCACCTCATTTTCCTTTTGATAAGTTTTTCCATTTCCGTGAATTATTTCTCAAAGTCCTGATGATCCTTTGTTATCTTTTGACATTTAAAATATAGACAACAGAAAGCTTTCCTGAGGAGTCTGTAGGCTTGGGTGGAGTTTATTTGATGGATGCTTTAATTTAGCATAAGTAAGTCTGAGCTCACCATTATACTGCTGGCACCCTCCCTAAGATGCTAAAATGTGAAGGGTTTTTCTCTAGGTCATTGGATTCACATTATTTATATTATTTTCTTCTAATAATACCTTCAAGTTATACAGGAAAAATACAAAACCCCAAACTTTTGTATTTCATCCTTTTTTGTTTTGACTGAGAAACAGTTTGTAGTCAAGTATTTTTCAGACAGTTATAGGAAAGAGGTCTTTCAGCCATTGGATATGCAGACCTAGTATTAACACCTCTTATTTTTTTACCTACTTCTATGTTGTGTCCACTGGTCAGAGTTCTCTGATAGAAAGGTCCATTTTCTCTTCTGACCACAGCAATCTCACTGGTGATGCTGTAAGCTGATGCTCTTACACTTCGTGTCTCATGCAATGTTCTTCCATCTGTGTTTTGTCTTCCAGGAATTGGTTGAAATCTGTAGATAGATGGTATCCACTTTTTGGTTTTAGAATTCTACCATTTTAATAAAATTTATATTTATTTTAATGAGCACAGGTTAAGCATTAAGACCGAATCTACTTTAGGTATAGCCTCCTTCTATAAGCCAATTTCCTTCAGGATAAGGAGACCTTCATGTAGGCGCTGAATGTTAGAAATGAGCCCTAACACTTATGTTCACAATTCACCATGCGCAGGAAAGCAAGTGGGTTGCTTCCTGATTCAAGTCTTATAATTTCTGTTGAAATTCCAACTAATTCCTACAACAGTCTTGTGATAAGTTTCATGTTTTCTGGTTATTTGCAGTCCAAATATGATTGACATACCCTGAGATCAGTCTAGGATGAGCTTTTCTGATAAGAAATATTTACTATCCTTTTTTGCTATACTCTCTTCAGAATTAACTCTTCTATTCTGGTTATTTGCAGTCCAAATATGATTGACATACCCTGACACCAGTCTAGGATGAGCTTTCCTGATAAGAAATATTTACTATCCTTTTTTTCTATTAAATTGCTGTCTTTAGTCCTCTCCATTTCTTTGCAAGATCCATATTTCCATCTGGTAAAATCTTCTTTCTTTTCTAAGAACTTCTTTTAACACTTCTACTGCAAATCTGCTGGTGATAGAGATTTTCCAACCTTATGTTTCAATGTCTTTAAAGGTATTTTAACTCAGTCTAGGATTCTTTTTAATAATTTATTGTCAAGTTGGTTTCCATATAAAACCCAGTCCTCATCCCCACAAGTGCCCTCCTCCATGCCCATCACGCCCTGCCCCTGCCCCCAACCCCATCAGTCCTCAGCTTGTACGCCTCAGCATTCAAGAGTCTCTCATGGTTTAACTCGGTCTAGAATTCTAAATTGATGGTGTTCTTTTTTTCTTTCAGTACTTTAACAGATGTTGCTCTAAAATCTTCCTGCTTTCACTCATTCAGATGATAAACCTTCTGTAATACTTATCTTTGTTCCTCTGTACATCATGTGATTTCCCCCCCTCTGGCTACTTATGAAATTTTTCTCTTTATGATTGGTTTTGAACACCATTTGATTGATATGTATCTTGATGTAACTTTCTACATGTATCCTGTGATTGGGATTTGCCAAGCCTTGTTAGATCTATGGGCTTATAATTTTAATGAAATTTGGAAAATTTTCATCATTATTTCTTCAAATGTATTTTTCTTCCCATCAGCCTTTCAGAGACTCCAGTTACATATATATTAAGCCACTGGAAGTTGCCCCATAGCTTACTAATATTTACTAATATTTTTTTTTCTTTACTTTTTTTTTGTTTCTTTTTCTTTTGTAATAGTTATTCTTTGTTTCTGTTTTATTTGAATGGTTTCTATCATTATGCCTTCAAGTTCATCGATCTTTCTTTTGCAATGTCCAATCTGCCATTAATACCAGCCAGTATATTTTTCATCTCAGAAATTACAGTTTTTAACAGAAAGCTTTATTTTGCTCTGTATTGTATTTCTCACATGTTAACTTTTTATATTTATGAAATATAGATATAATAACTCTTTTTAGGTTCTTATCTGCTAATTCTAACACCCGTGTCAATACTGAGTTGGTTTTGACTGATTGATCAATATTCCTCCTTCTTCTATAACTAGTAATTTTGATTGAATGCCAAATATTGTGAATATTACCTTTTTGGAGCTAGATGATTTTGCATTTGTATAAATATTCTGGAGCTTTGTTTCAGAAGGCAGTTACGTTATATGGAAGTAGTTTGGTCCTTTTGTGTCTTGCTTTTAAGATTTCTTATATGAGATCAGAATAATGCTCAGTCTAGGACTAATATTTCTCACCCCTGAGGCAAGATCTCCTTAAGTACTCTACCCAATGCATATGATCTTGAGGTTTTCTAGTATGGCAGATGGGAACAAGCACTAGTCCAGCCATGTTTGACTGCTGAGCACAGCTGTGTCTAATCCTTATAGACGGCTCTTTTCATAGCTTTGGGAAGTTCCTCACATGCATAGGCATATCAGTATTCAGTTGAAATCTAGAGGAGAACCATCTACAGTTCTCTGGAGTATTCTTTCTGTCCAGTTCTGTCCTTTCCAGTCCTCTGTCCTGTGAACTCTAGCTGGTTTTCCCAGACTCTCAGATCTATCTCCTCAACTCAGGGAGTACACCGGACTCTATCTGGATCCTCCTTCCCTATGCTGTGGGAAGCCTCTCTCCTGACAGTAAGCTGGGATAATCATAGGATTCACATTGTTTCCTCTCAGGGACCACTGAACCTCATTGCCTGATGTCCAGTGTCCCACAAAACATCGTTTCATATATCTTATCCATCTGTTTGCTGTTGTTTCAGGCAGGAAGATAAATGTGATCTTGGTTACTATATCTTAAGCTATTAAATTATGTTTCTCATGGTACCTGGAGGCCATGGAAGCCCCCAGAGGGGATGACAGTGTGGAATGTGGCACAAGAGCAACAGAAATTACGGACATAAAGAAATCAAAAGGACTGTGAAAAAGGGGAACTTTGAATTAAAGTCACCCAGATGTATGACTAATGGCCTCAGGAGTCTAAGGAGAGGAGAAAACCACAAAATCTGGGATTTAAGAACATCTCAATATTCTGGAAGCCTAGAAGGATGGGGCTCACAGTCTAAAATAGGTTTCTTTGTGCAAATTAAGAACAAATTCTACTTGGTGATAGCACTTTTAGGGTATGAAGCATGATAGATAGATGATAGATAGATAGATGATAGATAGATAGATAGATAGATAGATAGATAGATAGATAGATAGGCAGATAAAAATAGTTAATATTTATAGAGTTCTTAGCTGGGCATCATTACTGTTCATGTGATCTTTTTAACAACGTTATGATGTAGAAACTAATAGTATTCCCATTGTGTATATGAGAAAACTAAAGTACAGAGATTAAACTTTTGTCCACATTCACATAAATATTGAATAGAAGAACTTGATTTGAAGTCATGTAGTATTGCTCTAAAGCCTAGATTCTTAGCCTTCCCACACTCTATCCACTCTCTAGCTAGATAAGTAGAGAAACACACAGTTTTTATGTCTAGAAGGAGCAGCTAATTTTTCACATCATATCCTGAGTATTCTGCAGTAAAATAGGATCATTCTACTTTTAATTTTAGCTTCTAACTCCTATCCTTTTGTGGAATCTTCCCTTTTAAGAAACAGACATGTTTGGTCACCTGGGTGGCTCAGTTGGTTAAGCTTCTGACTTTGGCTCAGGTCATGATCTCACAGTTCCTGAGTTGGAGCCCAACATCTGACTCTGTGCTGACAGCTTGGAGACTAGAGCCTGCTTTGGATTCTGTCTCTCTCTATCTGCCGTGCCCCAGCTCATGCTGTCTCTCTCTCTCTCTCTCTCTCTCTCTTCCTCTCTCTCTCTCAGTCTCTCTCTCTTTCTCTCAAAAATAAATACACATTTTAAAAAATTTTAAAAAAATTTCTTTAATGAAACAGGCATGTTGATTAGGTTTGAAGTGAGAAAGAAACTCAGAGACCTCAGAAGAGATGGTTCAAAATGCAGCAGCAAGTGGACATATAAGAGCCCTATTTTCTAGAAGACAAAGTTGAGGGTTCCTGAAAATGTATTTATAGCACATGTTCAGAAAGTATGTGTCACAGTGATTCCCACTATTTTAGAGTTATAAGACCGTATCATTTTATTTGAATCTCAGAGCACTGTGCAACATTAAATAAATTAAGGTGATATAAAATTAAAAATTTTACTAAGAAATTAAGAGAAGGTAACTTTTGTGATAATTGATGATACACTATGGTATTGATATCACTGGAATTTCAAATTATTTATAAAATTAGAATATCTTTAAGAGTTCATTGCAATGTAATTTGTCTATTTAAATGATGACTCATATCTGTACATAGAGGAAAACACTTTAATTATAACTTCCTCAAACTGATTAACACACCTCTTGCTATAACTACTTAGCCCAAGATAAACAGAAGTTTTATAATTTATAATGGTGTTTCTTCTTCCAGATATGTCTACACCAGTGGGTGGGACTGCTTGAGAGTATGTTACAGAGCAGCTCTATCAATGGCTCTGCTCATGAACTCTGAGTGTCCTCAGGCTTGGTCCTCTAGCCTCTTCTCTTCTTTATCTCTACTCATCCCATTGGCGATACCATCCAATCTCATGGTACTAATACCAATTTTATATTGAAGATCCCCCAGGGTTTATCTTTTGCCATGACTTCTCCCTGACCCTTCTATCAAACTGCCTCATTAGTCTTCCATTTGGATGCCCAACACACAACTCAAACCTGACATGTACAAACTACACACTTGAGCTTCTGCCCAAATCCACTCTCTCCCATCTTCTGCATCTCAGTGAATGATAACTGAATCCCAATGGATTCTCAAGACAAACACTCTAAGGGCTGAAACTTTCAGTTTCTCTCTCCATCTGACATTCTACTTTGAATGCATGAGAAAATCCTTGGTATCTGACCATTTTTCACCTTCTATGTTGCTACCCAAGCAGAGAACATATCTACACTGGATTATTACAGTGTCACCCCAGGGATCTCCTTGATGTCACCTTTGTTCTCTTACAACCTGTAAAAGAGTAGCCAGAGTGATCCTGTTATAAAAAATGGCAGAGTTTGCCCATTTCTGCTCAAACCCTTTAACGGCTTCCCTCTCACTTAGAGCAAATGCAGATGTCCTTACAATGGCATACAAAGCATTAAAACAAATGGGCCTTCTCTCACCTTTCATATTTCATCTTCCGCAGGAGCGCTTCCAGCAGAATATAATTGAGCCACATGAAAGCCACAAGTGCAATGTAAAACTTTCTGGAAAAAGTTTTTAAAAAAAGTAGACAAAATCAAGTGTAATAATACATTTTATTTGATACAATATATCCAAAATATTATCTTTTCAACAGGTAATCAATAAAAATTATGTATGAGATATTTTACATTCCTTTTTTTTCATGGAGGTTCTGAAATTCAGTGTCTATTTTATGCTATAATTCATATTAATTCAGACTAGCCACATTCCAAGTGTTTAATGGCCATAAGTGGCCAGTGACTGCTGTAACGGACAGTGCAGTTTTACAATTTTTTCTTCTCATTTACTATGCTCCCATACACCAACATGTTCCTAAAGCTTTGTCTCTCTCACTTCCCCTCAATATAAATTCTTAGTGGCTTTAATGTTAGGGAACAAAATCCTAAGTACCTGAGGAGTACAAGGTTTGCACAGGGATCATCATGGTGCGTGGTGGAGAGGGTTTCCAGGCAAATTTTACAAGAGAAACTCATGAGCCATAGCCTGATTACCCACCTCAATTAGATGGAGAGAAGCGGGGGTAAAAGTGCAATAAGAACAAGATCATTAGGGGTCCCAAGGGACCAATCAGTTAACCATCCAATTTTGGCTCAGGTTATGATCTCACAGTTTGTGAGTTCAAGTCCTGCTTTGGCTCTGTATTGACATCTTGGAGCCTAGAGCCTGCTTCAGAGTCTCTCTCTCTCTCTCTCTCTGCCCCTACCCCGATTGCTTGCACACGTGCACTCTTTCTCTTCTCCTCTCTCTTTCGCTTTTTCTCTCAAAAATAAATAAATATCCAAAAAATATTTAGAACAAGATCATTAATGTAATGAAGTAGAAACAATCATAATAAGAATTTGGGGAGATTCTAGGATATTTTCAACATTTGGGGGGGTTCATGTTATCAGGAAATCCTCTTCACTTCTAAGGCCTTATTTTTTTTTAACCTTCTTTATACTTAATACTATGCTTGAGGAAATCAATCAATAAACATGAGTGAATAAATGAGAATCAAAGAAACCTGGCCCACAAGTATATGCACACTTTATATCATTTTTGTCCAAATTGCAAAATTTTGACAGTAACAGCCTGTAAATATAAGCAATAGTTGTAACAAAAATACACAGAGAAATTCAGAAATCATGATCTCTTAAAGGTAATGTCCCCTTACAGGGTACTATGTGCTAATCAGCAGAGTGAAATCTGTGGATTCTGAACAAGTTGAACATATGCATGAAAAACATTTCTAATTTTTGTATTATTAAGATTTTATAAGACATGTAATGATTCTTTGGCATACTCTGTTACAATGCTCATTATAAAACCTGCAAAAAAAGGGATTAAAATAAATCTCAGATGTCAACACAATCTCCTGGGCAATTCTTCACTAGACCAAATGATGCCATCCACGACTGCATTATCTATGAAGCTGAGAATGGCTAATGAGGCCCATCTATTGTGATAAAACCTGGGCTATGTTGAAAGGCTTTTTCTCTCATCCCAGCTAAGGGCTGTACCCACTCACGCCTGTGAAGAGAGCTTCGCTTTTACAGTAGTTAAAGGCAATAGTGAGAACAGCAGCTGTGTTCTGGACCAGAAGATGTGAAATTCAAAGCATCCTCCAAGCTATATGGACAAATCTTACAGTTCAATATCAGCTTCATGAGGGTATAAGGGTCTTTGTCCTTTCTGCTCACTCATATTGTCCAGGATGGTACCCAACACACAGTAAAAGCTCAAAAAATAAATACAATAAATATACATAGCTGGATACACACAATACATATATATTCTAACATCATTAAAATAAACATTAAACGTTTGTTTATGTCACCAAAACCCATCACATGTATCTTCTAATCATCCTACCACCTGGGCCTTATGTCTGTAATTTCTTAGAAAACACTGAACAGTACGATTTTAAATACCATTTTTAGCTCCTGTATTTAGTGACTTGTTTATTCTGTTACATTCAGACACCTACTATGGTTTCAGATGTCTCTAAATAGCATCCCAGTTATTTGTGTTTTCATCTATAATTATTTTCTCAACAAGGGTTTTTTAAATCCCTATGTAGTTTTTAAAGAAAACAACAGCATTTGAAAAATGTAACTTCTCTTTCCCTGACTGGAAAATTCTATAATGTGTCCTTAGAATGGACACAAGTAAAGACATGAATCTATCAGTAGGAATATGGAGGCAGAATGGTTCAGAGACAGCACAAAGGAGTGAGCATTAATTTCAGCTCTGTTCCTAACTCTGTCCCTAACTGAGGGAATCTAGGCAAAGTTTTTGTTGGTGGTGGTGGTGATGGTGGTGGTGGTATTTTTTTGTTTGTTTGTTTGTTGCCTTCTTGGTCTTCAGTTTCTTATAAATACATTTAGAGAATTGGGTTTGGGGTGGGCCCCTATCATTTTTTCACTTAACCAACTGAGCCACTTAGACATCCCCCCCCCCCTCCGCAACAGTTTTTCAAACTCTGAACTTTTAGGATCCTAGGAAACTTACCCTAACCATATATATGTTGGCATGACTGGCTTTAAGAGAACTCAGGTAGAGGGGGTCCTGGGTGGCTTAGTCAGCTGAGCATCCAACTTTGGCTTAGGTCATGATCTCATCGCTCATGAGTTTGAGCCCTGCATTGGGCTCTGTGTTTACAGCTCAGGATTCTGTCATCTCCTTCCCTCTCTGCCCCTCCCCCTCTCATGCTCTGTCTCTCTGTCTCTCTCTCAAAATAAACATTAAAAAATAAAAATAAATAAAAAACTCAGCTAGAGATTGACAATGGGTCTGAGTGCAAGAAGACTATCAGAGTGTGCAAGGCTCTCCACCTTTTCCTTAATGAGTGAATACACCTGTATGATCAAGAGTACTGGTAGATAAATCTCTCTTCTACCATATAACATCTCTGGGGTCTAAAACTCACTTTATCTTCTCACTCATCCATAGAATGGAGAAACAAGACCTATCTTCATAATATTCATACCGTTAGATTGAAACAAACTTAAAGTATTTGCGACCATATCTAGAATATTGCAGAATATAACTGATAGCTTTTACTAGGGTTCTTATAGGAAAGCATCTAAAGTCAAATGATAGCACAGAGCCAATAAATAACCCATAACAGGAATAGAGACTTACCAAAAAGAGAGTACTGGTCCAAGTTGAACAAATGGCTATTCATGTCCTCTTCAGATTAAATTGCCATTGAAATGTCCTAAGACTTGCATCACCATTTATAAGATCTGACCCCAGATAGTTGTTTTCATGCCATTCCAAGTGGTAGATAAATGGAGAACTCCAAAACCAATATAGTGACAGACAACCTAGTGTTCTGTGCCCTCTGTGTTGTTCTTCTCTGTAAAATAGAGTGTTTGTGTACAAAGGGTACCCTTGGTTCCATGTTAAGACAACTATCCATATCTCACCTTATTTCCTAGATAAAGAACACAGTTGCTATTGTACAGTCATGGTCTCAAAGGCAAATCTTCTGTTTCACAGGCTGAATGGGCTATTTCCTGACATGTCTGATGACGTGCCTTGCATATCTAAGCATATCGACGATTTCATTTTACTGAGTGCAATAATCCCTATCAACAGCTCATCCTTGTTTTGATTATAAGATGCAGTTATTTAAAAAGCCAGGTATAAGCAAACTTATGTGCTCTTAGTGCTTCAGGGATTGGACTAGGTCCAAAATTAGGCAAGATGCAGAGTAGCTTCATAAATTTTAGCACTTCTTAAAATTGTCTCCTCACCAAAATGAGGCCATCTAAAACACTAAAAGCTCTCTCCCTTTCTTCCAAAAGAAAGAAGAAAGAAAGAAAGAAAGAAAGAAAGAAAGAAAGAAAGAAAGAAAGAAAGAAAGAAAGAAAAAGAAAAGAAAAAAGAAAAGAAAATACACAATTATATTCTATTTTAAACTCTAATTGAGTGCTCTTATATTCATAAGATGTTCCACTTTCCTTTAGAGACAATATTCTTATTAGTCAAACAAGCTGTCTAATCATTTAAGGGTAAGGCTTCTTCAAACCATATACCTTAGCTACCAAGCAAATGAGAGTGTAATTCTGTCTTTTTTTCCTAAGTGTATCTCAATTATGTACTTACATAAGCAATTATCAAATACTCAGGCTGAGAAATGATACCTCCTTGACTAAAGCAAGTCTAAAGACAACTTAAGTTAAGTCTGCTTATATTTTTTAAGTTAGTGTTCCTCCTGACCTAAATCCAGAGTGATAAAAATGAAAATAATAAACAAAAAAGAAACTAGGAAACTCATGATGAAAGGTCAAATACACTTGGTTAGGGAACTAGAAGGACGAGTGATTGAACACATTGGCTTTCAAACCAGGGAGAGTCATGTTGGATCTTAGCTGAATAACCTAATCTTTGGGCCTCTCTGTCTTTCAAATGGGAAAAATAACAGGATCTCTCTACAAGGGATGGAGTATGGATTACAGGAGATAATACATATAAGTGATTTCAACTATTCAGACAAAATAATCAATAGATATTCAATAGAATCGGCACTGGTATGATCAGGGAATAATTTCCAAGGATGAAATACACAAGATTTAATCTTCTGTTCTCCATTTCTTTCTCTATTCAATGGCCTAATGAGAAAAGGGAAAGGAAACTAGCATTTTCAGTGTATCTGCCATGTTTCAGGTGTTCCACGTAGATTATCTCAGCTAATCGTCATAAGCATCCACTTAGGGTAGGAGGCTTTATGTCCATTTTAATAAGGAAACTGGCTCAGAGAGAAAGACAATGGATGTAAAAATTCTGATGAAAGTCATCTGAAGAGAAAGAGGTAGAGATAGCCTGATATCAGATCTATAACTGACCAGCCCATACTTTTCTACTGCAAAAAATTCATGTGTACTTACACACACACACACACACACACACACCTGTTTCTGAGACAATTTGGAGATTTGTTTGGAGGGGTACTCAATTCACAGGCTTACACAATCTATAAATAGCAGCTTCTTCATTTAATCCTCAGAACACCCCTGTGAGGCACTATCATTATCTCTATTTTGTAAATGAGGAAATGAAAAGTCATAACGTAAGTAATGTGAAAAGTCAAAAGCTACTAAGTCATAGATTAGGGATTAAGACTGAGGTCTGTTTGATGCCAAGGTCCATATTATTTCTCCTCCACTGGGGCATCTTTTGGTGAAATTCAAGGATATTTCTAATAGAAATTCTTCATTAAAATGCATAAAAAACTTTACGTTTTAATCTCAACTTACTTTCTCTTGGAAAAATGAGCTGCCTCGTGGTAAAATTTTTCTTGTTCAATAAAAGTGATGAGAACTTGTTCTCTTTGAGCCGGGTGAAATGGATGAGTAACTGAGACGTGGGCATCCTGCTGGCTTATTTCTTGTGTATTAAGGCATCCAACAAAGGCTAAAGGTCTTATTTGATTTCAGCAGAATGTGGGATCCATGCTGCTCATTTGTCAGCTTCCTTCCTGTAGCAGCTCTTGTCCATACAACGAGGTCACAGTGTTGGCGATCCGAATGCTCACGACCTGCAAGGTGAACTTTAATATACCACATGTTTCAACTAGGAAATTTCAAATGAAACCTGCTCTTGGCTTTGTGTTTCCAAGCAGCTCATAGATCTTTTTTTTTTTTTCTGAAAACACTGGGTATAGAAGTGAGTTCACAATGGTTTCTTGGTAAATGGCCACAGAACCAAAGAGTAAAGCTGAAGCTTCTCTGATTGACATTCTAACAGAGTGAGCAATAGTCTCTAAAAGGCTACCCTTTGTAACACCTTTAAGGAGCTATAGCTGGGATTCTATTGCCTGCAAAAAATATAATCATAAATACCAAACTGTTATCAGTTATTGAACTAGCATCTTGGTGGCCAAGTAGGTTAGACCAAGGCCATCTTACAGAGATTTCCACAACTCGCAGTTTTCTTTCTTTTTTTTTAAACAAGATGCTGGGAAAATAAATTGAGATAAAAATATTAGCATCACCCCATATAACTATCCTTCTTTAAATCAGAAGCAATCAATTAGGGATATGAAGAGAAAAAAGCCAAATTGAGCTAAATATCCAAATACTAATTGGCCTTTTAAAGTCCTAGCCTCTTGAAGCTTTGTAATTTTAAAGATTTTACATTGAAATTATTTTGATTTTTTTAAATGCTGTGCTAAAAGTATTAACTAAAAAGCATTATCTTGGTTCTATATTTAAAGCTTGTCAGAGGAAACAAAGCTAATTATACACAGTATGCTGAAAAGTATGTCTTAACCATGAATCTGTTGTTTAAATGGAGAAAATACAAGTCTTCAACATGTCACTTTTCCCATCCTAAATCTCCATTAGAAATCCTAGCATTTCTGGATTCTATTTCCCAAAACGCCAGCAAAACTGATTAAACACATGTACAGGCACACATCACATCTAGGTATATTTGGGAGAACGGAGATGTTCTTAAATGTACAAATAAGAAACCCAGTGGTAGAGAAGAATAGAAAGATATATAGAAAAGCAAATGGTTCCTCTGAAGCACCAAGGTCATTCTAAATGACAAAGGTTTTGGTTTAACAGAATCTGGTTCAATTTATATAGTAGGCCCCTACTCTGGTTCTGGTGCTCATCACTTGTTAACTGGGACAGTGGCAACAACTTCTAGTCCCTCTTCCATCCAGCTGGCCCACCAGGCTGCTGCAAGAGATAGCCTCCCAAGATTCAAGTTACTTGTGGTAGTCCTCTCCTCAGAGGCTTTCCATGGGTTACCCCTATTGGCAGAATTATGTTCCATCTCTCTTTTGTGGAATTTATGGACCTTGAAGAGACTAATAATAGTATATCTCAGTATCAATCAAATCATACATTGCCTAGAAGATCAGTAGTACAGCCTGATGAGCAGTTGTTTTAGATCAAACCCAGAGATACTTCCAGCCATCCCTGTTGTTGTCCTGGGGACAGAGATTGTGATTAGGTTGCTGAATGTGGGAGCCAAGGCTTACAATCATGGTTGAAGGTATTCCATCTGTATTTCATTTTTTATAAGATTCATCTATAGGGCTCTTAACATAGGGATTCTCAGGTTCTGACCCCTCTCTCAAAAGTTCTGATTTGTTAAGTCTTGGATAAGATCCAGAAACCTGCATTTTAGAGCTCCAGATCATCCTGATGTAACCCAGCAACAAATTCACGTTTGGAATCACTCAGAATTCATGTTTGGGATCACTTGGAATTTATTCTCCTCATTTTATAGATGTAAAGACTAAGACTGAGAGTAGCAGAGTATCTTTCAAATGCTCATGCAGAAACCTGCTGTAAACCAGAAATGGAACCTGGCTCTCCCAAATCCTGGTTCTCCTCTGCCTGTGAGGCTTCCTGAGCTACAGAAATAAAGGGTGGCATAGAGCAGTCTCCGTGCAGCTTTCCTACATCCTCTCACTGATTCCACAAGGAATCAGTCACTGCACATCCACCTTTTGATGAGGACAAAATTTCACAGAAAAGCCTATTACAGGCTAATGCCAGAAAGTCGTCTCACAAAAGACATTTTTCTGGCTCATCTAATTCATCAATGTTCTCTGCCTCATTTATGCTGTCTGCAGAGTGGGGGACTGACTCTCATTCAATGGTCTGTTAGCATTACCAAAAGAATGGACAAAGATAAGAAATTCAGTCTCACCACTCAAACTACTTTGTGACAGATTTCCTGTAAATAACAATATATCTGTGCCTTTCTGTTACAAAATCAGCATCAAAGACAAAGTTGAAAAATCAGATTGTCAGTTCATAATTTAGCACCCTCATGAGAGAAGTTTATGCATTTTGTATAAATGCCTCAGAAGTTGACATTTATGTTTTGGGCCAGCTGAGATACATTTACCCTTAACTTGAGCTGAAATATATACCTGGAAATGAATTTGATGCTCGGATGAGATTCTTTCTCTGGCTAACCTTCTTGGGTAAAAAAAAACCTTGACATGTTTGATAGATTCATTAATTCATTCTGAATGAAACTAGTTTTATGTGCTCAAATAGAAACTTCTTAAATACTCCTCTGCTTGACTTAACTAATTTTATATAGCTCCATTTACCTCCATGGAATAGTTTAAGTACCACGGGAATTGGATTCATGGTCTGTTTCACAATAAGAAAATGTGCTTGGTAGGGGAAAAAGTCTTTAAAGACATTTCCAGCTCTGGATTATAAAATTAGTACTTTTCTCACAAATAGGTCAACTTATTCAAGTAAAAATTATTAATTCAGCCATTCAACAAATCTATAGTGAGTACTAACAATCATCTCAAAAGTGTTGGGCACTGGGTCATAACAATGAGTAAAAACACATTTCCCTTGCTCAATGGATGTACAAGGGCTTCGAAGAGGAAATACACATTAATCACATAATCACGCAGAAAAGAAATCCATCATACTAGGAGAGTGTAGATTGAGTTAGGATCACTGAAGTCAGAGAAAGCTTCGGAGATGAACCAACAATCCAGCTGAGACTGGAGGAGTAAGTAGTTTCTAACTAAGGCAAGGAGGGAGAGAACGTGTATGCATGATGTAGAAACATGGCCAAGGAACATAAAGACCAGTTCTAAAGGAACATTAATAGCTCCTTGGTCTAATAATGAGGTTATTTTTTGAAAGCCAACTTGCGGGTTGTACCAGTTCCTCAGGTCCTTGATCACATGGCAGTGTGGTTGAATGGACACAGTACTTGAGAAGAAGACCTTGGAGGTTGTTTTAATCTCCCTGGTTCTGAGCCTCCACATCTGCAAAGTGACGTTAATAAAGCCTCGGGTCATAGGAGGATTAAATGAGATCAGGTGTGTGCCAAGATTTACGAACTGAAAAGTAATATACAAACGTGAAGGATTATGAAAGATTACAGTGACTGAATCCTCCCGTATATAAGCTACTCTCTGGTGAAAATTAAATTGGTAGCATTAAGATAACTCTGTGATCTGTTATGCAACAAACATATTATTTTCTCATCGGGCCACACCAACTAGGACACTAGTCCTCTAAGCCTTCATATAAAGTCTGTGAAGGGCTTAAGTGAAGAATCAGTCTCGTTCAAAACCCCGACTTCAACACCAAGTGACTGTATAACATCTGTCGGGCCCTAATAGTCACCATGTAAAGATCACAGAGCTGTGGAGAACACAGGTTTTGCTTCATACCACAGGGGTAACCACAAATATTTCCTGAAGCTTCTCACCCATATGTCTTTGGAATGACTGGCAAAATTCTGTTTGTTATCCTCACTGAGAATCTTTTTATTCCATGGTCTTTCCCAGGCCACTGGAGGACCCAAGGAAAAGTATACTGCATGAGAATATTTTAACAAAGTTATAGTGTGGTTATAAAATTAACATCAAGGAAACTCTTCACTAATTAATCTAATTAGAGATTGAAAATTTCAAGAAGGACAGTAGATGGAAGGTATAAGGAAAAACAGTTGATAATCTAAAGAACAACATGTGGCTTGAGGGTTTTTAAAGAAAGGGGGATGGTCACTCTGGTCAGGAATTCAATAAAGGGAAACTAGCAAATTATGGCTGCAGTTATGTTAGCTCGATCTAGATAAGGTGAATGGATCATTTGGTGAAAACATACTTACAGTGGCATGGAGAGGTAGAAACTCTTCTTTCTGGGGCGCCTGTGTGGCTTAGTCGGTTAAGCATCCGACTTTCGCTTAGGTCATGATCTCGCGGTCCGTGGGTTCGAGCCCCGCGTCGGGCTCTGTGCTGACTGCCAGCTCGGAGCCTGGAGCCTGTTTCAGTCTGTGACTCCCTCTCTTTCTGACCCTCCCTGCTCATGCTGTCTCTCTGTCTCCTAGAAATAAATAAAACATAAAAAAAAAAAAAAAAGAAACTCTTCTTTCTGAAAAGAATACATTCCTGCCCTTGTTAATTTTCTTTGGGAGCCACATTACTGGCCTCAGGAAGTAGAGTTTTTAGGAATCAGAGTGGCAAAGCTTAACTTCTACAGAAATTCCAGTCAGAAGAGGAGCCTCACTTGCCCTTGTTTTACCAGACGCCATGCCTCTAGGAAGAACTAGTTATTGATTAGATAGCCAGGGCCGCCTTTTACTGCTTGAGAAGCTTTTCTGTTCTACTGAACGGGGTCAGCCACAGAGGGTCAGTCTATAGTAGCCCGTAGGAGTCAGAACAGTAGACTGATATATAATCGTTATTAAAGCATCCAAAGCAATTTCGTGGGTGTCTCTGTTGTGAATAGATGGAAGAAAGAGGCTTGGGGTTGCCTTTGCTTAGTACAAACTTCACATAATCAGACACAGTTGCATCTCAACACCTTTTTAAAGCAGTACTAATTCTAAGGCAGAGCCAATTCCATGTCTGTCATGGGTTGAAGAACATCCAGATTCTTATTAATACAGTTTTTCTACCACACACGGCCTTCTACGTGCGTGTGCGTGTGTGTGCACATGCACACATGCAAATCTTATCTTCAGGTTTCACTATCTTTTTTGGAGAGCCACTATGCCTGATCACATTTATTATTTGTGTGTCTACAATATGGTTCCTTACTACACCTGGGTCAGTCTCCCATCTATTCTTCATCAAATTCTAGAACTTCCTAGACATGGCACCCATAATGAAGCTAGAACTTTACTTCACATGGGAAATTTCTGACTATTTCAGAATTGAGGAATTGGTACAACCCGCAAGTTGGCTTTCTGACTATTTCAAAGAATAAAAAGGTGCCCTCACCTGTGAGCATAGAAGCTTTCAGTTGAACTTCCACGCACTGTATTTACCCCTACGTAACCTATTATCTTACCTTATGACCTGCTGTTTACTTCTTGTGTTTACTTTCCCAGGAGATAACTCTACAGCCTCCTCCAAGTTACACTGTTAGCAAATTTGATGTATTCCTCATTTCTGCATTTTCCTCAATCCTTATTTCCAATCAGTTTATGATTTCTATTATATATTCAAAGTGACTCTCCTTTCTATTCCTTTCCTCCAATTATCACATTCTTAATTTGGACTTTTTTGATCTTTTTCTGAATTCTTGCAATGGCTTTTAACAGACCCCTACCACCTACCTGTCACTTCGTCAACCCCTCCTTTACACTTTTCCCAGGTTTATCTTTGTAAAACAGAGTTGTTATCATGTTACTACTTTTTACAAACTATTTGACAAGTCTAAATGTCTCTGCCCATGATATAAAAAGAAAATCTTTCAAGGCTTTCATTGTCTGACCCCAATTCAACTTTGTAACACATGTCTTTTTCCATATATCTTAGAAAACAACCAGAGAAGGCTATTTGCTGTTTTCCATAGATCCCACTTTTTTCACATTTCTGCTTTTTTTCTGTTCTTTTAATCAAGAATGTCACTGCAAGCCCACCATTGCTCTCCATTATTAGCTTGGAAAATACAATTTCAGTCTTCAGATTCAAACCCAAATGGCAACAGCTCTATAAAAGCCCTATTATTCTCATTTTTAAATAATTGCTTCTTTTTGTGATGCCATTTTCCATATACATCTATTTTCCACTTGCTCCATTATAACTTTGTTTTTCAAACAGGTTCTCGATTATTTAAGAAGCTTTATGATAGTCTAGGATGTCGTCTGCTTATTTGTGTGTTATCTAAGAAGTATCTAGAACATAGCAAATTTCAAATTAGTTCTGAAGAGTTTAAGAAAATGGGGAAGGAAATCTAATGATTTGGTGTATCACATTAGTATGAAAAATAAAACAACAGATTCCAAAAATTTTTCCAAAAGATGTTTTAAAACCTTTTAGAAACTTTGAAATTAGAGAACGTTGTCACATCTTAAAAGATTCTCTCTTAAAGAGGCAACTAATAACATTCTTAATTTTTTAAAAAAACCCACAATACAATAGTCTTGGTTCATTATGATTTATTACCTTACCTCCTGAGACCATACTGAAATGAAACCAGTTCTTAAAAGAAAGTTTGAACCCACCAAGAGGCTTTTCTAGAAATTAATATTTCTAGAAGAATGAAATCATGGCGATGGGGAAACAGCATCTAAGAAGCAAAGCAAAAGGATATAAAGCTGAAAATGCTAGAATTAGAAAGATACAATGAGGAACTGTCATTCTACCCTCCAGAATCTCAGAAAGATTTGAGACTCAGAAACACTAGGTACAATGAAGGGAAGTAACAAGCCATGAGCCTGACAGCAGAGGGAGAAACTGAAAATTTGCATAGTTAAAATCACAGGTACCCTTTACACAAAACTCCTAGAAAGCTGGCTAATGTTTCTAAGCAAAATGATCAAAGAATAGAAAGCTAGTTAAATTGAAAGGCTCTCATTTCTGACATTCAAGGATCTCATAACATCAGGAAAATGCCCCATCCCAATCTCTCTACAGTAAAGGCCATCAATCAAAAAGCATCATCTATTTACAAAAAGTTGCCAGGAAGCTTTTTATTGCCACATTCCTAAAAAGAGACAAATAAGGATCACCTGACAATAGGAAAATTATGAATACAAAAAAGGGAAAGATAAACCCCCAAAAAAACTGTCCCTAAAAAAAACAAAGTTACTTTAGGAGAAAAAGAAAATTTTAACAATATGAGAAGAGATCTCCTTTCCTCTTTGGGAATAAGACTAAGATGCTTTCCCTAATTTATATTATTGAAATTTATTCTTGAGGATCCAGCCAAACCAATACATAAAGGGTTGGAAATAATATATTTATTGAAAGGATGAGTGAAAAATAAAATTATTTGCAGATTATAATTTTTATGAATATAAAATAAAATATTTAACAAAGGAACATTTTTAAACTACTACATGAGTATTAAGGTGCCAAATGCAAAATAAATGTACCAGCAGGACTCATTAAACACTTCTCATGTGCCAAGCATTCTGCTACAAATTTTACATCTATTACTTAGGCCCGAATGTCCTATTTAAAAACATAATGTGAGAAAGAAATTCCAATTTATAACAGCAAACAAACATATGAAACAATAAGAAATGAACTTTAGGTTTTTTAATTTTTTAAAAATGGTTTTTTATTTTTGAGAGAGAGAGAGACAGAGTGCAAGGTTGGGGGAGGGACAGAGAGAGGGTGGCACAAAATCCGGAGCAGGCTCCAGGTTTTGAACTGTCAGCACAGACCTCAACATAGGGCTTAAGCCCATCAACCACAAGATCATGACCTGAGCCGAACTCAGACACTTAACCAACTTAGTCCCCCAGGCACCCCTAAATCAACTTTGAAATCATGCACAAGATTTGACAAAAATTACAAAAACTTTACTTAGTTTTACATGTCATTATGGAAGATGTGTTCGGGTGAGATTAGCATTTCAATTGGTGAATTTTGAGTAAGAAGATTGCCCTTCATCATGTGTCTGAGTCTCATCCTATCAGGAGAAATCTTGACCAAGACAAAAAGAATGGTCTTCTTGAGTAATAGAGAATTCTGAAGACTGCCTTCAGACTTTATCTGCACTATAGACCCTTTGGGTCTCCAGCCTGCTGGCCCACACTCACCGTGTGAAGTTGCCAGCCTCCATCATCTTGACTAATCATATATCTTACAAAGACACTTGAATAAACGAAGACAAATACTAACGTGTACCAGAATGAAAAGATGAAATTTTACAGGTGATCAGTCTTTCAAATGCAATGAGTTTAACGTCGTTCTCAGTAGTATCTTGATGTGATGGTTCTGAAAGCAAAACTATTCTAAATGCATATTTAAAAATCGAGAGGTAAGGATATGGAAGGTCATCTGAATAGAGATTCACAATTGGAACATCTTACCAGTTATAAAAACTGACAAAACAAATACTGTTCTGGAAACGTGATTTTGGTAAACAATTTGAATGATGAAAAAATGGAAAATAACACACTTGCCATGAGGACAAATACTCTGTCTTGTTTGCATAGGAGGCACTTCCAGGTCTGTTGGTGGTTTTTGTGGGGGGTTTTGTTGTTGGGTTTTTTGGGGTTTTTTTGGTTTTGTGTTTGTTTGTTTTAATAACAAGTGAGCAGAACAGAGAGCATGGAAACCAAATCTGGCCTCTATGAGTTGTTAATTTATGGGGAAGGAACAAAAGGATTAATTACTCAAAAAATTGTTCCGACAAAGTGACTAACTCAGCTTTTGCGTGTGTTGCTTTGTTTAATTTTTATCAAGTGAGATGTCATCTCGGAACTTAGAGCGAAATATTTCCAGTGGACTGGAAGCAATCCACCAGCTCTCCCAGTAAACTCAAGTGGTTTAAGAATATGGAGGGGTGGTGGTAGAGAGAGGGGAGGTGGGGCACCAGTGGTATGGCATCCGTGGCACCGTTTCTAAAGAAAATGGAATCTTTATCTTCAAAACCCACTCAAAGACCAGTATGGCAATCATTACTATTCTACTAAACAAACAAAAGCACGCAGACAAGATATGATTGAGCTCTGGCCAAAACTATAGTTCAGATAGATATCTTCATATGTGATAGACAACGGTTAGAAAGGAGAGAAGAGGAAAGTTTCCTGGAAGAATGCAGAGGGTGGAAGAATGCAGAGACAGCCTTTTTCATCAGGAAGAAGGAGCCTGGGGTGTGGACCAGGATGGCACGAGGGCCTGAGACCTTGCAGGGAGAGTTGCTCCAGGTCTCGGTCCAACTACTACTCCCCAGACAGCCCTATGGAAGTAGAGGTGGTGAACTTAAACTGTATTATTAGACATGCAAATACACATCAGATTTCGTCAACCCACTGCTGCCTCTCATCAAAACAAAGAAGTGAGGTGTACCTAGATAAGAAAAGCCATTTTTCTAGCAGCAGGAGAGAACTGTGATGGTATGAAATCCAGACTCAAGTAACCACAGTGGAGAGATAAGATACCCCAAGAGGTGTCTCGGTCTTGTGGCTGTCTGTTCATGCGTGGTACTGGAGGGGTGGGGCCATGTCTGTACACGGCTTGAGGTCCAGCACTGCCGCAACTAGGGAGAAGGTGGTTTGCTAAAAAGCCTTTACATTTACAGAGAGATATGGGAAAGAAGAGGCCCAAGTCTTACCATTTGAAAATCAGGAACTGCTTATCCCACTCAGTTAATAGCAATATGAATGACTCCTTAATGAGGCTCCAGAAAACTTTAGGGTCCAGAGGAATTCCGAGTTACAAAAAAGAAAAATAAGGACTCAGGGGATGAAGACTGAGATAAAGCAGGCACTGCTTAGACGATTTTCCATAGCCAGAGTTGTAAGAGAAGAACAGGCATAATTAACAAGCTTAGTTTTCTTGTTGTCATGTTTCCTCCCTTTGTGAATGCAAGACTTCCTCAGCCACACATATCATTTGCTTGAATCAGGTTAGTCAATTTAGGCAGTAGGTTCGCACGGTAAATATTACCAAGTTGGAGTTGTAGCTCGGGACAGTATGGTAGGCTCCTCCCACTGCCAGAGCATAGTCCTGAGGAATGAGCAGTGTGGAGCACTTAGAGCAACCAAATACTCACATGAGTGTAGGCATTCTTAAGCTAATGTTCAAGATGTCCTTGACCCCATCCAAAGGCACTCTCATAGTTTTATCCCAATTGTTTTTCATGATCCTTTCTGCCTCAGTTTCTATGCAAGCACAAAGGGGAAAAATGAAATTTAGGGAGAAATATTTCCCAGTTTAAAAAATCAACATTTTCTTTTCATAGTAATCATGGAAACTGTCCATTTTCAAAGAACATTCAATATGATCTATTTTCTGTGTTTTGCTATTTTGTTGTTGTTGTTTTGTTTAAGATTTCTCCATAGATAATATGTTTTTAAATAAAATCTGGGGGCACCTGGGTGGCTCAGTTGGTTAAGCATCCGACTTCAGCTCAGGTCACGAACTCACAGTTTATGGGTTTGAGACCCACATCGGGCCGACAGCTAGCTCAGAGCCTGGAACCTGCTTCACATTCTGTATCTCCCTCTCTCCCTGACCCTCCCCTGCTCACACTGTCTCTATATCTCTCTCAAAAATAAATAAAACATTTAAAAAAAATTAAAAATAAGTAAGTAAAATCCAAACTTGACAGCTGGCAAACTATTTTATTTCAATAAATTTCCCTTTTATAATAATTTAATGAATATTGGTGAAATACATAAAAAATTACCCATCATTTCTTCTACTACTTATCAATGGAATATACTATTTTCAAGTTCTGTTGACAATACACGTTTAGTTTAACAGTAGATATGCTAGAATATTATAATATTTTTCCGTATTTTCCATTGGGTAGCATAGGTAAATTATTAACTCTAAGTCTGTAAGAATATTTCTTTTTTTTCTTTTTTACAAATAGTTTATTGTCAAATTAGTTTCCACATAACACCCAGTGCTCATCCCCACAAGTGTCCTCCTCCATGCCCATCCCTCCTCCCCCCCACTTCCATCAGTCCTCAGTTTTTGTCAGCATTCAAGAGTCTCTCATGGTCTACTTCTCTCCCTTTCCCCCACCATTTCCGTCCTTCTTCTCCCCCTTGGTCCCCTGTTAAGTTCCTCCTAATCCTCCTATACGTGCACACATATGATATTTGTCCTTCTCTGCCTGGCTTATTTCGCTCAGCATAACACCCTCAAGGTCCATCCATGTTGCTACACATGGCCAGATTTCATTGTTTCTCATTGCCATGTAGTATTCCATGGTATAGATAAACCACATCTTCTTGACCCATTCATCTGTTGATGGACACTTAGGCTCTTTCCATGTTTTAGCTATTGTGGAGAGTGCTGCTATGAACATTGGGGTACATGTGCTCCTATGCATCAGCATTTCTGTATCCCTTGGGTAAATTCCTAGCAGTGCTATTGCTGGGTCATAGGGGAGTTCTATTGTTAGTTTCCTGAGGAACCTCCACACTGTTTTCCAGAGGGGCTGCACCAGTTTACATTCCCACCAACAGTATAGGAGGGTGCCCATTTCTCCACATCCTCACCAGCATCTAGAGTTCTCTGATGTAAGAATATTTCTATACATGTTCAAAAATTAGATCATTCTAAAACTAACCAGAAAGATCTCTGAAGTAATCAGTCTGAACTGTATGATCTATCCAGCAGGATACAAAGAGCTTTATCAAGATGAAGGACTGTGGCAAACCACTCTATCCTGCTGTACAGGGATGTATCTATTAGGCCTACATTTGTGGACTCAGAACATCAGGGCTAGACAAATCCTTAGATACACTCTACCTTTCATTTTACAGAAGATGGGCCCACAGTCTTGCAAGGGAAAATGATTTTTCTAGAATCTATGATAAAGTTAGAGAAAGAGCCAGAACAAAATCACTGTTTTGGAGAGAAGATATTTGTGGCGGATATAACTGACAAATGATTTGTATCTAGAACATACTTTACAAAAACAAAACCCTGGAAATCCAGGAGAAAAAAAACAAGCTAATTAAAAGTGGGAAAAGCTACTTTAATGGGATGAAATTCTGTTATTTATTATAGAAATTTAGTTAGAGAGGATTAAGCCAACATAGGCAGGGTTTCCTCCTAAAACCAGAGGTCAAGAAGGAGGTCCTCTGGGTGGGCACAGCCACCTGAAGAAATCTTCAAGGACTCAGCGCCTTTATTGTTCAATAGGCTTACTTCTCACCTATCACAGACTACTTCCCCGTCTCCAGGCACAGCCTGCATTCCAGACAAACACAGAAGGGAAGTTCCAGTGACAAAGAATAAAAGATACACTTTTAAAATGTTGTCTGGAAGTTTCAGTGACTTTCACTTCCTATTGGCCAAAATTTGACCACCTCCAGTCTCATAGGAAAATAAAATAAGCTTAACTAGATATGTCAAGATTTCAATCAAAGGCTATTGGTAAAGAAGTGAGATGAATAGGAAGGAGATGATTAGTGCCTGCCAAAGAACAATTCAGACAATACACAGAACAGAAAACTTAATGCATTTTTTGAAAGTTGCCCCACTCTCACCAGTAATCAGCAATAATAATAATAATGATGGTGATGATGAGGATAATAAAAAACAACAAGGGTACATTCCATACCCAATCAGAATGATTAAGTCATTTGTTCACCAAAATGAGGGTAAAGGAGTACTTCCATACACTGAAAATCAAAAGACTACTTTATGCTGCATGTTAGAACATACCATGTACTACTACTTTGGGGGAGGGGGTGTAGTTTGAGACCAGCTTATAAATTTTCCAAGAGCCAAAAAGGGTACTTCTAGGTACATTCTTTAGAGGAGCTCTGGGCACTCAAGGAGACATGTATAGGTGTTCTTTGCAACACTGATTACTCTGGAGAAATACTGCCAAGACCTGAGTTGTCTTCATAGGGTCATGGATAAGTAAGCTCATTGGCATATTCCCGCAATGAAAGGACGAGAACTATACGTATCAACATGGGCTGATTCTTGGGCTGATAGTCTACAGCTCTCCTAACTCTGGCTTTTTTGCATCTCTAGGCCCTATTCAGTTGAACCCCACGTCTATCAAGGTCCATAAGAAGAAGTGGAAACAAAACAAATATATGACTTTTTCATAGTAAATGATAGCTGTGGTATAAGACTATCCTTATGAAAGCCCATTCTAATCCACTTTTGTAGGTTGTGATAATAAAACCATAACAACAACAACAAAGGTATTTGGGACGAATACTATGGCCCAGCTGGAAGTGCTTCCCTTATGATAAAGAAGATATTTAAAACATCTAAATGGTAATGAATAACCCTCTCTCTTGTAGGCATAGATGTATTTACTTAAAATACATATTTTATAAGCAGAATGGCATAAAACCACCATATGGCTAATAATTTACACAATCTGTAAATCATAGCTGAGCCCAGGCATTTACTTTGTTATAAAGAAATATGGCAATTTATGTAATGATTGAAGAGAATTATGTGTTGAAGAAAAGAAAGCTTCATGTTTTGATTATGTAGGCAAGGAATGAAATTAAAGTGGTCCATGCTGATTTATGGCTAAGCATTCTGTGACTACATAGTCAGACCTAGGAAATGTATGTTTGCTTTCTTTATACCCAAGCATTTTTAAAGTGCCACCATCAGCCCTAAGAAAGATGTACTATTGATTTTTGTATTTTAGACCCATCTCAAGTGAGTAGAAACTATCTGAATAATTTTAGGTTCTTAAATATGAATGTTGCTTTCAGATTTCCTTAATATCCCAAATGGTATATTAAATATTCCATGGTATCCAATTAAAACTGACACTGCTTTTCCCTGAAGCTCTCTCTGGTGGTCACCTTCCTGCAGGTATGCTCACTCCTGGTGGCCACTACGGTTCGCCTGAGAGAAGTAGAAGCACAGAATCTTCATAATTTCCAGCACTATCTTCATGGTCCTCAGTAAGGTCTGTACATAGTATATTTATTACAACATAGAAATGAAACTCAATGGTGGGGAGTAAGGAGGACAGGAGGATCATAATAAGGACAGGAGGCTTGTATAGGGGGGCAGGGTCAATACAAAGGTGATCAGATAAACCTAAAACACCTAAGTATAATTAAAATTTTTAAATCTCTTGTAAACCTGATAACCTATCCAGACATCCTAATGGTTAGGTGTCAATGTTATAAGAACTTATGATAGGATGATGATGTATTATGAAAAGGCAGATTGAATCACATTGTTTGTAATGACCTAATTCTAAAAGTGATAGAAGGTAACATGCAAGAAGTAGCTAATAATCTAAATAGTTTAAGTTAACATTAAATATAAAGTTGTATGTCATGCTGGAAATGTATAATCTGCTGTATAATCTGGACTAGTACTATCCAATAGAACTTTCTATAATGATGGAAATGTTCTATATTTGTATTTTTTCAGTATGGTAAACAAGAGAGACATGTGGTTAGTGTGACTAACGGATGGAATTTTAAATTTCATTTTATCTTTATTAAATTAAATTTAAACAGCCACACGTGGGCACCATACTAGACAGAGAAGATCTAGACTATAAATATTTTCTGTGGTTGAATACTAAATTTAGGTCTGCTTCCAAATACCCTGGGGGAAAAGGAAGATGCATTGAGCAAAAACTAACTGGTCAAAAAAAAAAAAAAAAGTATCCTTGTTATTCAGGAGAAGCAGTCTCTTTTTCAGTCCCAACACCTAATATGAATATATTTCATGGACCTCATCCCTGCAGTGAATAATTCCTTGATGTGATAGTTTTATTGAGGACACAGCAATGTTATTCATGTTGCTGTTTTTTAATGTAGAGTCCAATCATTGTTGCAGAGATAATACTAAACCATGATTCAGGAAAGACACCTTCATGGGAAATTAAAATATGTGGTTTTATAATCTTGCTTATTACAAAAATGAAACTGAGAAAATCTAGAAGAATGGGTAGAGAGCATTTATGTTCTTCTCACTCTCTTCTCTCTCTCACACACAATAGCATCTCTGAAACAATGGAGAAAGAGCTGTATTTAATATTACATTGCATATCCATAAATTGGGAAACATACAGCTGTTAAAATTTTTTTTAATTCTGATTAATGTCAAACAAAAATGTTAATTGTGAAATTTTAAGTAAAGAAGGCAAAAAACTATACACATGGTGAAATCTGTAATTTGTAAAAACTACAATATGCATAATACCAATGGGATATATCTTACATAAAATTAGACTGGAAGCAAATATATCAATACATGAAACTCAGTTCTTTCTTACAGTATAGTCATAACTGATATTGTTTCCTTACTGTATTTTCAATATTTTTAAATATTCTAAATATTTTAAAGTGTTATCGATAAAAAATAAATGAGTACAATAATAGAAGAATAAATATTTGTCTCTCCCAGGCTACAATTTTATACAACCACCATGGAACTTACACATGATAAAGTAATTTAAATTATATCAGAAATCTTTGGTTAATCTAATATTTGAGAACAAGATTTAATAGCAATACCACAACATGGATGTCCTAACAGCCTTGGTGCTACCAGAGGCACCAAACTTCTTAAGCCTAAGACTGAGGTGAGCTTCCGCTGACTTTCTGTCCTGCAAGGAGGTGACAAACATACTCCTTCGATAAAAGAGAAAAGATAAATGAGAATAATCTATATCTCCTGGCTTGCTGGGAGAGGAACTAAGTGAGATGGATTAAGTAAAGCATATAGTATGGTGATTAGCACATATGGAGGCTCAAATACATATTAATCACCCTTTTCTTCTTGCTTTTTTTATAGAAATGGGAAAGTGCTCCATAGAAATCCATGAGGCATATTTACAAATACTTGATTTGCCATGGACAGCTAGTATTCCTTAGGATATGATGAGGAATTAACTCCTTTTAAACATTTTATGACAACTGTTACATAATGGTTTATCTTTCCAATTTCTTATTTTTAATAAAAATAGCTCTGGGCTCTACTGACTATTCCCTATAAAAATAGGCCATATCCAGTAGTTTGATTAAAAACAATAGTTAAGGTGCCTCTTGGGACCAGTTAGCAATTTGTCATGTAGACCCAACCTTCGATGAAGCAGAGATACATTACGGGGCTCTTCTTTTAAAACATTCTTAATTACTAGGACCTATAAGCCTGTATTCACTTTAAAAATAAGTAAACTATTTTAGGAACACCTGCGTGGCTAGTCGGTTAAGCGTGGGACTCTTGATTTTGTCTCAGGTCATGATAATACTGCTCATGAGATTGAGCCCTGCATTGGGCTCCGTGCTGACAGTGCAGAGCCTGCTTGGAATTCGTTCCTCTCTCTCTCTCTGCCCTCTCTCTCTCTCTGAAAATAAATAAATAAACTTTTTAAAAATTGGTAAACAATTTCCTAAATTAAATAATAATAATAATAATAATAATAATAATGATAATGATAAAGATAGGAAAGATGGGAAAACTTTAAGTACTGACTTAATTCTTTTCATTTGCAAAATATGCAGGGGCTTAAATGAAATTTACCTAAATCTCTTTTGCCTACACCCAAATTGTTTACACAGAATCTGATGAACAGATAATTGGAAGTTAGGAAGAGACAGGCAGAGGGAGAACAAGGAGAAGCAAGAGATAAGAGATTAAAAGCAATCTGCGGGACGCTGCTCTGTGTGCAATGTATCCCATGGCTGCTTAATGAAAGCTTGGAATCCAGGATTGCTGACTTAATTGTGGGAGAGAGTGAGAGACACTGAACTTGTCAGGAGATTTGAAAAATACATTCCATTAACGATGTATAGACTCTCTGTTCTCACCAATTGTGACCCACTGCAAAATGCAAACTTGCTCTTCTCAGCAGGAATAATTTCATTATGGAACCATATGTATGCAGGGAAATAACCCACTTGATTTTCTGTCATTTTATTTTAAACGTATCGGATGAGATGTCAGAAGCAACCACATTTGAAAGGGTAGAGGAATCAGATGCAAAGTTATTACCAATTTTAAAGACTTAAAACTCTTTTTAGACTAAATTATGGCCAAATAAACATGTAGGAAAACGGGCTTTACTTTTAATGGGATTCCTCTTTGTTAAAAAGTATATTTTTATAATACTAATGGCCACTCACAGTGAGATGTTGACTTGTATCACAAACTTAAGCTGTATCTATTCTAAGAAAAATAGACTATAAATATAATAAATATCCCGGATTTCATATACGAAGTGGGGGGAAAGAATCTGTCAGGTAAATATGTGGTCGTGGTTGGGGCCGTTCACAACATGTTCCTGTCCTCCTCAAAGCAACCCCTTTCTTTTTTTAACTTAAAATTTTTTTAAGTTTATTTATTTATTTATTTATTTATTTATTTATTTATTTATTTATGTATTTATTGAGAAAGGGAGAGAGAGGGAGAAAGAGAAAGAGAAGGAGAGAGAGCATGCACAAGAAGGTGCAGAGAGAAGGACGCACCGAATCCCAGGCAGGCTCCTCACCATCAGCGCAGAGCCAGATGCGCGGCTTGAACTCCCAAACTGTGAGATCATGACGTGAGGCGAGGTCGAGAGTCAGACGCTTCACCGACTGCGTCCCCCAAGGCATCGCCTTTAAAGTCAGACGCGGTCTTGTGACTTGCTCTGACCAATAAAATCTAAGCAAAGCTGATGGGTGGTACTTCCAGGTAGAGATTTTAAGAGCGAGCTAATGCTTTGATACCTTTCCTGTTTCCCTGTGCCTTGGCGCTCATTGTGGATCCACATAGAGAAGAGTGTCTGTATGGGTCCCAGAATAAGGACAACACAGGATCAAACCCCCAACTAATCCACAGTGGTGATAGAGCATGATTGAGAAGTAAACCTTGTTTTAAACCCGAGAATTATTATAGCTTAACTTAACCTGATTAATACTTGCAATGAAACTTTATTTTTTTTAATAAATAGTTTATTGTCAAGTTGGTTTCCATATAACACCCAGTGATCATCCCCACAAGTGCCCTCCTCCATGCCCATCACCCCTCCCTTTCCCCCAACAACCATCAGTCCTCAGTTTGTTCTCAGCAGTCAAGAGTCTCTCATGGTTTGCCTCCCTCCCTCTCCCCAACTATTTTTCCCCTTCTTTTCCCCCATGGTCTTCCATTAAGTTCCTCCTAATTGACCTATATGTGCAAACATATGGTATCTGTCCTTCTCTGCCTGATTTGTTTAGCTCAGCATAATACCCTCAAGTTCCATCCATGTTGCTACACACGGCCAGATTTCATTCTTTCTCATTGCCATGTGGTATTCCATCGTATAGATAAACCACATCTTCTTGATCCAGCTTCTGCACCGCAAAGGACACAATCCATAAAACTAATAGGCGACTAAGGAATGGGAAAAGATAGTTGCAAATGACATATCAGATAAAGGGTTAATATCCAAAATCTATGAGGAACTCACCAAACTCTACACCCGAAAAACAAACAATCCAGCGAAGAAATGGGCAGAAGATATGAACAGACACTTCTCCAAAGAGGACATCCAGATGGCCAACAGACACATGAAACTTTATTTTTAACTCTACATGTGATTATCTTAATATTGCACAGAGACAGCAAATATTTATGCACTCCATCACTCAGTCAATCACTCACTAACCAAATATTATTGAGCACTACTCTATGCTAAGTCCTGGGGAGACTGCACTAGACAGGACAAACTCTCTGCTCTCAGGGAGTTCGTATTCCAGTAGGAAGAGGTGAACAATACATAGGTAAATGCCTTTAAAAGATCACTGTAGATTATAAATGCCCTGTAGGAAAAACAGAATAAAAGGAAGGAAAATGATTAGAACTAGGATTAAGGTCTAGGAAAGGAGGTGATTTCTAAGCTCACATTTGAATAGCCAGAAGGAGCTCCCTATAGAAATAATCAGGGAAAGTATAATCCAAGGAAAGGAAACAGCATGTATGAAGGCAGTGAGTTGGATCTGCTTGAGGGAAAGAAGGAACGTAGAGTTTACTGAGGGCACAGAGGCAGGAATGGAGGTTAGAAAGTAAGCAAAGATTGGGGAACTAAGGCCATCCTTAAGATTTATTGACCCAGGGGAAGTCAACAATTGGGGACCTCTGGTCCCAACCAGCCCTCTATTTTTTTTCTTTCCCATTCCACAAGTGACTTTAAGTTTATGTATGTGGACACCCCACATGGCACAGTCATCTCCCAAATATTTTACCCTGGGTATGACTCAGGCCTAGGAATATCCATCATTCTCCCCTCAGATGACATTCCAAAGAATAAAACTTCTATAAGCCTGAGAAGTAGGCTCTGGGTCACGGGGGCTAAGAATTCTAGGAGCATGGTCTAGAATAGCAGAGATAGGTAGAATGTTTGCACTCTGTGTGGCCATGGTTCCTTGACCCTGGAAACCTCTTACCCAATGGTAAAAGCTACAGCTAGATACAGAAAGGCTAGTATAAACCCTTTATGTCTGATCCAATCATGATACTGGTAAGGACTAGATCAGGTATTCTAGAACATGGTAAAAGTTTCTGAGAGTTTGTTATATGCAAATAACAAATAACAATGGGGTTGGTTCTGAGAAGGAACTGGCAATTCTTTCTCCCTAATCACCATATTCCAACTGCAGAAATTCCCTTAAATAAGGAGTATATTTTAATACTTAGGCCAAGATGGGGGAAACTGCCAATAATCTCTTCTCTTTAGTATAAAGAAATGGAATGTTTCAAATCACAAAAGGGAATGCTTATGAGGAGATTGAGATCTGAATCCAGATGTGGGAATTCCCTATTAATAACGTATCAAGGAATCATAAATCCAAGTAGCTACTGGGTCTGGGCAGACAACATGCATGAGTGAAAGATGAGTATTGAGATGATGATGAAAAAGAGAGTGCGTGTCCTTTGAAGGTACAATTGCCATTCAGTTCAAGATACTTGAGCCTGTGGTGTGGCCAGATATTCTCATTTTTTTAGGAGAAGCCAGATATCTAAGTTTATATGGTAAATTCCCCAAATTCAAAAATATAAGAAGAAAATAAAAGTAATTTTAAACCCTCAATGGTACAGACATACCTGACTCTGGACCAGACTGCAACTGAAGGTACCTGGTTTATAACCTTTGCAAAAGATCAAAATCTACATGAGCAAATATTCAGTCATGAATTAGTGCTGAAATAAATGTAGTTTAGTGTTCCTTTCAAGAGTGGGCTTCAAAAGAATCTAAACTTACATGCCATATTGCTGTTTGTTTGCTTATTTTCCACTATATTTCCTGACTACATCTTTCTGACAGTCATGACCTCTGTAAACATGGCTTCCCTTCATCAGCCAACACTCCTTGGGGTTCCAGGTCATGTGCTGCCCTTAAGGTTTCTGCTACATCAACTAAACTTATCCACAGGCAAAGCACATTTGTCTGAATTTGAAGGCTCTCCTGTCCCCAAAATTTGTCCCCAGATGGCAAAAGTTTATAATTAGTAATACGGATTAGGAAATCATCTTTAAGGGAAAAAAAAAACCTGTTAACTTAGATCCACACTAAGGTGAGAAAGGTCTTTGCCTGAGAGTGTATCTTCAGGGAAGAAGTGAGAAGGAAACCTAAGAGGTCTGGATATGAATGCCTTATGAATAAACACCTTATGTTTGTATCACGTGTTATACATTTCAAAGTGTGTTCACATATTTTTATTTTATCTCATTTGATCCTAAAATCACTGTTACCTGCTCGATTTCAATGTCTTTCTTAGAAATATTTCTTCAAGTTTGCTTACAAAATGTAAGAGCAGAATTTCACAGCATAGTATTTTTCTCATGTTTATTTAATGTTTTGTTGGTTAGTAGCTCCTGGGGAGTTTTCCAGGTGTGATCTAAAATTGGTCCCCATGCTCAGGAGAATAGGGTGAGACTGGGAAAAGTGGCAGAGTTCTCCAGGCGGGTCGATGGCAGGCTTAACAAGCAAGGGACAGATAGCAAGCATATCTTAGGTGGCCACAGGACAAATAAATAGATCTCAGTGTTACCTGCCACATCTTAAAAGTTTATATAGAGATCTTAACTGTATTCAGTCACATACTCCATCCAAATGTCCTCAATACCACATCACTCTCTCAAGATTATGTCATTGGAGCAGCCTCTGGAAGTGAGGAAGGCAAGCAGAACCCACATTCCAAACAAGGATAAGGGAGGAAGTGAGGAGCTTCCAATTACTGGGTCCAGTTCATGAGTCAACGTGCAGTCATGTCTTCTCTGTGAATTTGCCCTAATGTGTATTCCTCCATATGTTTATACTGTAACATGGACATTATGGTGGACTGAATTAAGTTCCCCTAAACATGCATATGTTGAAGTCTTAACTCCCATGTGACTATATTTGGAGATGGGGCCTATAAGGAGGTAATTAAGGCTAAATGGATCCTTGAGTGGGGAGCTCTAATTCAACATGACTGGTGTCCTTATAAGAAGAGACAGAGAGATGCCAGGGATGTGCATGCACAATGAAGAGGTCACAGAAGGACACAGTGAAAAGGCTGCAAGCCAATGACAGAGGCCTCAGGAGAAACCAAGCCTGCTGACACTGTGATTGGACTTCCAGGCTCCAGAACTGTGAAGAGCAAATTTTTGTTGTCTAAGCCTTGAGTTTATGGTATTTTATATGGCAACTCTAGAAAGTTAATACAAAGAAACAACATGTAACCTTGATTTTCTTGTTTTCTTATGTTTCTGAGTTCAGTCTTTTTGTAGGGCATGGGTTCCATTAATGGTTATTGAGCAACCATCATTCAATGGAATTGACTACACAGTGATCCAAATATGCTATTAGGTTGGGCTGAAACACTAGAGCACCCATTTCTCAATTTAGTGATCTATGAATTGTGATCATATCTACATATAATCAACCTTATCTCCTTATTCTGAAATATGGGCAAATTGTTTTAGACTCTATTACCAATTAAATCAAACAGATCCTATGCCAAACCAATTAATTGTCAAGAAATCAACTACATTTATTTCAAAATAATTATTGAGTCTGTGCAGACTAGCACTAATCATATTCTATTGAACTTTACAATAAATCCTATTACAGATTCATAAAATTATAAATTGTAAAGTATACTTTATTAAGCTTTCTCTGCAAGTTTTTATCAGCACAGCTCTTCTGTGAAAGTGCTAAAATCATAATGAGTTCTCCACATAGTTTCCTAATGTGCTCATCATAATATAGTGAACATTTGAGGTCTCAAAAACCTGGGTGCACGAAGCAAGCCGAGTTCATGTAGAAATTCATTGTGTGAAGGAGTAATTTGTGGAAGAATTACAGCATATATGGAAGATGTGAAATAAGAAAAAGAACAAAAATTTCACAGATGCCACATGAAGTCAGTACAATATTGAAAGATAATCCTAAAACTATAGCAGAATGACTAACAGGGAAAAGATTTTAAAAATGTACAACTTGCTTCTTGCAGAAAACAACCATAAAATTTATCTTTCCTAAAAAAAATAAAAAGCATATATTGGTGTATTCTGGTTCTGAATTTGACAAAGAAAAGTGTATCACATTCGACCTCCCACTGTAAATACTTATACAGTTGGATGAAACTATATGAAGCAACTGTTTTTATGGATTGAAAAACAAAAGAATGCAGGTCTATAATCCTTGAGAGAAAATATACATAAAAGCTGAGTGTCACATTTATCTGAGCTTTCTGTCTAGGCCCACATTCCAAAGCTTAATGTAAGGAAGTGGAGCCAAACAGGTAGCAGTATTCTCACTATTCAAAGAAAACTGAGACTAGAGTTTCAAGTCTACTGAGGCAGTTGGAATTTATGGAGCAGGAAATCTGAGAAGAAAAAGTTGTACAGAGAAGATGTTCCAAGTATCCAAGTATAGGATTCCCCTCTACCTTCGGCCAAATACTAACTTAAGCATACAGTGCAACAAGAGAATCTTCAAGACTGTTGAGGACTATGATCGGAAGGGAGATTTTAGATCTCACATGGTACAGGGAAGCATTAGAAATCTACAGGCAATGTGAGACAGCCTTATTAAGATAATCATTGTTTAGTTAAAACACTAGGAAGACCATTCCTTAGGAAAAAGTCCATGTTCTACAGTAAGGACTCTATCAGACCCAACCCAACAAAGCCTAAAATCCAAGCCTTGATATGATCATGCTGATGAAACAGTAAATTAACTGCCTAAGAAAACACTCTAGAAAAGAAAATTCAGAATTACCATGAAATATCAATTTCTAGTATTCAAAAAATTTTAAAAACATGTAAATAACTATGAAAATATGATCCATAGTTGGAAGAAAAAGTCACGCAGAGGCTAATGATAATGTTATGTTAATGTGTTAACATACGTATATGTATATTGTGTGTATGAGTTTTAAAATGTAAATTTTAGCATTAGTTAATGAGAAGGCCAACAGATCAGGGGACACCTGTCATTGTTATACTCATAGGTCCCAAAAGAGGGGTATATCATGCTATAAGGAGTCACATGGGAAAGAACCAAGATCCATGAAGGGGATGGAGTAATTAAGCTATCTTTATTCCCAGACAACATGATTGTTGATGTATAAAATTCTAAAGAATCTTCAAAAAAATTACTAAGTTAAAATGTGAATTTAGCTAGATGAAAGAATATAAGGTCAATTAATATCCAGTTACAAATCTGCATAATAGTCATTAACAATTGGAGAACAGAATTTAAAACAGTGTTATCTACAAAAAAATCATAAAATTAGAGATATGTAGGGATAAATATAACAAAGCATAGATCAATATACTGAAAAGAACAAAGCATTGCTAAGAGGAGTTAAAGACTAAATAAAAAATAAAGAAAAATATCAAGCTTATGGATTGGGATACTTAGTATTATTAAAAGGTCTCCAAATTGATCTGAAGTCTGACCACATTTCCGAATCAAAATCAAGCAGATCATTTTGTAGAAATCAACTAACTAGTTATTTTAAAATATGAAGTTGGAGGATCCATATATCTGATTTCAACACTGCATATAAATCTACAGTAATTAAGAGAATTAGATATTGATGTAAGAAAAATTAATTAACTAAACAGAATAAAGAGTCCAAAATTAGACCCACACTTTCTTGGTCAATTGTTTTTCAACAGAGGTGTCAAAGCAATTTAATGGGGTAAAGAAACTTGTTTTACAAATAATGCAGGAACAATTGGATACCTATATGGAGTAAATTTTATCTCAATTCCTAGTCTTCACCCTACACAAACATTCAGTTAAGGGGCACCTGAATGGCTCAGTTGGCTGAGTGCCTGACTTGATTTTGGTTCAATTCATGGTCCCAGGATTATGGGATCAAGCCCTGCACTGGGCTCCTCACTGAGCATGAACTTTGCTTGAAATGAAATTCACACTCTCTCTTCCTCTGCCTCTCTCCTCCTCTTGCTCTCTCTCTCTCTCAAAAACAGTTATTTTTAAAAAAAACCCATAAAATTTAAATAACTAATAGATCTAAATATAAAATCTAAAGTAATAAAACTTCTAGAGAAAACATAATAAAATATTTATATTAATTTGAAATAAGTGAAGAGAAGATTTCTCAGGTCATGGAAAGTACTACTAAAAAATTGTAAATAAGACTTTTTCAAAAATTTTTGATTAGCAAAAATTACCATATGAATGATGTCCAAAGAGGGGGAGGCTGAGTGTGTGAAGAGAAAGAAGTAATATAGTAACTCTGCACTTTTCATCTAAATTCGCGGAGAACCTAAAAATGCTCTAAAAATTAAATTTATTAATTTAAAAAAGGGGGCAACCATAAAGAAAAATAATAAAGCCACAACCATACATGCTAAAACTCTCTTAAAGGTTGATATATTGATATACGACAAAGATTTTATGCCAATAGTATATATAGGACTCCTACAACTCAATAATAAACACACATACACAAAAAAAAATGGTCCTAAGACATAAACAGACACTTCACAAAGGACGATATGGAGATAACCAATATATGAAATAGTTCTCATAACTATTAGTCATAAGAGAGAACAGTGAAACATGACTTCCATCAAAATGGCTAAAATTAAAAGGATTGCCAATATTTGGATTGCCAAGGATTTGGAGCAGCTAGATCTCCTATACTTTGCTGGTGGGAGTATAAAATGTTATAATACCTTTGAACAACTGTCAATTCTATTTCATTAAGTTAAAGTTACATTTACACTACAATTAAGTGATTCTACAGGATAGTATTTACCCAGGAGTGATAAAAACATAAGTTCACCCAAAGACTTGTATAAGAATGTTCATGGGCGTGGAGGAGGGCACTTGTGGGGATGAGTACTGGGTGTTATATGGAAACCAACTTGACCATAAACTATAAAAAAAAAAAAGAATGTTCATGGGAGCTATAGTCCTAACAATGCAAAAGTGGAGAGAACTCACATGTTGACATCAAGGGTAGGGTTGAGAAGCAGATTATGCTCTATTTGTACAATGGAAGATAGCCAGGGCTATCCTCAACCCAGCTCATGCTGAGTCACAAGAACTGACAGTTCAATTTTGGGGAATTTTACGAAATGACTGGACGGCATGTTAGTAGCTTAAAATTTGCTACTTTCAGAGTATTTAGTTGATGAAAATTGGCAAAGGCTACCATTCAGTTTTTTTGTTTTGTTTTGTTTTAAAAGCCAGTTGTTAACCATTTCTCAGCATAACATTGAATACAAGTCAAAATTAAAAAGGAACAAAGTACTAATGTCCTAACAGCATAGTTGAATCTCAAAAGTATTACGTTGAGTAAATGAAGCCAGACACAAAAACGTACAAATTTCATTCATATTCTATTTATGTAAGAAGCCCCAGAATAAGAAAGAGTAATCAATGGCCATAAAATGCAGAACATTCACTGTTTACTGAGGTGGTTCTGGAACTTTCTAGGATGATGGAAACATGCTCTTCTTGATGTTGATAGGTTACACAGATGTATGCTTTTGTCAAAATGCACTGATTACTTTCCTCTCAATGATGTCGTGAAACAAAAACTACTCTAAAATAATAAAGGCTTTTATACAAATGCATGGAAAAAAGAAAATTAAAAATGCATGGACCAATACATTTAATGTCGGTGCACTTTGTTATCTGTAAATTATGTCTAAATAAAAATACAAAACAAAAAATATACATCGGAACCCTTAAAAACATGACTGAAAGAGAAAAATAAATAGCCAACTGAATAAGCAACAAACACAGTGATTTACTTCTGAAGCAGCGCTCTCTAACTTCCGCTGCAGCTGCTACTCTGAGGACGGCCATTATTACCCTACTGTGCTGGACATGATAAATCACCTTTCAAACACTTTGGCACAGATTTTCTCAAAAAAACCTAACACGTTCATTGACCGATATGCCACCTGATCTACATTACTTTCTTACCAAAGTATTAACATGTTTTTGGATAGAAGTGCTATTTTCTTATGTTCTTCACAATATCGTCTTTTAGTCCAACGTTGACACATTCTTTATTACGTATATTATATTAAAACTCCAAAGTCCTGTGAAATGAGAATGTTAAAATTGGGGAATATTCAGTCTTTTTTTTTTTTTTTGGTCATTCTGTTTACTAAATTGTTTGGAGTAGTTCTCACTAAAAGTCATATTAAAATGAAGTTTTCCTTTCTCCTGTATTAAAGAACACTGTTTGCCTCAATCAAGCTTTTTTTTTTTTTTTTGCAGTTTTTTTTATTGTTGTTCTTGTTTTTGTTTTTGGGGTGTTTTTTTGCACTTTTTTGTTATTTTTTTATTACTTTGTGTCTTCTTTTATATCTTCATGAAATTAGTTGCACTTTCAGGGCAAGGACTATGCCTTGTTCATATTTGTGTCTCCAAGCACACTCATAACATATGAGTTTATACAAGATTCAGGTGAAGTGTCATTCAGTGTTTGACAAATCATTTTATGTAACATCAGTAACTTCCTTTCTTGCATAGTAGAGGCTTTAGCCATCAGTTTATATGGTATCAACTAATGTAGGCTTATCAGATAGATCATAGACTTCTATTCCTTCCCAAATGCATTCTTCTAGATTTCCACCATTCTTGATTGTTAAAAAAAAAAGAAAAAGAAAAGAAAGAAATGGACAGACTATGCTTTCAGTGGGAACAGGGAGGGAAAGGAAAGAAAAGGAGAAAAGAGAAGAACCTATTGATTGACCTTAGTGGAGAAACTGCTATGTACTAGCAGTTATGTTCTTTGCCATCATCTTATTTGATTTGCACAGCAAGCCTGTAAGTAGTCTAATTTGGATATAAAAGAAAACTGAGTTTCAGATATATAGTAGACACTCATGATTACAAAGCTGTTAGGTCACAAAACCAATTCTAACTAAATTCATAATTTCATTAAAAAAGGAAACTTCACAGAAAGATGCAAATAAAAATCCATTCCAAGATCACATTTATACTACCCAATGCTACTTAGGGAGGAGGGGAGGAGGGGGAAGATAGATGGAAAACCCCAGGAAGCTCATTTACCTGATATAATCGAAGAACTATAAACAGAAGCAGAGAGCAGCATATACTCAGTGATAACATAGTTCAGCTGTGACCCATGCAACATAACATCTAAGAAACTTAATTTTTTCAATCACACAGTTTAACTTCTTGTCTTCATTGTCATTTAGAACAGTTCTTTATATTTATGCATTTCTATCCATTTCCGCAGTAATTATGTGGTTAGTGAACAAAATGACGTCATCAAATAGTCACTGGAACTGCATATCAAAATAGCTGAACTCTCAAATAGTCAGAATAGTTCATAGGTACACATGAAGTTGGATTGAAAGAATAGAAAAATTATCTTATGGCAATCATAAAGCCATAATTTTAAAAATGTTTTGCAAATGCCACAGGAAAAATGAAATATTAGCATATATAAAAGGATAACCAAGTTCTCTTTTTGACAAATAAGATTGCAATAATTACTCAGCTTAAAAAACACATGAAAGAAATATTTATGATGGATTTACACTGTGTAAGGAAAGACTACCATATTTTAAAATGTTAATTGCTATTGGTTTTGTGAAAAATGCCCCGGGCTCCTGGGTGGCTCAATCCATTAAGTGTCCAACTTCAGCTCAGGTCATGATCTCATGGTCCACGAGTTCAAGCCCCACCTCAGGCTCTGTGCTCACAGCTCAGGGCCTGGAGCCTCCTTTGGGCTCTGTGTGTGTGTGTGTGTGTGTCTCTCTCTGCCTTCCTGCTTGCTCTCTCTCTGTGTTTCTCTTTCTCTATCTCTCTTTCTCTCTCTCTATCTTAAGAATAAACAAACATTAAAAATTTTTCTTAAAATGCCCATAGTGTCTGCCTTGAAATGAACCTTGTTCATAGAAACCTTTTCCAGAAGCTTTCCTATCAATTTTCACCTTAATATTGTTCTTTGCAGTTTTACAACAATCCTGCTCAAGTTTCATAATATAATATTCAAGTTTAACTTCTGTGATTTCCAGTCATGCCACATGCTTGTCAGAGCCTGATAGTGTCAGTATACTTTAACCATTCTAATAAGTGCGCAGTGAGATGTCATCGTGGTTTTAATTTACATTTTCCTAATGACAAATGATACTGAGTATCTTTCCTGTGTTTATTTGTCATCCTATATATCTTCTTTGGTGAATTCTCTGTTCATATCTTTTGCCTATTTGTTTCCTTGTTGGGTTTTAAGTGTTCTTTATATTCTCTGGATACCAGTCCTTTATTAGATATATGACTTGCAAATATTTTCTCTCTCTCTCTCTGTGCTTTGTCGTTTCATTCTCTTAATAGTGTCATTCATAGGGCATAGGGTTTAATTTTGACCAAGTATATAATTTATAGTTTTCATACCTTTGGTGCCATATCTAAAACGCTTGACTAACCAAAGGTCATGCAGATTTTCTCCTCTGCTCTCTTCCAAAGGTTTATTTATTTATTTTTAATTGAAACTTTAGTTAACATATAGTGCAATATTGGTTCCAGGAGTAGAATTCAGTGATTTATCACTTCTTGATGCCCATCACTCATCTAGCCTCCCCCACCCACGTCCCTCCATCAACCCTCAGCTTGTTCTCTATTGTTGAGAGTCTCTTGTGGCTTGTTTCTCTCCCTCCTTTTTTCCCCTTCCCATATATTCATTTATTTTGTTTCTTAAATTCCACATATGAGTGAGATCATATGATATTTGTCCAGAAGGTTTATTGGTAATGATTACATTTAGATCCATGGTCTCTTTTGAGTTAGTTTTTATATCAGGCATGAAGTAGGTATTGAGATTCACCTTGCATGTAGGTATTTAATTGTTCCAACACTATTTATTGAAAACATTATCATTTCTTCATCAAATTGTCTTTGCACCCTGTCAAAAATCAGTTAGTGTAATTTTACAAGTTGATTTCTGGGGTAGCTATTTTATTTCATTGATCTATAAGTCCATCCATTTGCCAATACCACACTTTCTTGATTACTGCAGTTTACAGTATATCTTGAAATTAAGTAATGTGAGTCCTCCACCTTTGTTCCTTTTTCAGACTTATTTTGGCTATTCTAGTTCCTTTGTCTTTCTATATAAATTTTAAAATCAGCTTATCGGTACTTATAAAATGAGCTTGCCAGGATGTTCAATAAAAATGCCTCAATCTACACATAAATTTGGGAAGAACTTACCTCTGAGCAATATTAAGTCTTCTGACCCAGGAACATGGTATCTCTCTATATTTATTTAGATATTCTTTGAATTATTTCATCAGTGTTCTGTAGAGTTCAACACACAGATCTTGCACACATTTTGGTAGATTCATACTTAAGCATTTCTTTTTAAAATGCTTTATAAAGTTTTTTCAGTTTCAAAGTCTAATACTCACTGCTGATATATAGGGATATACTTGACTTTTGCCTATTGACCTTGGGTCTTGCAAACATGCTAGACTCACTTGTTAAATCTAGAAGCTTTTATGTAGATTTTCTTGGGCTTTTCTTTAAGCAATTAGTCTACAGTTTGAGACTGTGTTTCTTCCTTTCTAATTTATGTGCTTATTTTGTTTTGTTTTTGCCTTGTCTGACTGCACAGGATAATGTTGAATAGGAGTAGTAAGAAAAGACACCCTTGGGGCGCCTGGGTGGCTTAGTCAGTTAAGTGTCTGACTTTCGCTTAGGTCATGATCTCGCGGTTCGTGGGTTCGAGCCGCGTCGGGCTCTGTGCTGACTGCCAGCTCGGAGCCTGGAGCCTGTTTCAGTCTGTGACTCCCTCTCTCTCTGACCCTCCCCTTCTCACACTGTCTCTCTCTCTCTCCTAGAAATAAATAAAACTATTAAAAAAAAAAAGAAAGAAAGAAAAGACATCCTTCATTTATCCTTCATTTATCTTATTTTATTTATTCCTAATTTTAAGGGGACCCATTCAGTCTTTCACTGTGAAGTATGATGTTAGCATAGATTTTTCACAGATGCCTTTTTATTAGGTTTAGTGAGTTTCCTTCTATTCTTAGTTTGATGAGAGTTTTTATTATGAATGGATTTTGTACTGTGTCTAAATCTCTGCTCTGCATCAATGGACATGATCATGAGGTTTTTCTTTATTAGCTTACAAATAGGGTGAGTTACACTAAATGTTGAACCTTTTACATTCTGAGATGAATGCCACTTGTGTTATATTATCTTTTTTATATGTTACTGCATTTGAATTGGATTGGAAATTTTTGTCTATGCTCATGACGGGATATTGGTGTTTAGTTTTATCGTGTGGTTTTTATATTAGTTCACTGTATTCTTTCTCCTATTTTTTTGGAAAAGATTGTATAGAGATGATATTATGTCTTCTTAAAGGTTAAGTAGAATCCAGCAATGAAAGCATCTGAGGCTGGAATTTTCATCTTTGGAAAGATTTAAATCTATACATTCAATTTCTTTAATAGACAGAGAACTGTTGAAGTCACACACACACATCTTTGTAAGTTTTGATGGTGAGCATTTTAAAAGAAATGGTAAATGTAATCTTACTTCTTATATAGACATAGTATGATTTATAGTATGCTCATATCTTCTGAGTTTCTGTGGAATCAGTAGTAATGTCATTTCATTCCTGATACTGGTAATTTCTGTCTTCTTTGGGTTTTGTTTTTTTTTCTCTTTGTCAATCTGGCTAGAGGTTTATCAATTTTATTGACCTTTTCAAAGAACCAGTTTTTGGTTTCAATGACTTTCCCTACTGTTTTTGTTTTCAACTTTATTGATCTCTGTCTTATCTCTGTTATATCTTTTCTTTCTTTCCCTTGGGCTTAATTTGATTTTTTTCCTATATCCTTAATGTGGAAGCTTAGATTACTGATTTGGGAAGGTTTTTTTTTTTCCTTTCTACTATAAACATTTAACTTAACATGTCCCTGTAAGCATTAGTTTAGCTGCATTCCACAAGTTTGGATACATTTTTATCTTCATTTAGTTAATTTTCTTTGAGATTTCCTCACTGACTTTACACTATTGAGAAGTTTATGGTTCAATATCCCAGTATTTGGGGTGAATTTCCAGATACATTTTGTTATTGATTTCTATTTTTATTGTATTATGGTCTGAGAACATGTACAATATATATTATATATCATATTGTTTTTAATTTGTTAAGGTTTGTTGTAGGGTCTGTCTTGTTGAATAGTTACTGCTATCTACTTCTCTCCTTTTCTGATAGAATTGTTCTGAAGTGAGACTTGGAAAACATTATTTTTAAAAGTTCCTCAGATTATTCTTGCAATGAGTTTTGAGAACCACTAGTAGATGTGAGGTTTTTTCATCTTTAATTCAGAAGGGTTGCTACATAAGAGAATTTGTTTTGTTTTGTTTTTTCCATTCTCATGTACTTTATTGAGTTGTAGAGTACAGTACAGTGCTTTAAATACATTATAAACATCTTGAGGCTTGCAAAAATCATTAGGTCCAGACTGCAAGAAAAAAATTGAGGCTGCAAAAGCAAAGTTGAGGCCCCTGTTACACCTATCCGTGAGCAATGAAGCAGTTGGAGAAAAGACACTAAGATTCTCTCATTATCTTCTATCTACTAAATTACAGGATTTAGTAGAATGACAAGCATTTGCTAAGTTCCTGTGTATATATAGTTATTTAAAGTCATTTTCAAACTTGTGCTAAAACAGAAACATAAAAATTGTTTTTAATTAATCACAGAAAGCAAAAATATTGCACACATATCAAAACACGGATGGAAAGGAGAAAATTAAGTAGAAGGAAAAATGAATATTCCCTGAATGAGCAAAAATTTCAGGTGCAAACTGAATAAATATCCAGACAAAATATTCCTCTGTATAATATTTATGATTCTAGTTAAATGCAACTGATAAATTTAAATTGCATAGTATCTGACTTCTGCTGTTTTTTTCCTAGAAAATAATTATTTGCTATTATTTTATATATATAAATATATATTTTTATATATAAATAAATAGGTATATATATATATATACCATCCTCATTTTTGAAGAAATATAAAGCCATCTGGAAACTATTAAATGCTGAATGAAAAATTATTATTAAATTATACTTGATATTATTGATGACTTCATTTATTTTTACAGTTTATCTGAGAACAGAAGAGTTTGCTGTATTTATAAATTACTTGGCTTAACAATTTGTATTCTGCGTATGTTCCAAACCACTAGGAAATGATGTTTGTACCCTTAACTAAATGCATACACCATTAAAATTTCTCCATATATATATATCCAATGTCAGTCACTATGTTTCAAAAAGGATATCTTCCTCATATTTAAGTTGGAAATACTCTGCATCCTATTTCTCTCAGCAATTTATCACTTATATTGGAAAGAAAAGGAAAAAACTCTTGTATTTGGTTTCCCATTTAGCTCATTTCAATTTCGCTCACCATATGTTATGCTGCGTTTTGCAGCAAATATGGAATCTGCTGTCTCGTAGTGCTGCTTTGGAAATGGTGGAAGGTAAGAGAAATCCTACACTCTATTATCCTCCCATTCAAGTGTTTGTTCTTGACCAGCATATCTGCTTTCACTTGCCTTGTCCTGAATTGGCCTCTAATAAGACAATTTTACCAATCTTTTCCTTCATCACTCTTTCACTACATGATGATCTCATTGACAGAAGGGAATTCTAGAGCCAAAAAGTTGTTGGCAAACTACAGTTATTAGTCTATGACTTCAGCATTCTGCTCTGCTGTAGATTTCCAGTGGGCTTCCTGTTATGGGCACATTGGTCATAGAGCAGGAAGAACTGTCACGTGCAGCTATGACATTTCTTCCATGTTTCAGTTCTACTTCCAAGGGAGTTCAGTCCACATCTCCCTTCAATGGGAACCACGGGCTTGACTTGCCATTTCGGACTGGGCTGAGAGCAAGCAAGTCAACATCTTCAGTTTGAAAACCCAGTACTGCCTTCTTACACCATCTTCAGGTAAACACATAAAGCAAAAACAAACAAACAAACAAACAAAAAAACATTGGCTTAATTATATACACCTTCATCTTTATAATTTTTTTCTTGAGGTACAGATAAAGGTATCCTCTTACACATTATTTTTCCCAATGTTGAGAAAAGACTGTAGTTTGGAAGAACAAGCTTCTATCAAAAGTTCTTCAACTAGTTTAGAGACAATGCTGGGAATTCAAAACATAAGCTAATGCCATGGTATACTTCTCAGCCTTTCCTTTTTTTTTTATCCAGTAACTTTGCTTACTCGGGTGAATATAGATACAAAAATGTAATCACACGTAAACTTAGTGCTGCTCATCTCTTTTGGAGAGGGAGACATATTACTTTGAAAGTTATATGTAACTAAGCCTTTCAAGATTTGGCAAATCAAACTACAGAACGACCAGTTAAATTTGAATCTCAGATGAAGAGGAATAACTTTTTTTTAGTATATGCCCCAAATATTTCATGGGCGTACTTGTACTAATTCTCACTGGAATTAAAATAGGGCTCTACTTTTAGAAGCAGGGGATTTAGAAGCAGGATCTAGGAACAAAAATTGGAAAGAATTTCTTGACCACGGGGGAAATTTGTATAGAGCATTGCTATCTATAATGCTGGTGAGGAAACGGCAGCCACGTCAACCAATACAGTTTGAAAAGGGTCACGTCTTTTGTGGTCGGGTAATACTCAACATGTTCAGGTAATACCGTCTGGGAAAACAGAGTTACTTCACTATGTTTTGAGGTTGGTTTTGAGCAACTTATTGATCTAAAAGAACACATGCTATGGTACAGGGGAAGACAAGGAACATTTATTTAATTATCCAGTCCTATTTGTATCTTTGAGAATCCAGGAAGACCCAGATAGAACTCCAGTGAGACGCCCTGTGTCACAGAGAGGAAAATCACAAGGTATGACCAATAGTTAGCTACCTTATTCAAAGTTGCCTAACAGCTACATGTGCCTTCAGCCCAGGTGGTTAATGGGCCAATGCAGAAGAGTGAGGACAAAGTGGCTCACCATCAGCACAAACGTACTGAAAACGTGGGCCTATGGCAGTGACTTCTGTCTGGAGAGACATAAACATGCACTTGTCATTCCCATATACAGTTTGATCACCCAAGCAGTGTTTGAGGCTTGGTTTCTACAGACACACTCGTCGGCTGCAAGGTGACAACTGATCAACAAAACCTTAATGTATGAAACATTGGCTTTTGGATAGAGTCATATTTTCTGAAAAGAGGAAGACATTATCCTTGTATCTAAAGTGTGATTCATTCAACAGAGTTCACTTAGTTCTCCTTAGATAAGTCTTTGTCAGAGCGATAGCAGGACCATGAAAGTTAAGTGAAGAGGTTCGATAAAAGGAAGCCTGCAGGGGCGCCTGGGTGGATCAGTCAGTTAAGTGTCTGACTTTGGCTCAGGTCATGATCTCATGGTTCGTGGGTTGGGGCCCTGCATCAGGCTCTGTGTGGACAGCTCGGAGCCTGGAGCCTGCTTGGGATTCTCTCTCTCTCTGCCCCTCCCCAGCTTGTGCGCTCTCTCTCTCCCTCTCTCAGTAATAAATAAACTTTAAAAACAGGGGAGGGAGGGAAGCCTGCAGCTCTTATCTAAGGGTGGTAGTCAAAGCAAGGCCTGTGAAAAAAAATGCCATTTCTGTCTTTGTTTTCCCAAATGTTACCTCCTCTAATCCTTGTAACTCAGTTTAGAGTCATTCCAAAGCCTGTACCCTTTCTTTAGGCCATGCCATGTGCACCATTCACTCATTTCATTCATTGAACAGTAATGTACAAGATAGTCTAATTTTCATATAGCGTTAAACATACACACACACACACACACACACACACACACACACACACACACATTCATCCATACATCTTTTGACCTCATACTTCCTTAGTGTCACAGAGATAACTGATATTGGAGCTACTCTTTCTCAGTAGCTTGTTTGGGACAGAAGCTGAAGATGATTGGCCAACAGAGGGCTTCTGTGCTCCCAGCTACATACTCCCAAACAAAATGATTAGTTCTTTGCCTATGATGTGGCCATGAATTTCTCTGTAAGTTGCTAACCTTGATTAACCTAAGTGGCATTTGAGGTAGATGGCATTCACCACTGTCGATTGTTAATTTATGTGCTACATGTGATCATGCATTATATTAATTCTACTGAGAAAACTGAATGTGGATAAGAATACCACATTTTATCAGCAGATACCATCATAGTGGTAGAGGGCAGGGGGCAATTTTTTTTCTTCCCTCTTTTTTTCTCCCCACCCTTCTACCCTCCCAAATAGCTTTTATCTTACCTGTTTTACTAGTTTGCTAGGGCTGCTGTGACAACTTACCACAAAGTGGGTGGCTTAAACAATAGCAATTTGTTGTCCCAGAATCCTGGAGACTAAAAGTCCAAGATCAAGATGTTAGTAAAATTGGCTCCTTCTGAGAGCTGTGAGGGAGAATCTTCTACCCTTCCCTTCTAGCTTTTGGTGGTTTATATCTTTTCTGTTCCTTTTATAGTCCATCTTTTATATTCCTCATCTTCCCTGCCTTTATCTTTACATGGTATTCTCTCTGTATTGATGATTGTCTCCAAATTTCTCCTTTTCATACTGGTCATATTGGATCAGACCCAACCTCAATGACCCCATTTCTCATGATTACTTCTATCTCCAACTCCAGTTACATTCTAATGTACAGGGTGGGGTAGAACTTCTACATATGAATTGAGAGAGAGGGCACAATTCAACTCAACACTTGCCAAGGTGGACTGATTTGTAAGAGCGTCAGCCTGGAGGGCTGTGTGGAGAAGAGTTCCCTGACAAAGCCTGGGGTACCCAGAATAGAAGATGGTGCTTGATTAGATGGTCACTACAAGACGGAGTTGTTTTGCTGTATGTGACAATGCTGACTATCACACCTGTAAGAGAATAGTGAGGATATGCTCATGGTAAGTTAATCAAATCAACATAACTTATGTTCATCTGTAATTGGAGGTGACCATTATTCTTAATACATAACAAATATAACCTTATAGCATTGATTCCTGGATGATACCACAGAGATATAAAACCAGGTTCATGAAGAAGAAAGAAGAATGTCTTTTGGTACTGGGGTATAAGAAGGGCTTTTGAGGGGCACCTGGGTAGCTTAGTCGGTTAAGCATCCGACTTTCGCTTAGGTCATGATCTCGCGGTTCGTGGGTTCGAGCCCCATGTCGGGCTCTGTGCTGACTGCCAGCTCGGAGCCTGGAGCCTATTTCAGAGTCTGTGTCTCCCTCTCTCTCTGACCCTCCCCTGCTCATGCTATCTCTCTCTCCTAGAAATAAGTAAAACATTAAAAAAAAAAAAAAAAAAGATGGGCTTTTGAAAGACACGTGTACCTCTCGAATCTTGTCTTTGCTATTTACTAGTTCTACAACCTTTGGGAAGTGATTCTTACCCATCAAGGAAGCCTGGCACAAGACAGCTGATTCAACGACAATTTAAAGCTCTTAGCATGCTGGCTGCTTACCCAAATGCCCATGGGTGGTTAAACTGCTCATTTCAACTGACTAAAATACCTTCAGTTCCACACAGTAGGTGTTGCAAACCTCTATGATTGCATTTCCTTGTTTGTTGCTCTGTCCCCTTTATTAGAAAACACATACACAGGGGCGCCCAGGTGGCTCAGTCGGTTGAGAGTCTGATTTCAACTCAGGTCATGATCTGTGCTTGTGAGTTCGAGCCCCACGTCAGATTCTGTGCTGACAGCTCAGACCCTAGAGCCTGTTGCAGATTGTGTCTCCCACTCTGTCTCTCTCTCTCTCTCAAAAATAAATAAACATTAAAAAAGAAAAAGAAAACACATACATATATCCCAATACCTATCCCATAACAGGAGCTCAAAACTTATAGGTGCAAAATAAATGAACTTGGGGGATATTTGCAATAACAATGGGTCTACCCCTTAAGCCAGGCAAACAAATGATAACAACAGAGCTCTTACAAGAGACACAGCTCACAGAAGAAATTAAAGTATAACTTCTTTTTTCAGTCTTGTAACGGCCATGGTGTAGAAGCCTGGAGGGCAACAGGAAGTAAAGGAAAAGTCAGCAGGATAAATGATTCACAAGGGAAGAAACTGGCACCGAATAAATGAAAGTTGGCTTGACGGAGAGCAGATCTGACAGAGAGCGATGGCTCTGCCTGAAGGAATGATCCAGGAGCAGTTCCACGCGAGCCCAGTGCAACCGAAAGGCGTGAGGGCAGGTCAGGGAAAGGCAAGCTCGTTCCAGAACCGAACACGCTGATTAGTATTTCCCCCGCACGTTTTCTAGCCACTGGGTGCCCACAAGCTGGGTCCCTGCTTACAACATACACAGAAAACTTTCAAATGAATTCAGTCTGGGAATGTTTCTTCCTCGTCCAGCATCAGAAGGATAAGGGCTTTGACAGCAAAGGTGAGAGAGCAGGGAAGATTCAGCACTGCCTCACAAGCCATGAGATTTTTGGGATTGGCAGAGCCCCAACTCTTCAATCACACAAGCCCTGGTAGACTTTTCCTTTACTCAAATGCCCGGATAATGCCGCTGATTTATGACACATCCCTTCTAATGAACGTGGAGGGGAAAGTGGCGCTTCGACGTCGGATGGGGGAATCCAGCCAAAGCATCTCTTCACCCTCCCTTGACTTCCCTTGTGTTTTTCTACAGGTCACAGTGAGTGACACCCCTGGGTGTTTTAGGGCAGAGGCTTCCGCCGAAGGTCAGGTTTTTAATTTCGCAGTGTTCAGCCTGACCGCTTGGTTGTGTAAACTCTGACTAAATACAGCGTACGTTGTTACCGTTGGAAATATATTGCTCATGGATATATAACTGCAGAAAATCCCCGTGTAAATTTCCTATGGCTTGAAGTGTTGAAACCCTAGCCCCGTTTATCAAAAACACAGCTGCCTTCCTTGGGGTTTCGGGAGGCTCATAACAATTTTTTTCTTTATGAACTTGTGAGAACACCCTGAGGAAAACAGCTGCGTTATTGCAGAGATGAAGAAATCTCAGATGAGTGTGAAGTATTGTAATTTAAATAAGAGCGCTATTTTCAGGCCTTTTCACTTTAAGATCATTTCATTATTTGATTTTCCCCTAAATAAGTTATCCAGGAAAATAAGAGAGCAATTACTCTAGGGACGGCAGGCACTATAGCAGGCAAATTAAGGGTTTTAATTGAGAATATCAAATGTTGTACTACATGATTAATAGCGATGTGATACCAGTATTTACATATGTGAAATATTTACCATAGTCACTGTGTTTTATTGAAATGGGAAGCCAAACGCAAGCAAAAAATAACAGATTTTGTTGACTTTTAAAAATTTTCTTCAACTGCACCGTCTATTCCAAGCTGCTCACTCATCGTAAACGGTGGTGATTTTTCTCATGCTACTGTTTGTAAACCATACACATTTTATAAATGAACATAAACACACTACGGTTCACAAAACAAACCGTAGAAAAAGAAAGGAGCCTTGATGTTTGAAAACTTTTACAAAAGAAATTTTATCTGAGGGGCGCCTGGGTGGCACAGTCGGTTAAGTGTCCAACTTGGGCTCAGGTCATGATCGTGGGTTCCAGCCCTGTGTCGGGTTCTGTGCTGACAGCTAGCTCAGGGCCTGGAGCCTGCTTCAGATTCTGTGTCTCCCTCTCTCTCTGATCCTCCTCTGCTCACACTGTCTCTCTCTCTCTCTCTCAGAAATTAAGAAAACATTAAAAAAAAAAAAAGAAATTTTATCAAACTGAGTTGTCTACTGAACATCTCTTCACCCTACCCAAAAACCTTAGTTGATCTGTCTATCCATGCATGATTAAGAAGGGTGCTCTGAAAGTAACATGTCTATTTTTTATGTTTTATGTCTTTTCCTAATTAAAGATTTAAGTGCTAGTACTTATACCTTGAATCTTAATGAGCTGATTCATACCCTCACATTTTTATTCAATAAATATTGGGGTATAAATGTGAGAAACCCAACTTCAACGGGTTCAGTTTTAATTATGTGTTTTTTCCATATAACTGAAAACTTTATGCAAGGATATGGCTTGAGAAATTTTGAATCCAGTTATCAAAACTCGATATTTAACCACTCCCTAATGATCTTTCCCAGACTTTTTCTGTCTCTCCCTCTGTCTCTCTCTATCTTGCTTTCAATTCTTCCTTTTTTTTTTTTCTTGGACTCTTTTCTCCTCTTCAAACAGATTCTTCCAAGTGACTATATGGAAAAAGGTAGCCTCTGCATACATCTTTTTTTTTTTTTTTTTTTATCATAAAGGAAGAGAACCAGCCTCTTTCACAGCTTTTATATGTCAAATATCTGACAAATCCGCTTGGCGAAGATGTTAGCCAGCAATCACCATGTCCAGAAAGTTGAGTTATTCTGCTTGGCCAGGTCCCTACATGAGTCTTCACCAAGGGCTGGGGAAAGAGTGGAGAGAGAAAGAATCATGGCCTCCTGAACTGTATAAAATGAGGGAAAGAAGGATCCAGAAATAAAGGAAGAAGTGATCCTGGAGAGAAAAGGGCTGTTTGCTTTTGTTTTGAAGATGTGATTATAAAGAAGGGGAGGGGGAAAATAGAATAAAAATAAGAGGAGGAGGAAGAGAAGAAGGAGGAGGAAGAAAAGAAGAGGAGAAAGAAGAAGACAAAACATAATAAGGAGGAACAGGAATTGTTGACATATTACCAATCCATCCAATCGAAATGCAGAAGCACATTTCAAAAACAGGTCTTTAAAATATTGAATATTGAACAATCTATTGTGAGTTACTAAAGCCTGGCATGCATTTGCCTCACGGGGGCATTTTTAGCTCCTAGTTACGTACGTAATGAGCGCTATACTTCAGAGGGACAGAATGTTTTTACTCTGATTTATTCGCATTTATACAAATACAACTCTATTAAAAGATTTTTAAAACACCAGATTTTCACTGGAAAATATCCCATTGTTTCCAATGTGGAATGCTCCATTTCATCATGTTCGTTTCCCTCCCCGCCTTCCTTCATCCTCATCCTCATCGCCGTCAGCACTAACAGGTTTTGAATGCCCACCAGGTGCTAGGCTCTCTGCTTAGTAATGTCCCGGCAGCACCCCATTTAATTCCTGACAACAATCCTATATTGTAAGTGGTATCATTCTCCATTTACAGAGAAGAAAACTGAAGTCCGGAAAGATCAGGTAAAAAATTTCATAGTCTAATGTGCCAGATAGACCTTTTTAAAAATCAGCTCCCCCCAGAAAAACTCAATAACAAATAAACCAAAAGACCAAACAAACAAACAGAGTGCTTCCCAGTGACCTTCTTAGTATCGTTTAGATCCAACACATATAAAAGAAATCACTTATATCTTTCATGACACTGTTTCTGATATTGCAGTAACCTCATTCAGCTTTTGAACTCCTTTATCTGAACTGTTTTGCTGAAGCTCCATTCTCTATTTTCTGTTCTATAAAGTACAAAAGTTCTTCTCTTAAACTACAAAGAAAACCCTGATACTCCACCACCCCAAACATTAGTCAAATGTTTAGGAAATCGTATGACTTCTGCAAAACAAGGTTCAAAAACATACATATATAAAAATTTATTTTAAAATGTAACATCTAAGGGCGCCTGGGTGACTCAGTCAGTTAAGCATCCAACTTCGGCTCAGGTCACGATCTCAGGGTTTGTGAGTTCAAGTCCCACATCCAGTTTTGTGCTGACAGCTCAGAGCCTGGAGCCTGCCTCTGATTCTGTGTCTCCCCCTCTCTCTGCACCTCCCCTGCTTGTGCTCTCTCTCTTTCTCTCTCTCTCTCAAAATTAAATAAACACTAAAAACATTTCAAAAATGTAGCATTCAAATCTGAATAAGAATCAATTATTGCAGTTCAGGAAGCTAAAACTCAGAGATAAACTGACGTGCCAAAGATTAGATGTATGCTTAGTTGAACTGTCTGACCAAGAGCCTAGGTCTCCTGACTCTCTGTCTGAGGCCATTTTCATTGTGAAGTATTCATGCTTATAAAATAGTGTATGAGGGGCACCTGGGTGGCTCAGTGATTGAACATCTGATTTTGACTCAGGTCATGATCATGTGGTTCATGAGTTCAAGCCCTGAGTTGGGCTCTATGCTGACAGCTTGAATTCTGCTTCAGATTCTGTGCCTCCTTTTCTCTCTACCCCTCCCCAACTAGTGCTCTGTCTCTCTCCCTCAAAAAACAAATAACCATTAAAAAATTTTTAAGATAATAGTGTATGAAGCATTTTTGTATATTTCAAACAATAATAATAAAATGAGCGTCCATGTATCTATGACCTATGTTAACAACCCCCTTGATTACATTTTCCACAGTATACCCCAAAGGTAACCATTTTGGTTACCTGAATTTTGATTATTTGCTAGTATTATAGCATTACCATTTATATGACTCTCCAAACAATATATTATTAACTTTGACTGTTTTTGGAGAATATGTGTGTATATCTACACGTAGACATAGTCTGCATATTTCATCTTACGTTCTCCCTAGTCAGTGAGTGTCCTTGTATTGGGAAGGACATAGCACCAACATCTTTGTAAGACCTGTCCAGCTTTCCTTTGCTTCCTTCCCAGTCTTTTCTGCCATTTCTCAGCTTCAGCCTATGTCCCCTAGCCAAAGTGAAACCTCCACACTCTTGTTTGTTCCTTTGAGAACAGTCTTTTCTTCACTGCCATCTTTGATGGTCATTTGAAGCTCACTACTAATGTCTCTGGACTGTAAGAATGGCTCAGGAGTAGGAAATGGGTGAATCAGGGGAGAGGTAGCATTGGTACAGATTCTAATACTTGGCTAGAATTTGGCATGTATAACTTTTTACTTATATTATCATTAGTCTACCTCTTACCTCTTCTACTAGACAGAATAAAATGGTCCAAGATATGGACACTATCTGGAAAACCAACAGCTGTGGCATAAACTTTTGGGTACAGATGGGGTAGCTAGGTCCAGCAGGTGGATTAAGATATTGGGGGCCAGTTTGACTTGTGAACCTCTCCTTGGCCCTATGGTATACTCAAGTCAAAGTATTCAAGCCCAGTGAACATAAAATATACTCAAGCTCTCAACTGATCTTTCCCATCACCTCTGTGGCTATTAGATTTTTTGCTAAGAACATGGATGTCCAGAACAAGGACTACATATCCCAGCTTCCCTTGCAAAACATGTGCCATGTGACCATGTTTAGGCCAATGACAAGTGAGCAAGATAAGATGTAAGACTTCTGTGACATGTCCTTAAAAACAAGGTGTGTGTCCTCCCTTTGCCTTTTCCTTCTTCTAACGGCTTTCTTTCTTCTGTCCGGCCAAGGATGGGGAGCATTCTAAAGGAGCTTGGAGTTCTGTGGACTGTGCTTAAGCAGAACTTCCCTACTAGGATTTTAAGGTGAATAGTAAATTAATTTTTATCCTACATAACTCATTGCTAATTTGGTCTTTCTCCCATTGCTTAATCTTTTATCCTAGCTAATGCAGGCCCTTCAAAATGGTGCCACAGATCACTTTCCCTGAAACAAAAGCCTGTGATTACATGCATGTAAGTGTAGGGCTACTCTTGGGGCCTCCATTTACTGCCGTGTCTGTAATGTGACATTGTCACCCTGGAGTTTTGAGGAAAGTGGCCTCTTTATCCCCCTACCAGTTCCAGATGGAGTAATTTTCATATCATGGATATTTGGTATTACATTACAAAAAGCCATTTAAAAAATAAACAGTGACCTTTGTGCTGTAATTCCTTTGGTTTGAACTTATTAAGAACTCATTTATGATTAGAACAGATCCACTAACTAGGGGAAAGCCACTAATGAATAGGATGCTAAATTCATAAACTGTGAAGATTGTATTTGGGTGGACAACCTCAGCTGTGATATTGAGGTTTTATTTTATAATTACATCTAACTTCTTCAAGAATAAGGTAATTTCAAATCCTCTCTCCTCTCCCTTCCTCAAGTCTTTTTCTTTTACTTACTTTAGTGGCTAGCACACCGTTGACTTCTATCTATTCCATCCTCCTACTCACAGGCTTAAGAAATGTATCTGAGGTGTACGGAGAGAAAAAAGAAAAAATCAGATACTTCCATGTCACCCTGTGGAGACTTGGGATGGAAAGAAGCTTCTCTCCTCTTTAAGGCAAGACTGCATGAGGACCTGCTCTTAAGGGAGGCAAGCAACCTTTGGACATAAGCCAGGAAAGCCTCAGATTATGCCCCAAGCTTGTATCACCACCCAGCCACACCCAACTTGGATGTGATGGGTCATGTCTACAGTAAGTTGGGTATAGCGTAGTATTAAGGAATCTTCCCAAACCAGCTTTTGCTCCTTATATCTATTAAATATAAAATTTGTATTACATTAGGATGGTTTTCACTCTCATCCTTGACCTGAATATCATTTCAAATTCAACAAGGCCTTGAGCAAATGACCCTGTACTAAGAGTGTAGTGATAATAAAAGCTTATATTTGTTGAGAGTTCCAACATGCCAGGCAGTTGACATACATCATTTCCACTAATCCTCAGAATGACCCTCTGAGACGGACATTAATTTCCAGTTAGTAAGAAAGAACCCGAGGCTGAGAGAAGTTAATGCCTTTCCTAAAGGCATGCACCTAACCAGCAGAAGAGCCTATGGTTGATACAGGTAGTCAGATGTCAGCAAATAAACTATTAAACTCTATGCTGCCTACTGTCATACATTCATTCATTTTTATGTAACCAATGTTTATAGAGGGCCCACAGATACTGTGCAGTCTACTAAGTTCTTTTACACAGTCATTCATTTAATTATGTTAGTAACCCTAACTATGATTTGCCCTCTTTACAGATGAGGAAACTGAACAGAGAGAAGTTGTATAGTGCTGTTAGAGTTAGCTTTATGATAAGTAACTGATATCTTCCCAAGGTATCCAGGCCACTGTCATAGACCCTGGCCATCCCAATATCTTGCTCACTCTTGCTTAAATCTTAGCTTATCATCCTCTCTATGGTGTGTCTGACATCTTAGTTCTGACCCTCTTTGGGTGGACAACGAATTAAGCATTAGTCCTGCACAACTAGCAACCAGTTCTCATCTCTGCTGTCCATCGACCTTAGCCAAACTCCCTAAGGCTTGTCAGGGCCATCCCTAACCGCTTCTCCCATATCATGTCACCTTGTGATCTAACATCACCATCTTTCCTGAGATAGCCCTTTATCTTTTAAAAAAAAAAAAAAGCACAAAATGAATTTTTCAAGTGTGTTACTATCAACATGAGACTTAAAATAAGAGGTAGTTTAAAAAATTGGAAAAAACATGAACCAAAACTTGTCAGGCTGTCCCAAAACCTGAGAAGGAAAAAATAAAGCCAAGCCAAGCCAAGCCAATTTTAAAGAAGATTAAAGAAGGCAAACACAGGTACCGTAATATGTCAGAAGTTACAAGATTATCAGGAATGAAATAAACAAAGAAACCAATGACAGAAGACAGAGACTAGGTACATGCCCACACATATATGGGGACTTCATATGTGACAAAATTATGTTGTCTACATAGTGAGAGGAACATCTGGTCAAAACTAATAATAGCCACCTTGGATACTATATTACATCACACACAAAATTAAATCCAAATTGGCCAAGTCTTACATATAAAAAGTAAATCTTTAAAACTTTTATAAGAAAAAGAAGAGACTATTTTTATGATGCTGAAAACGAAAAAAAATCCTAAATAAGACACTAAGTGCAAACCCTGAAAAAGGAAATTATAGATCTGAGAGCACTGAAGTTGAAAACCTCTTCAATAAAGCAAAAAGACAAAGACAACCTGATAAGTTATTTGCAACACACATAAATAACAAAGGACTAGTAATAAGAATATGTAAAGTGCTCCCACAAATTGAAATGAAAAATCAATAGCCAAATGGAAATCTAGGAAATATTGATGATTCAACAGGTCACTGAGGATAAAATAAGCCCCTCAATATAAGAAAATAGCTCAGTTCCACTATGACCAAGGAAATAAAAATTAAAAATTAATACTACGTCATACTTATTAGAATGGCAAAGATTAAAAAGATTAAAAAGTTATAAGTACAGCAGGAATTTGTGAAAATGAGAAGCACTGTCAGTGGGGATATCAATTGAAATTACTCTTTTGAGAACAATTTACCAATATTTAGTAACAAGCATCCTGTGATTCTCTTCTAAGATATATATGCTGGAGAAATATTTGTCATACACTTAAGGAAATACATGCAGAACTTTTCTACAGCATTGAGTAGAATAAGAGAGAATATTTAGCAACAACATAAATGTCTATCAATAGGAGAATGGATAAATAGACTGTACATTCACACAATAAAATAAAACAGAACAGTAGAGATAAATGAATTCAAGCTACAGGCATCAACTGGAACTAACCTTGAAACAAAATACTGAGTGAAGATGTAAATTGCAGAACAATGCATTCCTTTTTTAAAAAAAATTAAAGGTATTCAAAATAACACTATATACTATTTTTAGGAACATGTATATATATAAGCATACTCAGCCCTGCATGGAAAGGTACATGCTGACTTCAGGATAGTAGTTATCCTTGCAGAAGGAAGAGAGAAGAATGAGATCCAGGAAGGATTAAATGTGGGTTTAAGCTTGTTGGTCTTTATAGAAAGAAGCAAATACAGTAAATGATGACATTTCTTAAAATTAGGGTAGCCGATAATGACAAGTCACATATATATGCTGTATATAATATATAAATGCGTATATATGAAATATTTTCTGGGTAGGCTTTGGGGTCAGCAAATCCTGTGTTGGAGCTTTGGCTCTGTTTCTTCCCTATTGCATCTCAAGCAAATTGTTTCACCAGAATGACCTCAGCTCCTTCTTCTTTCATAATATATATTTCAAAGGGTAGTTCTAAAGATTAAATTTAAAACACATATATATAGCATAAAATATATATATAGTGTATTAGTGTAATACCTGGCAGAGAGTAGACATTAATAAAACACTACTATTTTTATTTCTTCAATAAATATCTACATCTTGTGTATTGCCAAGCTCATAAAAATAAATTATCTGAAGTCAAGCATAACATTTTATCAATATCTTTAACATCATATGGAATGGAATTGAATGGTGTTCTTTTGACAATTTATAGACATGATTCCAAAGTGGCCTGAAACAGTCCTCATCTGGAAATTCCTTTAAAAAGTTTTCTGAAGCAGTGATAGCCAATAAAACTTATGCAATGATGGAAATGTTTTCTGTGTTGCTCAGTGCAGTAGCCACTAGCCACCAATGGACTATTAAACCCTTGAAATGTGACTAATGTAATGGAGAAACTGAATTTTTAATCTTATTTACTTTTGATTGATTTAATTTTAAATAGTCACGTTTGACTAGGGCCTACCATACAGGACAGCTCAGGTCTAAAATACTGAAATGTATTTTTCAACAAGAGCGTATTGGACATCTACTGTGTGCAGAGCATCATGCTGAACCATGTAGGAGAAACACAAGACAGCTTGTGTCTTCAAATTTATGACCCATGAAAGGAAAAGAGTTGGACCCATGAAAGGAAAAGAGACACTTCAATGACAAGAGGCAGCAGTGACTGAACTTGTACATATGGCGAATGTTTGTTATATCGTCCTGGGTACCTTTAATAAAGGAAGGCTTCCTGGCTAGGGCGGGCTACAATCAGAACTGAGGGATAGATGCATTTTGTAGTAGAGGACAGTGAGGGCCAGACACTCCTGACACCCGGAATAGCTGCAGCAGAACAGAGGCCAGAATTGACTGAGCTTCTGGAGATGCTCCTTGTAGGAAACAAGCAATTGTGAATGAAGTTGGACTGAATATGACTTTCCTCGATCTGCCCGCATCTCCAGCCTCATTTCTTTCTACTGCTTGCCCTGAGTCTTCCTTTCAGCAGCTCTGAGCTATATTTAGTTCACCTACATGTTCCCACTGGTGCTGCCCTCTGTCTGCTCAGGGGTGCTGCTTAGGTGACTTCTGCTTACCCTTTAAGACTCAACTCAAGCATTGTTGTGTTCTTTGAGAAGCCTCTCCTGACCTCCCGCTCCCACCCAGGGCATGTGAAATGCCTCATCTATATTTCCAAAAGACCCTATGAATGTTTTTGGTATTGATCCTATTACATGGTCTTAGAATTAAAGTCCATCTTCTAACTGATCAAGAGCTCTTTAAAAGCAGAAATTACATCACATTTATTTTCTATCTCCAGCTCTTATTATATTCTTCATGAATAAATGAATGACTTTATCATAGAAGTGAATAAACCCTAAAGATTTTTGAACATGAATGTGGCATGATCTTTCTAGTACTTTAGGAAGCATGATTTGATAATAATATGCAGTCTGGATATGTCTGCCTAAAACAGAGTGTCATCTTTTAGAACCAGCAATGGCCAGGTAATGGAGATATTTTGAAAAATATTAACATGCATTTCCATTTCTAATTTTTATATGACCTTCTCTAGCATGACCTTCCCTCAGATGATCCATATGGCTTGGTCTTCAGCTTCCCTCAGGTCTTGTTCAAATGTCACATTTAAAGTGAATCCCAGACCTTTAACTCCAGCACTCGTTGTCCTCTCTGACTTCATTTTCCTTCATACCACATAGCATCACTTCATGTATTTCTTTTACTTACTCATTTTGTTTATTACTTGTCACCTTCCACTAGAACAACAGCTCTTGGGAAGCAGAAATTTTGTCTGTTTCTTTTACAGTGGCATCCCTGTCACCTAGAAGAGTATCTGATACATTGTGTGTGTGTGTGTGTGTGTGTGTGTGTGTGTGTGTGTGTAGGGGAGTGTATTTGAATTGTTACAATTGCAAAAGAAAGAAATAGCTAATTCTCTGTGTCTGTAATTCAAAACGAGAATTTGCAGTATGACAATAGTCTCTGAATCCAGGCTTTGTTGAGAAATATTTACCCTAGGAGTCCTAGGGTGACTCAGCCAGTTAAGCTTCCAATTTCAGCCCGCATCATGATCTCACAGTTTGTGAGTTCGAGCCCCATGTTGGGCTCTGTGTTGACAGCTCAGAACCTGGAGCCTGCATAGATTCTGTGTCTCTCCCTCTCTCTGCCCCTTCCATGCTCATGCTATGTTTCTCTCTGTCTCTCAATGACAAATAAAAACATTTTAAAAAAATTTTTTTTTAAATATTTTTATTTATTTCTAGGAGAGAAAGAGACAGCTTGAGCAGGGGAGGGTCAGAGAGAGAGGGAGTCACAGACTGAAACAGGCTCCAGGCTCCGAGCTGGCAGTCAGCACAGAGCCCGACGCGGGGCTCAAACCCACGAACCGCGAGATCATGACCTGAGCGAAAGTCGGACGCTTAACTGACTAAGCCACCCAGGCGCCCCTTAAAAAAATTTTTAAAGAAATATTTATCTAAAGGATAAGGCATTTTTGCATATCAAGAACCAAACCTGGGATGCGTGGATGACTCCATCTATTAAGTATTCGACCTCAGTTCAGTTCATGATCTTGTGGTTTGTGGGTTTGAGCTCTGCATCAAGCTCTGTGCTCACAGCTCAGAGCCTGGAGCCTGCTTTGGATACTGTGTCTCCCCCTCTCTCAGCCCCTCCCCTGCTCACATTCTGTCTGTCTGTCTCTCTCTCAAAAAAAAAAAAATTAAAAAATTAAAAAAAAAGAACCAAACCTGAAGGACTCAGATCTTGAAGTGTTTCCTCTGTTATATCGAAGATGCCCTTTTCACCCTTGACAATCAGTTCATACACTTGTCTATCCAGAATAGAAAAATGTGCTATGAAGCAAAGATATATCACCCAACCTTTTGCAGTTCCTGAGACTAAGGCGGGAGTGAAGCAGGAGGGTCCAGCCTTGTCTCTCCAGACTTGGACTCAGAGATGAGTAGGTATTTTAGGTAAGTAGATGACAAGTTCAAGAGCAAAGAACTCCAAAAAAGAGGCTATGGCAGGTTACTACTGCATCAGCCCAATGAGTAAGTGAAAGAAGGCTGTGCCATCACAGACAATTAACAACCCCAGCATGGTAACCAGAGGAATGGCTGGTGTGCAACTTTCTTGGACCTCTTTTGGTTCTGATATGGTGCAGGCAGGATATAGAATGACTTGTTGGTTTGTGAAAGATGCAAAGCAGTTGAGTTAAGAAAAGCTAGTCCTCTCTGATGGCAAAGGGAGAGGGGACTCTGTGTCATGCCTGGGCCAGAGATACAAGAGGACCACAAAGAACCAGGATAGGTCAATTTGAAGAGTAGGCCTCCCAAACCCAACAGTACAAGAGCAAATACATCACAAATTCTGGAAGACACCAGATAAAGAAGAATATCACTCAGAGAGCAGAGGAGCCATGGATTTCTGCTTGGACCTTAGAACTCCACCACTCTTCCATCTCAGGTCACATAAGTCACTTGGTGGGGGGAGTCTTAGGGAGTAAATTAAGGAAATAGGGAGACTTAGCATTTTTACCAATAGGCTGAGAAACTTAAAGAGATAGTTTTGATTATTGTATCAGACTCATATTACAAAACTGATCTTTCCCAACAACTCAGCAAGAGAGTGATCATAAGGAAAAGCAGATCAGGCATAGATGCAGTGGAGAAACTGCATCTTTCCTGCACATCTGAACAGATTGAGAGTAGTGACCCAACAAAAACAGCCAGTGCACACAGCCAGAGCTCCCTGATTTCACTAGTAGGCCAGATCCAGAAAATGTTCACAAAGTTGGGTTCTTATTGGCCACTGGCACACCCCATAGGTATCCCACCAAGTTGTGAAACTATTCTGCTTCATTCTGATAACGCACAACGAAGCCTCTTGAGACAGTTTCCTTGGGGATTTTAGAATAGCATGCTCTGATTCACATTTACTTTCCATTATCTGACTCACCAGCAGCTTCTCCAAATATGATCTTATTTCATTTTTACAGAACACCCTGTGGTTGTCATCAACCCCATTTGACAGATAAAGAAGCTGATCCACAGTCTTCTAAAAACATTGCAGGGCTGTGTGTCTGGAATTCAGACTGCACAGATTTCCCAGATTATCCTGTGCTATATAAGTTAACAGCTGTTCCCATTTCAGAAACTGGGGATTTCTCCCAGTTCCTCACAAAGAATTCTTCTCCAGCTACTGATCTGGGAATCTCTCATTCAGGCCTGCTGAGCCCCTAGTCAAATGGGCAGGTACCAGCATGTCCCTCCCCTAGCAGGTGCAGTCAAATGAATGGCAGCATTGACTTCCACTTAATGAGTCGCCCCATGCTAGCAGAGTTACACATTCTGGTTTGAATTTTTAATTCTATCTCATAAAATAGTGCCATAAATCATCCCACGCTCCATTTAGAGTTGCATTTTCCAAAACCATCTCTGAAGTAATTAAAGAGAAACTACACAGGCCTTTAAATCAGTTCTCCAAGATATGGAAGAGCAATGAAAATTCTACAGCTCACTTTCCCTTTCTTCTATGTCTCACATCAATTCACTCTGGCTATGACAAACTATCATCCCCAAACCTTCATTCACAAAATATTTATGAGCCATTTGTGAACCTTTAGCCACTGAGAAGTATAATGCTGCATGACAAAAATGAGTTATAGGAAAGTGTGCAGTCTTACTTTAATATAATCCATCCGGCCCCAGGTCCACAGATTAGTAACCCAAACCTGACTCAAATATGAGATCTATATGACATTCTAAAATCTCATGACGGTGCCCAGAAACCCCACAACCTAACCTAATTCACCTATTGCCTTCTTTTCAAAATCAAATAAATACATAAATAACAAGTAAGTCCAAAAGAGATTTCTCCAGCTCCGGGGAGTATTTTTACGGCATATACAAAGCAAAGCAATTTGAGTGTTTCCCAAACATGCAGGTGCTAAATACTCATGCTTGGCAGGAATAATTATTTGCTGTATTCCCTGGATCTTCTATTTTGCTGAATTTAATTTGTTTTCAATACTTAGACAGAGTGAAAATATAAAAGTACACCAAAACAGTAGAAAAACCGTGACAGTAAATGAGAGATTTACCACAGCTCTTGTTATGGGTATTGTTTAGGCAGCATAAAATTGAAAAATAGAAAGAGTATGTCTACCCTGATTCTCTCCTTCCCACTCTACAGCTGGCAGAAATATGTGAACCTGAAAGAATGGATTTTTCAATGAGGGTTGGAGCAAAGTCGCCATGAACTGCCCTGAAACCAAAGTCAGTGACATTCTTGAGAATGGAAGTGATTTGTGACTTCTTCATGGACTCTGGTCACCAAAAAGGGTTCTGGAATGATGACAAAAGCAAGTGTTTCTGGGAAAAGATCTCACGCAGTTCTGGGGATGCCATGGGAGTCAGGGGAGCAAGGTGAGATGGTTCCATCCAAGGTAGGGATGGAAATCTCTCCTGGAGACTGCAGTTCTCAAGCCTAGTTGTGCATTAGAATCACCTGTGGAGTTTTAAAAACCACCAACACCAGAGCCCAACTCCTGATGGATTGTATCAGAACCTCTGCAGGTGGGGCCCTGGCCTAGCTAGTTGCAGCATACTTTCCAGATAAACCTAATGCTTTGGCTGAGCTGAGAACCACTGAGTTGTAGTTGACTCTGTTGGTCAATTGCCATTGATGATTCACTGCTCATGGACCCCTGGTATAGATAAGAAGTTGCCAACCTGAAGCTTGAAGGTTTTCTTTAGTATATATATATATGCTAATTTGGGCATATATTATATTTAAAATCCAGAAAATATTTTTAATACAGGATATTTCACATAAAAATACCCCTTTGAAAAAGGAGTCCTAGACATTCTACCTGCACATTCAGCTAGACCTGAGTGGTACCTGTCCTCTTACACAAAGAAGGTTCTTTCCAACTTTCCATAGCCCCCATCACCTTCTTTTATATGTCATAACAGACCACCTCTTTCACTAATATTATGTGCATGGTGTCTATAGCTTTTTATTCCTTATGACCACCAGCATAGATCTATAAAACTGTTAGGAATCAAAATCCCCAGATTCATTTTTTTAAAAATAAGGAAGTTGGAGGCCCAGAAAATGCAAACTGCTTCTGAATTCTATTATTTTTTAAGCTCTGTCATACTTTCACAAATTCCCATTTACCTAAGCCAAACTTCCAGTGAAATTTGTTTTTGCAGATTGGCCTATTAATATTTAATGATGTTTCTCTTTGAATTTTAAAGTAGTAATTAAATTGAACTCTTCAGAAAGAGCATATTAATTCCAATTTTTTAAATATGAAAGAGAATAAATCTTGCTCAAAACAAAAGCACAGTAAAAAGTGAACATTAATTCTGGAGGGTGAGCCTGAGTATCTTTTATTAAATATTCATTTCAGCAATGAGAAATATACTGGGAAAACGGTTACTATAGAAGTATAAAATATACACTAATACAAAATAATTCCTTTTTCTAAGTGTCTTAACACCTTGACTGGCACTTCTCAATGTCTGACTTAATTTATAAGTGCTTATATTTTTCCAATATATTATAGATTCATCCTGGATAAAGTATTTGCTTTTTTTAATCTTCTGAGTCTACAATAGCATCTAGCACAGAGCTCAATGTATAATTAGTATCCAATAAATATTGGTAAACATACTATAAAATATCTAAAAGAGAGCCCAGAAGTATAAGAAAGCAATGTTCACACCAAAGAAACTATTGATAGATAGACAAATCATATGGTACTGACCATGTTCTCGACATATAATTCACTGGGAGTTAAACAATAGTGAGCTTAAAAGCCCAAGAACATCAGTACTGTGGCAAGCACAGTACTGTGAAGGCATCTAGAGGAGAAAACACAGTGATCTGTTCTACCCACTGTAATTTACCCATGGTTTCCACAATAAGCTATCACACTCCAGACACTGCAACCAGAAAGAAGGATCTTGTGTAATTGTTACAAGTATCAATTATCACTGTTCCTGTTTTACAGATGAGGGAAGTTTTAGTCTAGATGTTAAGTAGCTTCCTCAAATTCATACCTCTTGTAAGTAGTATAGCTCAGAACTTTTCAAACCTCTCACATCACCTGGGGATCACATTAAAATGCAGATTCTGATTCAGTAGGGATGAGATGGGTCCTGAGATTCTGAATTTCTGATGCAGCCCCCATTACCCTGAAACTGCTAGCCCATTTTCACCATTTAAATGGAAGAGGGAAGCCAGAATTGAAGTATGAGGACTCTAAAGGGCCCATCAGAGCCTGGGTTCTTTGAAGTTTTCCTAACACAATAAAATTGTGTAATGGTTGCTCGAAGCTGCTACATAATTCAAACACTTTCTCCCATTTTGCCTTAGAATTTACAAGATCTTACCACACTATACAGCTTCACATCTCCTTCCCTTTACTCAATGTCCATTGCTCATATTCTCAGCTGAAAGGGATTTGGGATTCCAGGCCCAGTTCCTTAGAATAGATCTCTTTATATATAAAGAGAGAAGTCTTTATATATATATTTGTATATATACACACATGCGTGCACACTTACATTCTATTTCTCTAAGAACCCTGACTAGTACACTGAGTAAAAGGCCAGTAGTCACAGAGAGCCTAGTGCATTGGAAGAAATTCAGGTAGAGTCCAGTCCTGTTGGGGTCTAGAATGATAAGTGGGGAAAAGGAAGTTGTGAGGCTGGAAAACTAAGTAGGACAGACCAGATGGAATGAGATATAGCTTACTTAAAGGCTCTGGGGCTCAACACCTCCATGTGCTCCTGCTCCCCATGGAATGGAAAGAAGGGGAAAAATCTCATCAAAGATATTGAGCTAAATGTCAGAAATATAAGACAATAAGGGAATGATTTTTATTGATTTTATTAATCACTCATCCTGGTCAGGAACAGAAGTATACACCTTGCTTTCATTCATTCATTTAACAAATATTTATCAAGGGCTTATGGTGGGCATCATTCTGACTGCAAAGGAGACACCAGTGAACAAAGTCCTCATCTTCAAGGATGGTGGTGAGGAGAGAAATGCAGATAATAAACAAGTAGGCAATACTATGTGATCTTATTCCTAAGGAGAAAAATAAAGCAGGACATTTGGATGCAGAGAGAGTTGAGCAAGGTCCTTTTAGAGAGGGCACATTGGGTGTGTTCAGGGAGCAGGAAGAAAGTCAGAGAGGCCAGGATAGAGTAAGAAGGAAGAATGGAAAGACATAAGACCTAGAGACGACAGAGGTCCAACCATGGAGACCCTTGTGGGTTGGTGTGAGGATCTGGACTTTTACACTAAAGGAGATGAAAAGCTACTGGAAGGTATTAAGCAGAAGAAAGACATAACCTGGACTATCTGGATGCTAACAAATTACGTTGTGTGGAGAATGGATTATAGGGGAGCAGAGTGTGCAAACAAGAAGACTCTTGAGGTTACTGCAATAATCCCCATGAGACATGATGGCAGATGGGACAGGTGTGGTAGAAATGATAAGAAGGGGTCAAATCCTGGATATATGTATTTGACATTATTTTTATTGTGGTAAAATATACATACCATACTATTTTTCATTTTAATCATTTGTAAGTATACAATTGACTTGCATTAAATACGATCACAATGTTGTATAACCATCACCACTATCTATATCCAAAACTTTGTCATCATTCCCAAAAATCTGGGCCCATTAAAAAAGAACTCTCTCATTTCCTCTCCCTGCCCCTCAACCCCTGTTAACCACCATTGTACTTTCTGTCTCTATGACTTTGCCTTTTCTAGGAATCTCACATAAGTGGAATCATATTGCCCTTCTGGTTTATTTCACTAATTATAATGTTTTCAAGCTCTATCCATATTGTTGCATGGATCAAAATCGCATTATTTGTATGGTTAAATAATATTTCATTTTATATATATACTATATTTTTAACCTATTTTTTTCTGTTGATAAACACTTGGGCTATTTTACCTTTTGACTATTTTCAATAATGATGCTATAAATACTGGCATCCAAATATCTGTTCAAGTCCCTGATTTCAATTACTTTGAATGTATACTTAGGAGTGGAATAGTTACATCATAACGTAGTTCTATTTTTAACCTTTTGAGAAACCACCAAACTGTTTTCCATAGCAGTTGCACCATTTTACATCTCCACCAGCATACACAAAGGTTGCAATTTCTCTACACTGGAGATAGATATAGACAGATGATAGATAATAGATATAGCTATAGATACAGATATAGATGATATAGACATAGATACAGATAGATTAAAGATAGACATAGATATTTATATACTGACTCAATAGGCTGTTCTTATCTATTGAATGTGGGATGTTAGAGACATAACTTTGATGTAAAAAAAATCTACGTCACTCCAAGATTTTTAACGTGAGCTACCAAGGGCCAAGTTTGGGGTGGGGTGACGATATCAAGCATTTGACTTTAGATAGTAAGGGTTTACAAAGTCTATTAAACAACTAAGGGGGGATAACAAGTGAACAATTAGAGAAAGCCTGGAATTCAATGGATATACTATCTCTATTCTAGGAATAGTATTTACCGTCATGCGTTGGGAGGAGATGATCAAGGGAGAGAGTGAGCATGTGTGGGAAGGAGAGAAGGCCTGTATGAGTCAGCATACCAACACGAAACAGATGGCATGTTCAACTTTAGGATAAGTTGAAAAGGGTTATTTACACAGGAATAGGTTTCAAAAGAGTGGGACGGTGTAGGGCAATCACCAAGTACATTGCAGTCCTCAGAGCTAGCAACAGCACAGCCACTACAGCCCTGGAAAGGCTTACATGGCAACCAATGCAGTTCTTTGCCTGACCTCATGAGAAGAGCACCAGGAGACAGTGAATCCAGTGCAAACTCACAAGGAGGAAGCCAAGGGCCTATAGGGCCAGGTCCACCCTCTTTCCCCCCTCCAGTCTCCCACCAAATACCCATGGGCCCAATCCAGCCAGGAACAAGAGGCAAGGCATTAATTTGTTAGGGCCGCTGGAACAATGTAACACAGACTGGCTTCAATTAAGCAAGAATTCATTGTCTAACAGTTCTGGAAGCTAGAAGTTCAAGATCAAGAGCTTCCAAACCTGGTTCTTTCTAAGAGCTGAAAGAGAGAATCTGCTCTTTACCTCTTGCTTAGCTTCTGGTGATTGTTGGCAATTTGGATATCCTTTGGCCTGTAGATGCATCACCTTGATCTCTGCCTTCATGTTCACATGGTTTTCTCCCTCTATATATGCCTATATCTAAATTTTCCGTTTCTCTAAGGACACTAGTCACTTTGGATTAGGAGTCTCCCCACCCTAGTATGACTTCATTTTCACTATTTACATCTGCAGTGATCCTATTTCTAAGTAAGTTCATACTCTGAGATACTGGGGGTTATAATATTAACATATGAATTTGATAGGGACACAATTCAGCTCATAACTGGTACTGTAGATTATGTAACCTAGAAAGGTTAGCCTCTCAGAGAACAGAGTTGGATGGAGAGGGGAGAAGTAGAGACAGAATCTGAAGGAGCAAATGGAAGATTTCTCCCAGCACAAAGCGAAGGGGAATTTCAGCGTTTGGTGATCTGGGATGTGAGAAGGATCTGAAGGGAGACAAACCAACGAACCTGGGAGACAGAACGAAAAGCATAAAGAGCTGCCCCAACAAGTGAAGAAAGTGGTTCAAAGAGTGATCATGTCATACGTTGCTAATGAGTGAAGATGATTTTAGCATTATCACTTTTTTGAGGGACTCCAATGTGAAGACGACTCTAAGACTCCTGCGAACTCCCAGGTTGCCCAGACCATGCTTTAGGGACCTTTTATCTACCAGAAAAGCCTGTGCTTGGAATAATTTTGAAGAACACTGTTTCCTTCGACTGGACCATGAGCACCCATTGGTGAGTTAGAGCAGCTGATACTACTCTAGTGCTACATTAAACACAGTATAAGCAGGGGTAGATTGACTATTAATCTTTCCACTGAAATTTGGCTCACTGCCACAATATCTACCAAATGGAAAATAAATGGTGTGGTATTAAGGATTGTCAACTAATATATAATCCCAAAGGGTTAATTCTGCACTAAGCCTACTTGATTTTTTTTTTTAAAGAATATAACTAAACCATAAAGAACAAAGAGGCATGTTCATGGAGAACTCTTGCTGACCCCAAAGGAAAGAATGCCCCAACCATTCTGCCTCCCCACAAGCAGGGGAAGGGAGCAGGACTCATGAGACGTAGAACAGCTCTCTTCAGGGTCCTTGACTAAAGGTCAGTGACTGACACTGTTGGCAGTTAAACTGAATGAATCAAGGCAGGTGGAGAAGTTTCCACCAGACACTGTTCTGTGTCCTTATGAGACCACTGATAGGGCCAGTCTGGGGGGCTGGTAAATGGGCCGCATTTTGCTAGTGTGCTGTGGGGCTTTGGTGGACAGGCCCCAGGCAGCTTAGGGTCACTGTTCTGGGCAGACGGCCAAAACTAGAACATATTCAACTAGTGCAGAGGGCCACAAACAGAGTCAGCAGGCAGCCCGAGGGCAAATACAGACGTCATGGCATCGGGTCAGAGAGAGTGTAGCGACAAGAAGGCCACAGGGCACACACGCTATGAGGTCTGGCCCTCTGAGGGTCACCAAAAGGGTGGATGGGCAGGCCACAGGGCAGGCAGCAACAGCAGGAAGTCAACTCAACAGACCCAGGTGTGGAGGTCAAGCCCAAGGCCCTCAGGAAATTTCAGAGAGTAGTAAGGGAGTAGGGTTCTGCAGGAACAAGACTCTCGTAAATGGAAACACATGCCCTTGTCAAGGAGGGGACCGCTGCAGCAGTTTCCTGACCTCGCTTTCTGGTCCTTTCTGTGCTGAGAGTGGTGTCAAACACCAATTCCAGATGGCCTCTTCTGAGGCCTGCAGGTGGGAGCCAGCAACTGGCAGCCAGCTGAGGTGGAGTGTGTAACAGCTGAGGAGAGAGAGTGGTTCTCCTGGAGGGAAAGCAGAGGTGAGGGATGCTTCGGTGCTGCCAACCCAAATCCCGATACCTAGCTCTCCTTTCTTTCTTTTTTTTTTTTTTTAAGTTTTTTTTTTAAATGTTTTATTTATTTCTAGGAGAGAGAGAGAGAGTGTGTGGGCAGGGGAGGGTCAGAGAGAGAGGGAGTCACAGACTGAAACAGGCTCCAGGCTCTGAGCTGCAGTCAGCACAGACCCCGACGCGGGGCTCGAACCCACGAACCGCGAGTATATGACCTAAGCGAAAGTCGGACGCTTAACCGACTAAGCCACCCAGGCGCCCCTAGCTCTCCTTTCTTGCTGGTACTGTTATAACCAACGCCATTTAATTATTAATTTATTGAATGCTTTTTGCACAATGCAATGTACTTGGTTCTTTGCATTCATTGTCTCATTTAATACTCTGAGAATCAGGTAGATGCTCTTATTATTATTTTCCAGTTTAAGAAACTTGAGTCAAAAGAATGTGAGATCCTTGCCCAAAGCTGCACAATTGGCAAAAGGTAGAATCAGGATTACAGTTCACTTTGTGTTACGCCAGACCAGGGCTACCTTCACAAAGGCATTCTTGGTTTGATGGTCTGCTGTCAACATCTCACAAATTTTAATAATTTTTGACACGGGCCCCCCTTTTCATTGTGTATTCAGGGGACTGGCAATTTCTATAGCTTGGACTACACAGACCCTATGTTGTTTACTTCACCTCACCGCCCCCCCCACTATGACCTTCTCCCATTGATTCATAAAATTGTGGAGAGTTGATTTTCCAAGGCAATTTAAAACCATTTAGTCGATTGTTGACTTCTTCCGGAAGGAAAATTAGGAGAAGATATTGGCTGGAGCCAGGGGTTGACTTCAGTTTTGCATAAGCAGTTTGGAAAGCTAAAGGCACTGCATAGGTGGAAGAAATTATGAATGTAATCTTCACCAAAGGTTCTTGCACTTCGGGATGTGTTTATCTGACATCTCTACCAATGTTTAAAAATTAAAGGCATTGAGCCAATCCAGGATGCTTTGCCTACATGACTAGGAAAGAATTTTGCCTTAAACAGGGAAGCAAATGCATCCAATAACCCTAGCAAATTGCTATGGTTTCCTCTCTTCTTTTCTCCACGTTGGACCACCTCCTTAGCACCCCCAGTGCAAAACCCTCAGGGTCAGAGCTAATCCTTCTCCCAGCCAGCTCTGGCCCCAAGAAGGAACATCAATTTGCTGACCTGGGCCACCCTGTCATGCAGACATCCTCTGCCTTTCTCCCACATTACTGTTTATCAGGACTCAGATGAAGCTCTCTCTGAGCAAGGACACAGAGCCATGTATATGAAATTAAGTATGACTCTAGGAGCAGGCTAACTTTTCATCTTCTTTATCAAGTTGGTTAAGAGTGCTAACTTCAGCAATTCCTGCTTGAACAAAAACATTTATTGTCTAGGAAATAAGTCACTGGCTGCAGACATCGCAACACAGCAGAACCGAGTTTCTTACATGGATCGCGATGGCTTCTTAGCACCAAAATCTACGTCTGTCCTTGTTAACGTGAGTCCAACAAAACACCTCTCTCTGCCTAAACTTACAGAAAGTAGGTTGGTGCTTAGCCTTCCCTCACCTACCTGTTTCCCAAAATATTTAAAAAGGGCTGTTCTAATTCATTCAACGTATCAGACTAGGAGTATTTTTTAAGGGCTGAGTCAGCTCTTACAGAAAATTGGGATATTCATCTCTCATGACCAGTATGGACTAAGCAAGGACGAGAAGAAATGTGTACTAAGTCGTGAAACTCCCGATTTAAAACAAAAACAAAAACTCTTACTGTTTTTGAAACGTATGATTCTTATCGTAGGAAGGATTCATGTGAAATATCTTCATTCCACTCCTGTCCACATACACATAATGAAGCAGAAGATGGAGGCAATTATTGAGCTTATTTCTGACATAAATTTATTCACCTGAACCACCCCATGGCAGGGAAAGGGACATTTGTATTAAGAAAGAAGTAGTATCTCTTTTATACTAATCAGCTAATCCTAAGATGATTATTCTCATGTCCTTTGATCATTTTCAAGTCCTTTTTAATGGACTTAATTTGTTTAGAGAGGTTTTAGATTTATAGAAAAATTAGGATTGCTCAGGAATTTCTACTCTATTCCCACACATAGTTGTCTCTATTATTAACATCTTACATTGGTATGATGCATTTGTTACAGTCAATGAACCAATATCGATATATTATTATTGACTAAAGTCCATGCCTTAGTTTTTACCTGACATCCATTTCTATTACAGGATTTCATCCAGCAGACCACATTACACTTAATCCTAGGGTCTTCTTGGCTATGACAGTTTCTCAGACTTCCCTTGTTTTTGATGACCTTATCAGTTTGGGGGAGTAATGGTCAGATATTTTGTAGGATGTCTTGCTATTAGAATTTGTCTAATGGGTTTTTTTTTTTTCATGATTAGACTTGAGTTATGAATTTCAGGGAGGATGATTATAGAAGTAAAGTGACATCTTCATCATATCACATGAGTGGTGCACACTCTCAGCATGGTTTATCACTGTTAATGTTGAACTTAGTCACTTGACTAAAGTAGTGTTTGTCAGGTTTCTCTACTGGAAAGTTATTCTGTTGTTCTCTTCTCTTTCCATACTCTACTCTCTGGGGTATGAAGAACCCACACTTAAAGAGTGGTGAGCTATGCCCTCTACTCCTTTATGGTGGAGTGTCTACATAAATTCTTACTCTCAAAAAAGTTGTCTCTTTTACTCCATTTACTTAATATCAGTCTATATCAGTATAGACTCTTGGATATTTATCTTATGCTCTGAGTTGTAATCTAATACCACCTTAATGATTTTGGGGGTCAAAATTTTCTAGCTTCTGACCACTGGGAAACTCTTTCAGTTGGCTGTTATGCCCCTCTGACATACTCCAAGAGAGAGAGAGAGAGAGAGAGAGAGTGTGTGTGTGTGTGTGTGTGTGTGTGTGTGTGTGTTAACACTCCTTTATTTTCATGCACTGCAAGATGCTTCAGACTCATTTTGTACATGTTATGCCCCTTCCTACAATCAGTCATTCTTCCAAGGAGCCTTGGCTCCCTTTTGAAAGACCATTTCCATCTTTCATAATATTAGAAATCAACATCTGGGTGTGTCCATTGATACTGGGCTATTTTTTTTCTGCCTCCTTAGTTGACTGAGCAAATATATGTAAATATATTATCTGTGTATACACGTGTATCTATAAATATATCTATATAGACCCATCTGTTACAATATTAGCCATTTGCTTTTCTTGTATTCCGATAAATGAAGAAAATGATTTGTAAAGCTCCTCCCATCCCAATGCTAAGCTTGCAACACCCAAAAACCATATTTGGAGCTAGCACCTCCTTCTATCAGGCAGTGGTATAAAAATCCCTGACCTTGAGGATCTTCCAGTCTTGTGCAGAAAAGAGATGTATACGCACAAAAGTTCAATAAAATGTGGCAATGTGATAATCTCGTGTGAAAAACACAGATTGCTAAAAAAAAGTACACACAACCCACGTGGAAGAGGATGCTACCTATGGGTACATGTGACATGAGGTTAAGGAGACTGGACTTTATTCTGTAGGTGAATGGGGAAAATTACAACATGCAATGCAAGACACGCTGCATAAGTCCAAGGCAAGAAGACCATTTCCAGTTTCCTAGGTACTAAAGCATCAAGACCTAATGGAAAAGAGAAATAAAGGCTAACAATTGTGAAGTCTTTTTCCTAGTGTAGTGTTGGTGTTCGTGCTGTAGGAATAAAGAGACTGATGCTGGCATGCGATATTAGTTATTTCTTTAGCAAGTACTATGTGAAAGTGCTCTCTTATTTAACACTAGGAGATAGGCATTTTGATTAATACCACTGAGAAGATAAATAAGTCACATGGATGAAAGGTACAGCATAGAGAACAGAGTCAATGATATTGTAATAGCATTATATGGTGACAGCTGGTAGCCACACTTGTGGTGAGCATAGCATAACATGTAGAGTTGTGAAATCACTACGTTGCACACTCAAAATTAGTGTAGCATTGTGTGTCAACCGTACTTCCAAAAAAAAGTGACATAAACAAAGAAAGAAAGGCTTAGAAAGTTTTGGTTGTTTTGTTTTCTGTTGTTTTTTACTTTTTATTTATAGGAAAAAAATAATCTGTTGATGCAGGCTTTGTGGCTCCATCTAGACTAAAGAACAATAGCTTTTGGAGAACAATAAACAGGACAAAGACAAAAGTCTCTTCCACTTGAAATAAGTTTAAAAAAATGCCTCTACAAAATGTTGAGCTAAACCATTTCCATCTTTCATAATGAGGGGAAATGGGCAAATAAATCAGTTGGGAGTCTGCAGCCCAGTCCTCAGAGGTGATATGTCAGCCTGGCCTCTCCCTCCTCTGCTTGCTGGGATTTATGATCCCATCATTTATCATGTGTCCCTTCAGCGGAATTCTGGGTAAGATCAAGTAAAGCCACTGGGGGTTCAGAACTACAGTCCTACTACTTTGTCTCCGCAGTATTAGGACAAAACAACAAAACATCCAGAAGAGGCATAAAACCTCTGAAGGGGAATTTTCCCTTTCATCAACTTAGTGCTTCATCAGTGCTTAGTGGTGTAAGAGGATCAAATCTTCAGAAAATATTTGCTCATTTGGATTTTGCTTTCACCTAGAAGTGTGTGGCATCCTACAGCCCCCTTCAGAAAGGCCAGCACTACTCTCTTCTTTGACTAATTGTGTTACTTGGTGAATTCAACAAGGATTGGGTTTGAGCTCAGTCAGTCTGAACAGCCATAAGTAGAAGGAAGAATATAAAACACTTTCAGAATGCAGACTATAAACCTAGGTGCAAGGAATGTATATTCACTAATAAAACCAGTTTCGGCTGGCTAAGCATGCACCTCCTTTGTGATTAATAAAAGCAGAAATGCAATTTCTCCGCCTGCATAGTATAGAGCTCCCTCTGTAGAAGGAAGTCTTGCGGGTTTCAAACTTGCCTCACATTTATTTATATGTATTTTAAGCCCTACCACATTCCCCACCTCCTAGGAAAGAATTTAAGATGGATATAACTCCTATAATTCCTGTCTGAGGCCACCATGATAAAGCAGGCCTGCTCACCTTGACAAGTGAAGCTTTACTGCACAGGGTGGCTATAAGAAATGTGTGTGTAGAGCTTTGTGCACTCATCATATACAAATGTTGAGTAATTTAAATTACCACTTATTTTAAATTAGCATGTTCTTAACCTCAGTATAAGAAAAGGATTCTAAGGATTGTGGGAAAGAGATATTCTCTTGATAAGTGAGCAATAGGGTGATAGGAGAAAGCGAACAAATTAAATGCTTTACCATTTGAACACAAACCAAACCAGGGAAACTCAGTAAAATTCCCAAACACTGCTTTGGGTCAAATATTTTAAGGTTCCTTCCTTCCTTCCTTCCTTCCTTCCTTCCTTCCTTCCTTCCTTCCTTCCTTCCTTCCTTTCCTTCTTTCCTTCTTTCCTTCTTTCCTTCTTTCTTTCCATCTTCAGTTTCCATGCAATCATAATGAATGCAATGGGACATAAAGCAAGTTCAGGGTCAGGAATCTAGCTAGACAAGTTCAAGGTCAGAAACGTAGACATAAGTTATGCCACACCCTCTAACCTGACTAGCCCTGATTTAATAAGGCCCAATATCACATCCTCTGCTGCACCCAACTTGCAACTGCCTGCTTTAAGAGACAAGGCAATTAGTGATAGAGAATGGTGAAAAAAATGCGGCATTCCAAACACATCTGGGGAAGAGGAAAGGTCTTCTACTCCCAGATATAGCCAGACAGAGGGGTGCCCACCAAAGTGAAAAATGAAAAATAGTCATGATTTATAGGCTTGCAGTAAACTAATTTGAAAAGTTAAGGCATGTCATCGAAAAAGCTTTGTATTGCCTCATCTCTTAAGGTAAGACAGGAATTTTAGGAGAAAAGTTTCTGGCAGCTTCCACTGAACTAAATCATAAGGTGTTTCATAATTCCATGTCAGTCAATTGTGCAACTGAGCAGCTTTTATTTTCCTCAAATACACAAGGCACCTAACTCTGCCCTCTGATGTTTCTCTGCTTTGCAACTAGCATCTAAAAGTAAGTGTAGAGCTGGACTCTAGAACCCTGAAAATGCTGGTATTAGGACTTCTCAGGGAAGAACTTGGGCCAAGTGTCTACTTCAGCTGATGGATTTCAATATTCTAGTCTGTGATGTTTTTATCCATATTCTCTCTTTTATGTCAACATATTCTGAAATATCAATGCTCTAAGGGAATGCCAATTGCATCACTAAAATGGCATAGGGCTTTACTTGGCTCTCTTACAGTTACATATTTGTTAACAACGCTCAGGGCCATATGGATCGACTGACAGTGGATGGTGGTGGTTCATTTCCCGGGTAGGAGAAAAAGAAGGAAGGGCTCGTTGCTCTTTTCTACTATATTATTTCCCAAATCATAACCTATATTTAGTTTCTCACCATCACCCCCACCCCCCCACCCCCCCCCACACACACACTTTTGTGCACTGCTGTAAAGAAGGCTATGCATTGGAGTCAGTCCTTAAGCATCAGAACTGGGTCAAGATCTTCATGTTCCCTTCCTAACCCGGATGAAGCCATAGTCATCAGAATAGACCTCACCTTCCCACACAGGAAAGTCCTTCCTAGTGTCCGCTTTTTGATTAGCCAAACCTGACAGCCATTCCCTACCCATTGCCACAGTTCAGGTGGCAACTTTTGGCCTGCCTCTTCCAAGCTAAGCACTGCCACAAGCTGTTGTTTGCTTCATATTCTGAGGCTTTCAGCCAGTCTTTCTCCACTCATATGTTGAGCCCCAGCTTCCTGACTCCCAGGTTGGGTCGGAGATTTTATGGAAATATGATCACAAATGACAGATATCCCTGCCCCATGGTCAAGCAGAGTGGGGAATATATTGACTAGTATAATCCACAATTAGAATGCCAACCAGTGGAAAAACAAAGAACAGCAGGCCCCAGGATCAACTGTGACCTAAATTTTAAGTCCACTTCTTTCCATCTCTTGTTTCTGATTGCTCTGGATATCTAGTTCATTCTCTTTCACACTATTTCTCTATTTTAAGGTTTTCATGTTTATTTATTTATTTAGAAAGAGAGAGAACAAGGGAAGAGCAAAGAGAGAGGGAGAGAGAATCCTAAGTAGTTTCCATGCTATAATTGCAGCCCCAACGCAGGGCTCGATCTCATGAGTGATGAGATCATGACCTGAGCCAAAATCAGTAGTTGGACACTTAACCAACTGAGCCACTCAGGCACCCTTTATTTCTCTATTTATAGGGAGTATGAAAACACACAGCATCTGAATTTTATATCTTATGGTTCTGCCCTAATGGGATTTGTTCCAACCCTATAGACACCAAGTTCATGTTATGAAACAATTCATTGGTGTAACCAGATTTCACACCACTCATATAATTTGGTTGTAGAGGAGGAAAGAGCGCCCAAGGTGGAAGAGAAATTCATATTGACAGCCATAATGTAGACACCATTTTGTCCCACAGCAGAGCTAAGATATTAAAGACTAGTGCTTTATTCCTAGGGGGAAAAAAAAAAAACCTCCAAAAGTATCTGATGAAATCAGCCACACTTGAAAGAACATAGCCATTTAAGAAGCCCTTTTATTCTCTAGGGAAAAAGTCTTTACCTCCTAATACTTGGTTTATAAAACAACAATCTTTACCCTATAGCTAGGACGTATACAGTTTTTGAAGCCTGCCACAGATGGAAATTATTACTGGAGGTAAAATTTCAATTTGGACTCTTAAAATGGTATATAAAATATCTTTTAGTCTCAGGATAACCATATATAAGACAGAAAGTTGTGACGAATTGTACTTGTTCCAATGGTTTGGGTAGAAAAAGACCATAGTACAATTGAAAAAAGGTTAAATAAAAAAGGGGGAAATTTATTTTATTTGTTTTGTTTTAAATGATGGGGTGCTTTCTGGAACTCAAGATCAGGAATGTGTGTGTCTCCTTGAAACATGGGGACTTTCACTGTAGTCATGTAGATGGGTAAAAGGGGAAATACCGTGTAGACAATGTCATGGGTAACCACTATACCAGGTCAATTTAGCCAAGCTTTTTATTGAATACCTTTTTGTTATGTGCACAGAACTTCACCCCTCAACTTTTCATGCTTGTCAATCTACATGTTCTATCATAACACTAAAAGGAATTAACTCTTCAAAATTAAATTTGGTGTACCACTAAAAAAATATATTGATACATATTAAGTTTGATTTGCAGCTCACGATGCTATCATGAAACAAAATGGTGAGTAATAAAAATGTTAAATGAGCACATCTCTTCCTACAATTTTCAGTAACTATCAATTATATTCATTAAAAAGAAAGGTCTAGAGTTCACAAAATATGTAGTATTCAATAATGGAGCTGTCCCCACATAATATGGAGAAAATGATTGCAGCATTTTAAGTCAACTTAGGCTATGTTGAAGGAGAAAAACTCTTGAGTCTTTCCAGTCAAAAGATTTAAGTAAATTCATGCAGGACACATCCAATGAGACCAGTCTGTACACTATTTCCTGAGTATAGCCCCGCTCTCACTGCCTCAAGGTCTTGGCTCAAATTGTTGGCTCAGTCTAAAATGTCTTCTATTCCCCCAAATCTGTTTAGGTCTTTTATATTGCCTTCAAGATTCAACTAAAATTCTGTCTCCTCTGGAAGCCCCACAAACTTCAAATTTCCCAGAGTAAAGTATTTTTTTCCTTGCACATACTTAATAAGATGTTTGCATGTTTTGGTTTTTGGTGTGCTTTTGTTTTTGTTTTTTGTGTTTTCAGAGTCAGCCTTGCATTATATTGTATGTGTGTGTGTGTGTGTGTGTGTGTGTGTGTGCGCACGCGCATGTGCGTGCACACGTACACACGCATGTGTGAATGGATGGATGATAGATACATGATAGATGATAGATAGATTAGATAGATAGATGATAGATAGATAGATAGATAGATAGATAGATAGATAGTCTCCATTAGATTTTGAGCACCTAGAATATAAATGCTGTAACTTTTTTTCCCTTATCTATTTCTTCAGTCATTAACTAAGAATTTTTGAGTGTCCATATTCATAGTTACGCATTATGGTGATATTAAGACAAATCAGACTGTATTTTATTCTCTAAGAATTTACAATGTAAGAAATGAAAGACAAGTAGAAAATCAATCAAGTAGAAGGTAAACATAAGTGACATAGATAAAGATGAAATGTAAGAGAGTTCTGTGAAGATGGAAATCATTTCAACATTGACAGAGAGAGGGGTCAGAGAAGGAGTGAAGGGGAAAACTAGAAAAGACTGTGAAACAAGGCAAGTTTTGAAATTGTCCACTGAGGATGGGTAGGATATGGATGTGTGGCTGCATACATTCCCCAATGAAGGTAAGTAGCATGAGGAAAAGCCTAAGCAGGGAGAGCAGAAAGGTGGACTCAAAGGGACCATGAGATGGGACCGAGAAACAGTAAGAAACTGTTGGAATGGTAATTTGGAACCCCATGTCATTCTAAGGAATCTGGACAGTATCTTCTCATTAAGCTGGACCCACCAGAGAAGTGGACAAAAGCACAGGAGGCTGGGTGTGTGCTGGGGAGCGTCCTTCAGGCTGCATCAAGAGTATAAGCCAAAACCGATGAGGTCCAAGCCTAAGTAGATGTGACGGGACTGGAGGTCTTACATGGAGACTTAACAAGGCTTGGCTGTGGGTTGCACATGGAGGACAAGGAAGGGGAAGAAAGGAGTCCTCGAGGAGGAGAGAGGGGCATGGTGGTGCCATTGACTAAAGCAAGGAACATATGAGGGTTAAACAGATTGGGTGACGGCAAAGCATGATTCCAGTAGAAAGTTCAAGGAAATGTTTTTTTCTCTTTACGTCTGCTTCCCAATTCAGCATCTGACAAAGTCATATAAAAATGAGTTAATAAATGTTTACTAAATTGATACGAATTTATGATAAACATTAAATCTCTATGGTAACAGTGGCAGAAATAAAATGTTTTAGAGACATCATAAAACTTAAGCTTGTCATCAAGGTAGACAATCATGCCATTTTATAGAATATTTCCTGGCCCCATGTCCAGCTACCATCATGGAAAATTCTCATCAGCTGGAAAACAACCAATTTACTAGGTGGCTACCATGGGTGAAGTGCTTAGGTGTTTTGTAAACTATATCTTGTAACATCCCCCCAACTCTATTTCACTATAGAAGTAAGGGAGTTTGGTTATCTAAGAGCTTTCAAATAGCAGGTAACAGCAAATCCCGCCTCAAGCACCGTTCTAAGCCCTTCACAAATAGTAAACCTTTGGGGCGCCTGGATGGCTTAGTCGGTTAAGCTTCCGACTTTCGCTTAGGTCATGATCTCATGGTTTGTGGGTTCGAGCCCCGCATCGGGCTCTGTGCTGACTGCCACCTCAGAGCCTGGAGCCTGTTTCGGATTCTGTGTCTCCCTCTCTCTCTGACCCTCCCCTGCTCGCGCTGTCTCTCTCTCTCCTAGAAATAAATAAAACATTAAAAAAAAAAACAAAAAAACAAATAGTAAACCTTTTACTCCTTGTAAGTCCTGTGGCTGGTATTGTTATCTTCTCTATTTGAGGGATGAGGAGGCTTTGGCATAGCAAGTTCAGTAGTTAGAGCAAGGTCACACAGCAAGCAAAAATCAGATCCAGGACCTGAACCCAAGCAGGCTGGTGCTGGAATTTATGAGCTTAACTGTCACCATACATAGCGTCTGCAGACTTAGGTGGCATAGTGTGGTTGGGAATGAAGTCTAGATGGTTCAAGAGCTCATGTTTTCCCTTCTGCTTTTTCTCAGAGAAATCTTTGCTGAAGGTTCCCTTCAGCAAAGGGAAGGAAAGAAAAAGTATTATTGAATGATTGGCCTAGGATCAGATGGAAATTAATAGTGACATCCATTCCTCATGATTCTTAACCCCAATTTAAGCTCATGTTGCTCTGCTACCAAAGAGTTAACAGTGTACAGGCTATAAGCATTATGTGTTTTAGGAATATCTTTCAAAACACATAGGAGTCTGTTTTAGTTATTTATATTACAGGAAACGTTGCACTTAAAAATCTTTGGGGCAGAGGTGAATACTTGATAAATATAACTGGTGATTTTCTGTGGTTTTTACAAATCAAACTTCTATGATAAATTTCTCAAAAAAAGGTAATTTTGCTTATCCACATTCAGATTTCTAGGTGCAGTATATTATCATGAATCCCCCAATCATCCTTTAGAAACACTACAATATAGGGTTTTACTGTAGCTGTCGTTTGAGGTTGCAAATTGTTAACATCTGTCTCTTAGTTCTTTGTTTTTTTTGCACAATACTCTAAATACTCTAATCTCTGGTTATCCTACTAATAACTATAATTTTCTAGTCAGCTGCTATCTCTCAAGGTAGTTTAGAGGTCATTTTTTGCAATACGTAAAGAAGCTGGTGAAGAAAGTGGACATGATTTATTTTTTAGCAAGTTGAACTCACGTTTGGATTTGGTTTTGTATCGAGGAAGAAAGAGTCTCTGTCTAGCAATTTTGCTTCAATCTCGTATTTAGTCTCAGTGTGATTAAGCTGGTCTCTTTCATTACATTTTACTTCTGTTACCTGATGTTATTCCTAATGGACAGGGAAACATATTATTTTTCAGAAACATAATTAAAAGATACATTTATATTGTACTTTTTATATTCAAAGTGCTGGTTAATCCATATGTTATCCCTACAAGATAAAAGCATGCTGCGCTTTCTCCTAAAGAGACATGCTCCTGAAAACTCTCTTAATCAAGGTTTGGAGAATTACATCCACTTCATTTTCTGCAGCACCACAGATGCTACAGAAATTACAAAACTTGAATATATTTGTGTAAAATGCTCACATTTTCATTTATTGAAGGTGCCGATCAAAATATAAGAGATTCATAAACATAAGCTTATAGTGAACATATGGAGAGTTATTTGTTTTTTGTTTGTTTGTTTTGCCTTGTCTGCATGCATTACTTTCTTGCGGTGGGGAAAAAAGCCTGGATTTCCTTTGGGTAAAATCTATCTTCCCTCAACACTTTACCTACCAGTCCAGAGCATGACCATTAGATAGTTCTAGCGACCCGTTCAGGGACAAACATGTGATCCACCCTTAGCCAACGAGATGCAAAATCAGGAGTCTGCAAGAGCTTCTTCAGAAAGGAATATTCATTTTATTTCCAGTTGTACTGCTCATCTGATAGGATGTCTATATGGACCTGGCCATGACAAAATGGCTACCATGGGGAAAAAGTCAGTCTGAAAGAATGGTCAAAGCAGGCAGAAATTAGATGCAAGAAACAAGGAGAGACAGTCCCTGAAGCCATGCCTGAATCTAGCCCCACCTATGATTATGTGAAATGGGCTCTTTCCACTTAAAAATGAGTGTCATCCAATTGTACAGGATGTCTCTAGATATTAATAAAACTCCAATTTTACTGTAGCAGATAGTAAGTATGAAGGGAATTTTAATGGAACATTCTAAATGAAAATACCTGGGCAGGAATAAATAAGAAAGGCTTCAAGCAAAGTGTTATAAATGATGTTTTGACTAGAGCAAATAGTCATGAAGTGGTAGCAATATCTCAGCATATCGGATTTATATAAGGGTTTGTTATAGATTGACTTGTGTTCCCTCAGAATATATACATGTGTATATATATATATATGTATATACACATAAAATATGATATGGGGGGCTACTCTAAGATGACTATTGTCCTCATTAGAAAAGGGTATTTGGACAGAGACACATACAAGGAGAACACCGTGTGAAGAGGAAGGCAGAGATGGGACAGTGCTTCTACAAGCCAAGGGATGCCCAGGATTATCAGCAAAGCACCACAAGCATGAAACAGTTTGTCTCTCAGAGCTCTCAGAGAGAACCAGCCCTGCTGACCCTTTGATCTTGGAGTTCTAGCCCCTTGAACTGTGGCACAGCAAATTTCTGTTTCTTAAGGCACCCAGCCGGTAGTACTTTGTTACAGCCGCCCTAGCAAACTAATACAGGGACTAAGGATGATTACAGATGAAGACAAAAAGACACTCCATGGGATAGAAAAGAGTCAAATGAAGTAGGAGAGCATTGATCAAAGTTAACTAACATGTGCTTTAAAGATTCATAGTTTAGGGGCGCCTGGGTGGCTTAGTCGGTTAAGCGTCCGACTTTTCGCTTAGGTCATGATCTCATGGTTTGTGGGTTCGAGCCCCGTGTCGGGCTCTGTGCTGACTGCCAGCTCAGATCCTGGAGCCTGTTTCAGAGTCTGTGACTCCCTCTCTCTCTGACCCTCCCCTGCTCATGCTCTCTCTCTCGCTCTCTCTCTCATAGAAATAATAATAATAAAAAAAAGATTCATAGTTTAAACACTAAATTAGGATTATGGTTTCATAATGGAGATAAAGGAATATATCTGAGAAATAATATAAAGGGAAAAACTTGAAAATTGATAAGAGAATGGATTATCAGTATGTAGATGTGGAAGAAAAAGATTTATTTTTGAGGACTTCAAAACTATGTGCTTGGAAAATTAGAAACTGATTAAGAACATTGTCCATGAAAGAGTTGGGAAAGAATCGTGGTATGGAGTTCATATGGATATGAATTCTAATATAGGCTGAGTCCTACCACACTTTTAGGTTGTCATCATGTGGTAGATTTTTCAACCCGGGGAAACAGTGTAATACTGATAGTGGGACAACTGACATTTTTGTATGTCCTATTGTGATACTCTTCGTAAAACAAAATGTCACCTATAGATATTTTTCCAGAATTATTTAAGCTGCATCACATTGTGAGGAAACAATCTGACATAGACAAACTCTTGAATGTTTTACCAAACCTGTTCTTCTCAAAACATATTAATTTCATAAAAGTCAAAAAGAGTTGGTGGAACTGGTCTAGATTAGAAGAGTACACAGAGATATGACAGCTAGGGGAGTATGTGATCCTTGAGTAGATCCTGAATCAGAAAGAAACAAGCAGGCAAACAATAACAAAAAAAAAAAAAAAAACCACAGGGTTAAAAGACTTATTGGAATCATTTGAATATGGACCCTATGTTAGATTGACATTAGATCAGTGTTAAATTTCTTGAATGTGGTCACACCATCATGGTGAGTTTATTTTACTCTTTCATGTCTTCAGGTTTGGTATTGGGAAGGAAGGACTTAAAGCAGTTGGACTGTGACCCATTTCTCCTTCCATTAATAAGAGATGTGATCCCAAGAAAAGAGAAAATATGGATGATCTGGCTTTATATCCATATATACATTCTGATAACTGCAAATCCTGATAAATATAATATTGATATTTTCAAGGGAGAGAGTCCAAATCTATGGAATCTTCTTAGAAGAATATCTTTGGTTTGGAGTTGTTTAAGATAAACACACCTCAGATCTATGAATTTATGGGGCTTGGATCCCTAGAAGTTTCACGTCAGGTAGGTGACCATTTGGGATACAAAACTGAGATGTTTCATAACTAAAGTGCTGTCTGCTGTGTGACCTAACCTGTGCACCTCAGTTAGAGACCTCATCTCATCAGGGTCAAAGTGTATGTGCGTGTGGTTGTTTGCCTCTGAAATTATTGGGATAGGTTGGCTCTGGGAAAGATCCTTAGTTGTAAAATTTTGATTTGACAGTCTGATCCTTTGTGTGAGTTCAGTGATTTTTCAAGTTGAAAAGTTCTTCTGAAAGCATAGGGCGTCAGTTTTAAAATTTTTCACATATAGGATTTAGACTGGCTTTACAAATGGTGGCAGAGATTGGTCTTTTGAAAAAAGTAGACTATGGTTCGAGCAGTATTAGGTTCACAGCAAAATTAAGCAGAAGATACAGAGATTCCCTGTATCTCCCCTGCCCCCACACAGGCATAGCTTTGCTCATGATCAGTATCACTCATTGGAATGGCCCATTTGTTACAACTTATGAACCTACATTGACCCATCATTATCCCCCAGATTTCATACTTTGCATTACCATTCACTATTGGTGTTGTACATTCTATGGGTTTGGATAAATGTATCATGACATGTATCCTCCCTCATGGTGTCATACAGAGTTGTTTCACTGCCCTAAAATCCTCCGTGCTGCTCCTGTTCACCCCATTCTTTCCCCTCTAACTCTTGGCAACCACTTACTTTTTGACTGTCTCCATAATTATGCTTTTTCCAAAATGTCATACAGTTGGAACCACACAGTATGTAGGCTTTCCAGATTGGCTTCTTTCACTTAGTAATATGACTTTAACTTTCCTCCATGTCTTTTTCAGAGCTTGATAGCTCATTTCTTTTTAGCACTGAATAATATTTCAGTGTATAGATGGATGACACTTTATTTGTCCATTCACCTACTGAAAGACATCTTGGTTAGGTTGGGCTTTTAATGTGTGTATCATTGATTCTATAGCCAAGTCTCACTACTGTTGCTGTCTCTCCTGGTAACAGAAGCCATGAAGAGATGAGTGACAACTGATGTATCCCAGGGTTCAGTCATCAGCTTTTCAGGGTCAGGAATCAGTGATGCGGCTGCAGAAGCATCTTGGTCCCTGGAGGTCCCTTGCTTCCTCTGGAGTCTCAGTGGAGTCTCCTCCAGCTTTCCTAACAATCTTCTGAGCCCTTAATTCCCTACAGCAAATCTCTTTCTGCTCAAAACATCTAAAGTGATTTCTGTTTCCTGCACTGACCTCTGAGTGATGTAGTTAATTACTAAACCGAATATAGTAAAAACTTGCTCTGCAAGTGTTCCACAAAATGTCAAATATTTCTAATAAATTTTAACTTGATAAACAACTGATGTCTTGCAATACGAGTAGTTATGTGATGCTGAATGTCATGTGATCACAACTGAGCCAATGGTTCTTTCTCTCTCTCTCTCTCTCTCTGGGATGGTGGGTGATCATCTCCCATGCTCGGATATTTGGTCTCAGGTCATGGTGTTTGGCAGAAATTAGTGATTTTTCAGAACATTGGAAGATGCCCACAACTGACCCTAGTGTATTTTTTTGTTACTTCAAAACACCTCTAGACAGTCTTTTGCTTTTCTGTAGAAGAGTAAGTTTAGGAATGCTTTGCTTCATTCTAGGCCAGGATGCCTGCAGATATAGAAATTCCCTCTGCTGCCTTATTGTCAGTTACATTAAAGACAGTATATAACAAGAGTTTACTAATACTGTACTGTACTCAATATTGCATACACATATACAATGTATACAATGGCCCCCATGCAGGAAAAGATTCCACTAAATCAATAGATAGCAGTGATTCTGTTAGTGATAGTGAAAGTCATTCTACACGACAACCTTCCTCTCTCTTGTCTCCCTCATAATAAGCCATAAAGGTTTTCAAAGATCGATGCAGGTTTATTTTTCTTTATACTTTGTATTTTCTTTATTATTTCGTATTATATTACAGGATTGTAATTATTTTTAATACGACTATTTTGGGGTTGTGGAATGAATCCTCTGAGTTTCCATTATTTCTTATGGGGAAATTTGCTTTGATATACAAGTGCTTTGGATTACAAGCATGTTTCCAGAACGAATTATGCTCATATAATTTTAGTTAGGAGATGTTTTTCCTTGGCTTCTAGATTTATATGCATCAACATTTTGTCTATCTTTAAGATCTTTAAAAGTTTAAAATAAAAATAATAGACATATCACCTGACCAGGCCAAAACAAATCAAAACAAAACAAAAACAAAAACAGGGACAGCCTGTCATATTTCACAAGCTATAGGCTTTATTTAATACACACTTCTTTTAAGATAACTGCTCATGCAATTGCCAGGTTTTTTTCTCCTCTGCATGCAAGTTCAAGTATCTAAATTCTTATTACGAAATATAACAAATGCACTGAGATTTTTTTCTGGATGCAAAAATGGTTTGAAGATTATTTGAATCTATTTTTTTTTTTTGATCAGCAGATACCATGGCAAACTAATCCAGAATCTAAAATTGTTAATGCCATATGTGTCATTGATTTCCATCTTGCCAATTAAATAAAGGTTACCGCCTGGGCGCTTCAAAGATTGCCTCTCTCCCTAGGCACCATCACTGTGATTCAGCTCAGCCAGGACACTCTTTCTGGCAGCCCCCAAATTCCCTCTGCAGGAATGAAGAAAGAATGCCTTCTGGGAAAGTCTTCACTTGGGAATGGCAAAACCACTGGTAACCAGAACTCCAATTTGCTGACCTTTCATTGCTCATTAAAAAGGCTCATCTTTTCTGTTTTCCCAAAGAGACAAGAATTAATTCAATAAGCATTTATGAGGCGCCAGACGTTGAGCAAGACTCCAGGGATACTAAGAAAAATAAGATGAGGAGCTATGTTCTTGTCCTCCATAAGGTCTGGCTTTGATTTGATGGTTATATATCTAGCTTTAATGTCATGTGATCAGTTCTGTGAATTAAGTGCTCTTGGGTGGCATGGAGATGGGAGGAGTCCAATCTCACTGTAAGAAGGGAAAGAACTGATTTGCCAAATAGAGAAGGAGGTGACGTTCGAACTCAGTTGTGAAGAATAAACAGGACTTGTCCAGGCCAGAGTGAAGGAAGCATGAAAGAATTCCAAGGAAAATAAAACCAGCATGAGCCAAGGCAAGAAGACAAAAGAGGGCCAGCCTTGGTTAGCGACCACCAAGAGGGTAGCTAGGCACGTGTGAGAGTAAATTTTATGTTAACTTCATCAGGCCATGGGGAGCCAAAGATTTGGGCCAACTTTGTTCTGGGTGTTTCTGTGAGAGGCGTTTTGGACAAGATTGACGCTTAATTCTGTAGACTGCATAAAGCAGATTCTCTTCCCTAATGTGGGTGAGCCTCATCCAATCAGTTGAAGACCTGTATAGAACAAAAAGGCTGACTTGCCCCTAAATAAGGGAAAAGTCTTGCCTCACTGCCTTTGAGAGAGGACATCATTTTAGGGTTTTTGGACTCAAAACTGAAACATCTGCTCTGCCTGGGTCTCAAAGCTCCAGTCCAGAACTGCACCATGGGGTCTTCAGGGCTTGCCAACTGCACATCTTGGGATTTATCAGTCTCCATAGTCTCAGGAGGCAGTTCTACACGTGTGTACGCACACACACGCACACACACGGTCTTGGTTCTGTTCTCTAGAGAACTGGCTAAAACAGAAAGGGTGGTGTAAGATAAGGTTGGAACAATAAACGGAACTAGAATATAAAGAATCTGACAGCCTGTTCCATTAGAAACAACTAATATTTCTTTTCAGTATTACACTTGTCATTCTTGACAATTCTGCCATTTATTTGTTGGATGTACAAGACACTCTTCTGAGTGCTCTACAGATATCAACTCATGTATTTCTGACAGCCCATTTCTGAGGGATGCGCTATCATGATCCCCTGTCTCCAGAGGCAGACATGAGGCACGGAGTAGTAACCTGCTCTAAGTCTCCTAGCTGACGGGTGGCAAAGCCCTGGGCGGGACCCAGACAGTCTCATCTCCAGAATCTGTGCTCTGTGACTGCTTTGGCAATGCTGTGATCTTGAACTTAAGTCTATAGGTAGTTTTGATCACAGGGATACAGATCCAGTTTGCCATCTTAGAGAGGCGATAGTGTTGGTAAAATAGAGAGCAAGTCAGAGAATGGAAAGGATAGAGGATGGTAGAAATCTGAGCTGAGACATGGTGATGGGGTAAAAGTTTGGCCTAGACTGGAAGTGTTAGGAAAGGGGGACCTATTCTCAACACAGCATCGCCAGGATTTGGTAATGTATGGGAGCTTGACAGTGAGAAAAAAGAGGTAAAAACCAGCATGATAAAGAATTGTTGAATTCCTGAGCTGGCAAACATGTTGGAGGAGGGGAGAAGACAGCTAAGGGTGATTTAGAATGGAAATTGAGACACCCACAGATAGAAATTTGAATCTCAAGTCTGAAGAGAGATCAAGAATAGAGAAATAAATCTGGGAGTCATATTAGTTTCCTAGGGCTGTCCTGACAGCCCCACCAACCTGGTGTCTTATAGCAATAGAAATGTATTCTCTTACTCTTTGGAGGACAGAAATCCAAAATCAAGGCATGGACAGAGCCACACTCCCTCAAGAGGCTCCCGTGGAGAATGGTTCATTGCTTGCCTCTTTCTGGTGACTGCCGTGTTCCTTGACATTCCTTGACTTGTGGCCACACCCCTGCAATTATTGCTTCCATCATCACGCCACATCCCTTTGGTGTGGGTTGAACCCCCTCTATTTCTTTTTTCCCCCCTCTATCTCTTTTTAAAACAATATCAGTGATGGCATTTGGGGGCCATCTAAATAACCCAGGATTATCTTCTTATCTCAGTATTCTTGACTTAATCACATCTGCAAAGATCCGTTTTCCCAGTTAAGTACAATCTATACATCCCAGGGATTGGGACCTGAAATATTTGGTGGCTAGCTATCAGCCACCTGCAGGGGTCATCCGGATATGGAAGGTTAGAGGGGAGATGACTCTCAAGGCGAAAGATGACGGGAAGCCACTCTGGGGGAGGCAAAGCAACACTACCCACTCCCCCCACTCCTGCTTCGAATCCCACTTTGCCCCAGCTCACCAGCACCCCCACAAAGTGGTCTCAGAGCGTCAGATCTCATGTTCTCCCCTGTCAAATGAGGCAGCTCGACTACATGATTTTTTTCTCCAGAAGAAAATGTTAAGTGCGCATTTCATCTAAATAAGTGTGCAGAGTCATTTGGAGCCGTGGCTGTTTCACAATAATATTACTTTACCTCAATAACAATATTAAAATGAGAGGATAAATCCAAAATTGTCCTTAATCCTTTCATTTAGCCAAATCAGTGTTTTTATTTGTATGACATTTTGGAGTCCTGAAGCACACAGTCAATTTTTTACATATTGGCCACGCTTTTATAGGTAGGATTTTATCATCTGTTTCGTTATTTACAATGTCATTGTGATTATTTTTCCAATCTGCTACCATCTTTTCTTCTAATCCCCCACATACCCCTCCCTGCCTGCGCTGCCACATTGTGCAGTCAAAAGAGATGCATTCTGTATGAGTGGGGCCCTTGGCGCTGTGCAGCGACAGCCATAGGGACAATAGTGGGAATCCAGCTCCTTGAATGATGTACACTTGCCCCCCACGATCTCACCTCCAACTGCGCCAATGCTAAACCCTTTGCGTTAAAGGTTCTTTTCCGTTCCAGGTGCCTGGGTTGCTCAGTCGGTTCAGCAGCTGGCTCTTGATTTCAGCTTAGGTCATGATCTCAGGGTTGGTGGGTTCGAGCCTCGTGTCCGATTCTCACTATTTGCCCCTCCCTCCCTCTCTCTCAAAATAAATAAATAAACATTTTTTCAAGGTCTTTTCTTTCCCAAACTAAAAGTCTAATTCCTACCCAGGTGAAAATATATCAGTATGCAAACACTTGAAGCAAAGTCTCAGAAAGCTTTCATTTTAGATGATGCTTGAGACAATACTTTAGAGAGCTAAGCAATGCCCTATATTGAACTTGGAGAGATTTTCACTTAGGTGACACCTCCACTATTGCGGCTCAAAAAATTAAATCCCATTCAAGCATACCTGCTACAAGCTATATTGACACCATTTTCCAGACCATAAAATAACCACTACGACTAAGTCCCAATGTCAGTCATATCTACCCTGGATGGAAGTATGAAGCATAATGTGAGTCTGCCCCACTTTACTGCAATAAATAGCAATCTGAATATAGCTGCAAAACTTCTGAGCCATTCTTGGAAATGTATTTTATTCTATTTGGTCGTTGCTTTTTTTTTTTTTTTCCAAGAGGACTCTTCCCTTAAATAACCTCACAGTGCACAGGCACATGCTTACATACACACGTTCTCTCTCTCTCTCTCTCTCTCTCTCTCTCTCTCTCTCTCACACACACACACACACACACCACAGGGAAGAAAAAATTTGCTTGAACCACCAAAGTCTGTTATATTAAATTTTGAAATTGCACCAAAGAACAGGAAACTAAAAGAATCAATCATCCTTTATCATGACCTTTAAGGACAAAATTAACTTGAAATGGTCATTCTTGTTTCTTTCCTCTTGAAAAGAATAAAGATAGTGTATAGGTGAGAGTTATAATCTAGGATATCAGGGGCACCTGGGTGGCTCAGTTGGTTAAGTGTCCAACCTCAGCTCAGATCATGATCTCACAGTTCCTGAGTTGGAGCCCCTTGCCGGGCTCTGTGCTAAAAGCTCAGAGCCTGGAACCTGCTTTGGATTCTGTGTCTCCCCCTCTCACTCTTCTCCTTCCCTGCTCATGCTCTTTCTCTCTCTCTGTCAAAAATAAACATTTAAGAAAAAAATCTCGAATATCAAACACCTGCTATAGAGGAGTAAGTTTCTCGTTATGAGGATTTAATGATATTAAAAGTGTTACAGTTACACAGGGGTACAGATAGCAGTGACAATACTGTGTGTAGCTCAGCATCCCAGAACACCGGACACAGATACTTTGGCTCATGTCTGCAATCAGCTGCTAGTTTACTTCTTTGTTTACTCTGGAGGAAGCCGCCTGGATGTGTGTGCTTGGGCAAGTTATCTAACCTGTCAGTGCTCCTGTTCTTGCATCTGTTGATGAGGGTGCAGGTAAGAGTGCCTTTCTTAAAAAGATGTTGATAGGTTCTAATCAAATGATGCATGTGAGATAAAAGATAGTGCCTGGTGCATAGTAAGTGCTCAATAAATCTTAGCTGTGTTACCCAGCTCCTCATTTTATAGAATGGTTTGGTCATCCATCCTAATCATGCCATTTTACCAGGGATTCCTTGAGGACAGTTCGTGTGAATCCTGATCAATCTTTGTATCTCCCTGCTCTGACTTCCAGCTTCGACATGTTGTAGCCACGTGAGAATTCCACAGCTGCTCACTGGAGCTATGTTGTAACACACAAGCCTTTGAGACTGGAAGTTCAGTTGCTGCCCAACATCAATTGTGAAGCTGACTGAGCACTTGAGTGTGAAACATGAAATCCTGGAAAAACACAGAGTAGAAAACAGTGGTAGGTACCAGCGTCCCAATGAGTTAAATGAAACCAATGCATTTGAACCTCCAGATTGGCCTGTAATTCAAAAAAGGTTGGCACCATGCGGTTTGCCAGCTTTCCAAATGACACTGTGACCTTTTTGTTTTCATTTTCTATTTATCTGTTGTTGAATATCTTTGGATACTGTGATGCCAACACAACAGAACTCGGTGGCAGATTTTCAACTCATTGCAAAAAGGATCAAATGATAGGAATCAAAGCTGTGAAAATGTCTTACTTTAAAATGACTTAAACAATAAATTAAAAAAAAATAATCTCTGTCACCATAGAACTCACTGCTGGAAAGATCCTTAAATCCTCAAATGCAATTATTTGTTTTCTCAAATGGAGAAACTGACATCTAGAAAAGTCAAAGAATTTCATTCAGGGCCTCTTAAAATTACCCAACTGTGGGTAATTGTTTGGGGGATTTGATTATATGACTTATTATCTACAATGATTCACTTAGCTGCATAATTGATCAAGTTAACTATATAATCTATGCAACTGACTATTTTTTACCAAATGATAATTAGGCTTTACACTATGTAATTCTCTGTGGTTTTAATGTCATCTAAAGCATTCTTCCTATGAATACTCTGATAAAGGTATTATAAAACACCTCTATTAAGATAACTATGCATGGTGGGGCACCTGATTGGCTCAGTCGGTTAAGCAGCTGAGTCATGATTTAGGCTCAGGTCAAGATCCCACCTTTCAGGAGTTTGAGCCCACATTGGGCTCTGCGCTGACAGTGCAGAGCCTGCTTGGGATTTCTCTCTCTCTCTGTCCTCCCCTACCTTCTCTTCTCCTTCCCTCCCTCTCTCTCTCTCAAAATAAATAAATAAACTTAAAAAAAGTTAAGTCTGCATTGTGACAGGTATTTAATAGACTCATTGTGGTCATCATTTCACAACATACAAAATATTGAATCATTCCACTTACACTTGAAACTAATATACTGTTGTACGTCAACTGTGCCTCAATTAAAATAATAAATTTCTACCTTTTTTGAAAAAAAAGACAAATTCAGACACAGAAACTGTAGTTCATTTACCAGTGGCGCCATAGCTGGCAGGTGGCAGAGTTGAAACTTGAAGCCAAGCATTTTGATGCCCTATTCCATGCTCCTCTTAAGGAAATGTCTCTAAGAATAAAGAATAACTTGGCACAGTATATTATTTTATTACTTAAGAACTAGACTGACTGGAAATGGAGCACATGTTGGAACCATGTGGTGGGGGCAGGGCCCCCAGCAATAAAGAAAGGGTTTAGATTTAATCTTGAAATAAAGGCTTTAACTCCATACCAATATTGTTGCAATTTAGGCCTGACTATGCAAGTTTGTTAGGAGAAAGGTATTTGATTTTGTTTCCTGGGATTCAGTCACATGTTCCTGAACTAGCCTCTCTGAAGCTTGAACCAATCATAAAAGCCCCCTAAAGCCCCCTCGCAAAAAAATGCTTTCAGTGGGTCCAAGAATTCCATCCTTACTTGTCCCGAAGTAGCATTATTTTTTACAGGAGCCAAAAATACAAATATAAAGGAAGAAGACCTTTATATGAGAATAGCTAAACACTGATAGAGTCATTTCCTCAAATGGTACTTACTTTTAAATAACAACGCCATAAGAAGTAGATTGAATGCCCGCCTTTGGGGGGAGTATTAAGTTCCGATACAGAAGAAATTCACTGTGTGCCTGGAAAAACAGCAGGCCTCCTCCCCCTCTGAAATCAACACATCATTTTAGACACAGCTTTAAAAAGATGCATAATTGGGCCTAGCTGCCACCCTACAATCTACATAATAGTCTTGTCTATATGACAGCCCTTTTGTAAAATCTAGAGAGATGTTCACTCTTTTATATTTTAATTAAGTTGGTTAGTTTAGCCAACTGTACATTAAAAAAAAAAGGTAATGACCAAGGATTTGGCACTGACACCAACCCTGTCCCATGGCAGCTGACTATACACCAGTCATTCTGATTGGGGTGTAACTAGCCACATGGGAACAGGCCAGCAAGTGAGGATAGCTGAGGGCCTCTCCCTTCCCTGCCCCCAGAACACCTGTATTAGAACAATTTCAAGTTCACATTCACAGGGCAATTCCTGGAGGAGGCTCGTTCTTCTCACTGGATTATGCACTTAGTCCTAAGAAAATATTATTGGAATGTTACTTTCATTCCCAGGAGGCAAGGAAATGTGGCAAAGGACGGAAAGAAGAGAAGATGAGCTGAAGGGAAGACAAAACCATCTTGTATTCAGTGTCTGGTGAATGGAGATTACAGAACATGATGGAAGAAGTTGGGTACAAGTGTGCATGTATGCGTGCATGTGTGTACATGTGCATATGGTTGTGAGTCTATGTTTGTGTGGTGCATTTGCTATTCAGTACAGCCTTAAAGAAAGAGTCCAGGGGTGCACCTGGGTGGCTCAGTCAGTTAAGCGGCCGACTTAGGCTCAGGCCATGATCTCGCAGTTCGTGAGTTCAGCCCTGCATCGGACTCTGTGCTGACAGCTCAGAGCCTAGAGCCTGCTTCGGATTCTGTGTCTCCTTCTCTCTCTGCCCTTCCTCTGCTCACGCTCTGTCTCTCTGCTTCTCAAAAATAAATAAATATTTAAAAAAATGTTTTTAAAAAGGAAGAATCCAATACAAACTACCTCATTATTTACAAATCCATTGATCTATAATGTGTGTGTGTGTGTGTGTGTGTGTGTGTGTGTGTGTCAAAAAGAGTGCATTCTTCTCAAAATACACAATAGTCCACTAGAGCAGATATGTACTATATTCTTAACCTAGGGATGGAAATTCAGGATCGTAAACTACCTTTTTAACTGTTTCAGGACTGAGCTCCCTTTTTATCACACAGAGTCCCTTTCTCATGGTATTATTGTGTCACTAGCACCCATGACAATGCTCGGTTTCCTAATAGACAGATTTCCAGTCTGAGTACGTAGAGATGGATCTTAAAAAGAAAGGCAAAAACTTCACATCTGCTTTCAAACTTAAATCTCTCAATGAGAGTAACAATAAGTAACAGTTTATCAAGGTCTGTCATGTGCTGGTACCATGTGGGACCTTCACACACATTATCTCTAATCCTAAAAGCAGCTCTGCAAGTCAGACCTTACCAACCTTATTTGGTAGATAACAATACAAACCTGTTGAGGTTAAGTGATTTATCCATGGTCACACAGAAAGGACCTGGGAATTCAACTGAGGTCTCTCTCTAGGTCCAAGATCATGCGTTTCCTTTAGGCAGGGTCTCCACCTCTTACCAGCATCCCCTGGAGGCTACTTTTTTATCCATTTGTTATTATCTGTTTTCAATTTCACAAGAAACAAATGGAAATCATGGAGAAGTTAGAAGATACAGATTAACAAATACCATAAAAGAGAAAGAAATATAATTACCTGAATCCCCAATAAATTATCACCGTTAACTTACTGAAGGATACTTTTTCAGTTTTTTCTCACCTCTATAACCATCTATATAGATATCTATGTCTTAACTCTATATCAATATATTCATACCTATAAAGATGTCAAAAAATATCCATATGATAGTATGGATACAGAGGTATCTGTATACTCTATATTTTGTGCCATCTAATCTAGTTTAATATTCCATATTAGGGGGCTTTGGGGTGGCTCAGTCAGATAAATGTCCAGCTCTTGATCTCAGTTCAGGTCATGATCTCATAGCTCATGAGATCGAGCATTGTATCAGGCTCTGCGCTAACAGCGTGGAATCTGCTTGGGATTCTCTCTCCCTCTCTCTCTGCCCCTCCCTTGCTTGTGTGTGTCCTCTCTCTCTCTTTCTCTCTCTCTGTCTCAAAATAAATAAATAATAAAAAAGACTCCATATTAGGAATGTATTTTTTAAACACAAATTAGGAAGATATTATAAACCTGCTTTTTGAGGTTTTTATTATTGTTTCTTTCGTACATAAATCCTTTTGTTTTTTTAATATTTTTATTTATTTCTAGGAGAGAGAGAGAGAGAGACAGCGTGGGCAGGGGAGGGTCAGAGAGAGAGGGAGACACAGACTCTGAAACAGGCTCCAGGCTCTGAGCTGGCAGTCAGCACAGAGCCTGACACGGGGCTTGAACCCACAAACCGTGAGATCATGACCTAAGCGAAAGTTGGACGGTTAGCTGACTAAGCCACCCAGGCGCCCCTCGTACATAAATCCTAAATGGAGTATATTCTTTTGGTATCTGGCTATCACTGGTGTTACATTAATTTGGTGTTTTAATGTCAGTTTGCATCACCTTGGTGTGTTGTAATGTACAGGGTCCCATTTATTAGGCACCCTATAAACAATTATCAGAGCTGCATAAAGTAACCTAGTATGGAGGCAATATAATGCACTTTACCAATTTTTGTTGTTGGATATTTAAACAATTCCAAACTTTTTACTATCACTAACAATATTGTGATGAATATCACATGAATATATATATATATACATATACATATACATACACAACCTTGTGCATTTCTAAAAGTATTTAAAATATTTTTAGAATAAAATTTTACAGCAATAATTACTTGATCAAACACTCTTAAATATATATATGAAAAATTGGGATAACAGGTTATTGAATTTCAGTATAATTGGAATCCAATAACACTTTATCACCTTACTTCCTTAGAGGTCACTGTGAATGAAACATTTTCACACTAGCCATAGTGGCCAGTCAAATACCTGGGTTCTGGAGCTGCATACACACCATAGTCATGCCAGTCCAATGGACATTATTTGTCCTAGTTTTCGAAGTCCAAAGAAACAACAACAAAAAGATATGTCATTGTAATCTGTATTTCTTTGGTTATTGGACAGGCTGACCAGTTTTCATATATATACGGGCAGACTTGTCGCATTTTACTGTGTGTGTGTAAATTGCCCCAGAGCTATTTTTAGGTAAGCTCTCAAAAGTCAGTTCCAAACTATATATTAATCACTTATGTGCGAACAGTACCTCTCAGTGTGTCATTCAACCGACATTCATCGAGTGCTTTCCAGGACTGATATTCACATGAACATGTGGATTACAGTCTTCTGGCTGGTTGCTATCCATGCTGAACAGCTACATATTTTAAGCATCGCCCGGTACTTACCAGATGTTAGGTTCCAACACTGGGAAGCCTACAAACATGTGCATAACATGTACAGTGTCTGTGGTCCATACACTAAAGGTAGAATAAGGCTTACGATCCTTCCAACTCACTTAGAAACACAGCACTTAAACATGAGCAATGATTAAAAGCAAAGATCATACTGAGTTTTATATTAATCACTTACATATTAATTTTAATATAAGAATATGGATACACCAATGGATCCAGGCAGAACGCTGCCCCCGGGTCTGCCACACTTTCCATTTTTCCTGCTCTTTGCCTGTGGCCTGAAATACCGCATTTTCTTTCCTTGGACAGGAGTCTTCCTTAATGAGTTTTTGGGTGGCATATTATGCCACCCCCAGTCCTGCTGGCGGTGGAGGAGGACGTGACATCTCCAATCTGCTCGCTTCTTCCAGGCATCCTAATTGGAAGTCCTGCCTAGAACACATGGCCAGAGCAAGAAGCCAAGAGATGAACAAAGGACAACTGCTCACATGTGTTCCTTCCCAATCTGGTCCAGGCTTTCCGGCTGAGCAGAGAGTCGGCAGTGCAAACCGCTAAATGGTGAAGGGTCAGGGGCAACGAGTGGGCACACCCCCAGTGAGCCGTGGGCCTGCAAGAAGAACGATTTGCTAGGTTGATTTTAAAAAGGAACTGAAATGGAGATCGGGAGGCTAGATAAAATGGAACAGGAAAAATTATAGAAGAGGAAAATCCACATTTCTGGACCTTCCTACCTCTCTAGAATTAAAAATGCTGAGAGAAACGAAGTTTTCTTAAAACTGAAAACTTAGGGGCACCTGGGTGGCTCAGTCTGTTAAGCATCCGACTTCAGCTCGGGTCATGGTCTTGCAGTTCACAAGTTGGAGTCCCGTGTCAGGCTCTGTGCTGACAGCTCAGAGTCTGGAGCCTGCTTCAGATTCTGTGTCTCGCTCTCTCTGTGCCCCTCCCCTGTTTGTACTCTGTCTCTCTGTCTCTCTCTCTCTCTCTCTCAAAAATAAATAAACATTACAAAAAATTTAAACATTAACCCACTGAGGACACATTATGCCAACATTATAGAGACAGCAATGAGGTAGAAATGGATAGACATGGATTTTAAGCAAAGGTCTAACACAAACTGTGTGGTTTCAGCTCATACACTCATTTATGTGGCACAAATCCTAGTCAACACTTTAGATGTGTCACTTACTGACTCTTTCAACACCAGAACAGGCATTGATGAGACATAATGTAAAATTTGGGGTAAGAATCTTTTCACCTAATTGGTGAAGAATAAACTGGCCAAACATCTTGCCAACAGAGAATTCACATGTAAAAGATGGGTAGGTTAGGAGTACAAATAAAAGTCTCCTCGCGAACGTTTTATGAAGAGGCATGCTTTCTCCAAAGGGACCAATCCATACAAGTTTTATTCCATATTGACTCCTAGTCTGGACTCAAAATCTTCATGGTCTTCATGAAAGACCCACTTTCGTATCACCTCTATTCAGATCACATGTGCCCAGGCATGCACACACAAGTCACACGTAATTTTTAAAAAGAAAAAGAAAACACATTGAAAAGCCAGAGGAAATATCTGAAATTCTTGGAGCTAGACTTCTGGGGAATGCACAGTTTTGCAGATTTTAGAGGGATAAGGTAATACAAGTTCCCTAAATTATCTAACGTCCTCACAAGAATCTCACAAACACATTCTTATCTTTGCTGTAAAACACACGAGTGTCCTCGCTACTTGAGAGAAACGAAGATCATATATATCCTCACATTAGTACAGGTCAAGTTTTACCAAATAACTTTTGGTGACTGAGTTACAAAAAAAGGGTTTTAACTGTTAGAGGTTTTTAGATTTCTGAATTGTGAGTGCACTGGCCAATGAACTGTGTTTCTTCAGACACTTTTCCTTTATTCAACTCTTCTAGTGATTAGGACCCTAACCACATTATGACATAATTATCATCATCTATAAATATTTATTGATTGCTAATTGAAGAAGATGGAGCGCTTACTTAAAATGACAAAGCCTTTCTCATTAGCTGCTTATACCCTATAGACAGTGCAGAAATTTGAAATGCTATATGACTAGACCATATAAAAGACTTAGTGGTACATTATAGAGTTATAATGGTTTTGTTTTAATGTAAGTTTGGGTTTTTTTTTAATTGGAGGAAAGATTAGTTTGATGCCTAATTTTTATTCTTCCATCTTAACACTGTTTCTTCTCCTCTCCCTTCTCCTGCCTCAGCTCTATCATTATTTCCTCAAGGCAGTCTTCCCTGGTTGCACAAAATAGGTAAACTTGCCCTATTAAAAGTTCTCATAAATCATGTACATCTCCTCCATTGAAAATGTGCAATTGTTTTGTGATTTTCAAAAATCAGCATCTTACTCCCCACTAGACCATAAGTTCCCTGAGGCAGAGACTATGTCTGAGTTTTTTGCCCCACTATTATTTCTTCAGCAACCAGCAAAGTGTTAAGCACATTATAAGTATGGAATGCATATTGGATGGATAGGTGAATGGATGGATGGATGGATGGATGCATGGATGAATGGCTGGGTGGATGAATGGATGGGTGGATGGATGGGTGAATGAATGGATGGACGGATGGACAGACGGACGGATGATGGACAGATCAATGGGTAATTGATCTAATATAGGGAAATCATTAGGATCAAGTTGAGGTTAAAGTGAAAATGAAGCTTTATCTCCTTTTACATAAAGTGGGAACAGGAGAGTAAATTCATAGTCGAGGGGAAATTCCAACACAAAATTTACAGCAGTATTTACATCCGGCACCACAGTTCAGGTCTCCAGATGTGCTTATATTATGAAGAATGATTTGGAAATCATGACCTCTAGCTTGTGACAAAGTAGCTTAGAAACTCTGAAAAAGAAGAGGATCCAAATATTCAAACCTTAAAATAAAAATACGATTAATGCAGAAAGAATCTCTTTAATCTTGGGTACATTTTTATTTTGAGGAAAACTGTAAGAAAACTGAGCTTGGGAAGAAATTATTTGCAAGTGATGATGGGTGAAGACATAGCCCAAATGAATTCATTCAGCTCTAAAAGGTGGCCATCATTTCCTAAAAGAACAAAAATCCTTTTTTCAAAAACAATTGTCTTTTCTTTCTCTCTTGGCCAGTATCTGAAAAATAATTAAACACATGCAAATAAGAAAAGGAAACCAATGAACTTCTAACTAGTAGGAGTCATCCTGAAGGTATGAATAAAAAGAAACAGAGTAGAGGAGGCGATGGAATCCATTAAACTTTCCAAGTATCTAAAACCTGCCAGCAATAGCCAAAATGAAAATGAAACCTTACCTTTTTGAAGTTCTTCCATTGCTAATTGAAAGGTAAGAAGACTGGTTCTCTATGCCTTAGGAAATAAAGACTCAACAGACATCTTTATTGAAGACGCTGCTGTTCCAAACGAAAGGAAGATGGATCGCTCTTCCTAAGCCCTTTTGTCATGTCATATCCAAGTTCTGTCACCTAAACCTGATACACAATTAAACAATTGGCTAAGGTGTTGTCTTGACAGATTATTTGCCATGCTGGAAATGAAGAGGTATTTGTTGCGCCATTCACCTCTCTTGCTGGAAATGTTCCTAATGAGCAACATTACCAGCAGGAATTAGTCTTGTGTTTGGGAACCGCACTCTAAACGGGAAAAGAAAAGTCAAGTTTAAAGCCAAACTATACAAATTAAAGGAATAAAAAAGGATGCTAAAATGAAAGAGAGGTACTGAAAGGAAGCGAAATGACTTTATCTTTTACCTGAAAATAATTTCAAGTTAACCAGATCACTCTAAAGCCCATTAGTGAACAATATTTTTATTAATAATATTTGAACTTGTTAGTTGATTGTGATATTTTAAGGAATCTTGTTTTGTACCTATAGTTGGAAACCTTAATTCAAAGCAACCACCTCCAAAACTTGATACTCCTTTGATGTGATAAAGGACTTCATCAACACAGATTAATGAGGGCTTAAAGCTCAGAAGAAATAATGTTTGCCTATCCCATGCCCAGCTTCAGCAGAGGTGATAGTGTTACATGATGATTCCTACTCCATTCTATGTCAAAACAGGTGCGTGGTATGGAAGCAGTTATTATTTCAAATGATTGTTTGGATTTTCATCACTATTGTAAAGAGCTGCCAAAGAAAATTTTGCACATGTACTGGTGCATAGGCATGCAATGGTGCAGCCGGATCTATCTACATACGGGGATGTATGCCCATATATGTGTGCACCTAGATGGATATTATGCAAACATGGACGTGTAGATATGATTCAAAGGTGTTTATGCATGTAGTTTTGGCTCATCCTTTACAATCAAGACAGTGTCTGCTGTTCAGAGTTTCTTTACTCACAAAGGGGAGGAATCAGAGAAAGGACTATATAAATTTTATATATATGGTTTTAAAATTGTATCGTGCCCACAACTGATCTAGAGTACTGGTTAAAGCCACTGACTTCTAAGGCCTAGGATTCCACATTGTAACAATGCCTTCATGGTTCAAATGTCACGTTTTCCACTACAAACACCTTGGCCTAGTGGCCAAGCCAATTTTGGGCAAACTTACAATCAGAGATGTTTGCCACAAGAAAAAGGGACAGCAAAACTCCAATTCACTGCCTGTTTGGCTTTCATCTGAGAGCTACGAATGGTTTTTACATTTTTAAATGATTGGAAGAAGTAATAAGCGAATAATATTTTATGGCACATGAAAATAAAATGAAATTCAAGGTTCAGTGTCCATAATAATGTTTTATTGGAACACAGTCATTTAGGTATCTTCTGAGGCTATTTACATGTTTTAACACCAGAGTTGAGTAGCTGCAAGAGAGACCATAAGGCCCACGAAGCATAAAATATTCATTCTTTATTCTCTGGGCCTTTGCAAAAACAGGTGCTGACCTCTGCCCAAAAGCCCCACCCCTATTCTGTCCATGGCTTTTAAATCTATCCAGGACATACTTGTCCTGAAGGAGGACCTGACAGCGTACACCTACTAGTTTTCCCATGGTAAGTCTTGGATCTTCTCATGAAATTCAAAAACTCCCCACTATTAAAAAAAAGAAAAGTAAACCTCCATGAAGTCTTGGGAGAAAATAGGAAGTCTCCACCGGTGTCCTTGAATTAATATGATGAGAATACTATAGTACTATAGGAACAAAATAATACTATGTGAATGGATGGCTTTATGGTATAGACATTTGCTATTCCCCCACATTATTCAAGGAAAGTTAGGGACTTCCAGACTGTCAGGAAGTTTGCAGAGAAGAAATCATGATCCCTTGAAATATTGATTTCAGAATTGGTTCAAAACTCAGAATCAATGATTTGTTGACTCTAAATAATCCTGTAGTCTGCTAGATGAGTCTGTAGAAATAACTTTCCCCATGGCTTCTGCCTATGAGATATGTCTGAAAAACTCTTCCAGGTCTGATCCTGAAACAACATTCATAGAAAGCAGGAAGGAAATCTGAGGCTCAGGATCTTTGTTTCATAGAAATCACCACAATCGCAATTACAGTAAACTTCATGTGATCATCTCTTTAATGTCTACCTCTTCCCAGGCTTTCTCAGTTAGGATTCCTCATCTGAATCACAGAACCCAGAACATGTATTGCAAATTATTTTCCCAATTACCCCCAAGAAATCTGACCTTAGGCAATTGCGGGAGCTGATTATTCAGTTTAGGTCAGGCTGCTATTTGTACATCTGAAGTCTGCAGGGCAAGTAATCAGCCAGGGGAGATGGACATGAACTGGGAAAAGCAAGGTCAATCTAGAGCTTATAAGACTGACCTGAAACTCACATTGGTCTTTCATTTTTCCCAAGTCTCAAACCTTGAGGAGGAGGTATCATGAAGGTGGAACTGACTTCATGTGCATGTGGCCTATGTAATCACTCTGGGTCTCCTACTTAGAAAGATCTCATGCTTGGTTTAATGCTCTGCTGATACCATCTTGGAATTTTTAATGATATTTGAATTAGAGGATCTATGTTTTCATTTTACACTGGACCTTAAAAATTATGTGTCCCGTTGTGCCTGCTGAAGAGGCTGATGCTCCTTATCAGGCACCTGGATCAGGAGCTGAAGAAACAGAAGCAGAAGATCCAGCAGGAGACACTGAGGGTGTAGATGTTACCCCATGTCAACCAGATGTGCCAGCAGGTAAATGCAACATGTATGAGCCACTATAGCACCTCATGAATAGCACTGAGCTTCCCAGTGAACAGAAATATGGCCACTCCTTCACTTATACCATCCAAATATCTCCAAAAATGTCTCCAGTGGGCCAACACTAACTAAGAACTATGCAGGGAAAGGAATTGTTGAAAATGTCGTACAAGCTTAGTTAAGTTAGCATACACTAAACATTCACCATACAAGCCATCGTATGGAAAAACCATTGCAGTCAAATCCAGTAGGATGAAGTAAAGCAGAATGGAAAGATCCACAAGACTTGTGTTCAAAGCCCAGATCCACCACTCATTGAACACAGCGTTAGATAAGTTATTTTATCTTCGAGGTTCAATTTCCTCAAGTATAAAATGAATGTTGCAATACTAACTTGCAAACTCACTGTGAGGTTTTGGTAAAGCATCCTTTATATACTTCTACCATTTTAAACAAACAAACAAACAAACACATACATGCGTACATACATACATAACCATAATCTGAAACTTGCTGCATTCCTAAGTGAAACACATAGACAAATAAGAAATTTAAGAGAATGACCTCCAATAGTTGGTGGAGAAGACTGGAGCTCTTTCTTTCCCCATTGTGTTGTCCAATAGCAGCACCTCCCCAAACCTCCCCTGGAAAACCTCAAGTGACAGAAGAGAGTAGATACACTCCTTCAGGGGCTTCTCACTACAAGCACAACATACTGTTGTCTTATTTGATCTGGAAAAATCTATGGGATGGTTGTCTTCTCTTCTGAAATGGGGCTGTATTTGCTAGATGCTCAACATTAGTCATCTTCAGAGAAATACAAATCAAAACCATAATGAGATACCATCCCACACATGTCAGGATGGTTAACATTAACAAATCAGGAAACTACAGATGTTGGTGAGGATGTGGAGAAAGGGGAATACTTTTGTACTGCTCATGGGAATGAAAACTGGTACAGCCACTCTCAAGAGAAGTAAGGAGGTTACTCAAAAAATTAAAAATTGAACTACCCTATGACCCAGAAATTGCACTACTAGGTATTTATCCAAAGGATACAGAAATACTGATTCAAAGGGGCACATGCACCCCAATGTTTATAGCAGCACTATCAACAATAGTCAAATTGTGGAAAGAGTCTAAATATCTATCAATTGATAAATGGATAAAGATGATGTGGTATGTATATATACAATGGAATATTACTCAGCAATCAAAAAGAATGAAATCATGCCATTTGCAACAACATGGATGGAACTAGAGGATATTATGCTAAATGAAATAAGCCAGCCAGAGAAAGATAAATATGATCTCACTCCTATGTGAGCATATGGGGAAGGGAAGGAAAAATAAGATAAAAGCAGAGAAGGAGGCAAACCATAAGAGACTCTGAAATATAGAGAACAAACTGAGTGTTGCTGACAGGGTATTGAGTGGGGGAATGGGCTAAATGGGTGATAAACATTAGAGGCGACCCTTGTTGGGATGAGTACTGGGTATTATATATAAGTGATGAATCATTAAATTCTACTGAAACCATTTTTACACTATATGTTAACTACTCTGGATTTAAATAACATTTTTAAAAAATAATAATAAACAAAGAGATTACAGCCATCATCCTCCTGAAACCCCTATTTCTCTGTGCTTAGTCCACTGTCAATTGCCAATTCATAATTATTATGATTTTCAAAAAAATGTAAAACTAATACCTTGTAGGGGCGCCTGGGTGGCTCAGTCGGTTAAGCGTCTGACTTCAGTTCAGGTCATGATCTCATGGTTCATGGATTCGAGCTCCGCATCAGGCTCTGTGCTGACAGCCAGCTCAGAGCCTGGAGCCTGTTTCAGATTTTGTATCTCCCTCTCTCTCTGACCCTCCCCTGCTCACCCTGTCTCTCTCTCTCAGAAATAAGTAAAACATTAAAAAAAAATAATACCTTGTATTACTTATGAGTGAACTTACTTAACTCTTCCCCTTAACTCCTCAAGCACAGTTATGTTACAAACCGATGCACCCTTCTCCTTGGCAGTGGTGATGATTCTGATGATGATGAACAACCAACTCTGCTGAATACTTAGTATGTATTAGATGCTACACTAAACATTCTAAGTGGATTATCTTATCTCATCTTCGTAACATCTTCATTTTGTTAAATGGAAATCAGGAAACCAAGGCCAGAGCTGTTGGGTAACTCTTTGAAGATCAAAAGACTGGGGTCACGAGTGGTACAAGTGCTCACAAACCCAGGACCTCATGTCCACATTTATAATCACTATTCAGTATTGTCTCCCAGAAAGGACTGAGTGCTAAGTTTAAGAAGCTCAGTGAAGCGATCGAAATAAATGCAATCTGTAATTTTGATGTGAAGGAAAGCTGACCCACAAATAATTACTTTTAAAACACACATGCAGCAAATTGGAGAATCGGAAGCTCAATAAATAGGTACTCTTCAAAGCATTATAAAAATGGCAGGTGGGAAGGTGAGAAAGAAAAGGGAAGGGGCGGTAGAGATGAAGGAAAAGAGTAAAGGAGAGATGAGAGAGATTCATTATGAATTTAGAACAAGCGTGTTAAATTTGATAGGTCTATGTGCCTTTCTTCAGTTGCAGAGTACAGGTCTGGCTAACAAGTAATTGCATCAAAATCCAATATCTATTGGTGAAAAAAAAAGAAGTAACCACTCCCATCTACACAGGGAATGAGAAGTACAGAAATTCTGCAGGACAGATTTCTAGAGCCTTGATTCTACCTCCAGAAATCAGCAAGGCTAATGTGAAACTACAAGGAACCAAGCTGGGCATAATGCCCTCAACAAGTAAGTGCGCCTCCTTCTAGAAGCCCTACAAGATCCCAGGAGCCACAACCAATGAATTCTGATCTATTCTAGTAGCAGAAATTATAGCAACTTCCTTTAGCATAGTTAGGTACCAACTCATCACTTTTCCAGTACACAGATCCTGGAGCCCCAGAAACCTAGGATAGAATTTTTTAAAGTAAAATAAACTACTGTAATCCTCATAACCCCAGCCCACTGCCTTGCTTATAGAACGCGTGTTCAGTAAGTCTGTGTTAATCAGCAGATGATTACACTTCTGACATGAACAATTGAGAAAAGCAAAAACTACTCCAAACCAAAACGATGCTTAAAAACATTTCAAGTGTAATAAGAAAAAGTGGTTAGAAGCCTTTGCCTTATGAGAAAAGATGTTTTTAGCGTAAAGGATAGTTTGCCAAGCATTCCAGGTTTATTTTAATTCAACAACAGGATTAGACATTTAAAAACATGATTTTTTTTTTCTTTGCCATTCTGAATATCCCCAGGGGGAGCGGGAACTGTTCCCGTGTCATCTTCCTGTCTCTGCTCAGTGTGTTTTATCGATGTGACTCACACAGAGAATGTCCTTTTAGAGATGGGATTACTTTGGTCTAAAAAGAGAAGATCTGCAAAAGTGTGACGTTTCTGGCTGACTTGGAAGGATTTTTTTCTTTGTCATCTTTTTCTTTTCTTAAATTAACAATTAGTGACTCTGTGTATTTTTTTAGTGTACTTTTTTTTTACATTTGGTTACATTGGACCCAACAACCCTTTGCAATTCTGTCGTTTGGACGGACTCCCTTTGGCCCACCATTTCTGGTTGTTTATTTTTGTTTGTTTGTTTAAGCTTACTTATTTATTAAGAGAGACAGAGAATGTGAGTGAGGGAAGGGGAGAAAGAGAGAGGGAGAAAGAATCCCAACCAGGCTCCTCACTCAGTGCAGAGCCCCATGCAGGGCTCAAACACATGAACTCTGAGACCATGACCTGAACTTAAATCAAGAATCAGTTGCTTAACCAACTGAGCCACCCAGGCACCCAGGGCCACCATTTTCAGTGTAACTGCCAAGCATATTTCTTGATTCTGTGATACTCAGTGATAATACTACAGTTAAGATTGGGCCCCATGGTGGAAATTTAGTATGAATAAATATTATGCTGATATGCTGATATGCTCTGCAGTACTAATATTTCCCCTAAATGAAAGAACATTCTTGCCACATTGATCAATGGTAGTCACATAGAGTGGCTTTGGCTGCATTCTGCAATCTGTAATTTGAATAGCCCACAAAAGCACTTCCTTATGGACTGTTCACTCTATTTTAAATATCCTTGCTCCATTTCCCAGGATTTTAATTTTGCTGTCCTTCACCTCACAGCTAACATGCCACCAGTCCCATGAAGCCTTCCTAGATACCTCCTTTGCAGACTGACGCAGCACATGGCAGCTGGCATCATTAATACTGTATTACCGATATGGATGTCTGCCTTGATTGCCCTAGAGCAGAATTCTGAAACATTAATCTAGGTACTTGGGGCCTTCCCACGCCAAACTTGTGCACCCCCGCCACCATCTCCTGCCACCCACAGATGACACCCATTCTAATTTTGTCTTCATGGGAAGGTGAACTGTAAAATGTCCAGGTGCCACTGGCCAGGCCTCTGACAGCAGTGCTTTGCCACTTCCAACCTCCGCGTGAATTTATCACCCACACTAGAGGTTTGAGCAATGACTAATGCTGCTTTAATTTCATTTCTCTGTCTTTCAGAGTCCTCATTTTCAGTCTCCGGCTAGCGCCCAAAACTGACTTTTGCTAAATGATCAAATGTACTCTGAGAGAAAATCCACAACTAAGATTTGGATGTCAGGTTAATAAACCAGTTGAGGGTTATGTTTGAAATTCCATCAAGATGATGCAGGTCTGCTAACTAGAACCCATTTATAATTATAGTCTCTATCAAATATGTTTTTCATAACTGAAATTCCATTGTCATTAGGCCACTACCTGAAATATTAACCCATGATCGTTTCATTTTAAAAATATGAATGAGGGGCGCCTGGGTGGCTTAGTCGGTTTAGCGTCCGACTTTCGCTTGGGTCATGATCTCGCGATTCGTGGGTTCGAGCCCCGCGTCGGGCTCTGTGCTGACTGCCAGCTCAGAGCCTGGAGCCTGTTTCGGTCTGTGACTCCCTCTCTCTCTGACCCTCCCCTGCACATGCTGTCTCTCTGTCTCTGTCTCCTAGAAATAAATAAAAATATTTAAAAAAAATATGAATGAAAATGTAAGGAGACATTTCAGTTCTTTTCGTTAAAAAAAAAGTAAGGTTAGAGCATGAGCTGTTCTTGATGGTAAGGCTAACTGATAAAATTCAATTTTATGGAACACCTTTTAAAGAAATCAGATTGCTTTCTACGAAAAATAAATTTGTTTGAATAACATCTTTCTGTAATAGCAAAACTTTAAAAGAAAAAAAGCACAAATTAATTACAAAATGCACCCAAGTTTGAGGGGAAGGGCAGGTAGAAAGTAGAGGAAAGACATGGAAAAGGAAAAAACAACCACAAGGTAGCATAAGTTCTAAAATCCAAGCACACAGATCTCCAGCTATTTTATCTTTACTTTATTCTCCCCCACCTCCCATGTGGCTCTCAACATAATGCAACCATAGAAATCATTTTTTTGGCACGACTCATAACTAGTTGGCTCAAAAGTATTTCTAATCGATATAAATTTCACTGAACTTTTTAACAATTTTTTACTTATCCCCTTTGAAAAATAGATCAGTATAATTTGTTAAGCTGTGCATAGAAATACAATCTATAAGACATATTTAAATCTTGATTTCAGGGATGCTATTCTGTCTGCTAGATTTTAAGTTCCTTATTAATGAGGAAATTTCATGTACCTTTCCAACCCCAAGACAGGGTAAGGCAAATATTCATGGTTGAAATTATTTATCTACTCCCTGGATTATTTTGAGATGCCTTGGGTTGTACTCTCAACTAGTTATTAAACAATGGAACATCTTTAAATACTTAGTCATGGATAAGCTGAATAGTTTTACCAACATCACCACTATAAATGTAACTTCCCAAACTATAACTAAATTTTTTTCTTTTTTAACAATGTTTAGTTTTTATTTTTGAGAGAGAGACAGACTATGAATGAGAGAGGAGCAAAGAAAGAGAGAGGGAGACACAGAATCTGAAACAAGCTCAAGGCCCTGAGCTGTCAGCACAGAGCCCAATGCGGGGTTCAAACTCATGAACTGCCAGATCCTGACCTGGGCTGAAGATGACACTTAGCTGACTGAGCCACCCAGGTGCCCCTAAAAATTATTTTTCAATGTGCCCTGAAGTGTGGGCTTCTTATTATTTTCCTTTCTTTGTTAACATTGTCAAGAAGAATCTATTTATTTGGATTCCAAGTATGAGTCCGTGAGCTTTTAGATTGACCATGACCACACTTGATGACCTCAATGCCTAGCCCAGCCCACTTGTTCAGCCTACAGAAGGTGTCAATAAATGCTCTCAGTTAAAAATAAAGATTGACTGCACATTATATTATGTGTATGTCGGTAAAGATAAAAGTAGCTCTATGGGATGATAAATGTATATTATTTCTGAAACGAGTTGGTGCTCTCATTTTCAACCTCAGCAAAGACCGAGATGCATCGCAGAAAACTGGTGCTTTTGCTTGCGGGGCAATCAGAACTGAGGCTCATTGGAAAGTGGATAAAGAATGGAGGGACCATTTCTATTGGAAATCAATGCCCTTTAAGAAAATAATGTACTAATGTAGAAAGCCAGATATTCTGCCAGCCGACTCAAATTCCCCTAAACTTCACACCCAGACAAGAAAGTCCTGACAGAACAGTCCAGAGGAGGCTGTGAATTCGGTCCCCTGGCACCAGGTTGTAAAGGCATTCACGTTACATGTTTTCAGATGGTTACCTTCAGTGAGAGAGGGGAGAGAATGATAATATAACGTCTTGCTCTGGCAAGAAAAATGCCTGGCTACAAATGTTGGAGGTAGAAAATTCTCCCCGTGTAAGAGGCATGGCTACATAACATTCCTGAAACAGACGAACCATGAATTCCAATGAAAGCTTCATTCTCTCAGAATGCCATAAGTACTAGAAGTTAATTTATGGACTCGCCTGAAGTGCAGATGCTCAGTCTGAGTCCTCTGACAGCCTCGCTATTTTAAAAGCAAGTTAGATCCCAGTGTTCTTGAAGATGGAGAGGCGGCAGAGAACCACCTTCCCTTACTGTCTGATCAAGATTCCACATGAGTGGAGATACCACTTTACTGGTTATTGTGTCTAATGAGTAAATTTGCAAACCTCCCACTTCCAGTGTGTTGTATCCATTAATTTTCTACCAATGAAGCGATCTGGTAAAAGGTTTTCTAATTTAGCCTCATTTTTCACACATTTGTAGACAAAGCAATGAAAAACAATCTTTAAAAACTGACTGATGGACTCAATTTTTTTTTTCTTCTGTGTCCGGCAGGAAGGTAAGTGAAAGAGTGCAGGGGGTTCTTTGTGAGGTTCCTCTGACCGTTGACAAAGACACTCCGATCTGCATTTCATCTTTATGTTATTGACACCCCTAGGATCTGGCTAGCAGTTTGAGCCTGGCTTTTATCTTTTCTTAGTATTTGGAGTCTAACTGGACAATGACAGCCATCCCAGCCTCACTGAAGCTCATCAAACTGTCTCTATTCACAGTGATGACTGAGTTGGATTAAGCCCAGGGGCTCGGCTGCTGGTATTAACCCATCAGACAGCGCAGCCCCTCAGCCACTTTAATCATTAGGGTGGGATTAATAGGCTTGCTCTGCCACAGCCTCCGAGCCTAGGAAATCACGCCAGGAGAATGTGGACGCTTCAACGGGCCGAGCTTTAATCACACCAGGCAAAACATGACAGTTTGGAAATTAACTCAGGAGGATAAACTTGGAAAGGGGATTAAAATAGCCTGGGTGTTTATCAACAGATTGTACACTATTAGCCAAGCAGACTTCCCAAACTCCTAGTGAGAACCCCTGTGGCTGGTGCCCTCCATGTTCTTTCTTTGGAAATAAACAATGAAGAGTGTATACAGGCACATCCAAAGTAAGGCAGGTTAAGTGGCTAATAGGGTTATAGGTAACAATCATACACATTTCAGGGAGAACACACACTCAGATAAAGACAGCCATTGGTGGTTTCTCCGACAGAATTTAAAATACTTTCTGCTCCAAATCTGCACATGTCCAAATAAATCATGGTGCACTTGAGCTCCGCCGGACTACTATTTTCCCCCCTTTCTGGCTGTAATAAGCATGCTTGATTGTCAGGCCCTGCTGTTCTTAAGGCCAAATCAAAAATACAATATGAACTTCTTTCAAAGATGCAGCCACCAAAGCAATAGAAGAATGCAAATAAATCAATTCTGCATGCTCAGGCCCATCCCCCTTTCATGCAAGCCTGGTGATGGAGAGGGCTTCTTTTCTACCGACTCTGCCTTATCATTTTGAGGTATGAAAAATAGATTGTGTCACAGTAATGAAGCACAGGAAAAGGGAGCTTGTTATAAGCTGATTACAGTTCAGATTGAAGGACTGGTTCTCATTAGCTATTTTAGATTGGACAGCATCCTTGAGCTCTAGTAATTACTGAAAGTAATTTTTGAAAGGGAGGGTGGGGCAGCCAGTGAGAAGAGAGGACTCAAACAGTTGCATGGGGACAGGGGTGAGGGGTGGGAGGAGAGCCCCACAGCCTGCCAGGTTGTTATTTACCCCAACGCGAGGGCAAAATGAAGCAGCTGTGCCGGGCTACATTCTTGTTAGGCTCTCCAGCAATGAGAGCGCGCTTTGCATGGAGGAATGAATATGGCATAAGCGGTAAGAGGCCCTATTGAAAGTTCAAGTGGGCAGGGTGACTCCCCGGAGCTAGGCCATCAACACACAGAAGCTCAGTTTTCATCCCATAATACATGTGTTGAAGGCAGGTTTCATGGCCAGTTACAGAAGCAAGCTTTAAGAAAAGCAGACTAAATGACGGTCAAGGTAAAATGACCTATTTCCTCGCTTCATTAAGTGAATATGAGAACCTGACCACCTTCCCTGGTCTGAATAGGATAAAATATGCAATTTTCCCATCCATGAAGGTATGCTGAGCAAATTTCTGCATGTGTTGTTCCAAATGCACGTTTTTGATCCAGGATTTTCTCTGGTACAAGTTAGAATTCTGGGGGAAGAAAATATGCCGTGTGTGTGTGTGTGTGTGTGTGTGTGTGTGTGTGTGTGTGTGTTTATTGACTTGGGGATACCTGGAATTTGGAGGTTTGGCTTCTAGCTCTAGACCTGTCACTCACTAGACCTTGAAACTTTACTGAATCATTTAAGCCCTCAATGTGTCTGAGAAATAAAAGGAGCAAATTCAGTGTTTTCTAACATCCCTTAAAATGATTGACTTCTCTGATTCCAATCATTGTGTCTTTGACCTAGTTTATTGGGAATGAGATAAAGAATACAGAAGAAAAAAAGTCTTTTCTTCTAAATCAGTGAACAAATTCTGCACAAGCCGGAGATGAAACTTTCTTACTCCCCAACACAGGTGATCCGAGTAGCACTTCGATGGGAAAATAAGGAACATTTACTGAGATTCTAATATGTGGAATTCTTTTTATGCGCTGATCCCCCAATAACCCTGTGGAAGGCAGATAGAGACTTTGAGCTCTAAAAATGCCATGTCACATACCCATGATGACACAGCTCACGAGTCCAGAGACAACTAAATATGTGCTGCCCACTCGCATGCACAAAATGGCCATGAAATAGTGGCACTGAGTCACTGTGAATTGCAGGAGGAATGGATAGCCACTTTCATGGAGTTATTTGAGTGGAATCCACAGGCTTCTCTTCTCTAAAGGTCTCTTATACTCTCAGAATGTTGCTGCATTCCCTCCACTAAAGCCTTTCCCTTGGGTTAACAAACGCACCATCACTGGAAAGCCCTGATTAAAATACAAATGTGTTACCTGGGAGGAATAAATTCATTAACCCATTAGTAAAAATTAACAGTCTTTATAAAATTAACAGCCCGGAGGTATCTGATTAGCCAGCTGTCATCCAGTGGAAAGTAGATATTAAGGAGAGGATATGAAGTTGAAGTTTCTCCTTTGGAGAGGAGATCCAGGAAAGTCTGGGATTCAGGACATTGTTGCAAGGGACAGGTCCAAGTGTGTGTCCCTGTTAAGGTTCCTGAGCAGCTACACAGCAGCGGGGACACGAGAGACCTAGGATTGACTTATGGGGCTGGCAAGGAACAGGTGGGGAATGGAAGATGGAAAACAGAGGGAGAAGGGCACCTGGGTGACTTAGTCCAGCTTCTACTCAGGTCATGATCTCACAGCTCGTGAGTTTGAGCCTGCATTGGGCTCTGTGCTGACACCTTAGAGCCTGGAGCCTGCTTCAAATTCTGTGTTTCCCTCTCTCTCTGCCCCTCCCCCACTCACATTCTGCCTCTCTGTCAAAAACAAATAAACATCAACATTTTTACTTTTATTTTTTATTATTATTATTTTTTAGTTCTAGGAGACAGAGAGAGAGAGACAGTGGGAGCAGGGGAGGGTCAGAGAGAGAGAGGGAGTCACAGACTGAAACAGGCTCCAGGCTCTGAGCTGGCAGTCAGCACAGAGCCCGACGCGGGGCTCGAACCCACGAACCGCGAGATCATGACCCAAGCGAAAGTCGGACGCTTAACCGACTAAGCCACCCAGGCGCCCCCAAATAAACATTAAAAAGGATTAAAAAAAGAAATAAAACACAAGGAAGGATTTCAGTGGCAGGGGTGAGGGATGTGGTGGGGGAGGGGGAGGATTGTGTCAGAGGTGAGGGCACAATGGGGGGAGCGACCATGACATATTTTGTCCTTGGACTCTTGCTACAGACTGAAATAGCCCTCAAGATTCAAGGTAGTTTACATACATCATTATTATTAGAGGATTTTTAAAAATTTAGTGACTTTCAAATTGAAGTAACTGAAAGTTGTCCCCACATCCAAACCTTTGGAATAGCGAAGGCCCACTTTTACCCATGTTTGAAGAATAGATTTAGATGTTAAGGAAGAAAGAAAAAGCATAAGAGGGAAAGAAAACAAAGAAGGAAGGAAGGAAGCAAAGGAGGGAAGGAGGAGGAGAAGAGGAAGGAAGGACAAAGAGGAGATGGAAAAGAAAGTGAAAATCAGGGATCTAATTCAGCAATCGGCAAACTTTGTCTGTGAAGAGCTGGACAGGAAATATGTTAGCATCTGCAGGCCACTCGTCTCTGAGGCCTGTGCAACTGCATAATTCTGCATGAACAAATGGAAATGGCCAGGTTCCAATAAAACTTTATTTACAAACCCTGGCGGTGGTTGCCAACTGATTCCAGGCCAAGTTCTCTATGGCCTTATAGCTAAAGAAAATGAGGCCACAATGAGACACTTGAAAACGCAGGTCTGAGTTCAGGCTGTCACTCCAGAGTAAGGTCAATTTGAACTTAAACTATAGAGTCTCCACCCAAGCGCGAGGAGAGAAGATGGGCCCAAGGGGAAGCCACTGAGGAAAAGCAGGGAGGGAGATCTGCCCTGAGACACATGTGGGAAATGCCTAGTTCCAGAGGCTGTAGGAGAATGGGAGCCAGTTTGCCCATGAGCATGTGTGTAGACGTGCGTACACACACACACACACACTCACTTATCTCTCACTGAACATGGGTAGCGCCATTTAAGAGAAATGCAGAAACTGAGGGCCAGAGCTTTAAGCAACTGCTCAAATTCACATGGTTGGAAAGTGGCAGATCCAGGATTTGAACCAGTTACATTGCATCTTTTGTCATTACTCTTGTATGAAAAATGATCAAAGAGTCTATAAAAATTTTACCTGAAGTTTATCATCCTATTTCTCTTTGTATGTTGTTATATTAACCACCTGATAGTAACCAGGAAGAACACCTTTTAAAATTTATATTGTCGTTACCTAAGAATTGTATATTAGCCGTAACATAAACTTCAAGTGTTGAACTCCATTCTCGCTCTCTCAATCTTTCTCATACACACACACACGCTCACATGCTCACACACACATATACACTTCTTTTTTCTCTCTCTTCTGTGTCTTTTACTTTCATTCTGTCTTTCTCCTTCTGTGCAGATGTACGGTGCGTCCTGGGAAACGATCCCCGCCTAGACAAATGCAGCAGCCAGACTCTCAGCTGCCTGCTTACTCTGCAAGCACAAGGATGATCTCGTGTAAAGGCTTCGCTGGCTTCCCTTGGCTGTTAGCATGACTCGGCATGGCCTCCAAGTCCTACTGCTGATGCTTCTGCTTGCATCCCTGGCTTCCTCTTCCCAATTGTCCTTTCTCTCTACCCTCCGGTGACACAGGCTTTCAGTAACCCCACTGAGGCTTGCTTGCATTCCCCGCAAGACTGTTAAACCGTGTCCCTTGTTATAAACCTCTCCACACCTACTGGCTTGCCCACCTCCTCTGGTTCATCTAAATCGTATTCATTCCTCAGAACTCAAGACAAAAGGAGGGGTCCCAGGGTCTCACTCCCTGATTCCCCAGGCTAAGCCATTCCTCACTGGGATAGAGCACACGGCAACCAACAGCACTGCTAAGACTTGAAATCACATGTGCTTTGGCTTGATTATTTCTTTTGGGGCCTCCCGTGAGACTGAAAGTTCCAGAAAGGCAAAGACCAGGTTTGTTTTTCCTAATCCTGAATTCAATACAGGGTCTGATCTAAAGGAGGCAAACAAAAACCATTTGTTAATTAAATACATAACCTCACTCCCCTCACCCCCGTCAGCTTATCCTCTGAATGCTGTTAAAAACCTCTTCACCAAATTCTGAGCTAATTGTAAAATAACATTTCAAAATATATCCTCCGTTCTTAATATCGGGGTGGGTAGTATATAAAAGTAAATAGAAATATGATGATACACCTCAGGTAAAAGCGTCTTAAAGGCTCCTCTGTCATTTTTCATACAGTAACAGCAAAAACAAAAAGATGAAATTTAGCTTCTTGACATATTCCTGAGCTACTACAAAAAATTATATTGCCTGAGAGATTTCACCTTTTTTTTTTTTCCTTCTCCTTACATGTCACTAGATGTTTCCTGGGAGAATTCAAACTCCTATGCATAAAGGTACTTTTGTGTGCTGTAGTCTCTTGAGATGTACAAGAATGCACAAAGCCGAAGTCAGACATTGATCAGAGAACCTCAAATGAGAGCTTTCGCCACCAAAAGCCCCTAGAACTGTGGCCCAGTCAGCCCCCCTCCACCTTTTTCCCTGTAGGAAGGCAGGTCCTGAAGCTGTGTCTTAAATATCTGTGCCTGTTGGAACTTTCTACAGAGATCACTAGCCGGAATGATTGTTCATCATTGCCCAAGCATACAGCTTGACTTTATAAGTTTATGTAGTATGTCTTGATATGATTAATTTTAGTAACTGCCTTTTCTAAACACCTACACCTGAAATTAAAATACTAAAGATAGGGCATACTCAAGTCACTCCCCAGTGAGCAGATGGGCCCCATCATACACCACCACGGACGGTACGAAGCAACAGATTGCGCATCTTTTCACAAATCCTCAAATTAGAAATTCCATAGCTTCATGAATTTCAAGACAAAGTCTGTTTTCCTGAGATTTTTGTGCTGACCTGATGCCAGCCTCCAAGCCTCCATCTCTAATGGGGCCCTTTGCAAATAAAAAGTATTTTACAATGGATTTAATTAGCTATTGCTCACAACCATTCTAGCAACTCAGATGACTGTTATTTGTATTTTATGATTGTGTTAACTTGCTCAAAACATGCCCCGGACAATTTCTTAGTGTCTGATTTCACCCTGGCTCAAAGGGGCCAGAGACAGTGAGCAAGAGGAGGGACCTGTCTACAGCAATGCATCCCACATCTTCCTCGGACCACATCACCTTGCAGCAGTATTTGCAGTGGGTCAGGCTCCTGGATACCCCTTGGCGTTTGCAAGAGATGGATGCATGCGCTAGTGCATGCTTTGACCACCTGCTAATCCCATCACTTAACAAGCAGATAGTAGGCTGAGGGCATCTGTCCAGGAGCCTCTGTTCTGGCAAATCAGGAGACACACCTAGTCCAGCAGAGACTGGGGAACTTGCTGAATGGGCTTGAAAGCTCAGTTTCAGGGAGTAGCCTCTCCTAGTGGATGACTCAGTAGTCCTTATGCAGGTTTCTCTAGTTGAGAGAGGATCTAGAATATTTGCCAGTACTTAGAACATGGCATCTTTATCCACTGGAATGGTATTCAGAAGCTAAAACAATGAATTAGGTGTACATGAGACAACATGGAAAATCTTGGAAATAAATTGTTGACTACAAATACAACTTATAGAATGACATAAATAGCTTGATACCATTTGCATAAAAAGTTGTCACATACATGACAACCTTAATATTTTCCATATATGTAAATACACAGGTGTAAACTATGAAAAGTGACTTTTGTGCACATCAGTTTGAATTCCTTCAGGAAACATTTAGGACTTTTCTAAGGGAAAAATGGATAAATATCTTAAGAAACCTATTTTGTCCTAGTAGTTTGAGAAGAAGTCAGCTGGCCAAATCTACCTTTTGTTTGGGACATACATATCCAAATAGGTATAAAAACATAACATAATACATATTTATATATAATTTGTATACCATATTTATTAGATGTAGTATATACTTATATACCATACATGTATAATTATTTTAAGAGCTAAAAGGATATACACTAAATTCATCAGAGTGATTATATCTGCAGGAAGGATTCAAACTGATTGTCAAAGAGGTCTATATAATTAATGACCAATGAAATTGTGAAAACAGAGAGAATAAAATAAAATAGTATAGTAGCTGACATGTACTGACTGTTTATTACAAGCCAAGCACTCTTCTAAATGTTTTGTATGTTTTAATTCAATCATTACACAACTCCATCAGATGAACACTATCATTCTACTCTTCTGTGGAAGAGGCGATCAAGCCCCAGGGAGTAAGTTTTCTGCCCAAGCCTGGCAAATAGTCAGTGAAAGAGCCAAGACTGAGACCCAGGCAGAACACTTGGGCTCTGAATAGTCCCTAAAACTCTCATCTGACTTTCCAGAAGCTCTGTGAGCAATCCTGAGAGACCATTCTATCATTGGAGTGAACATTGCTGGAATATGTGCATCTTGACTCTCCTTTTGGTGACAGAACAGATGCCATTCACAGAAAGTTACTCTCCACTTATGCCAGTCATGTAGAAAGTCAGAATCATTGCAAACAAGGCAGAGATAGATCAGCCTCCTAATATTAAGGGGGACTAGCCTCTCCTTAAATAACTGATCAAGGTTCATGGATTACTGAATGTTTTCCAGATCAAACAACTAATAATAATAAAGATTAAAATTGTACTTTCTTTTTTCTTTCAATGTATTTCAAAATTGACTCTAGGACACCCAGGTAGCTCAGTTGGTTAGGTGTCTTAGCTCTTGATTTCAGCTTAGGACATGAGGTCACAGTTCATAAGATTGGCCCCCTATATGGCTCTGTGCTAACAGCATGGAGCTTCTTGAGGTTCTCTCCCTCCCTCCCCCCCTCTGTCCTCCCCTCCCTCCCTCTGTCTCTCTCTCTCTCAAAGTAAATAAATAAACATTAATAAAAAAAACATGTTAGTGGCTAAGATTTTGTCTATCACTGGGTTCTCTAAGTAAACCTAAGTCAGCTAGCCGTTCTTTTAAAGAAAAAGTTAGGGGCACCTGGGTGGCTCAGTTAGTTAAGCGTCTGACTCTGGTTCAGGTCATAATCTCATAACTCGTGGGTTCGAGCCCGCATCGGGTTCTCTGCTGACAGCTCAGAGCCTGGAGCCTATTTCAGATTCTCTCTCTCTCTCTCTCTCTCTTTCTCTCTCTCTCTCTCTCTGCCCCTCTCCCACTCATGCTATGTCTGTCTCTGTCTCAAAATAAACCATAAATCTTTTTTTTAAAAAAAGCAAAAAAAAATTACCTCTAAAGATACTGACCTGACTAATTTATGTATTTTTTTTTTCTTTCTTTCTCAAAGTGAAGTTTGAAACTGGTAAGATTCAGAGGCATAAATTTGATTGGTAACTTAAACTGCAGTGATCTGACTCAAAGGTCAACATAGGACTTTCTTGTTTCTGTCTTTCTTTCTGTGGACAGGTCGCAGATCAAAGTCACCTAGCTGCAAACCATACCCAATACACATCTATTTTCTGCCCCTCCCCAAACTCCATAAAACTGACATAACTCAACATTTTTTAAAATAATCAAATCTAGGGGAAAAAAAAGAAAACAGAGGCTGTATTAAAGATTTAGAAGAATGAAAGCAGATATAGGAAAAGAAACCATGGCTTGGAAAGGAAAATGCCAAAGATTGTTCACCCTGCTAAGGACATGAGGTTTCAACCAGAGGCTCACAAAGTCTGGTTGTGAGTCTGCATGGGTTTGGCACTCTGGGACCCCTCTCCTGCTTTGCAAAGCCACGTCCCCATAGATCCCAGCGATCTAACTGAGGTAGACGTAGAACCTGAGAGGCTCAAGATCCAAGTGCATGAAGCATGGTGAGAGTGCGGGATGGGGTAGAGGGTAGTATACACATCAAAACGAGTCAAAAACACTGGGTGTTGAGAAGCCAGCCCCACTCACCAGTTCAACACCCCCAGGCATGAATTTTCCTGTGGAAAACTGGAAGTGCCCCTGGACAAAGATCTCTAAAACTGGAGTGTAGGGTGGGCTGGTGGCTCAGGGCAAAGCTAGCCTGCTGCCTCATGACCCTCCAGCGGTGGACAAGCTCCTCCCAGGCATACAGATCCCTCTCTAAACTTCAGCCTCATACTTTGATGTGAATAGAAACCAAGGGTCATCAGACATTTGTGAAAAGGCTCTGATCTAACATAGGGAGAGTAAGTCAAATAAACAAGTATATGCACAAAACACAAGCCACTACTGAAAGGAGTCAGAGTGGTGCAGGAAGCCAAAGAAAACTGAAAACATAAACAAACATCCCCAGAGAGATAAAAGGTAAAGCCCATAAAACACAAACTGCTAAGAAGGGCCAGGCTGCAAAGAAGCAACAGTTCTTGGAAGTTAAAAAATAAAATAGCTGAAAGAAAACATTTGATAGAAAATTTAGAAGTTAAGGGACACCTGGGTGGCTCAGTTGGTTAAGCATCAAACTTCAGCTCAGGTCACGATCTTGCAGTTCATGGGTTCGAGTCCCGCATCGGGCTCTGTGCTGACAGCTCAGAGCCTGGAACCTGCTTCAGATTCTGTGTCTCCCTCTCTCTCTCTCTCTCTCTACCCCTCCCCTGCTCACTCTCTCTCTCTCAGAAATAAATAAATGTTAAAAAAATTTTTTAAATAAAATGTAGAAGTTAAGAAAATTTCCAGAAATTAGAGCAAATGATAGAAAACAAAATAAAAATGATGAGAAAATTATGGTATCAAGCCAAGAAGTCCAGTCACATGTGTTGCAGAATGAAAAGGGAAAAAAGTGAACAAATTTTGAAGTATCAAATAATTAAAACCGAACTTTCCCAAACTCAAAGACATAGGCCTCCAAACACTATAACTAAAACACCCCACACTGAGGCACAGCTCACAAGACTTGGGAAAATTATGGGGGCACCTGGGTGGCTCAGTCGGTTAAGTGTCCAACTTTGGCTCAGGTCATGATCTCACGGTATGTGGGTTCGAGCCCCACATCAGGCTCTGTGCAGACAGCTAGCTCAGCACCTGGAGCCTGTTTCGGATTCTGTGTCTCCTCTCTCTGACCCTCCTCTGTTCACACTGTCTCTATTTCTCTCTCAAAAATAAGTAAAACTTAAAAAAAAAAAGACTTGGGAAAATTATGAACAAAAGTTTTTGGTGGTTTTTTTTGTTTTTTTTTTTTAAGCAGAGCACATACCAAAAAATAAAGAATGAAAATGGTTTCTCTACACCAACATGATGATAAAGTGAGTTTATATTTACGCCCTACCTAGAGTAGTGCCTGGCCCCTCATATGTTCATGGTATTGATTAAATACTCAAGTAAATGGTGAGTGCTGGGAGTGGACTCTCATGGAAAATGGAAATGAAGTGGTGAAGTGTTTTAAGTGTTGAAGTGTTTATGCATCATTCTAATGCATAAATGATAGAGATGTTGAAGGATCTTAAGGCCTGTACCCCACACAGCCTCTTCTCACATCCCACACTCTTTTGTCCCCTGACTGTCCGTACTCAGAAGTCCAACATAAGGTGACCAGAAGTTATCAGCCAAACGGCACTATTTGACCACGGGAGGAAACTGCTGATAATTGTGTCATAACGACAGGATAAATTACGACTATCCTGGGCAACTAACATGCTGTTCCATCTTAAATTTGCTTGTTCTGAAATCTCGCCCACCTTTGTCATTGGAAAGCCACATCTGTGACCACCCCCTTTCTAATGCACTCCACGTCCAATCTGTCCGTGAAACCTACCGGCTTGACCTTCAAACTAGGCCACGCCCCACCATTCCTCACCTGAAGTAAATGGCACCTTACTGCTTCCTCTCAGCCCTGCCCTCCACCTATTCTCATTCCAGCAACAGAGAGGTCATTCCTCAATCTCAGTCTCACCCTGGACCTTGTCACTCCCCAGCTCAAAACCCTCTAAGGCTCCCATTTCCCAGGGTGAAAGCTCAAGTCTCTGTAACATCTGTGGTCATGCATACCTGTGTCCTCTCTGTCCACATGGTCAGCTTGCTCCCCGTGCTTGCTCGCATCCAAGGAGTTTTGCATTTTGTGTTTGCTCAACCTGTGGTCTTCCCCCTCAGATATCCTTATGAGTCAGTTTGTGTATGTGCTCAGATTCAAACACCACGTTATTTTTTTCTTTTTTTTTTAATGTTCATTTCTTTTTGAGACAGAGACAGAGCATGAGCAGGGGAGGGGCAGAGAGAGAAAGAGGGAGACACAGAATCCGAAATAGGCTCCAGGCTCTGAGCTGTCAGCACAGAGCCTGATACGGGGCTCGAACCCACGAACCGTGAGATCATGACCTGAGCCAAAGTCAGACACTTAACCGACTGAGCCACTCAGGCACCCCTCAAACACCACATTCTTAACCTGAATGTTTTCCCTGGAACACTATCGCATCTTACACGATTCATCTATTTATTTTGCTCCTTGTGTTCCTCCCCAAAGAAAAGTCAGCTGTATGGGGATAGCAAATTTTTGACTATTTTGTTCACTGCTGGGTACCTACAACTAGAACTACACCTCATTAAAAATTCATTGAATGAATAAAATAAGAATATAAACAATATTATTTAAAATATGAAGTTAATCGTAGAGGACGCAGCCGGAAGAGTTGAAGGTGGTTGCTAATGTTGGGGCAGATGAGGGGAGGGCTGGGAAGGGCTGTTTTTATGATAAGCATTCTAGTATTAGCTGACTTTTAAAAACCCTTTGTTAGTTTGCTTCTTTAAAAGTAAATTAACCTCATGAACAAAGGTGGATTAAGACCTGCCGGCCCAACCTTCTGGACTTTGTGTCCGTCATGCTAAGATGGCCTCTTCAATTTCTGACAATGCCCTGAATCCGCTGAGGCATGTACCCCCCCAACCCCACACCTGTAGCAGCGTGAGTCTTCCTGGACCTGCCTAACCTACCTTAGTGTTTCCACCACCGACTGAAGCTCTCTGGACCCAAACTACAAGTTTTCTGGAGCTGCCATGACCAAGCTCCACACACTGGGTGGCTTAAACAACAGAAATTTATTTCTTCATGGTCCCAAAGGTTGGAAACCTGGGATCAAAGTTGCAGCAGGGTTGTTTTCTCCTTGAGGCTCTCTCCTTGGCTTGTCCATGGCCATCTTGCTCCTGTGTCTCCATGTGGTTTTTTTCCTCTGTGTCTGTGTCCTAATCTCCTCTTCTGTTGTTATTGTTGTTTTTAATGTTTTATTTATTCCTGAGAGAGAGAGAGAGAGAGAGAGAGAGAGACAGCGTGAACAGGGGAGGGTCAGAGAGAGAGGGAGACACAGAATCCGAAACAGGCTCCAGGCTCTGAGCTAGCTGTCAGCACAGAGCCCGAAGCGGGGCTTGAATCCACAAACTGTGAGATCATGACCTGAGCCGAAGTTGGACACTTAACCGACTGAACCACCCAGGCGCCCCCTAATCTCCTCTTCTTATAGACACACCAGTCATATTAGATGAGGGCCCATCCATTTGGGGGAAGAGGTCTTCATTTCACTGTAATTACCTCTTTGAAGGCCCTACCTCCAAATCTAGTCACATCCTTAGGTAGGGTGGGGGTGGTTAGTGCTTCACCATCTCTCTTTCATCCCTGTAAGGCAGAGCAGCCAACTGAATGCCTCCAAGGTTCACAGTGAAGAGAGATAAAGAGGAGAAAAGAGTGGAGCATAGGATTTTGTAGGAATTTCTTTTGTGTCAGAATATTTCAACTGAACCTACCAGAACCCCTTGAAGAGACAGAGAAAGAATACATTGTTGCTAATTAGGAAATGTCCCTCCAGCGACCTGGAAACACTCTTTTGTTGAGAACTCCTGATCTGGAGGAGACTGAGGGAAATGTTATTGGTGCAGGATTTCTGACAATATGAAAAAACCAATTTGCATGTTAAAATGATCACCCCTCTTGGGTGATAAGGTGACACTGGGCTGCAGAGGAGGTAAATCTGTAATCAATTGAATGTAACCGCCTGGGTGCCACCTCATGGTGCGTCTTTTATTATTTGTAATTTTTGCAACTAACCCCTGGCATGACTTACAGCAGCGGGTCTTCAAAATAAAATTTCACAAGGGCCTAGGCATTTAATTTCCTCCCCACCCTTTTGTGAACACTGAGTCTTCCCCTCAGGCCATTTGGTTGGTTGCTGAACCTGGAAAAGCCAGCAAGGAGGCATCCCCACACAGAACAGGGAACATGGACAGACCTATGGGTGGGAAATGATGAAAATCAAACTTGCTCTCCCCCACCCCCCCAAAAAAAGGCTTCTCAGTATATTGAAAAGGGGATTGAATCCACCACAGACCTAGAAATCCCCTCATCAAATCCAATCTTGATTTTTACCTATGAACTGATTAGTCCCACCTGTCACTCAGCCGTTTTATCTCACAGGTTCAGCGTATGAGCAATTTTGCTGCAGTTCGTCAATTTGGTGTCAGTCCGCTGAGACCAGAATAGCATTCAAGGTGGTAAGAAGAGAGAGAGCCACTTCAATGCATTTGCTATTGCTAGTGGAAGATATTTAAATCACATTTTTTTTTTAATACGCATCAACATTTTCAAGGAATCCTAGGTTACTCTACAGCACAGTGTAAGGTAATTATGAAGTCCCAGCCCTGACACCCAATTACCCTTTTAGTTTCATAGACCTCGAACAAGGTAAAACTTGACCTGAGCCCAGAGCCAAAATGGGAATATATCTTTGTAGTCCTTAAGTATCCTGAGAGTGAAGCAAATTTGGAAAGATTCTGCCTGAGCAAATAAATCACTTTGGGAAAAAAAAAAGAAAATAATGGTTTTATGTTTTTCATTAGTATTGTACCTTTGAAAATATTCCTTCACGTCTCACTTACATTTTATCATAATATTTTTCTCTTGTTTGTTCTGCTGATACTGATTATCTTGATTTATGAACACAGCCAGAGAACTTGGACAAGCCAAATACCTTTCCATATTAAAGACACTAAGTATGTAAAACCACTGGGTGAGGAAAATAGATTTTCCCAACCAAAGCACTGATTATAGTTTTGCTTTCATAAAACCGTAAGGCATATATGACCTCCCAGTTATCCTCTGTTGATGAGAAATATAATCAACATTGTTTTTTTCTTGTCTCTAGCAAAGCATTTATAAGTGGTCACCCTATTTAAAATAAGTTATTATAAAATGAGAAATATTTATAGAACATTCCATTAGGAGAGAAAGTTATGCCCACAACGTTAACGTTTGTTTTTCCTTGCATTGCATAGGGCTATCTCAAGCCCAATGTCTTCCTTATGTTTTTAAGATATGGTCTGCATTTCACACATGGATCTCTATGTAATGCTCCCGGCTAAATCCATTTGTCAATGAAATAGAAAGTAGTTGTTCAAAAACATTATGACTTGCCATTCGCTAGTTTAACCGAATATGCAGGCTCAAATTTAGAAGAGCATATTCTATTTACTTGAATTCTCCCCCTTGGAAAGGTCGTTTGGACAAAGGGACGTATCCCAGTTTTAATTTGAAGACTTGTAAAACGATTCACTATTAATCACTAACCTTTTTAAGCGATGACCCCATGCCAAACACCCTGCCTTTGTTGTGCTTTACTCGACTTCATTGTTGCCCTATTTTCCAGTTGAGAAACTGATTGTAAATATTAAGAATGCTTTGGCTAAAAATATGAGAAGACTTGACGAATCTGGCTGACCAAATATGTTTTATTTTTCTTCACAAAACTAACAGTGAGGTTATGATGTCTTTGAGAGCTGGTGCACTGGCTCAGTGATGGCATACAGAACCTGGTATCTTTCCATCCCAGCATCCTCAGCATGTTGGAAGATTGCTTCTGCGTTGCCTACATGATGAGAGTTGCAAGACTTGGCATCACATTTTCTGTTTGTATCAGTGAAGGCTGCTTAGGAAAACAGAAGACTGTAGGTATTTTCATCAGCAAAGGGATGTCAGCGAAGGGAATTTAGCGTTTACGGGGTTGTCGGGAGGACAGTCAGGAAGCATGGAGGTCTGCATAGTTCACTGCTGGTTCCGAGTCTGCAGCCAGCTTACGGGTTAGGAAGCTGTAGGAACACAGGGAGTAACAGATCATGATTGCAATGCTCAGCATCAAAGCAGGTGATTCAAAGGAAAATAACCAAAAGCCTGTGCCCTGTTGGAGTCCGTGTATCTGCTCACTGCAGTCAAAGGACCATTAAATGGCTTCTGTTTCTCTTCTGTTTTCCAAATCTGCGAATACTGACTCCACACTGCAACTCTGATTGCAGGAATTCTGAGAAAAGTAAATCCCAGGCTTCCAGGCCCCGCAGTGTAAGAGGGGCATGAAAGGAAGAAAATGGAGTTGAGTTGCCAGTGGGCAATCCAACACAAGGCTCCCAGGAGCGTGAAGGACAAAGAGAAGCCAGCGAGATCTCCATCCCTTTTACCAAGAGAGCGAAAGCTTCTGCTTATAGTTCTTTGTCCAGGACTCAGTTACCTTTCTGCCCTTTGGCTGCAAGGGAAGCAAGGAGAGCATGCATTTAGCTGTTCTCACTCTGTGGTAGAGGCAAGAAAGAATCTCATGAACAACATTAAAAGAGAGATGGCAGATTGAGATGATACACATGTGATTTTTCAATTAGAAACGAAAGCAGGGGCGCCCGGGTGGCTTAGTCGGTTAAGCGTCCGACTTTCGCTCAGGTCATGATCTCACGGTTCCTGGGTTCGAGCCCCGCGTCGGGCTCTGTGCTGACTGCCAGCTCAGAGCCTGGAGCCTGTTTCAGTCTGTGACTTCCTCTCTCTGACCCTCCCCTGCTCACGCTCTCTCTCTCTCTCTCCTAGAAATAAATAAAAAACATTAAAAAAAAAAAAGAAAGAAACGAAAGCAAAGCCCAGGCATCACAATAGAAAACTGGTAAATACATAAATGTGCATTACAGGAGAGGAAGTCCACAATCAACACAGGAGCTTGTGAAAGAAGTCCTCGATATCATAATCAGAAAATTGTGAATTGAAACTCAGATGTGTTGTAGTAAGCGTATAAGTGTGCGTAGTTATTTTAGGTGGCAGTCTCACAGGACTTAGTTAAATGAAGTGTGGACTTCCCTTTTGACTCAGAAGCTCTGCTCCCAGTGAAATTCTCAAGCAGATTCACAAGTGAGCAGATAGGAATATGGTCATTACAGGTCTATTAATGGTAAAGGACATTGGAGGCCACGAATAGGTAAAATGGGATACAGGAACAGCACAGCAGACTGGGAAGCAGTCGGGAGTAACCCAGATTGGTCCATCACATAGAGCATACGGTGAAAAATCAGAGACAGAATGAGATCTATAATCCAATGCCATTTGTAAAAACTAAAAGAACATGCAAGCAAAACAAACCACAATACACATTTGATGATAACACATTAGAAGGAATGCCTGTGGTGAGGAAAATAGGAAAGGAAGAGGAGACCATAAATAAATAAATAATAAATAAATAAATAAACAAACAAACATATACATACATACATACATATAGGAAAAGGGTCTTGCTTGGACCTATGCTGATAAAGTGCTTTGAACTGAGGGCAATATGATTGATTTAACCCTAGGAAAATTAGACTAAAGAAAAAGAACAAAAAGTCAACTGATTAAGAAAAATAAATTGTGTATGTGAGCGTGTGTGTCTTACAATCACCCCTCCCCCTCCATGTCTTCATAGCAATGCGTCACCAAAGGGGTTTTAATGCTGCATAACTTCTGAAGGTTATCTGTAGACAAACCTATCTTGGTTAATGTGATTCCTTTAGAAGATGAACCCCATTCCCAAAGGTATGTATGCTGGTAAACACGGGAAATTTGTAATCCACCATGGGGTAACTCCTAGGTCTGTGGGTGACAGATTAACACAATGAAAGGCCAATGGACTGGGAGCCAGAAGACACAAACACTCTGTGGGCCACATCCTCCTTTTTACTGGAAATAATTAAGTGGCTCTTCTCTTTCTCCTTCTTCCTCTCCTTCTTCCTCTCCTTCTTCTTCTTCCTCTTTTTAGTGGTTCTTCTTATCAGGTTATAAGTAAAATATTCAAAACTTCAAGGGGCAGCCATAAGTCACAAGAGATTTTCCACAAAGTTCTTTTCATATTCTGAGAATGTATTAAGAAATAATCAGATATTATCTACATAGCTTTCTCAGCTCTCTGCCCATGAGGATGTCTTCTTTTTGTGTCAAAAGACTAGACAGTGAAGTTCTCCCTTGTCCTCAGTTAGAACGGGAAGAAAGAGAAACCTGTCAAGTTCTGAGGACCAGCCACTTCACGACTTCCCTGGGGGTCAGCGGAAATGGACTCCCTCTTGTATTCCAGGGGTGATTGGCAGTGATGACATCCAAGAACAATTTTTTTTTTCTCAGTTTGAATCCCGGAAGGTGGGTGTCCTGTCTTCTCAAACAGAAATATTCAATGAAGCCCACATGCATAACTTATCGTGACATAGGACAACAGTTTGTTGAACGTGTCCTCCTTTTATCTCCTCCCCTTCCTGACACATACAGGGTAGCCCTGGAGAATCAGAGGCCCCTCCTGGTCGCACGCTCTTTCCTGGTAGCAATTTATCAGGCTCATCTTTTTCACAGATGATGCAATGATCGCCACCTGACACAGAGACAGCAGCAGCAGGATGTTCCAAAGGTATCCTAGCAAATCCTCAAAATCCAGTGCCTGTACCATTTTGGACAAGCCACTTAATATTCTTAAATGTCTCCTTACTCTGAAAAAGACTGAAATATTTCTAATCACAAAGAGCTGCGGTGAGACTTCCCTCAGGCACTTAGGAGAGAAAGTCTAGCAGACTATAGTACTTACAGTCCTGGGGCACTTGCTTCTGGGCCACATCCAGCCTTCACTTTCCCAGGCTAGGCTAGTGTGGGAAATGTCTTCCCTTAGAAGAAGAGGACAGAAACCCACCCGAATGCAATGCTTGTGACATTTTTATGCGGCCTCCTTTTGAATGGAGAAACCTACAACCAGTATCATCTTCATACTATCATCCTCATACTTCACGCTGAAGCCATGTGATAGGACAATATAATAAATGCAGATGAAGCCACGTATATTTGCCCTTTTTCTGTACTTCAAGACTGATCTAAAATTGCACCTCGCTGTTGTGTTCTTTTATTTATTAAATATCCCTTTCAGGATTGCTGAGAAGTTGTATACACACCGAGAAATTAAGATATGCTGTATTTTATGACAGTCTGACAGTATTGAGAGTAATTTTGACTCTTCATGACGTTTCTCCAGGGACTGAATTGAGAACCTAAATCTTAGTTAACAGCAGTTAACAGCACTAAATTATCAGTAGTCACGAGAATGGACTTCGAGTCTGATGGCCTGGATTACAATCGTAATTCCACACCATACTGTGCACTCTTAGGCAAGTTATTTAACCTCTCTGAGTCTCAGGCCCATATGTACAAATGTGATTAATACAGTGCCTGGCAACTTACAGACACTCAAGAACTATTAGCTGATGCTCCTCCTCCTCCTACCATTATCATTACTCCTTTGTTATTGCTCACTAAGATCTAGCAATACTAAAACGATTCCAAACGTGCTCTTGGACTCTCTAATCATGTCTCCCCATCAGCGTGTTGCTTTTCTGTTCCAGTTTGTCATCAGTAGCCAGTTTTCCCAAGTTCGGGAAGTATGAGAAATTTTAAAATCAAAAGAATTGTTCTCTAAATACTCTGGCCTGTGCATTGAATCGGAAGACGTCGCTGTCACTTCAGAAGGGCATAACAAAGAGTAAAACCCTCCTGTGTCCTCATTTTTACTTTGATGTGCCACAAATAAAAAATGAGCTGACACTCCTAAAATATGAAGACACCATATTGTTGTCACTCTGCATCCTGGCACATCTGATCCCCCTCATGCTGCTCGGGCTGTGGAAGCCTTTGAAGTTAGAAAATACCGTTGCCTGATCTCCCAGCACTGATAATTAAGATATAGTGTGGCAAATCAAAAGAGACATGCCACCTACTATCTACACTCCCTCCCCAAGGGGGAGAGGGAGGGGAAAAGAAGAAGAAGGGAGAGGAAAGCAGGCTTAGAGTTGTGATTCATAAATCAATTGGTTCTGCCTTTTGGTAGGAAAGGACCAGCAACTTCTGCATTACAACTCAATCCCATCTCGCATCCCCAAATCAGTTTTTCTTTTTTTTTTTTCTATGGTTTATGATCTTTGAGTTTCTTTTCCTTAAGACTAATTTTTCTTCTAAGAAGGGAGAGGAATGCCATCTCTTTAAAAAAAGGGTCTTATCATTTGTCTTCCTGTGGGGAGAAATGGATGCATTTTTATGTCGTTCTTCTTTGTCATAAGCAATTGCTGTTGTGTCATAAATTTAAAACAGGTTGTGCTTCTGATGCCCTGTCCAAATCTGAGCAGGGGGCATGTGGGATATAAAGGTTTATTAGTATAAATGGATAAATAATGAATGTTGAGTCCCGGGAATCTTGTGTTCCAGCTAGTTGGCTCCAATAACATGTCATAATATATTAAAAAAAATTCAACTAGGCAGTATCTTCACAAAGATAAATTGATCTAAACTCTAATTGGAAAGGCATAGAAAGCATATTGCCATGTTCATTTCTTGACAATAAATAATTTGGGTCTACAAATTCAACTGTGATTTATTTCTAAGTATATCATAATCATCAAAATGGGTGACAGATTTTTTTGAAAACTTGCTGTTGACTACATTCAGAAATCAAACCTGTTAACTCCATAGAAGATCTGCCTGAACATTATCTTAAGTGATATTTCCCTGTTGTTCTCCTTCTGGTCTCTGACCTTTCTCTTTCTACTGCAATGTCATTTAAATAGAAAGATTCACCACAAATTACAGAGAGCTACCAAAAAGACTCAGAATTATCTTTACGGTCAAAGGAAAAGCTAACTTGATAAATAAAATTAAATCCCACTTCCCATTTTCCAAAGAAATTTTTCAAGAATGTCAAGATCACTGTTTTCAAATTTCAGATTACTCAGATTATGGAACTATTGACTAGCTCTCAAAACTGGAAAAGAAGTACACTTTAAAACTAAATGTTAGGCATTCATTGGGTAAGATTAAAAAATGATAAGATTGTTTTCCTAATTTCTTTGTGTAAGGAGGTTTGGCAAAGGACAAAAAAACTCCTGTGACATAAAATGTGAAATCCTTTATAGCCTTGAGATGCTATTTTGAGCAAGGGAAAGAGGAATGCATAGGTGTGAGTGGGACAGGAGGGAGCAAAGGGAAGCAATGTAGGAATTAATAAGTTCCCAGGAGTCGACATATATCCAGACAAAAGCAGTGAGCTAACGTGTGGCCTCACTGGTTTGGATGTCATGTAATACTTGACTGTATTTAACCATGAGAGGGAGATGGTTGAAGAACTCCAGACTTTAAATGGGATTCCAGACCTTCGTTTTTATTTAGTAAAGGAGAGAATGTCAGAGATAGCTCTAGGGACACATTAACCCAGAAAAGTCAGACAGTGGTGGTGGGCATGGACCTCCTACCACATGGGGGTTGCCAGAGTGACTTAAAGACCAAGCCAGGTATGGCAGCTATGTTTATTGTCACCACTGCCACCATTTTTCTGTTTGTGTTGCTCTAGTCTCTTAAAGCTTATCATTCAGAAGTACACACACAGATATATGTACGTATATATACATATATTTTTAATCTCGTTAGATCTTTTGAGAAGTCTGAAAGATGGTGTCATTATTACCAGCCCCATTAGAAATGACCTGAGGATCTGAGGGCTTAGTGATATGCCAGAGATGACACGGGCCCCTGTGGCTGAACTTGAAACAGATCCCAGTCTGCTGGGGTCCGTTCCCATCTTTTCAGACAGATGCACAATCTTTGGGGAAAAAAAAAAAAGTCAGTCATTAGAGAAGAAATACTAGGTTGGATGGGAGGAATCTGGAGAAATTAGAAAGAGAAAATGGTACAATATTTCTTCAACAGTCACTTAGAGTGCGTGGTCTGGGCCAGGCAGTCTTAGGCTTCTTATAAACACTGACTCATCAACGCTCGTAACAACCGTGCAAGGTAGGTGCTGCTTTTAATTGCATTTTAAAAAGGTAAAAACTGAAACCCAACCAGGTTGAATAACCTGCCCCAAGACCTGACAACTTGGCTAGAGCCCATGGTTTTAGCCAGAGAGGTTTGCTGCCTCGTGAGTAATGGCTTGGTTGCTGGAAAGATTAAATGAGGTAATAAAAGTGTTTTGAGTAGAGCCCTTGGAAAATGGTGTTTAGAACTGAAGAACACAGTCTGCTGTGTAGAGAAGATAGTTGGCAGGCTTCTCAAGCTTAGGAACACGTACTATGGTGCCACAAAACAGGATAGACATTGAGCACAGTGCAATGAGGGATGTTAAAGAATGTCCCTGGGGTGCCTGGATGGCTCAGTCAGTAAAGCGTCCGACTTCGGCTCAGGTCATGAACTCGTGGTTCGTGGGTTCAAACCCTGCATCAGGCTCTGTGCTGACAGGTAGCTCAGAGCCTGGAGCCTGCTTCAGATTCTGTGTCTCCCTCTCTCTCTGCCCCTTCCCTGCTCACCCTGTCTCTCTCTCAGAAATAAATAAAACATTAAAAATTAAAAAGAAGAAGAAGAAGAAGAATGTCCTTCACCCAGGAGTCTTCCTGGATGGGTTAGCCTCCATCCATGTCTTTTCTACATAGACTTTGAGCTTCTGTTGGGATGGACACAGGCCGTACCAAACTCAGATTGCCTCTGCTCTCTTTTCCGTCTTAATTCCAGCCCATCCTTACTTTAATCCAAATCTAGAGCTAGTTTTCCCGGTGCCTTGAAACACCGGGTATGATGTTTCAAGGATCATGATAGGTATGGAGCTTAAACTTTACCAAGCTGACAGCCTCCAAAAATACAGAGATGAAGAGACTCCAGCCTCACCCCTCAAGCAACAGAACCCCCTCAAAGGTGATGACAGACATATAAACCAGTAATCACCACACGCAGAGGAGGGCAACAAATAAAAGTTTGCCCAAGGAGCAGAAGGAACACATCAGAGGAATGTTGCTTTTGTCTGCGGCAGAATTCCCAAGGAGGTGAACTGAAAGCTTGGAAGGGAAAGAAGTTAGGTATGGAGCTGAGTTTCTCGCAGAGTGTGATGTGCTTATGGAAACATGCATGGCTTGTTATTGCTTGAAAATAAGTTTGAGTGGGAGGCATGAAGAAACAGGAAGAGTGGCGGGGGTGGGGGAGGTGGTGAGAAGGCTGGGCAGGTGTCTGTCATGAAGGCTGTGTGCACTGTGTGAAGCCTCAGAAGAAAGGAGAGAAATCATTCAGGAGACCGGATCTGCATTTTAGCATATAATTCTCATAAAAATATGGTTGGAAAACTTGCAGAGGAATAAATGGGATGCAGGAGTCTATTTCCAGGTGAGAAACGTTGACACTCTGGCCTAACATAATGTTAGTGGGGGGTGAGGAAAACAGAAGATGGGTTTGCAACTGATACAGGAAGACAATGAAAGGAATAGGGAGTGATGTAGATTCCTGACATGATTTCGTTAGCGGGGCCACTGAGCCAGATGGCAAACGCAAGAGGGAGAGAAGGTGTGGAGATGAAGAAGAAGGGATGATAAGACTTTTGGCCTGGCTGAATTTCCAGTCCCTGTGAGGCATCCAGGGAGAGATGGCTAATGGGCAGTGGAAAATATTAACACAGAATAAGCATTTAAAAAGTTTTCCCTTATGCATTTAGTCCCCCTGAGATGACAAATGACCTTTGTTTTGGATGTATTCATCCTACTGGCATACACAGGACCCTGGAGAGTCTTTTCTGTGTATATCACCGCTCACCCCATCGGGTCCCTTCTGGATGAATTTAGGTTCTGGGTGAATTTGGCTAATGGTAGGACATTGAAAAATGGAAGCGAAGAGAAGTCAGATTACCAGGTTTCTTGCTCACTCCCTGCGGTGTTGCTGTAGACTGGTATCTTTCAACCCGATGCCACAGTCCCTCTTAGGTGACTCTTCTCTAAGTTTGTTCTCTCTCTGTTCCTGTCTCTGTCTCTGTCTCTGTTTCTCTGTGTCTGTATCTCTCTCCATTCTTGTTCCCTTAGGCCTAGTTGTGGTAACCTTGTTTCTAAACCCTTTGGGTAACTTGACTATTTCCTTGGGCATTCTGTACACCATGATCACACCATTATTTAAAAAAAACCATTTATTAAACGATTTTCAAATACTCTACTTTGACTGCACCACTTTTTCTTGCCAAACTGACTGATAAACTTGACTTTAAGGCATCACACTGTCCTTGTTTTCCTCCCACTTCACTGTTTATCTTACTATCTTTTGCTGGTTTCATCTCATCTTCACAACATTTGAATTTTAGTTTTGTATTTTTTAAATTTTTTTAAGTTTAGTTATTTTTAAGAGGAAGACCAGAGCATGAGCAGGGGATGGGCAGAGAGAGAGGGAAACACAGAATCTGAAGCAGGTTCCAGGCTCTGAGATATCAGCACAGAGCCCAATGCTGGGTTCAAACTCACAGACCGTGAGATCATGACCTGAGCCGAAGTCAGAAGCTTAACTGACTGAGCCACCCAGGCTCTCCTTCACAACATTTAAATTTTAGAGTTCGTTGGGACTTACTTATAAAGTTTTGTCATTTTTCTGTGTACCCTCCATGGCCTGGATGATCTCATTCAGACAACATTAAATACCATCTATGTGGTAACCACCAAACATGTTTCCAGGCTTAACCTTTCCCACTCAATTCCAAACTCAACAATCCACTTAAAAGGCTAGTAGGCAAATCACACGTAATTTGTCCAAATCATATCCTGCTCCCCCAAGTCCCTTCTACCCCGGTCATTCCCATCTCAACAGTGGCACCACCATTTATATAATTACTCAGGCCAAAATCTCTTTGGACTCCTCTTTGCTGTCTACCCTGCAAACAGTCCAAGTAGCAAGTACTGTCAATTCTGCCTCGGGTTATACCCTGGAACCCTCAACTTCTCACTCCTACAGCACTGGTGTTCTAACCCACACCACTTTTGTCCCTCACTTAACTACCTCATGATCTGCTGTCTGGACTCTATGTCTCCATTTTCACTCTTATGGAAACCAAAGTGAAAGCACAAACCAGAGCACCATCATTCACTCATTCACAGACTTTCAAAGACTTCGCTTCACAAGCCAAATGAAACCCAAACATTTTCCTGTGACTCCAGAGTTCTCTCTCCTCTGGCCTTTGTCTGGCTCTCCAAAGACTTTGTTCTTTTTCAGCCACTCTGACTGTCTTACTACTTAATACAGTAACTATTAGCTACATGCACTTACTGAGCACTTGAAATTGGCTAGAAAGATTGAGGAACCGAATCTATTGTATTCAATTGTGCTGAATTTAAAAACAGGTACTAATTGAATTATCAGAAAGCAATTAAGTATGTTTGGATACCATGATACATGACCTACTTTATCAATTATAAGCTTTATGAAATCAAAATGCAGATCAGTTATGTCCAATAAAATCCAGCCTCTGAGTTGAGACATACTTTAGGTCAAAAATAGCCACTAGATTGTGAAAAAAAATTATGTGAAAAGGAGAATTCAAAATATTGCATTCACAGTTTCTAAATTGATTACATACTTAAATGTAAAATATTAAGATCAATTTCACTTTGAGGTTGTTGTTTTTTTTTACTTTTTAATTGTATGTTTATTTTTTTGTGGTTACTAAAAACTGTTGAATTATATATGTGGCTCTCATTATATTTCTATGGAAGCACTGCTCTGAGACATCAAACTCAGTTCTGCCTCCAAGGTCTTTATATTTGTTATTCCTTCTGTCTAGAAATGCTCTTCCAGACTCCCACTTCTGCATAGCTCATCATCTCTCATCTGCAATTTTCTTTTAGATCTCTGCTCAAATATCAACTACTCACACTGCCTTTTTCTGCCTACACTGTCTAAAATAGCCTTCGTCCTATCCCTCTTACTCTGTTTTCATTTGTCTACATAGCGCTTATTACTACATCTATTTGCTTATCTTCTGAGTCCTGTACTAGAAAGTGAGCCTCATAAGGGCCGGTAATTTTTTCTTGGTCAGTGCTATATTCCAGAGCCTAGAAAAAAAGAGTATATATGGACACTCTCGATGCTCATTCAGTAAATGAAATAAGCCACTGACATAGCTGTGGCATAGTGTGAAAATTTTCTTGGGTATACTCTATGACACTTACCTGAATTCAGCCTTGTGACATCTTTACCACATTGGAACTTAAGTGAGCATGAAATATTTATCTCATGAAAATCTAGGACCCTGAGATGCTGAGATAAACAGGACAGTTGCTCAGAGTCACCATCAGGTAATGGCAAAGGAAGTGTGTGCGACACAGGCCGCTCATCATATATCCCTTTTACAGATACCGCCAAGAACCACTATCCTGTACCTAACACAAATGAATCATTCATTTTTAAGAATGCTACTATTTTTCATTTATTTTCTTTCAAGGCAGAGATTTCAGAGGTGTCTGAAAGCTTTCCAAAGGGAAAATAATATGTAAAACATACAAACTTGAAGGCTTCTAAAATGTCTTTCCTTGAGATCCCTTAAAAGTGCACTTGAACTGGTTTGCGAGACAGCCATGATTCTAAGCACACATTATTTCTTCAATCTTCAAGAGTCAGTAGCAGATAATTCTAAGAAGGAAGGAAATTCAAGAGGCATAAACACATTCTAGGCTATCTCCAACGCAAAATATGTAAAAGGCTTGTCATTTGTAGGTTGCACGGTGAATTTTTTAGTTAGATTTTCAACAGAAGTATCATTTCAGGTACTGAGACAATCCTCTTTTTCCAAATGTGAAGTTGTACACACACACACACACACACACACACACACAGCATAGAAGCTAGGGAGCTTAAAATTTTCCTCTCAAATAGCATCAATTTGCACCGCCTAAACAATAAAGACTGAGCTAACAATAGCATCCCCATAAATGTCAAAAACAAAAAACATGCTTTCACTTATAGTTTAGAAATTTCAAAGTTGAAGTTAAGGTGAATGCGTCAACATAGAAAAGTGGAAATGAGAGACATTTTTATCTTGCCTTCGAGAAGTTGCATAACTTTCTGTAATTGCAAGGCTATCATCATCAACAACTGCTACAGATATGTTTCTTAAGATTTTATTTTTAAGCAATCTCTACACCCAACATGGAGCTTGAACTTAACAGCACCAAGATCAAGAGACGTGCGCTCTACCAAATGAACCAGCCACGTTCAGTTAAATTGTTGAATATTTTTAGTAGACCCAGACAATCGATCTTCAGCGATAGGAGGAAAAGAGGGAGGGGTGCAAGGTATTCCTCTAGGAGGTCACAAAAGTGAGAGTGTGCGTGAGGATAGCTGCTGACCTCACTGATGGGTGGGGTCTAAAACCATGTCTGAAGGCCTATTACCTTCCTCCTTGTGGACATGTGGGTAATGAGCCCACAGTGGGGGAATGAGGGAGGAGAGGATCACCTCAGCCATCTTTATTTGTCCCCATTCTGCCAGGTGTGGTGTTGCTGGCCTATTTTCCTCATCCACTACAAAGTGGATGAGGAGTTAACAGCCAGGAGTTAACAAAGTGGATTAAACTTGTATGTGACTAAGCAGAAAAATCTATTTTAAGTCACTTTTTTTTTGGGGGGGGGTCTTTTGTCTGCATATCTCTGAACATTACAGCCTTATATTTGTGGCCTTTGTCTGAAGACCTTAGTCACATATAGGCTCCCTGTTATATTAGAACTAGAAGTGGTGGGTTTGGTAAATTTTAGGTGGGAGAGTTCACCCTTTTGCCATTTATCCCAGTTTTCAGGCCCGTGGGGTTAGAAGAATTGCAAAAGATATACCTCTGGAAATTGGCTCACTGAGACTTGCCATGGGGTTTAGGAATGACAACACTGATTCGGGGTTCAAGTTCTGTTAGGCACAGGCCACCAGTCTGTAGAACATCCCTGAATTGTCTCATATCCTCTTGAAAAATGTACATTCTAGGTGTCTGCTCTCAATTAGTACACACATTCAGGAACATGAAGTAAATTCAGTCTCGAAGCACTGGTACATGCATGAATTTACAGGATTCTGGCACTCCTCAAATTCCAATCCCTTCTAGATAGTCTTTCAAACCAAAAGGCCATTTGCTTGAAAATGAAAAAGGGAAACAAAAGAACAAAAATTATAAAAAATGTGTTTTGATCCCTCAAGGTTCATTTTCATTTTTTTTCATTCTTTTATACCTGGAAATTGCTTTAACATTCATTTTTCCATGATCACTCTGCTCCCATCCTATGAAATCCTAAGCTGGGATGTGTACCTTTTACAAGAACTGATATTCCAGTGGTTAAATGTGATAACAGTTTCCACAAGAAAATATGCAGAACAGTTTCCTATGCCAGTGATTCATTTCAATTCTGATATCAAATACATTTTGTTTTACACCTCCGGCCATCAAATGCACATGCTGGTCTTTCTCTAAATTTAAAATCCAGTCCTGGAGATGAAGGAGATAACACCTCTTTTATTATAACTTGGAAAAAACAATAAAAAAATCTTTTCGGATAAGGAAAATATCCCATGAAACACTTGGGTATATTTCACTCTGTGCTTGGAAAACTACAGACCATATACTCCAAGACACAGATGTCAGCTAAATACAGTTCAGGCTATGATGCCTTCATGGTCACCAGCAAGTTTGCAGATACTCAATTGAATCAGCAAACCACAAATAAATAAGCTCAGAGAAAACTAATTGCCTGGAAGAGAATGTTCCACTTGCTTTGTCATTAGCTGCTTGAAATTCTCTACAAATACAGCTTACTTGAAATCTAAATTCTAGAACAGAGATCAGACAGATACTGAAACCAAAGCCAAAGCCAAAGCTTTTGTCTGTCTGTCTTCTACTCATACACTTCACTCAGGGCAGCCGGGACTCAGAGGAAACGCACAGGTACAAAGTAAACTTACCAGTTCGCAGTTCATTTCAGAGAGGCATCCTTCAATATAGAGAGGTCTAGTTCAAGGTTGCTCAAATTTTAATGTGTGTATGAATCACCTGGGATCTTGATAAAAATGTAAGTGCTGATTCAGTAGGTCTGGGGCAGAGCCTGAGAAATTACATTTCTAACCAGTTCCCAGATGATGTCCATGCTGCTGGTCCAGGAGTAACCTATTTGTAAGTGGGAGCTCACCAGGCTAATAACTTATCTTGGAAATCAGAATACCTATTGCAATTTTCACCCTCCCAATAATTCACTGTATGTTCTTAGGGAAGCTGTCTGACCTATCAGTGCCTCTGCTTCTCATCTGTGAAGAAGAGGTACTAAGGTTAAAGAGATCATGATAACACAAAATCTCTTTTTTTCTTTTTCTTTTTAGAGACAGAGAGAGAGAGCATGTGTGAGCAGGGGAGGGGGAGAGAATCTCAAGGAAGCTCCATGCCTAGCATGGAGGCTCGAGCCCATGACCTTGGGATCATGTGACCTGAGCTGAAATTGAGAGTTGGACTCTCAACTGACTGAGCCACCCAGGCACCCCTTAATATGAAATCTTGAAGATAGTTAAAGATGTTTTGTGAATAGGTTGGCTGACCAAACGTGTATGTATGTATAAGATCCATCTGAAAAGAGCTATCAGAAGAGGAAGGAAAGGAGCCTTAAGGGCTGCGAATAAGAAATAAACAAATTACAGGTCCTCTTGAAAGATAGAACCTTAGAAAGAAATAGAACCTTAGAAAGAAAGTATAAGTAGGGGCGCCTGGGTGGCTCAGTCACTTAAGCATCCAACTTCAGCTCAGGTCATGATCTAGCAGTTTGTGGGTCCGAGCTCTGTTTCCAGCTCTGTGCTGACAGCTCAGAGCCTGGAGCTTGTTTCGGATTCTGTACTTTTCCCTTCCCCATTTGTACTCTGTATCTCTCCCTCTCAAAAATAAAAAAAAATAAAAAAAATAAAACATTAAAAATTTTTTAAGAAGAAATAAAGTATAAGTAAAAGATAAAAAGCAAAGTGCCACAAAAAGAATCAGTGAGAGGGAAAGACTTCAGGACAGAGGAATAGAGGAGATTGTGGAAGTATTATATTCTTTAATATCTGAAGACTGATGACCACAGCGATTTACAAATGGCAAATCCTTGGAAAGAGGTGGGAGAAAAGATGATGCAGTATATATGAAAAAAAGAAAAGACAGGGGTGCTGGGTGGCTTAGTCGGTTGGGCATCCAACTCTTGATATGGGCTCAAGCCATGATCTCAGAGTCATGAGTTCAAGCCCTGCATCAAGCTCTGCTCTGACAGCATAGAGCCTGCTTAGGATTCTCTCTCTCTCCTCTCTCTACCCCTTTCCCACTTATGTGCATACTCTCTCTCTCTCTCTCTCTCTCTCTCTCTCACTCAAAATAAATAAATAAACATTTAAAAAGGAAAAATGAAAGAAGAAAACCTTGGATGAAATTCAACAAATTATTTATAGTAAATAATAAAAGAAACAAATGTAATCACCCTTCCCAAAATGCTGGATGAATTTTTAATGCAATTTTTTTCCCTTGGCCTTTTGATACTTTTTAAGTACCTAGGACACACATAAGTAGCACACCTTCCAGTCATTGCTCAGCCGCAGACATGAGATGAAGCCTGTTGCCAAGAATTGCCAAACGCACTGCATCGAGGCTCTCTGTATTGGGCCCTTCTAAGAAAGACCATTTGTCTTTTTATCCCCAAACCCTCCCTGTGACAGGGAGTTCCCAACAGAATGCTGGGGGAAAGAAAAGATGGAAAAAAACACAACATTTTTAATTGATTTTCTTTATAAGTCACTAATGAATCGAGCTACTCTATCAGTCAAGCTGGAAAATCCTGTCTGTCCAGATTGTCACTTACACCAGTAGCATTCTTGAACTTCTCCATGCCTGGAACTACTGATGATTAACTTCTGAGAATACCCTTGGTAACTATTTCAGACCTGTGAACTCTCACGCCTTCTCAATGTCAGCAGTCACACACATCAAGCAAATATCTTCTCAGAAGGTTGTCAGATTACATTTCATTTTTGGAAGGGACCATTCCAGCCAACAAATGGGAATATTCTCTGAGCCTGCTGAGGACCCTGGCTGAGTTTCTTCCAGATAAAGGCACTATCTGCCTAAGACTAGCGTTACCTGTGTATCAGCAGTTTCTGTACCAGACACCGTATCTGAAGTCTAACTGCCAATTTCCGCACATCTACAGAGGGAAACAAAGGGCTGCATTTCAAAGGCTTGCAACCCAGAGAGACCCAGTTAGAGCATCTGCAACACCATCAGTTGTACAATGGGGCAGGGAGGTGTGGTATGACTCATGGATCCAGATAGCAGTCGGGAAGAGTATCCTGGCCCTCTAAATTTACCAAGATTCACTCCAGATTCTACTGCAGGACTCACAGGCTTTTATCTCTCCGACAACCAAACCCAAGAGGTCTGCCAAAATAGAATTCTAGTATAGGGGGAAAGAAGCTAAAGAATTATGCATTAATGACACCTTTACCCACAGGCAGAACATATTTTCATCTGCACACATCGCGAATTGGAGATCTTAGGTTATTAAAGGTGAAAGAGGCTAATAGTCTTTGGGATGGCTCTCTTGGGGTGCCTATTTGCATAATGAAGCTAATACAGGGCAACCCAACTCAGCGTTTCTTTGGGATCAGGTCCTTGTAGTCACTCACAATGTTTTAAATTCACTAACTAAATTACTTTGCGGCAGAACTGTTGGTAGCTAATCTCAAAGCCATGTCTACAAAATAATTCATGACCATATCTACCAATGAAGAAGAGGCTTAATTGGTCAAGATGTATGGTTTAATTGATTGGCCTTTTGGAAAATATCAAATTAATGCCTGCCTAAAGATCACCATTGATAAAGATTTAAACACTGCTGTAGTCATCTGCATAATCTAACCTCCAAGTCGAGGCCCCTGCCCTGCTTTGGACTCCACAAAGCCAGGACACCTAGATCAGTGAGCAGTTTCTGCCTGGTGCTCTACTGTATCCAGGGAAAGAAAACCAACACTTTTAGCTGGGATCTCATTTTCACACTGAGTCATTGCACAGCCATTGTACTTAAAATTAAGGAACTCAAACTGCAGGAAAAAGTTTAGCATAAAAGATTAAGTTGGAGTAAATTGATAACTTTGTTTTAAAAGAAAGAAATGATGGAGCGCCTGGGTGGCTCAGTCGTTTGGGTGTCCGACTTTGGCTTAGATCATGATCTCGCAGTCTGTGAGTTCGAGCCCCACGTCAGGCTCTGTGCTGACATCTCAGAGCCTGGACCCTGCTTCAGATTCTGTCTTTCTGTTCTCTCTCCCTCTGTATTTCTGGCCCTCCCCCACTCACATTCTGTCTCTGTCTCTCTCTCTCTCAAAACTAAATAAACATTTAAAAAAATAAAAAATAAATAAAAGAGAGAAATGGGGTTTATTTACCACAAAGGGACATTTTAATACTTTGTGGTTCACTCATTAGGTAACTTTCACTATTTTTTTTACTGTAAATGGTCTTATTTCAAAAAACAGCTCATTTTGGGAGCATGACTAAGTAGAGGACAGAGGATTTCTAGGGCAGTGAAAATATTCTGTGTGATAATATAATTATATATGTCACAATCCATTTGTCCAAAATCATAGAATGTACAACACCAAACATGAACCCTAAGGTAAACTCTAGATTTGGGGGGATAACGATGTGTCAATGTAGGTTCCTCAGTGGTAACAAACGTACCCCTCTGGTGGGGGCCCTTGTTAAAGGGGAAGACAGTGCATGTGGGGGGGAGTGCGGCAAGGAGTATATGGGAAATCTCTGTATCCCCCTCTCAACTTAGCTGTGAACCTAAAATTGTGCCAAGAGTCTATAAATAAATAAACCTAAGCCTTCATGAATAGTAATAGTAATACTAATGAATATTGACTGATTATTTATGTGCCAAGCGCTCGGCTACATGATTTATGTGGATTCATTCACTTATTTCTCACAGCCTCTCTGTATCATGAGCACTAATAATATACCCATCTTTATAGATCATCGCAGAAAGGGTAAGTAACTTGCCGATGATCACACAACTAGTAAGTAAGTGGCTGAGGTGGGACTCACACCCCGTCACCGAATTCGTGCCTCTGTTGGGACTTCATACTGCAAAAGCAGTGCTTTGATTTTCCTAGTGCTTTCCTTTTTCTATGTGTGCTTGCTGTGTTGAAACTGGTATGTGTTTATATCAACATCTACGCATCTCCTCTCTGTAAATATAAATGTATTGGGTATGTCTGTAGCCCTATTTAATGTGTTAGGAGATAAGTGTAAAGATCAACAAAGAGGGCCTTCTTCTCCCTGGGATTTCTGTGTGTCCTTGGCCATTCCTTGAAAACCTCATATGGCAATATTCACTGCCATCCCATCAGTTGTTAACTTGTGAAGAGGGTCATTTAAACTCTTTATCTGTTAAGTCTAAATGTAGCTTCTTTTTCCTTCATGAATAACCTTCTAAACACCTCATTTTTCGACTCCATTTACGGAACCAGGCAGAGTAAAGCCGCTGTAGGATGCGATGCTAAGTTTCAGGTGAAGACAATGAAAGTGAGATCGGTGCTCCAGAGAAGAGAAAAGCATGGATGGAAATGCGGAAGTTTTGGGGAGCTGGTCACAAGAGAAGGAAAGTGTTTAGAAAGGGAGAAGCAAACTTAGAATAAATGTGGTCCACCTAGTGGTGGAGCTGCTTAAAATACATAATGAAGGAACTTGACAGGCAGGAATGAATAGGTTAAAAGATTAGAGGTTGTTTCCTTCCCCTTGAGTGGGCTGGACTTTGTGCCTCACTTCCAATGAGTAGAGCATATACAGAGGGAAAAATAGTAACTTTGCAGTGGAAAGAGCTGGCAAAAACCACTGTAATGACTAAAGGCAATGTGGAACCACAGACTGGATCTTGATGTGGAAAAATGACAAAGTGAGTGGCCAGACTGGCGAAATCCAAATAAAGTCTGCATTGTTAATTGCAGTGTCCTGATGCTGATTTTTTAGTTTTAACAAATGCACCTTGGTTATGTAAGATGTTCATATTAAAGGATAATGGGATGAGGACAACAAGAACTTTCTGTGCTTTCTTTGCAAACGTTTTTGTTTGTTTTCTGTAGTTTATACCTATCCCAAAATAAAAACTTAACTTAAAAATAATTGTGAGTTACAGCTTCATCTCATTAAAACAGTTTCAGAGCATAAGATTTTTCTTCTTTTTTTTAACGTTTATTTATTTATTTTGAGAGAGAGAGTGCAAGCAGAGGAGGGATAGAGAGAGAGGGAGAGAGAGAATCCCAAGCAGATTCCACGCTTTCAGCACAACCCCAACATGGGGCTTGACCCCAGGAACCATGAGATTATTACCTGAGCTGCAATCAAGAGCCAAACACTCAACCAACTGAACCACCCATGCATTCCACAGAGCTTACGTTTTTTCCAATGGATTTAAAGTATTTAAGAAGATATGTAATTTTTTATGGTATGAGGGTAATGGGAGAAAACGCAGGCCTAGAGGAGGTGTGCCTTAACAGCACATTGTGTTCAAAAAAGATTAATGATTACTGGCTACGTAGAGGCTTCATGATAAACAGAGATAAGGCACATAACCTACAAAGTTAAAGGGCAAGAATAAAAATGAAGGCAGACAGGGAGAAACAAAGGGAAAATCATTTCAGGGTGAAGGTGCCATGTCAGCCATGTTACTTTTTATTGACAAATGAGGTAAATGCTCTAGGCCACCATGAAGCATAGATGTGGTGGGAGTTACATAAATTACAACTGTATGTACATCAATTAAAAATGTCTGGTCAGGAGAATGAAGATAGGAAGAGTAAGGCATGGATTAGGGTACAACACTGGGCAATAATGAGCAAGAATGAAAGTACGAAAGCCAGGGACCCCAATGTTGATCATTGGTAAGCTTCTCAGACTTCAAGGTGCCCAAAGAGGAACAAGGTGGAAAATACAAAGTTGTTTCAAGCCCGTGTCCTGCAGATTTGGCATAAGGAGGCTGGATTATTAACAACTCTTGCTTTTATAACTTTGTCTCCTCCCCTCCTCTTTGACAGCCTAGAATGGAGAATGAGCCTGTAGACCCCAAATGATGGAGATCCCAACGCTGCTACTAATTGGAGTTTTGATATCAGCAAATTCTCTTTATCTCCCTGGATCTCAATTGTTTCAAGTGAAAAATGAAGAGGTTATACCTGATCAAAAGTCTCTTCCAGGTTGTAAACATCACGTAATATGATTTGGTGGACTGCTTTTGGCAAACAATCCCGGAATTTACAATCCTTGTTTATGATGGCCAGTGATGCATAAGTAAGAATGGATGGAGTCCACACTGACATAACTGTGTGAACTTTGCCTATGTCAGCCCTGTGAGGGTTCCATCATTTGCTTAGCATCTGGGGATATACGCACCAAGACCATGCCACTACATCTAAGAAGATCTGCTGTGCAGGTTACTTCAGGCCTTTAAAACAATGTGGTAAAACTTATCTTCCTCTCTCATTGCTTCAGTTTCAGTTGTAGAACACAAGGTATTGGCTATTGGCATAGAGATAACATGAATTTCCTGATGAAAAGAGAGATACAAATTAACTGGAGGTATTAATGATCATTTCATAGCCCCTAAATACTTTAGGAACATTTAAGGTAAGTTCTGTGCATTAGATGTTCTCTCATGGGGGAAGAAAGCAAGGAAGAGGGGCCAGGAAGAGAAAATAGAGAAGGGAGGGTGGTTTTTAGAAGGAAAGAGGAGTCTGTAGAATAGCCAGAAACAGTATCTGAAAGCTGGGAAAAATGAAATTTGCCAAAAACAAAGACAAACAATAACAACAAAAACAAAGATAGAAAGAAACTAAAAACACCTGATCCTATTAGAATTGAAAAGTTGTTAACCATTTTAGGTTTTAAAATGGGCAGGAAAGGGAACCTGGGGAAAATTAAGAGAAAGATAAAATGACTAACTCAGCCCAATGGGCCCAGAACTTTCCCAGTTTGGTCACTGAAAGTTCTTCATTTCAGGGAAACCCTCCCAGTCTCGGGCAAATGGGATATTGGGTCACTTCAGAAAAAAACTGTAATCAAATATGACATTGTTTTATTTTCAGATGATTCTCACATAGAAATGGTTGAATTTTTCTCTTTATATTTAGTTACAGGCCAATTAGCTTTATCCTAAATTTATTTTATGCTGTGTAGAAACTGTGGAAACTCCCAAGAGTACAGAGAATGGATATATACACATATGCATACGCATAAGGACATGCATACACATATACATATACATATACATATTTCTTATTCTTAAGAAAATGTATCTCTACCTTGCTCATCGCCACCCGGCATTGCACAGGCCAGAAAGTAACTTAGACTTGAAACCCATTTAATTATATGACTGGGTCTAGTTTTTAACATAAAAAGGTACAAAGTGCTTTGAAAACTTAAAAGCAGCCCATGATCCTACTGACCTGTTCAAATATAAATACCACCAGAGCTTAACTATTTTTGCAGTAATTGTTTGACAGGAAAAATCAGCTGTGATAAGGACCATTCATGTTATATATGAAGACAAGACCTAAATTAAAACACAGTTGAGGCAAAGTGTTAAGAACAACAAACTGGGTGATTAACACTATGTCCATAATATGAAGAGTGACAAAGGCTTGAATCTACAAAATGAGATGAATAACATATTATTAACAAAAAAAATGCTGAAGCACATATCCTTGACTCCTACTTAAGAGCATCCTCCATCCCTCCCCTTTTTCTCTCTCTTTCTCTTTCTTTTTTAATAGTACTTTCTTGGGGCGCCTGGGTGGCTCAGTCAGTTGGGCAGCCAGCCGACTTTGGCTCAGGTCATGAACTCGTAGTTGGTGGGTTCGAGCCCCACGTCAGCCTCTGTGCTGACAGCTCAGAGCCTGGAGCCTGCTTCGGTTTCTGTGATTCCCTCTTTCTCTGCCCTTCCTCCATTCAAGCTCTGTCTCTCTCTGTCTCAAAAATGAAATAAACATTAAAAAATATAATAGTACTTTCTCTGCAACATATAATTTGTATATAACCAAAGGGGTGAAAAAAGATCATCCTCTACATAAAGCAAAATGACTTTCAAATTGGAAAATGTAGGTATTGAGCACAGCTATCAGATATCCAGAGTTCAAGGTGTTAGAAGATACTGGAAAAAAAAAAGAGAGAGAGAGAGATTTCTTTGTTTAAAATAAATTAGAAGTCATCAGACCCAAATAAATTATGCACCAGCCCATGTAGGGGGGAAAAAAGCAAAATAAAACAAACAAAAACCACTTAATTTGCCATGAAAACAAGGTATTCCAGTAGATGATATATGGACACATATCCCAATATTTCAAAATAGACAATTGAAATTATAAACTAGAAAGTACATCAATCTCAACTTGTTATTGACCTTACCCATATTCTGGAATAAAGCTGAAATCAAGGAACCGACATGAATAATCAACCAGTCATGCCAAACTAATTTCCATTAAAAAAAAAAAAAGGAAAGGAAAAAAAGAAATCTTGTCAGGGAAGTCCAGGAAAAACCATACAAAGAATATGATTTTATTTCAGCCAGTTTAAACAATTTTCTTTATGTTTTTTTTTTCAGAGTTTTTCTCTTCATCTTTATATCCTAAGCAACAGAAACTCTCTTTCACACACACACATACAAACACACACGTGCACGCGCACACACACACACACACAGACACTGAATGAGCAAGTAGCTCGGTGGCACTAGGTGATGTACCTAGAGCCTGTTGATTAATGGATGAATAACACATTGTTAGGGCAAGACTCTGATATCACCTATGTTTTTTTTTTTCTTAATTACTACAGGTCAGGAGATATCCTTATCGAGTTTGTAGACGATAGACGTCTCGTGATGAAATCAGTTTTCAAAAAGAACTCGACACACTTGGGGCACCTGGGTGGCTTAGTCGGTTAAGCGTCTGACTTTCGCTTAGGTCATGATCTCACGGGTCGTGGGTTCGAGCCCCGCATCGGGCTCTGTGCTGACTGCCAGCTCAGAGCCTGGAGCCTGTTTCAGATACTGTATCTCCCTCTCTCTCTGACCCTCCCTTGCTCACACTGTCTCTCTCTCTCCTAGAAATAAATAAAACATTTAAAAAAAAAAAAAAGAACTCGACACACTGGAATTAATGATTGCACTGATGTCTATGAACGTCACACTCTGTGGTTCTGAAAACAGCTTCATCCAGTGAAATGCAGATGCTGCCTGATAAGGACCACAAGATTGTTTATAAAAGTGGTCGGGAACTTGGGTCGAGATCAAGCTCTTTATGAGTCAATGATGTGGCAAGGTTGCCCAAAATAGCGACTGCCTGCTGGGCTTGCACCAGCCAGAAGTATCCTGTTCAGAACAAAGAAGGCGGTGTTCTTGCCGTGATAGTCCTTGGTTTAATCTTTGTTACCACGTTTTAAGGGAAGGACTGATTAACTGAGGCGTATCTAGAACAGTGAAACCAGAACGGTGGAGAGTCCCGAAAGTGCGGTATAGCAGTAACTATTGAAGGAAAGAAAGATAACTGGGAACAGAGAACAGTGGACACATGATCCTTATTTTTAAATATTTGAAATGCCATTTTAAAGAGAACGCGCCGAATCGACTCCGCAAAGATCCAGAGACAAAAGTCAGAGCAATAGGTTGAAAATTTGAATAGGCAAAATGAGCTTTTTGGAAGGGAAAAATAACTTTCTAGTAATTATAGCCTTTTAATAAAAAAAATGAAATGCCAGTATTGCCAAGGGTATAAAAACATGAATATTTTTGTATAATTGAAATGGAGGTGGAAATTGGATCATTGTTTCTGGAAAGGCAATTTGGCAATGTATTTCAAAAGATTTAAAAGCCTATATCATTTAATACAGAAACTCCACTTATAGACACTTACCTACATAGTTAGAAACGCTGAAAAAAGTTTATAAGAAAATTAATAGCATTTTTGTAATAGTGAACATTTTGAAATAAACTATATCCATCAGAAATATATATTGCACATGTATATACATACATATGTTATACATATATTACATATATAAAATGGACTACTAAGCTGTTATTTAAAAAATTTTAATGTTTCATTTATTTTGAGAGAGAGACAGAGAACATGAGTAGGGCAGAGAGAGAGCAAGAGAGAGTCCCAAGCAGGTTTCATTATCTCAGCACAGAGCCCACTGTGGGGCTTAAACTCACAAACCGTGAGATCATGACGCAAGCCGAAGCTGGATGCTAAACCGACTAAGTCACCCAGACTCCCCACTAAGCTGTTAATTTAAAAGACATCGTAGAAAAATATTTTGCAGAAGCAAAAATTCATAATACATTTTAGTTGAAAGAAGACAGCTCAATCTTTTCAACATAAAAAAACAGAAAAAAAATTAAATACACTAAAATATTAACATTGCTACCTGTAGGATAAAGAACAATTTTCTTTCTATGTGTTTTACTACTTTTTCCAGTATCTAAAATGAAAATATAGACATTTTGCAATCAGAAACAAACAAAAGACAACGAAGGCACAGAACATGTGCTCTCATATCCCCAGTACCTGATTCACAGTAGGAAAGCTACACATTTTTGAATAAATGAATAAATTAATTAAATGTTATAAATATTTTATGGAGTGAACTCTCTAAAAGAGTTAATAGCTTCCCATTACTGGAAATGTTCAAACAGGGGCTGGATGACTCTCGGTATATTTAGAGGGCATTCTTACTTTGATTTAGAGCAGTGGTTCCCAAAAAAGAGACATCTGGGAAACCTAAAATGTTTCCCCATTTCATGAAATACAAATTTCCAGTCCCCATCCCAGCTTTACTGGTTTGGGATTTGCAGGGGTTGTTAGAATTTGCTGGGGTTTTGGAAGGTGGACCTTGGAAATTGTTTCCATGCCTCTGGAAACCAAGCTGTGGTCTTAAACTGATGGTTAAGGCAGGATGCTTGTAGAGGTTGCTCAGGAACTTTCAACAGGCTGTTCATTGGCCTGAAGCTGTGTCCCCCCAGATATGCAGAGATCCCTCCTGCACTTCTTCCACGACTTCATTCAGAGGTCGCTTCCTTATATAAGCTCCTCTTAACTCCCACAAATACAACTCTTTCCAAAGGCTCCCATCCGTGTACCCCTGCTCTGGTTTTTGCCTCAGCATTTAAACTGATTTCTACAATATAATTTACTTGTTATGTTTATTATTTATGGTCTGTCTTTCCCTACCAGAAAGTAAGCTCCATGAGAAAAGGAATTTTTACCCCTAAATTTGTTCCTTTACATATCCCAGAATAGTGCCTGGCACGTAGGAGGTATTCAGTGGCCGTTTGTAAGTGAACAAACAGAATAAATGGAAGATTCTCTAAGGTTCTACTCAAAGATGCTTGGCTGCTGCTTTGTGACAAGTGATGTTTTGGGTGACTCTATTCCAGAGGATGGCAAACCCTTTCTAGGAAGAGCCAGATAGAAATATTTTCGGCTTTGTGGGTTATACTGTCCCTGTTGTATCTACTCACCTCAGCCGTTGTAACACAAAGGGAGCCAGAGACAGGACATAAATAAATGAGTATGGCTATGCTCCAGATTTGGCCCTTGGGCCATAGTTTGCTGACCCTTGCTTTATTTACATTTCTGGAAACCTCATTAAGTCAGAATTCTACAAAGAAATTGCTTATCTGGCTTTGCCAAATCTAGGTACAAAGCCCCTTGCTCTACAATTCAGGGATCTTGGAGGAGGTGACTCTTTTTACTAAGACCAGAAGGGGTTCTTCAGCTAGGTCTTTATGAAGACATCAAAAGGTTTTGCTGATGATGGCAAATTCCACACACAATGGGAAACAGATGAAGCTTTACATAATTAAAGAGTACAGTGGATTTTGATATGAACTTCCAATTTTTCCTCACTAGTTATAGAGGTAAATATCCTGGCTGACATTCTGTGGTCCTGCCTGCCCTCCACCGTCTATATTTTTTGCCTCATATCTTGGGTTTCTTCTTCCTTTAGGAAGCCTGTTACTTTGAGGCCACAAAGTCTCAAACCACTCTTTGAAAAATGATTTTGCCTCAGTGAGTTTCTACAGAGACTTTTAATTCCCTTCAATATGCCCTACTCATTATAGGTGCATACGGCTGCAGCACTCTGGAATCATCTCAGGGATTCTGTCATTCCCCCTGGAGCTCTGAGGGCTCAGCATTTCCTACATAGAACAGAAAGATGAGGAGGAGACATGTGACAGGGGACAGAGTTTAAACCCCTATAGCATGAAGAGAATCTCTCTGCTCTGCCCGATCTTAAAACACTCTCCCCATACAAAAAAAAAATCAAAAATAAAAAAATAAAACCACCCCATTTGGAAGGAACATTCTGGTATACTCCAGGCCACAGACTCCTTGCAAAGAGTAGCACAGGATGCTACTATTACATTGCCTCGCACCCAATACCAACATGGCCCATATCTTTGGACAAAAACTAAAAGATTCAGAAAATCCTGTGGGTATTCTTTTTACAAAACCATGGTAGTCACTTGTTTTAAAAGATTACAGTATTTTATATTGTGCAATCTACATGGAGGTCATTGAAGACCTTAATTGAAGAGGGCCATTCCATTTCTAATAAGCAGGGCAACAATTCTCTACATTAACCTGTTAAACCAAAGAACTGGAGGTAATGGCTGGGTGAGGACAGGGTCTTGATTCAACTGCTGCAAGTTCTGTTTGTGGCCGATGGAGAAAAGAGGTCAACCAAACTGAAATATTCAGGTCATTTTTCATTTCGAACATTGTGCCCCATTATCAGAACAAATCGACTGATTTTGTCACAGAAAATATCGTTCTTGTTATCGTGGAGCCAAAATGAAGAACAGCAGACCTCAGAAAAACACATTCCTATTTTCTGCAAAATGCCAACATTGTCCACTCAGAATGTCCTCCAATCTCCCTTAAAGACTTTGATCTAAAGCTTGTAAATGCCAGAGACATTTTTCTTGGATGTTGTTTTTTAGAACCTATGGGGCTATTTTTTGTCTTCATTCTCTGCCAAAAAATCAACATGCGGTGTCTTTTTTCATAGGCCATTTAGCTTCTTCAACACAGGACCATTTCTGTGAGCATTTCTGTCTCTTCTGGAGCACTGGCTCTGGGCCCTGGCTCAAGGAAAGCTCTGCTGTCCTTCCGCATCCCCACAGGGGGCGGCAGCCTGAATTTGCGCCTGTCTGTACCCTTGCTTGTCCCTCCCCAAGGGAGAAGTGGCTGATCTTGCTGATACTGGCCTGACCACACTGAGTCCCTCCACTGGCAGCCAAGATCCCTGCTCCACACAGTCCCTCTCCTATGCTTCCTTTCCACCTATGATGAGCTCAAAGGCACAGGACGAGTGTGATATCATGAAATATATAGTTGGTCTTTGTCCCTTATTCTGGCACAGAGCTCTTGAAATCCCAGGCATTTCCTAAGTGATGAAAGTAAGTTAGGCATATTTTGTTATGTTAATGAGGTGACTTTTGGACTCTACCTAAAGAGGAGGGCTGACTACCAGAGGTATCAGCTTTGTGACTAGAGGGTTGGAACTTTTAATTCCACTCCCGGACCTCTGGGGTTTTGGGTGGGAGAGGGGTTGGAGATGGAGTTCAACCAATGGCCAATGGTTCAATCAGTCAGGCCTATGTAATGAAGCCTCCATAAAAAACCAAAGTATGGAGTTCAGAGAGCTTCTAGGTTGGGGAAGCAGAACACTTTCCCGCGTCACTGTGCTAGGCCCAAACTCCATGGGGACAGAAGCTCCTTTGTTTGGGACCCTTGTCTCTTTATCTGGCTGTCAAGTCATGTCTTTTGATATCCTTTGTAATAAACCAGATGTTATTCACCATAAACCTGGTGAGTAAACGAAGTTCTGTGAGACACTCTAGCAAAGTAATTGAACCCAAGGAGAGAGTCATGGGAACGTTTGATTGATAGCCAGTTGGTCAGAAGCACAGGTTAACAATCTGGACTTCCTACTGGCATCTGAAGTGAAGGGCATTTTTGTAGAATTGAGCCTTTAACTTGTGGAATTTAATGCTGTCTCTAAATTAATGGTGTCTGACATTAGTTGAATTGTAGGACACTCAGCTGGTATCCAAAAATTGCTTGGTGGTGTAAGAAAAAAACTCAGGAGTAAGAATTGGGGTCCAAATTGTAGCCAGCCTTACAACTTCTCTGCTGTTCCATTGTTTCTGCTGTTTACTGAGTGGGTAGGTGAGGAGGAGCCTTCAGTATAAAGCCAGGTCCCAAAGTATAGATCAGGCAGACATCAGTGGATTCCCTTTGCCTATCAATTCTTTGTGTGAAGCTTTCTCTTCAAAATCCTAACAAAGAAGAGAGCTTAAATAACACCTTAAATAATAGCATTGAATAAATGAAAGTTTTAGTTTCCTGAACCCCTACCTCATATCTTGTTCCCCAACTGTTACTCATAAGAAAATTCTGCACAGACTTTAAACAGACACAGTACTATTGCTGACTATCGAGTCAACACAATCAAATCTGTCTTCTGTCATATATGTGTTCTTTTACTTGCTCTTATAAAGACTCATTAATTAATTAATGTCAGTGTAGATATTAATTTGTCTAAAGACTATATCCATATGCTTACTTGTCTCCTAAACATATGGAATCATTTATTCAGTTTTGAGAAGTATTACACATATTTCTATGGTAATAAGTTGGGGTATATTCAGCCAATTCGTTTCCCTTCCTGTTTTCTTCAGGTAAGACTGATATATGAAAACAAATAGCCTTTTATCCCTATTAGATAGCAGCATTTTATATCTATTCATAGAGGAATTAAAAATACCCCCAAATAATGTTTGCAATTGCAGGCAAAGGAACTCTATTAGTTCATGTTTCCTGTACACACACACATACACACACACACACACACTGCAGACGCTCATGATAGAATGCATGTGAATACTCCTGCTGACATCAAAAACTCCAATTACCCCAGGATTTGAGTGCTGACTGGGTCCTGATTTATTTTAAGCACATTAGGCAGTATAATGAATAAAACAAATACTTTGAGGATCAGATTTAAATGCAGAAATGTAAAGGAATTCAGGTGTAAGTCTGATTTCCATGGTTATTTCTTCAATTGTGGTAAAGTCTTGGCTGCCACAAGCACCAATTAATGGTCTAGATTTCCAACAATAACAAGGAGTCCTGCTCGGAATGGATTTACAGAAAATGTGGTCAATCTGATCCAAAGCTACCAAATTGGCACATTTACTAGAAGTAAATGAAGTAGACCATACTTCACAAGGCAATGATGACAAAAGAATCTGGTGTATAGAAAAAAATTGTCTTGGGAGGGTTAGGAAAGAAAAATAACTTTACTGGCCATTACTTGTCCAACTGGTTATAATATAGTCCACACATCCACTGTGTCTAACAGTTTAAAATATGTCTTCATAGGGGCGCCTGGGTGGCTCAGTTGGTTAAGCGTCCAACTTCGGCTCAGGTCATGATCTCACAGTTTGTGGGTTCGAGCCCCACATCGGGCTCTGTGCTGACAGCTAGCTCAGACCCTGGAGCCTGTTTCAGATTCTGTGTCTCCTTCTCTCTCTGACCCTCCCCTGCTCACGCTCTCTTTCTCTCTCTCAGAAATAAATTAAAAACATTAAAAATTTTTTAAAAAATTAAATAAAAATAAAATATGTCTTCATAAACATCATCTCATAAAGTCTCACAAGAACCCTATGAGGCTCTTATGCTTGTTTTAGCAGATGAAGAAAGGAAAGCTCTGAACAATTAAATAGCTTCCATAATGTCACATAGAAATGGTTCAGACAAACAACTGTACAAACAGCTGAAACTACAAAATTTAAAAAAATAAAATAAAAGGAACCATTCATTGTAAGCAGCCAGATTGTGACATTGTGTCTTTCTTTGTGACCTAAGTAGACAACCTCATTTACTGGCAGAATTTTCCTTATTGGGGGTGACCAATTGGTGGCCTGTAGGATATGGCAGACCACGAGGTGATGGAGGGCACTCTACGGACAGGACACTCTTGGATAACAAATGTTGACACATACTTCCTTGTAGCTCCCTGGTAATGAATTTACCTGCAGCCAGTTCTGAGACACATATAATACTTTCCTCCTTGGGTTTCCAGGGACTCGAGGATGTGATTTCAACAGAGCAAAAACAATCTTACACATAAATTATTGATATTGTTAAATTCTGGATCTTGCCCCTTTTGTCACTTCTCTCCATTTCTAGATACATTAAATGTGACCCTGCACTAGAATCTTGGAGCACTGGAGGCATTAGGACATGAGCTGCCCAATTAGCCCCTATACTCTACTGGGGATCAAATAAAAATGGGGAGTGGTAAGGGCATTGGTAATAGCAAGGAGTGACTTAGGGTGGAGTTGCCTAATTTTAAAAGTTTGTATGAAGGCACAAGACTAGTTATAATATGGTAATACAAGAATAATTTACTAAAGAAAAAAAGCTAGGGGTTTTATTAATTTTAGCTCAAGAAGTTCAAGAAAGTGTATAAGGGGGTGGCTAACTAACGTTTGTGACAGTTCTTGAAATATGAGTAGCCATGAAGAGGCAGACAATAGTAGACGGAACACCACAAACAAAAGCAGAAAATGACGTCTGGACGGGAAATAGCAAATAGCCTCATATGGTTGAGAAACCAAGTCCTGTTGCAGAAAGTGAAAGGAGATGGAAAAGTGCAGGGCCAGGCCAGATTAGGAAATGAATGAAATACTAAGCTAAGAAATAATGAAGTTTGGAAGAGGTATATGGTCAGATCCATGTTTCTAAACTAATGAATGCACAGTGTAAAGAGGAGTTCAAAAGTTATGAAAACAAAGTACGCTTAGATTATGGGAAAGAGAGTGGTTAATTTCAGTTCAGTATCTAATTCTTGGCAGAAACTAAAATCCAAGATGCAATAAAATCTATTCGTATTGCTAGTCATAACATTCTAATTTGGTCAGCTTTCAGGGCTAAAAGTAGAGGGCAGGTCACCGAGGTTCAGATTGATGAAAAGCAAACATTGGCCTTTTCTGGGGTACTTCCCAACAGTACTGGACTATACGTGCCCATGGCTCCCATCCAGTCACTGGAAGTCCATTGGACACTTGGAAGGCTCATGTCTAGAATAAACTTAGAATTCTCTAAGCACCACAGAAGACCTTTGAATTTTTCAAGATGACCTGAAACTGAATAAACTGACTTGGTTTTCTCCATTTGAGTAGAAGGCCTGCCCCCTCTCTCAGGACCCATGTAGACCCTCAATGGCCATGGCAGCACTCCAAATAATTGGGGAACTGAGTCATTTGAGCAGAATGAGTATTTGCTGCTCTGATATTATTGACCTGTGATGACCTTCCTTGTGATTCCCCATTTTGTGACAAAGAAGAATTTATATGACTCACTATAATCAAAGTCAAAGACTTAACTTGATCTAACTTTGTTTTTACCTTTTGTATCCAAACCCTTACATACAAAACAGAACTCTTCACTTTTATGCTTTGTGTGTCAAAATATAAGCCTAAGAGATTGATAATACTGACTGAATTGGAATTCAGTTTAAACGCTGACACTATGTTTTATTTGACAGTTTAATAAACAAAATAAATATTTTGATTGGACAGGATCAACTTTAATGTCTTTAATATTTAATGTTTGATTAATTCAATTATCCCATGCAGATATCCTTCAGTGGCTTCAGTTCTTCTGGAAAAGAACAGAGTGTAATTTGGGTTGCAACTCATTTTTGTGATAGGATTGAAATTTCCTGTGTCAGTTTTTTTTTTTCTTGAAAATATAGATGTCCCTGTTCTCATGGCTTCAGCTGTTAATACTTATTCCCCTACTAGGAAGTGTATTATGATACCCGTAAGGGGTCTCTCACATTTAGCCTGAGATGACCTCATGAATCACTGGGAACTAATTTGTAACTGTACAATACAAATATATCTAGTGCAGACATAAAAACACTGATTTTGTCTTATAAGGTCAAACATGACCTGGATTTTATACAGAAATTATAAAATGGCTACAGAAACGGTATTTCCACTTTCAATTCATATCATAACTAATGGCATTAATATTATTTTGAGAAATATATTAATGTCTATATTTCTATGTATCATCAACAGTTCCTTTTGCTTTGGATAAATGAATCACTACAGTACAAAGACATGTGGATTTATTTAAATCAACTTTGTTTCCATGAAACCTGTAAAGAATTACACACATTTTCTCATTTTGAAGCTCTCAAACAATATTTTTTTCTGGATGAGCCTCAATTATGTATATCTTGAATTACATTTAATTGCAACTTGGCATTAGATTATAGAAGAAGACCCAGCACAAGTGAATTGAAGATTCCATAGGGACTTCTGTGTTTGCCATTGGTCTGAAAATTTAGACAGGTCAGCCATGAAGGTCTTTTGGACCCTTCTGGTATTTGTCTTTGGACAAAATTTAGCACATTTCCATACATACTGGTTTGTGGGAAAGACAGAAGTGTGTTCTCCCATCAGGCCACAGGGCAGTTCAGCTGTCACAGTGTGGCATGTCTGACAATCATTGTCTGCCTGAAGTGCCAACTCATGTCTGCTTTATCTCCAATCCATCTCAGTATAAATGGATGCTTGCAAGGCCTTGAGACCATACAAGCCACCTTCGGTGGAATAATAATTACTCTTGTAGCAGCAGTGAGGCTATTTCATGGACGTATTGGGTTGGCAGAAAAGTGAATCAATTTTAAGAATGTGTAGCATTAGATAAAGCCCAAGTCCCTGTGGTCTTATCTGATGCTTTAGTTTGTTTTTCAAAAGTGAGGTACCCAGAGGTATTGGAGCTCTATTTTAAGCAGACCAAGAGTTTAATAGGAAGGTGCTGACAAGCAGCTGAAAGGTCATCAATAGACACTACTGCGCATCTAACTGAATTGAAAGTTTGTACCATGCAACTGCATCTGGCGTAAAGAAGGTTATTGTTTCAGAGGATTCCATAATAAAAAACCAGCTCTGCTTTCCCGAGGTTATGCATCTATTGTAATCAGGAAGCTGATAGTTAGCTAAATCTCTCTTGTATTTTTTTTTCTTTTCTTGAGCAAAAACACAGCACTCACCCTTGAAATTCGGCACTAAACTGAGAATGCATAGCACAGATTGGAAGAAAGGAGAGGTGGTGATTCTCTGAAGCAACATTATGGTGGTGGTCAGCAGCTATGGGAGTTGAGGCTCATACATGAAACATAAAATGTATGATCTAGTTTGTTTCTGAATACCTTCCTGGGGGCCAGGTGAAACAAATAGGCCTAGTAGATAAAAGAAGATTAAGAAGTCCAAGGAGAGGCTCATCAAAGATTATCAAGGGAAGTTGTGTGAAAAACATTTTTATTACATAAAAAGAAACTGAACCAGGGAAATTGAAACGAATAAAACATGAATGGTGTAACTTCATTTCCAAATTGGTCTTTCTGCTTTGATTGTCTCTTTGCTCCAATCCTCTTCCTTACCATTCCCAAAGTTAGCTCCCTAAAACAGAGCTGACCATATTACTATCTTATATAAAATTCAATGACTCCATAACTTGGGATTCAAAACTCCTCACTATTTGTCTTCAATCTACTGGGCTAACCTCATCTCCCACTCCACTCCAGTAAAACCAGTCCTTGCAACTCTCCCTTCAAGAGCTGTAACTTCCTGTTTAAATCTTTCCCCTTTCAAGACCCCCATTGCTTCTGCTCCAGATGGAGAGATTTAAGAAAGCACAGAATGTGTCTAAATTCTGAACAAAGTCTATGAGCCTTATTGGGTGCAAAACATTGGAATAAAAGATGTACTTCTCTTGTCTTTTTAATATTGACAGCAATTCTATGGGGTAGCCTACTTTATACACAGGAAAAGTGCAGTAGAGAGAGTGTAACTAATTTACCCAAGGTCACACAGCTGGTAAATGATGGAACTAAAGTCAGATTATCTTTTTTTTTTTAAGTCAGATTTATCTTAATTCAAGAGCGTGTGCTCTGAATCTTTTCAATGAACTGGATTACATCTGTTCTTATAACCAGCTTTCCACCAAACAGGGACAATTTTGAGGAACACTAGATCAAATAATGGTCAATAAAATATGGTTAAACCGAAGCCTCACTAGGTAATATAAAGACTATAATAACATGGTTTAAAGAGGGAGCAAAATATACTATCAAGAAATGGAATGAAATACTGACCTCAGGGAAAATAAATGTAATTAAAAAGGAAGTACACTCTCCTCAACAAATCCAGATTTTTGGAGAGCAGATACTGTCCTGTGGGTTAGGAAAGATATCGGAAGGAAGGGATAATTTACCTCAACTGGACTAAAGAATAACAACACTGGTTCTGGAAGAAGCTGAAGGAAGGTGGTAGGTGAGGCTTTACACTTACCTGTAGGGAAAGTCAAGTTCCAATTTAAAATTTCAACTCTTTACTGAACCTACATCCTATTAATTCTTGAGTGAGCACAGTAGATCAAAGAATAACCAATGATGGGCTGCCATGCTGAAGACTTACTATGTAAAATAAAATCAAAACAGACAAATTGAGTGTGACCAGAAATCTAGAAAAATATGGCAATACCAAGACATAAAGTCCAAGTAACAATACAAGGCAGGTAACATATGTCACCTGAATTGAGAGCAAGAACCGGAGTACTGGCTGGAGAGGGAGCATTGGCTCTTGATAAAAGGACTGGAGTCAAGCTAAGCAGAATGCATAGACTTTAAGTGAGGAGAGAAAAGTGAGAAGAATTTCTTTATTACATGTTAAAGACTATGAGCCAGGATCACATGGGGTTAGATCTGTCACAATATTTCCTAAATGGTATGCCAGAAAACATGAATCCAGCCAGATGCTTTGTGGAAAAAAAGTTAGTGCTTAAGTAAGTCTTGGAGAAGCTGAATTAGGAAGACCTCTTCTACAAACTCATAGCTCTCATGTCGAAGGCTCTGAGAAGTCTTCACAGTAGTAGTAGTAGTAGTAGTAGTAGTAGTAGTAGTAGTAGCAGCAGCAGCAGCTTAACCACTACTTCCATTGACTGAGTTCATACTATGTGACAGCCACTATGCAGAGATTTTTTTCCCATGGGCCTCCTACATGCAATGTTCCTTATGAAACAAGTGTATCATTACTCCCCACTGAAAGCTAAGGAAACTATAGCTTTGATGGTAAACAAATCACCCACGGTAACATAGATACAAAATGGTGGGCCTTATATTCTAAAGCAAGCACTCTGACCTCCAGGTTTATGCTCTAAGTGTATTGCTATTACTGCATTCCGCCAAACATTCCTATTTAACTTTTTCTTTTTTTTGCAAAACCCTTTGAACCATAACATATCCAGTTTCTTTCTCGTCATTTCTCATAAATTCTCCTTGATTTGATAAACAATCAGTTTTCTGCATGAAAACTGTGCAGTGAGGGGGTCCTGTCTGGCTGCAGTGTTTGGCTATGACTTTGGTCCTAGGTCTCTTCTTAGCTAAAAACCCTGCTGTCCTGATTTACTTACTAAGCAACATCTTGCAAATTTGAGAAATCTCATGCTGGAGAAGGACCTGGTTTTCACTCACAGACCAACAGAGACAAAATTTTATCTTCTCCTGGCCCCTTCTCACCAACGTTCATGCCTCTGACTCAAACAAAATGCAAAATATCCTTGGTTGGCACAAATATTACAATCCTATTGAGTCTTCCTGCCAGGAAGCTTCTCGACTTAGCTAAGAAAATATCTATTGCATTGTCTTAGCCACTTTTTTGGTAGGTATGTTTTATTTCACCATTTATAAGCTCTGTCTACAGTACAAAAATACCCCTTTGTGCTGACCAAGTGGCTATGCTTTTGAAAGTCCTTCTAGGAAAATGCTGACCCTTAGACAATCTAACACCACACTGATAATATTGGGGGCTTAAAGAACAAAGACCTTGTGAATTCCAAGGTGGATGAAAAATATGTGTGGAAACAAGGCCAGCACCATCTCATGGAGTAAGCACTTGGCCTTTGCATCGCACACCTGAAATTCATAATAATTCGGAAAAGGCTTTCTTTTTTGTAGATTTGGGGGCTTTCTTTGTTGTTGTCTTTTGTTTTGTTTTGTTCCAGGAGAGGCTGGAAGTTTCAGGCAAGGCAAAGGAAGAAAGTGAATTTCTGTAATAATTTTGCCAGTGACCCTGCCAGGTAACTCCTGAGGGGAAAACTCAGTGGCAGCTACCAAAAATTGAATGTCCTCGTGGAGGCAGGTCGGGAGGAGAGACTGTTCAGGCTGCAGTCTTAGAGGGTTCCCTCCCCCCCTTGTCTGACCCAGACTTCTCTGCCCCTTATCCCTACACTGTGTGCTCCTTCAGCAATCACCCTAAGGTTTCTGCCCTGTCCCTGAATCTTGACCTGTTTGGACAATCTGAAAAACAAACACCCCAATCAGCTTCATAATTGATTCCCAATTGATGGAAGTCACTGCCTGTCTGCATTTGTCCAACACGTCCGTAAAAAATCAAGCAGTGAATTTCTCACAGCCTGCCAAGAGAATGATTAAGATGGTGAGCCTTCTGAGTTTCTCTTTGCTGTTGACAGCTGGTTTTCTTAAACAAGTTAGTACCCGCTGAGGTGGGTTGGATTTTATCTGATCCACCCGAGCTGATGTCTTTAAAAACACACAAACCAGCCCCACGCTTTGATTATTTGTAAACCACCACCATGTAGTTAAATAGGTGCTCTGTGCATAAATAAAGGAAGGGATTGCAACTCCGTGCAGGGAGCATGAAATACAACTTGCTAAGTTGCAGTCTGTTTTTACCAGGCAAGACACACGGTGTAATTTTTTCCTTTTGATTACATGATGTCAGTGCATACTCCATCGCTCCCGTATAAACTGACACTTGACAGGCCTATTTCAATGTTTTCCGAGCCTGCACCAGCACCATTATTGTTTCCAAGCTTCTAAGAGCAGTCACAGAATGGGAGTGAGTTGGTTTGATTACCAGGCTGGAAAGCTTTGAAGGAGCCAGAGCTGTTCCCTTTACATAAGCCTTCACATCAAAAGCCTGCACTTAATTGCCTTTAGAAATGTCCCACCTTCGGGGAAAGTAACCAGGGTTCTTAAGGGTTTCAAAAAAGAAATATGTATTCAATCACCATGGATCCAGAGCATAACAAACACCTGCTGGTTTCAACAGATCACATTTCCAAATATGAAATTGATAGAGATAAATCTGTGACAAAGAGACCTCCCTTCCTGCCCAAGGCCTTGAGAAGGCTTTTAAGAACTGTAGGCATCTTAATGCTGTTAGAACCTAGGTACCCTTTTTTTGTTACTGTCTATGAGAAATGTGTGTGTGTGTGTGTGTGTGTGTGTGTGTGTGTGTGAGAGAGAGAGAGACAGAGAGAGAGAGACAGAGAGACAGAGAGAGAGAGACAGAGACTGAGACAGAGACAGAGTGGAAGGGGTTGGAGGAATGGCCAAGAAGAAAAGGCTCAGCAATTGTGAAAAAGCAAGATTTCTTTATTAAAGAGCTCTATTCTGAGCTAGAATCTTTTGTCTCTCCGCTTAGCAATACTATCTGTTCTTCCCATGCATTACTCCTGTCTGGCGAGACCCATGGCAGATAACAATTACTCTGAGAATCCAGTGTGTTTGGAAGTCTATGCAATGCACTCTTCGGTATCAGAATGAGAATGTGTTCTAGAGCATATCCCCTACAAGAAGTGAATGGAACCACTTTATGGTTATGTACTACCCCAAAACTGCAAAATGATTTCTTGTTAAGTTGATATCTTTCCAGGATGGGAGTTTGCAGAGTAAATATTTGCATTCCAGCGACCAGCTGTCAAACCAGGAGGGAGTGCACAGCCCTCCGTGGCAGAAGTGTGTCTGGGGTGCATCCTCCCAAGAGGTGGAGTATCATTTCAGCTGTCTGACAGCGTGTCCATGCAACCCCTTGAAGAGACAGTGAACTACAGAATCTCAAGTAGGCCACAGCCCTTAAGTACTCCTCAGGTAGGGTGGAAACCTCAGGGCTAGATACATGCAGGCTTAACTCCACATTCTCTTGCTGACCCTGTGATGTTGATCAGGTCAACATCTGCAAATTGGGATTGCAAATACTAGTAGGGCAGCTATGAGGATCCCATGATATCCCCATGAATGTCTGCACCACACAAGTATCCCCACCGAGGGAATTCACACCTGGGAGTAATCATGTGTACATAACAGAGGTTGCCTTATTAGGGAGACTCAGTTGGGGACAACACCTTAAATTCCTGTTAACAACCTCCAGTCATCAGCAGACAGCAATCTCTTGCTTCTACCCGCTCTAGGTTCCAGAGAAGACCTCACTACCTCCCTCTGAAAGGCAGCCCTGCCTGCACAAATGGCAACTCTTTTAGAAATTATCAGGGCAACCCACGAGAACTCACATTCCTTTCCCCCGGAACATTAGCACATCCAGAAGGTGATTTACCATGAAAGGAGTAAAGCTTAAGCTTCAGGGATGTTTCATTGCAATGGTCCATTCCAATGCCTTATACTCAACCTAGAATTGGCAATATTTATATTATTTTCCTGAAAGAGGGCCTCTCAAATGTGTGAGTTCTGGACCTTCAAATATTTAGATCTCTTCCCTGGCTCACCGTAACAATAGCGTCTTCATTATTGTCCAAAACTGAAAGATGGAAGATACAACGGGGACATGGCCTGAGCTCCAGCCCTAAGTTTCTGCTGAAGCCACACCTGGGTGGCTCAGTTGGTCAAGTGTCTTACTCTTGACTTTGGCTCAGATCATGATCTCATGATCTGTGAGTTCAAGCCCTGCACTGGGCTCTGCGATGGCAGCATAGAGCCTGCTTGCAATCATCTCTCTCCCTCTCTCTGCCTCTCCCGATTCGATCTCATGTGCTCTCTCTCTCTCTCTCTCTCTGTCTCTCTGAAAAAAAAAAAAAAGACACATGACTTCACCAGGCACCATGTGCACTCTGGCCAACCTGTCTCTTCCAACCACCACCGTACTCCGTAGCCAAACTAAGAATAAGCAAGATGGTGATTCTGAAGCCCCACATCTTACCAATAACCATGAAAAGACTCCTATTTTTGTCATTATTAAGTGATAGATCATTTTCATTGAAGTATAAATATGAAATTTTGCCCCAGACTAAAGCAAACCCAGATAATTACACAGTTGCAAATTAGGGTGTTAACAAAAAAGGTCTAAATTATCCCCTTCCAGCATTTAATGAATTCAGCCACTTAATGAATTCCCAAAATGCACTGCTTTCCAACCATTCCACTTTCCCCTTGCAACAGGGAAATTGAGTAGCTGTTGGAAAAAAAGAGTGATTCCCATGCCATCCTTCCAGAATACTATTTACTTGCCAAAGAGAAAAATTGAAGAGCGAGAGAGAGACTAAATTGTCTTTGATCAGTGGGAATTAGTTGCAAATGCTCAATAAAAATAAAAGCTGGATTCGACTCGTAGTATGTTTAGGACTTTAATGATGCAATCACCCAAATTTAAAATTTATAAGGTTACTTTGCTCAAGCTCCTTCAGCTCCGTTCCCATGTAAATGTTTGCTCTCAGGGCAAAAAACATGCAGCATCTGGATGGAATCTATTCTGGCTTCAGGAAGACAACATGCCAACCCTGTAGAAAAACTGTCCATCTTTAAATTAAATTCAAATCTGAGAGGCGTGCACCCTAACCAAAGTCTGTTTCTCTACAACTTTATAAACTACATGATTTAAGTCATCTGTGTGCTAGGTTTTTTCTCCCTATTCTTCACAATCTTTTGGAGTAAATGTGGTGCTTGTTAACAAGAGGAGTTGATAGTTTGTTGCCATTTTCCATGGTCTTGACATTTGGGAACATTTGTAATCAATAAAGGCAGACACAAGGAAACAAATTTGATAACTGTTTCTAAGGAATAAAGATAGAATATTAAGACTGGATTCAAAAGAAGGCATTTACCCCAAATCTAATAAATATATTGCTTGAAATTTTTGATTAATTATCTGTCATGTTCACCCCCCTCCTTCTGCATATTTAGGAGGGCTTCTTCTCATTCCTGCTTGCCTACAGTACACACACAATATCATACTATTCAGGGACCAGTAACAAATTCATTCACTAATTTCCATGAATCCCATTTGGCACTTAGCAATGACGGTCAGCCAGTCCTCAGCAAAATCATGAGTCAAAGTCTGGTTTGTAAGCCCTCATCTTTCTTTTCTTTTTTTTAAATTTTTTTAATGTTTATTTATTTTTGAGAAAGAGAGATAGAGTGCAAGTGGGGGAGGGGCAGATAGAGAGGGAGACGCGGAATCTGAAGCAGGCTCCAGGCTCCAAGCTGTTAGCACAGAGCTGGACGTAGGGCTCGAACTCAGAAACGTGAGATCATGACATGAGCCAAAGTTGGACGCTTAACCAACTGAGCCACCCAGGTGCCCCAACCATCTTTCTTTTCTTTATGCCAGTTGTCTTTCATTTCTTCACTAGTAGAACTGCTGGATTCTTCTTTCGCCACATGGTTACACACGGTAACCCATCGGAACTGAAGAATCTGCTGCACTGACACTATCCCGTCTCTCAGCCATATTCCCACGCCTCTCTACCTGACACCTCTCTGTCCAGTGTATGACCTTGTAACCTAAAAAAGGCATCTCATCTATACTCAGCTTTTCTGGTGGAATAGTTTACCCCAGCTCTATATCCTCATGGAAAAATCCCCAATCAGCGTTGAATGATGGATTTCAGTGGAACACGGTGATCCCCTCAGAGAAAGTTTTTGGGTTTGTTTTGTTTTGTTTTGTTTTGTTTTGTTTCAGGGCCTCAGTAATAGTGCTGTAGCCCAAAGAAGTGATTCCAAGGTGGAAGTGCCAAATAACAATAGGAAGAAGGGTACAATCGCTGCTCTTGGAGCAGCAACTCGTTGGCACTTCCCACATCACACTCCCCACAGACTCCTTGTGTCCAAACTGTTCGCAGTGACTAGGACCACAAACATACGCTATTATTACTTAGAACAGAATTTTCCAAACAATTTTTTACAGTATCCAGCATTCTTCAGGGCCAAGAATCTTGAGGAGCAGTGTCAGAAACAACCTGATGAGGAAGTAGAAAGTTGCAGGGTGGGGCTCTGAGCACCCCAACCTATCATTACTCTGGAAGGTTCACTTCTACCTTACCTACAATTGGGGATGTAGTCATATATTTCATTTGTGGAGAAGTATCCTGATCGCAAGCATTTAGATTATCCTACTTAGCTAAGCTAATGAAATTCATAAAACATAGAAGAAAACCTTGATTTTTCTCTCCCTCTCTAGCAGTATAGCCCTTCTGATTTTACCTATTTTACATTGGTTCTAGAAGTAAACATATACTAGAGAGTTAGTCTTTTTTCTCAAAGCTAAGAGGGGCAGGGTTATGGAAATTCTTTACACGCAAGGCATTCCTATTCTCCTCCAGAAAGCCGTAGGGACTGTGGCGTCAGCTGTAGATGTATTTAACCAGACTCCCTAGCTTGGAATAGAAAAATCAGACACACAGAGCACTTAGAACATCAAATGTTAAAATTTAACCGTGATAGACATGGAAGGATTTTGATCATCATAGGATGTATGCTAACTTCAAAAAGGCAGAAATACCATTGTAAAATCCATTTTTTTAATGTTTTATTTATTTTTAGGAGAGAGATTATTTTTAAAAATGGATTTTAAAGGGGCGCCTGGGTGGCTTAGTCAGTTAAGCGTCCGACTTTCGCTTAGGTCATGATCTCGCGGTTCGTGGGTTCGAGCCCCGCGTCGGGCTCTGTGCTGACTGCCAGCTCAGAGCCTGGAGCCTGTTTCAGTCTGTGACTCCCTCTCTCTCTGACCCTCCCCTGCTCACGCTGTCTCTCTCTCTCTCTCTCTCCTAGAAATAAATAAAAAACATTAAAATAATAATAATAATCCGGGCAGAGCTCCTGTGAGATGATTGTTGCCCCTATGGCATCAGGAAAGTGAAAGTGGCTTCCACATGGTATCTCTAATGCTCCCACAAAGCTGAGTCTATCTGGCATAACCTAGATCATTGGTCACTATATTTATCCCCAGCTTACTATTAAATATAGAAACCAAAGAAAGAAAGAAGTCATTTGACAATATTGGTGTCTAAAGTCCCTGGGTCAGATGTCATCATCAAATTTAAAAGTAACCTGGGGCATCTGGGTGGCTCAGTCAATAAAATATCTGACTCTTGGTGTCAGCTCGGGTCATGATCTCACGGTCTCATGAGTTCGAGCCCAGTGTGGAGCTCTACATTGGTAGCATGGAGGCTGCTTGGGATTCTCCATCCCCTCCTCTCTCTGTCCCTCCCCCACTCACACTGTCTCCATCTCTCTCAAAAATAAATAAAAACTTCAATGAATTAAAAATAACCTGACTCTAGGTGATCCATATTTAAAGAGCCACAAACCCTATTCTCTTAGTTGTGAAACTTTGAAGCATGGAGGCAGAGCGGGGATGAAGCTAAAACTGTGCTCGCTGCTTCTGTGGTTGAGAGCCCTCTTTCCACTCTCATTTGTGTGGGTGAAACACACTCTGGAACATGTTTGTTAGCACCTTCTGCCTACTTCCCGTCCTTGCCTCCTTCTTTAGGAAACAGACCCTCCTAGTAGTTCCTAATGTGATGAAAACTCAGGCTCGCCCATGAGCATTACTTCCTAGTATTAGGCAGCAAACGAAGAAAATGTAGAAAATGTTTTAAAGAAGCTGTAGCATCTCCAAACAGAAAATTAAACAGAGCAGATTACCATGTAGCAGGCTTGTAAACAATTAAAAAAAAAACAGAAACCAAAAGCATTTTGCATGTTTTGCATTATTTTTTAAGAGACAAATGACAAGTAAACAAGCTGTCATCAGCGACGTATTCAATGTCCAGAGAAAGCCTCCGGCTCCATGGCAATCCAGCCCCATCTTCTGAGTCGTCTGCCTCTTTATTAATCTGGGATGAGTTTGTGTTCAGAGTCCTGGACCTCAGGTTCTTGTAGACCTCACGTTTAGGACCTCAGATGCAGAACAGTTTTAGTGTTCATGTTTTTTACTTGTTTCAATCTGGAAGTCCACAGAGGGCAGCATAGGTGACCATTACCTTCCTATATGTATATGTTGCCCTCTGACATGGGTTATATGATCAACTGAATATCTAAGGGTTAAGTTTTTCCCTTCCTGCAGAAGGATCTGCTGGAAGCATTGGGAGACGTGTGATGGGAAACTTTCTCCTTCTGAGAACACCCAGTGTTAGAAGGTCATTACCCAAAGAGAAATCCTGGTATTTAGGGGGAGCTCTGGGTATCCTGGGACCACACCTTACCTATCAGAGCTCTTTCAGTCTCCCTTCTCTAGACTTCTCTCCCGGTGGGCCGAGTGCTTTAACAGTCATTCAACTTTCACTTTCAAGAAGGAGGGCTGGTTTTCCATTCCTAACAATTATATTCTTTCTCTATAATAAAATGATGGAGTTTTCCTGAAATTAACACACAACTTTAACTTTATTTGGAATTACATTTTATGTCACAGTTTTTCCTTCACTTCATCCAGTTCTTCCTTTACCTGGAGGGGATTAGTCACTGACACCCATGTAGGATAGAAGTAATGAACAGGGGTATACTTCCAAAGTCTTCTTCCAAGCACTTTTAAAAGCTTCTTTTACGAGCCATCACAGGCTGGGTTACCGGGGAAACAGACTGAGATTTGCATGCATAAGGCTAGGACGGAGGGATAGTACTGGTGAAGAGGGGTGTGGGATGCAAGACCAGCAGAGGGAAAAAAATTGTGATCCAGTGGCAAGACAGACCTGAGCCATCCCTATAAGGAGCTCTGGAGGTGGAATGACCCTTCAGAATTGCTCCATCTAAGGCAGAGGTCCTGGCATTTGGACCCCTACATCACCCAATCTATGGATGTGAGCTGCCTCCGTGGAGTGAGGGTAACCTTGGACAAAGTGACTTCCCTCAAGTGAAGAACAATTTCGGAAGAAAGGCACAGCTGTGGGCCACTAGTGGCTAAACTTCCTGCCAGAGGAAGGAGTCCTCTGTCCTGAAACGGAATCCAGATGGCATAACACAGCTTCCACTATATTTATTCTTTGCATGTCATTGGCCTCTTAGAGAGAGCTCATCCTCTCTGAAAAGGACTTTCCCAGATTGAGTTGTTCTCGTTTCCTACAAAAATGTACAAGTGGAAGGCTAATGAGACAAACTACAGCCCCCACACTGAAGCTGGTTTTTAAATGCAATGGATACTACTCCTCTCCTTACTTTACCACCCATTCCATATTTCTCTTATCCTTGACTAGTACCTCTTCTGGTCTTGGTAACTGACCTGGTAGGGTAACCAAGACTCTCATCCTTGAGGAGTCAGACCTCCTGTTAGCATGCCTTTCTCATGCCTGAGCATTTGTCCAAATACCATCAAAATGGGTAAAGGTGTGTCAAGCAACCAGTGGGTTGTCCAGCACCAAACAAAATTTTTTCCTGTCCTTACTGTATAACAGTAGTTCTACCTTTTCTGGATGATCACCACGGCTGGTGACTCCGTTCCTTGCCTAATGGTCCTTTGGCAGAAGGATCTCGAAGTGACTGATAGGTACTTCAATCGTGTAAAGTTTAATGGGATACTCACTATCCCTGGTGAAACTGCCACCCTTTCATAACTCCGAAATTCCTAAACCTACAGAGCCTAGAGTTGTAGAGCAACATATTCCCCAAGGGATCACTTACTGAGTGTGGTGGTAGCAAGGCCACTCCTACTTCTAGCCCTTGGGTCCTGGACCAAATATTCCTCATCTTTGGAACACAGCACTATGTAACAGTCAAAGATTCAGAGTGTATATTGCAGCCTAAAGGAGAGTACCCTTTCCCTGGTAGAGAATCATCTCTAATCTGATACCTATCTTGGCCATCAAAAGATCACTCAATCACTCTATAAGGTTATCAGTTTTGGGGTGCTATGGTTTATAATAGGATCGATGGAGTTCATGGTCATGTGCTTACTGCCACATCTCCTTTACTACAGAACAGGCCACTTGCCCTGATGCAAGGTTATGTAAGATTCCATGCTGCTGGATCTGACTGTCTAACCCTTAATGGTGCTGACTGAAGCCCTTTGAGCAGAAAGGCAAACCCATACCCAAAATACCAGTCTCTTTCCAGCAAAATAAATATCTGCCATTTCCAGAGTGGAAGAGGTTAATATAATCAAATTCTTTCCAAGTAGCTTGTTGGTTTCCTCAAGGAATGATGCTTCTTCCCTTGTCTCCAATCTCCCCCTTTCTGGCTCTGGACCAATTAACCAAGCATTACAAGTGCTTTTTCCCACTACATATACCTCTAATACCATAAAGTCTGCATACATTTTGATCATGGGCTGGCCCTGCTGCAGTTCCTTGTCCTGACTCCTCTGTGTCACACTCAAAACTGGTAGCTTTTCATTTTGTTTGGTCAGCCAGTCAGAAAAACATGACAAGAAACCATTGTGGAAATTTATCAAACTACCATGTATATCAATAGTAATTATCTATTCAGAAGCCAAAGGTAATAATTCTCTGATCCTGGACCAAGAAGACCTGTGAGCCAGAAAACCTGAGTCAAAACTCCCTTTATTACTTGGTCTGCATATGTCCTTACCCTATCCTATCAACTCAGAATCTATGCCCAAAAGTCATCAAAATATCTTAGTATTTTTCTATTCTCATTATATGAGGTTTTGAATAAGTGAATACAGTTGTGATTGGGGAGACTTAGAGTAACCATTACTGAACATATTTGCCATGGTGTTACAGGGTTCTTCTCTGTGAGGACCCAACATCCCCCTCTTTTTAATGGGTCCTGGATGTAAGAACTGCCTCAGTTTGGAGAATGGGTCAAGAGACTATGACTTTTGATTGGAGCAGTTGTCTGCTATCTGCTGATCCTCCGTTCCTGTTTCTTTTCACAAATCAGGCATCCTTTCTGGCTGACAATGTATCCTGCCCTAGAGAACACCAAGTTGTATTCACCGTCTCCATAGCTCAAGTCAGGCTCCCTGATTTCACTTGGCTCTTGCCCCTCATTACAATAAATACACTCACTTTGCTTCTGCCAGAGAAGCACCATAAGCTGCATCTATTTTTACAGAACCATACCTATATTGTTCTCAGGGATCCCAATTCTATAACATTCTCTTCCTAAATCAGTGTCGGCCTACAAAAAACAGCCCCCTAAGAATATGATTGCCCTTCTCATTAAGACATTGCTTATTGTTTTTGTAACTGAAGTGTCCTGAGGCTCTCCCACCGAATATGATCAATTTGTGGGGTTTTGGCCTTATGTAATAACTCCATTATGGTGGGCCCAATTACCTGAGGCTTTTGATCTCTTCCTCAACACAAGAGTTCTGGCATTCCTACTTTACTGACTGTGAGCCAACACTTCTCCACACTTTTAAGGGCCAACCCAGTGTTAGGTTAACAGCATCTCCCAAGACCTTGCCAGTATTAAATCCTGGATTACAAGAGCATGTTCACATGGCAATCAACTCTGTCTTCTTTAACTTTAAATTCTTTCATCCTTGATCCAACACTGTCAAGATCCAGTTCTACCTATGTTCTTTCAAGCAGTGCATTCACACTCTCTCTGGGTATCTTAGCTTGGGCTGCCATAACAAGACTCCACAGACTGTGCATCTTAAATAGCAGAAATTTATTTTCTCACTCTTCTGAAGGCTCAGAAGTTCAAGATCAGATGCCAGTAAGTTCAGTTTCAGGTGAGATCTCTCTTCCTGGTTTGCAAATAGCTGTATTTTCACATGGTGGAGAAAAAGATCTCTGGCTTTGTTTCCTTCCATGAGGGCACCAGCCCTGATCAGAATACAGCCCACCCTTATGACCTCACTTAATATTTTTTATCCCTTCGAGACCCTATCTCCAAATACTTTCACATTAGGATTTAGGGTTTCAACATATGGATTTTAGGGAGACTCATTCAGTGTACAACACTGTGTTCTTGCCCAACAATTAAGTACAGCATTTGGGAAAAGTGTTGCTGTATCAACTACTGTTATTCAAATTTATGTTCTAACCCTGCTGTAATGTAATATAAAATATATTTGGCCTTTGTGTCTGGTTCTTATCACAGAGCTCCTAAAGCACTTATAATTCCCTGAGTGATAGGAATATCTTTGGTTATTAATGAGCAACCCTTTTTGAGGACACCCAAATTTATGCTAATAAAGTGACTTAGGGTGGGACCCCCAGATAGCCTCAAGATGGGGCTATTCACCAGACATATCAAATGATTAAAGGGTTAGAACTCTCAGCCCCACCCTCTGGGAAGAAGAGAGTGTGGGGGTTGATGATTAAGCTCTATAAAACCTCTTCAACATGAGATTTAATGAGCTACTGGGTTGGTGAACACTTTGGGTTGCTGGCAGGGTGATGTGCCCAGAGAAGGCATGAAAGCTTGACGCATCCCCTCCAGCCCTATACCTTTCCCCATGCATCTCTTTCATTTGGCTGTTACTGAATTGTATCCTTTTACAGAAAACTGATAAATGTCAGTAGATGTTTCCCTAAGGTCTGTGATCCATTTTAGCAAATTACCAAACTCAAGTAGGGGGTTGTTGGAACCTCCAGTTTATAGTTGGTCAGTTAGAAGGGCACAGAACTGGAACTTACAATTAGTGTCTTAAAGGAGGATCATCTGATGTGACTGAGCCTTTAACCTGTGGGCTCCATTAACTCCAGATAGTTAGTGTGAGAATTGAGTTAAAGTTGTAGGACGTCCAGTCAATGTCTGCTGAGAATTGGAGAACTGCTTGGCATGAGAAAAACTTCATACGTCTGGTGCCAGAAGTATTGAGAGTAGAGGAGAAACATAGAGTTCCCCTTATACTAATTTTCTTCTCCAGTGCAATGCTATGTATTCTTTCCCTGGTCCTGCCAGTGTGTTTTAAATAGTTTCTACAGCTCCTTGGAGTATAGACCCTTTCCCCTTTGGTAGGCTCAGCATGTTTCTAGTCGACTTATGTAGTTATTGGTCTGATAGCCAGAAGAGGAGGTAAAAGTTTAATAAGGGGTTGCTTATTATCTTGCAGACAGAACCTTCTCTATCATCCTCAAGCAAGTGGGAAGAACTAGCCTTTACCAAAGAGGAGTGGTCCACTTTTACAGGCCCACAGTTTTAATAGTAAACCTGAGAATTTTTTAATATGTCAACTTAGATGTATTCATTCTGAGTTACATCAGAGCAATGATGCTGATGTAGATCAGCCACAGCTTGGAATTCTCTGGATCTCTGCTACTCTTAGAATAACTGGTGAGCCTACTCTTCAGGTTGTAATGCCCTTGGCTATAAGAGATGAGACTCTTTTCTTGTGTGTAGCCAGGGAAGTGGTTGTGGGTTGACTTGTATCCCCTCAAAATTCATGTACTGAAGTCCTATACCCCAGTTTCTCAGAAAATGACTGAATTTGGAGATAAGGTCTTTAAAGAGGTAACTAAGTTAAAGTGAGATCATTAGAGTGAGCCTTAATCCAATATGACTGCTGTCCTTACAAGGAGAGCAAATTTGAACACAGAGTTGTCTAGAGGGAGAATGCAATCTGAGTAGACATCTACATGTCAAGGAGGGAGGCCAGGAACAATCTTTCCCCCACCGAAAGGATCAACTCTGCCTGCCAACACCTTGATTTTGGACTTCTGGCCTTTAGAACTATAAGAAAATAAAACTCTGTTTAAGCTGTCCAATCTGTGGGACTTTGTTATAGTATCTCTAGCAAACTAACACAGAGGTCCTATGGTTTTCTCACTTCACCTTCTATTTGCAATTAATCATTCTTAGGCTTTTATCATCCTTCTCAAATGCATCACTGGCCCCCAGCAACAGTCATCCAATATCATAATCCTTATAATTACTATTTTCCCTAAACCTTACAAATGCAATTGCTCCTGTTGGTGACTGACCAAGCTCCAAAATCCCATTTCACAGTCTTCTTAGGACTATTCTATTGACGACTGCCATAGATCAAGCTCAACAGGAAAAAGAATTATAGAATTTAAGGTGTTTTTTTTTGTTTGTTTTTTTTTTTTTTTTTGCATACAGGAAGTTTACTGACAAGTGATCTTGGGATGCACACCTTTGAGAAGTGAGGAAAGACAATGGGGCAGAGGAAAAAGTTGAACTGTGATGCAGTTACAGAAAGAGCTTCTAAAACTGAAGAGTTGCCTGAATTAAGAAAAAGAAACCAGACCATTATATGCCTACACTGACCAGACATCAGACACATGTTCCAAAGAGAAGTGTAACCTTGAAAGACACAGCTTCACTCAGTCAAGGGTACTTCCTGGAGAGTGAATCAACTGTGATCTGTCAGGGGCTCTGGCTCTGGGGTGAGAGTGGGGTCTCTGGGTGGTGACTTAGTTGTGCCTTATCATATCTATCCAACTACCTCACAGGTCGATCCACTCTTCTTATCTCATTTCCAAACAAAGAGTCTCCATTCTACTGTTCTTTCCCATAATAGAGCTTTATGGATCTTAAAAAATGCTTGATGGTCCTGGGTATTAGGATCACAAAGGCCTGTGCATTCTTCTAGGAAAAGGAAAGGAAATACTACTATCTAAGGAATCTACGCCTACCTAAAGACACACTGCCAACTCCAAGCTTCTAAAGACAGTCATGGGAATCTTGCTACAGAAGATAGAGGTGGGAGTGAAGTATAGGCAGGAAGGAAAGCAAGAGAAGGAAGAGACTTAAATTTTCAGAATGTCACACACTATCTCTGTATAAATTATCATGAGGAGATGTGGCAACACATTTCTGATTTTCCTTTAATAATATTGTAGTGTCCCTAGAAGGTTGGTATTTTGAGCAGCTGTCTGGCTTACCTATCCTATCCTAAGTCTGGATTCTCCCACATAGGGGGTGATTGTTCTGCTGAGTTTGGCTTCTGATATCTGACATTTCTTATATCTTACTTTTTTCCTTTTCCACAGACATCAAGGAAACAACAAGTAGGGGCACTTGGGTGGTTCAGTCACTACACGTCCAAATTTGGCTCAGGTCACAGCCTTGTGGTTAGTGAGTTCAAGCCCCGCGTAGGGCTCTGTGCTGACAGCTCAGAGCCTGGATCCTGCTTCAGGTTCTGTGTCTCCCTCTCTCTTTCCCCCTTCCTGGCTCATGCTCTGTCTCTCAAAAATAAATAAACATTAAAAAAAAATTAAGAAAGCAACAAGTAGAAGTGAACAGTATCAAAGCTTGTTTCTACTTTTAAGAATTTAGAGGTATCAGGGTTTTTTTAAGCACTCTACATTTCAACTTCATTCCCAAGACAGAATACAATTCCCTTAATACTTAGTAGAATTAGCATACTCCCCTCAATTCTATTCCCCAAAGTTGTTTCAAGATAAAGTCACTCATTTCTTCGGAGACTTGACAATATGCTAAATCTCTTCACATTGTATGCCTTCCTTAGACATAAAAGAATATATTTAAATTAAAATCCAGTCATGGTACTGGAAACCCAAAGTCTGCTAGCCCTTGAACCAGTTACATTATTTTTTAATTCATTTCTTAACTCAGTTTACCTCTAGTAAGCAGAATGTTGTCTGTCTCAATATCTCAATTATTCTGAAGAATTAGAATTGATTATATATATTTCAATAGGAAAAAAATGTAACACAAATACTTGCAAGGGGTACTAGACCCTAGAATCAGGGTCTATTTTTATTATTTAAGTGGAAACGGTAAGAAGTACACAGTTTTAATATGCTAAAAGATCAATGATTTTTTATTATAAAAATTATATTGCTATGTCTTTGTGTTCCTAATAGCATAGGCTTAGTGTAAAAATAGTTCATTCCAGCTCTTTTGGAGGCTGTCGCAAAATACAAAATGTTTCTTACAATTATTCATTCAATCCACAATTTGTCAGGTAAAATATCTTACCATGTCTATTAGTGTTGGAAGCAAAGATTATTTTTTAAAGTCATATTTAAAATGTGTTTCTTCTTAAGAAATGGCACACATATAAATAGGAAATAAAACTGCACCAAGTGCAGTAAGATGCACTGAATTATTTCATCAAACATTTAATAACAACACTGTGCCAGGCACTGAGTGGAAAGACATAAAAAGGTGCCAATAACTCATTTGCTGGCTTCCAAAAGTTCACCAATTAGTGCAGGGGAAAAGTACATTTGATTTTACAAGGGAGTTACTGATAGACATTAATAGTTTTAACTGTGAACTTCTAGATAAGGACCCAAAAAAGTAAATCTTATTACTATATCTTAAAAACCTTCTCATTTAAGTTTCCAACCAACCCTACAACAAACCCACGAAATGGGCATTGTTATTTTTATTAAGTTTACCTGAGATCATGTAGCTTGTGAATGAATTAAACCCAATTCTGTCTCCAAAATATCTGTTCCTTCTACCATACAGTAGTTGGCAAACTGCAGCCCATTGCCCAAATGTGGTTTGCTGCCTGGTTCTGTAAACAGTTTTATTGGAATTCAGCCATGCTTTTTTTTTTTTTTAACATATTGTTTGTGGCTGCTTTCTCTCCACAATAGCAGATTGATGCTGCCACTGTAAAGATTATCTCACCTCAAAAGTGAAAACTATCTCCTATCTGGCCATTTACTGAACAGGTTTGCCGGCTCCTACAGTACACGGGACCACAGTGCTTCTCAATCAGAAGCAATGTTGCTCCCAAGGATGCCTTTGGCAATGTCTGGGGATATTTTTGTTGTCTCAGTTTGGTACTAATGACATCCTACTGGGTGGAGGCCACAGAAGCCACTGAACATTCTACAATGCACAGAACAATCCTCCACAACAAAGAATTAATTATTTGTCCAAAATGTCAGTGCTGGTGAGATTGAGAAACACTTTCATCCCAATTCCTCTATTTACTGAAATTCCCATAGTCTCAGTAAATAACTTAATGAAATGTACAATTTTAATTCTGTGAAACAATCTAAATATTTGCATTTTTAAAGATTTTGGACATATGAACAAATTTAATTACCCACTACACCATCCATATGGAAATATGTGGTAAATCAATAGAAACAAAGGTCATAACTTAGGAGACAGGCAGGCATTTTTAGGCCATTTAAGGTTTAGACATTAAGTATTTGAATTTTTAATATATGTTATTGTATCAGAGTGTATAATCAACTAGAATTTCAAAATACTTTTTCTTCCAAAAAGTAAATTTGTACACTATATGTTTGATGTTTTTGTGTTATGAAAATATAATTCATAAAATAGTGGCACCTAGGTGACTCAGTCGGTTAAGCCTCTGATTTTGGCTCAGGTCAGGATCTCCCAGTTTGTGAGTTCAAGCCCTGTGCTGGCCACTCAAAGCTTGGAGCCTGCTTCAGATTCTGTGTTTCCCTCTCTGTCCTTCACCTGCTCATTCTCTCTCTCTCTCTCTCTCTCTCAAAGGAAAAAAAGTTTAAAAAATTGAATTCCCTTATTAAAAAAATCCATAAGATAGACCATAGAAACACTTCTGTGTAAAGAAGACTGATTGAACATAATCATCTCTTTTCATATGCTCTCAAAAGCCAACTAAAATGAAATATAGAGATCTTTCTGGAAGATACAACCCTACAGGAATGGGGTTGATGGCAGAGGAGATCATGGCAATTCTTTGGAAACTGGGGAGCAAATGGAACAGTGGTAAATATTAGCAGACCAAAAACCAAAAACAAATCTTAAAAGAGCTGTGAGAAAAAGCTGAGAACCAACCTGATTTTCACCAAAGAATTTTTGAAAGCCTTGGGAATTGGGAAAGCAAGTTCCTCTGGAAAAAGGGCTGAACCTAATGCAGAAAGTACAGGGACTTTGTTGAAAGTTTGTCAAGGGAACGCCCACAGGCTGAGATCCCCTCTTTCATTCTGTGTAGCTAGGACCCTGTGTCTCTTCCACTCTGCAGATATAAAAACAGAGGTTCTTTGCAATGGACTTCATCAGACTATCACTAACAAGACCCCCAATAACCACCCTCTTTCTTCTTGATAAGAATATTAGCCTTATCTTTTTTTTTAGTATTTATTTATTTATTTATTTATTTATTTATTTATTTTTGAGAAAGAGAGCACAGATGGAGGAGGGGCAGAGAGAGAGAGAGGGAGACACGGAATCTGAAGCAGCATCCAAGTTGTGAGTTGTCAGAGCCTGACATGGGGCTGTAACCCACAAACTGTGAGATCATGACCTGAGCCGAAGTCAGATGCTCAACCGACTGAGCCACTCAGGCACCACGTAGCATTATGTTTTAGATGCAATCAACTGGAAGAGGTCCAGGAGGCCTGGACAAGTTTGATCTGCAACTCACACCTGTGCATATAGACCATGGAGTGACTGCTTCTACCTCATTATAATGTTAAAATTTCTACCCAATGAAGGGCACAAACTTCATTAACATAATACAATATATGTATAGGCAGGTTCCCTTAAGACCTTATAAGCATGACCTTATGCTCACCTCTACATACTATGACAAAACTCCCCTTTCTGAATATTTATCCTACCCCTAAGTTAAAGAAAAACCAACTCATCCTTGCTTGGAAAGCCCTGGCTTTGGCCATTATTCCTTGCAATCTCTTTAGTGGCTGCAAATAAAGTTTCCTTTGTGTGACAACTCTACCTGTTGTAGTCTCTATCTGTAAATCTCCAGAGAGCAAACTCACATTCGTTCAGTGACAAGACCATGATCAGGAGGAACATTCTGAACTGAGAACAAGGTTGTCAAGGGAACAGATGCATATAGGATGCTGCCATCTCACCCACAACTCCATACCTCAATACCACTCAACCCTCAGAATGCTGGCAAAGATAAGAAAAAAAAATTACAAGCAATAGATAAGAACGGACATTTTTTTTTAATTCAAGAAAAAAATGTTTTGAGAAAATTTAAATTTGAGAATACAAACTAAAACTTCACTGGAAGATTTGAAAGATAAAGTTGAAGAAATCTCCCAGCATATAAAGCAAAGGAAAAAAGACACACAGGTCATAAGCTAATTAGAAGACAAGTTTAGAAGATTCCATATCTAAACAGTAAGTTTTCCAAAGAGAGAAAACACAAAATGGGGGGAGCGGGTGAGGATCAGCAATAAAATAAGCCACAGGTACTGAATTCTGAGCACAGTAAATGATAGGACCACCCAAGCACAGAGTCCCACATTTCAGATTGGGATAAAGAGATGCTCCAAAAACCCTCCAGAAAGGGTCCGCATAATAGTCAAGTTGCATGAGAGTCAGAAATGGTTGTTAGATGTCTCATCAGCTGGAAACTAGAAGGAGAATCATGCCTTCAGGACTCCAAAGGAAAACTACTTCCAACTTTGAATTCCATATGAAGGCAAATTCTTATCAACTGTTGTTAAAATATTTTCAGACTTCACAAGGTTACAAAAAAACTTTACCCCCCCAAAACCCCTCTCTCTGGAAGCACCATTAATAAAACAAGATAGGGGCGCCTGGGTGGCTTAGTCGGTTAAGCGTCCGACTTTCTCTTGGGTCATGATCTCGCGGTTCGTGGGTTCGAGCCCCGCGTCGGGCTCTGTGCTGACTGCCAGCTCAGAGCCTGGAGCCTGTTTCAGTCTGTGATTCCCTCTCTCTCTGACCCTCCCCTGCTCACGCTGTCTCTATCTCTCTCCTGGAAATGAATAAAACATTTAAAAAAAAAAATGAAAACAAGATAGAAACCCAAGAAAGTGGGTAGCACATTATCTTAGCCTGCTTCAGCCAGAAAGCAGAACTTGAGACAAACTGTGTTATTAGGAAGTGTAGTCCTAAGAGCAGGAATGAGCGGTGTGGGGGACAAATTAGGGAAAGAGCCAGAGGTATTTTTCAGAGTATCCACCCAAGAAAAGAAATGGCAAAGTATTTGTTACTTAATCCCTGCCCAATATGGGTCAAAGTTCCTGCTAGGGTGCCAATTCTACTGCCCTTGTAGGGGGCATATACATGAGCCCTGAGTGTGGTTACTGAGGTGACAGAGAAGCTCAAGACCAAAAGCCATTGGTCTCATAATGAATTAAAGACTCTTAAAGAAAAAAAAAAGGGAGATATTACTTTATAATCAGGATAATGAACAGTCATTCAAAGAGCATGGGTGGGCAGGTGCAGGGCTAAGTAAATGGAATTTTCTGTCACTACCTCCAAAGTTTGTTCTAATTCATCTCTAAAGTCTTTGAAGTATCTATGAGACACCAGGCAAGAGCAAGACACTGAGGATCAAAGATACACATGCCTATTCTTTGGCCTTTTTGCTGCCTCATTCTCTGCAGCTCTTACCACAATTGCAATTTTATGTTTATTGATATAGCTCTTTGTTTATTACCAGAAATGGCATCTGTTTTTACTCATGACTATTATTTCCTGTATCCAGCAAGGTACTTGACATACAGTAGTGGACAATTCATATTTAGTTAATGAATGAACAGATGAATGCATAAATAAGCAAGAGGATAAATGGTCAGCAGTGAACTTGGGTCAGATGTGCAATGTGTAGGATTGGGAGAGTGCCACTCAAACTACTTCCCATATTTCTCATCTCCAGCTCTTTCCTGCAATGGTTTTCTACTTATTCCAAAAGTCATTCTGTGTTCCTTATAGCTAAGTGATTAGCTCTGGGGAGTAGTTACCATGGGTCAACCTTCTGAATCCCTTAAAGTACTTATCCTAAGACTACGCATAGATCAGGCATAGAATTTACCACCTACTCCATGACGAGTGTACCCAATGCATCAGCCTTGTAGGCACAAGAGATAAGGGTGTTCATGACTTACCTCTGACCCTCTACATCCTCTGACCTCACAAGAAAACTTTAAAGAGGAAAGATCTAAAACTAATTCTGCCATACTTATTTAGAAAGGATGCAGGATGCGAAGAACTCTCTTGAATTCATTAATTCACTCATCCATCTCTTTCTGAATTTTCACAATACTATAAAAAAGAAGATAGGTAATATTGTACTTAGAAGAACATCATTGAGAGGAGTTAAGATAGCAGAGAAACAGGGAGTCCCTGAGCTTGTCTTGTCCCTGAAACACAGCTAGATAAGCACCAAACCATTTTGAACACCTAATAAATTGATCTGCAGATTAACACAACAATATGCATAACTTGAGCTACAGAATGCAGCAGATACATGGTGTGGAGAGGTGAACTGGGGGAGAGAAAAGCCACGGAGGGTAGGGAGCTGTTTTTGCAGAGAGAGGACAAAGTGCAGTGAATTGGGATTGTGCAATAAAAGCACTCCCTGGAAAGTAGCTGGAGAGAAAGAGATAGAAAGAGTGAAAACACAGGGCGCCTGGGTGGCTTAGTCGGTTAAGCGTCCGACTTTCGCTTGGGTCATGATCTCGTGGTTCGTGGTTTCGAGCACCGCGTCAGGCTCTGTGCTGACTGCCAGCTCAGAGCCTGGAGCCTGTTTCAGTCTGTTACTCCCTCTCTCTTTGATCCTCCCCTGCTCATGCTGTCTCTCTCTCTCTCTTAGAAATAAATAAAACATTAAAAAAAAATTAAAAAAAAAAAGAAAGAGTGAAAACACTTGCAGGACACTGAACAAGAAATCTGTTCCCCAAAACTATTAATTGGGAAAAAGAGAGAGTTTCAATACCACTAAGATTCTATGAAGAGTGGAGGAGAGAGCCTGAAGTTTCAGAGCTCAGTGCCTGGTGGTGCTCTGGTAAGGAAAGAGGGTGAACTCCCGGGAGCAGGCATCGGGGTCTGATGGGTTCATGTGCCACGCAGGAGGAAGTGATTCTCCTGCTTAGAGTGTATTTGGTAAAGGCCGTAGGGCCTTCCCACAGGTAGTGGTCACAGTGGACCCTGGAGAGCAGCCACATTTGCTGGTATTGGGACAAAGATGCCAGAGAGCAGTGAAACCTGGTACCAGTTGTGTGTTGTGATTTTCCATAATCTCTGAACCCCTGCTGCCAAGTGTCTACACAAATGTGTTCTGGGTCAAGATGGCACTGGCCTATTGTTCAGCAAGCCCCCTACACTTCCCAAGAGAGTCCACACTGGTCCATGCCACAGGGATCTCTGAAGCATGGGGTTTTGAAACACAGCCCTATCTGAGATAAAACTCTGGAGGGAGGTGCCACCTAGCAGGCAGACAGCTTGAACATGAACAGGGTAGAAGTGGGGAGTGGACAGAGGCCTGAGGCAAAAGAGGGGTATTTAATCCTGGGTCTGTGAGAGCATGAAGTTCCTACGTCAGAGACTAAGGAGATGGGTGAAGCCATTTCTGTCTTTCCTGTACACAAATGCGCACCACAGCTACCCAAACCAATAAGCTAAGCAGCAGCACCTAGTGGAGAATGGAATCTGCCCAATTGCACCCTCCAAGCACATCCCCTAGAAGGGCAGCACACGTCACTCCACCCACTTAGTGTATGGACTATAGAGGGCTTCATAGTTTCACTTCCAGGGGAAACTGATATAACTTCATTCAGGTTTCATTCTGTTTGCTAGTTCATTTATTTGTTCATTTTCATTGTTTCTGTTTTTGCTTAAATTGTTTCCTTTTTCTTTCTTTTCTTTGTCTTTTTTGGATACAGAAAGAGAAATGTTTGGGGTTTTTTACGTTATTTTCTAATTTTTTTTAAGTTGTTTATTCTATTTCAATTTCTTTGTTTTATTTTATTCTATTATACAATTTTTAAACTTTTTTCTTACCATTCTTTTTTTTCTCTTCTTTCTATTTTTTCTCTATTCTATCAAGCTTCTTTCAACAAGCAGTCCAAAATGCACCTATAATCTATCTGTATTTATTTGATTTTTTGTTTTTATTTTTTTAATTTTTAATTTTTATTTTATTATTTTTTTCTTCCTCCAAAATGACAAAACAAAGGAATTCACCCCCCAAAAATGAATAGGAATAAATGACAGTCAGGGGCTTAATCAATACAGACATAAGCAAATATATATAGATGGTAGGTAGATAGACATAGATATAAATATCAACATAGACATAGACATAAATATGGATATAGATACAGATATATACAGATATAAGTCTGAACTAGAACTTAGCAGCATGATAATAAGAATACTACCTGGGGTTGAAAAAGAAGCATAGAATCCCCTTCTGTGGAGATAAAAGAAATAAAATCTAGTTAGGACAAAATTAAAAGCATTGTAACCAAAACGTAATCTTGAATGATTGTCATGACAGCAAGGATGGACAAGGCAGAGCAGTGAATCAGTGATATAGAAGATAAAATTATGGAAAATAATGAAGCAGGAAAAAAGAGGGAAACAAAAGCAAGAGATCATGATACAATAAAGAAATTAGTGACTTATTAAAAAGGAATAACATATGAATCATAAGAGTCCCAGAAGATGAAGAGAAAAATGGACAGAGGCTTATGTGAGCAAACTATAATGGACAACTCTCCTAATCTGGAGAAGGACACAGACACCAAAATCCAAGAAGCACAGAGAACTCCCATTAGATTCAACAAAACCAGCAATCACCAAAGTATATCATAGTCAAACTCACAAAAAACATAGAAAAGGAAAGAGTTATGAAAGCAGCAAGGTTAAAAATCCTTAGCTTATAAGAGAAGACAGATCAGGTTCACAGCAGACCTATTCATAGAAACTTTGCTGGCCAGAAAGGAGTGGCAGGATATATTCAACATGCTGAATCAGAAAAATATGCAGCCAAGAATATTTTTCTCCAGTGTGGCCATAACTGAAAATAGAAGAAGAGATAAAGAGTTTCCCAAAGACTAGAAGGGACCAGAAAGCATCACCAGAAGCACCAATTCTCCAGGCAACACAATGGCACTAAATTCACATCTTTCAGTATTCACCTTAAATGTCAATGGACTTGACACTCCAATCAAAAGACATAGGGTATAAGAATGGATAAGAAAGCAATACCCATCCATATGCTGCTTACAACAGGCTCATTTTAAACCTAAAGACACCTGCAGATCGAAAGTAAGGGGATGGAGAACCATCTATCTCTCTATTATCAAAACAAAGCTGGAGTAGCCATACTTCTATCAGACAAACCAGATTTTAAAATAAGGATTGTAACAAAAGATGAAGAAGGGCATTATATCATAATTTTATCCACCAAGAAGATCTAACAATATTTTATCCACCAAGAAGATCTAACAATATTTATGCCCCCAACTACATAAATCAATTAACCACAAACATGAAGAGACACATTGATAATAATATCATAATAGTAGGGGACTTCAACACCCCACTTACAGCAATGGACAGATCATCTAAAAAGGAAATCAACAAGGAAACAGTGGCTCTGAATGACACACTGAACTAGATGGATTTAACAAATATATTCAGAACATTTTATCCTAAAGCAGCATAATACACAGTCTTCTCAAGTGTACATAGGACATTCTTCCAAATGGATCACATACTGGGTCACAAATTAGGTCTCAACAAGTACAAAAAGATCGAGATCATACCTAGCATATTTTCAGACCACAATGTTATGAAACTTAAAATCAACCACAAGAAAAGACTTGGAAACATTATAAATACTTGGAGATTAAGGAACATTTTACTGAAAAATGAATGGACTAACCAAGAAATTAAAGAAGAAATGATAAAGTACAAGGAGGCCAATGAAATTCATAACATCACAGTCCAAAACTTCTGGGATGCAGCAAAGGCAGTCATAAGAGGAAAGTTTGTAACAATCAGCCCTTCCTAAAGAAGGAAGAAAATTCTCAAATACACAATATAATCTAACACTTAAAAGATTTGGAGAAAGCACAGCAGATAAAGCCCAAAAATCAGCAGAAGGAGGGAAATAATAAAGATTAGAGCAAAAATCAATGATCTCGAAATCAAGAGCAAAAACAAAAACAAACAAACAAACAAACAAAACAGTAGAGCAGATCAATAAAACCAGGAGCTGGTTCTTTGAAAGAATTAACAAAATCAACAACACCTTAACCAGACTGATCAAAAAGGAAAAGGAAAAGACCCCCAAAAATAAAAGAATGAATGAAAGAGGAGACATCACAAACAACATAGCAGAAATCCAAACAATAATAAAAGAATATTATGAACAATTATATGCCAACAAACTTGGCAATCTGGAAGAAATGGACACATTCCTCAAAACATAAAATACTAAAACTGAAACAGGAATAAATAGAACATTTGAATAGATCCATAACCCGTAAAGAAATTGAATTGGTAATCAAAAATTTCCCAACAAACAAGAGTCCAGGGACAGATGGGCTTTCCAGAGGAACTCTACCAAACGTTTAAAGAAGAGTTAACATTTATTCTTTTGAAGCTGTTCCAAAATATAGAAATGGAAGCAAAATTTCCAAACTCATTCTACAGGGCTGACACTACCTTCATTCCAAAACCAGACAAAGACTGCTAAAAAGAACTACAGACTAATTTCCCTAATGAACATGGATGCAAAAATTCTCAACAAATATTCTCAAAAAGAATTCTCAAACCATATCCAACAATACATTAGAAGAATTATTCACCACGCTCAAGTGGCATTTATTCCTGGGACTCAGGGCTGGTTCAATATCTGTAAATCAATCAATGTGATACATCACATTAATAAAGGAAAGGTTAAGAACCACATGATTCTTTCAGTAGATGCAGAAAAAGAATTTGACAAAATTCAGTATCCTTTCTTGTTAAAAATCCTCAAAAAAGTAGGGATAGAAGGATCATACCTCAAGATCATAAAGTCCATATATAAAAGACCCATAATTAATATCATCCTAATGGAGGGAAACTGAGAGCTTTCCCCTAAGGTCAGGAACACAAGGATGTCCACTCTCACCACTGTTATTCAACAAAGTGCTGGAAGTCCTAGCCTCAGCATTAGACAACACAAAGAAATAAAAGGTATCTAAACTGGCCAGGAGACAGTCAAATTTTTACTTTTCATAAACGAAATGATACTCCATGTGGAAAACTCAAAAGACTCCATCAAAAAAAACCCTGCTAGAACTGATACATGAATTCATCAATGTAGCAGGATATAAAATCAATGTACAAAAATCAGTTGCACTTCTACACACCAAAATGAAAGAAGTTGCGCTTCTATACACCAGAAAGAAAAATCAAGGAATTGATCCCATTTACAATTGCACCTAAGCATAAAATACCTAGAACTAAAGTTAACCAAAGATATAAATGATCTGTATGCTGAAAACTATAGAAATCTTGAAAGAAATTGAAGAAGACACAAAAAATGGAAAAACATTCCATACTCATTGGTTGGAAGAACAAATATTGTTAAAATGTTGATACTACCCAAAGCAGTATACATATTGAATGCAATCCCTATCAAAATAACACTAGCATTCTTCACAGAGCTAGAAGAAACAATCCTAAAATTTGTATATAACCAAATAGACCTTAAATAGCCAAAGCAATCCTGAAAAAAAAAAACCAAGCTGGATACATCATAATTCTGGAGATCAAGCTGTATTACAAAGCTGTAATCATCAAGACAATATCCTACTGGCACAAAAACAGACACAAAGATCAATGGAACAGAATAGAGGACCCAGAAATGGACTTACAAACATATGGCCAAATAATCTTTGACAAAGCAGTAAAGAATATCCAATGGAAAAAGACAGTGTCTTCAGCAAATGGTGTTGGGAAAACTGGATGGCAATATGGAGAAGAATGAACCTGGACCACTTTCTTACACCATACACAAAAATAAACTCAAACTGGATGAAAGACCAAAACGTAGACTGGAACCCATCAAAATCCTAGAGTAGAAAGTAGACAACTTCTTTGACTTTGCCTGCAGCAGCTTCTTACTTGACATGTCTCCAGAGACCAGGGAAACAAGCAAAAATGAACTATTGTGACTTCATCAAGATACAAATCTTCTACACAATGAAGGAAACAAACAGCAAAACTGAAAGGCTACTGATGGAATGGAAGAAGATATTTGCCAATGACATATCATATAAAGGGTTAGTATCCAAAAGCTATAAAGAACTTATCAAACTCAACACCCAAAAAACAAATAATCCAGTGAAGAAATGGGCAAAAGACATGAATAGACACTTCTCTAAAGAAGACATCCAGATAGCTAATAGACACATGAAAAAATGCTCCACATCACTCATCATCAGGGAAACACAAATCAAAACCACAATGAGATACCACCTCACACCTGTCAGAAAGGCTAAAATTAGCAACTCAGGCAACAACAGATATTGGTGAGGATGTGGAGAAAGGGGAAATTTTGCACTGCTGGTGGGAATGCAAAGTGGTCAACCACTCTGGAAAACAGCATGGAAGTTTCAAAATTTTTTTAATGTTTTTATTTATTTCTGAGAGAGAGAGAGAGCATGAGCAGAGGAGGGTCAGATAGAGAGGGAGACAATCCAAAACAGGGTCCGGGCTCTGAGCTAGCTGTCAGCACAGAGCCCGATGCGGGGCTCAAGCCCCCTAACCGTAAGCTCATGACCTGAGCCAAAGTCGGAAGCGTCACTGACTGAGCCACCTAGGCTACCCTGGAAATTTCAGAAATTTTAAAATAGAACTACTTTATGACTCAGCAATTTCACAGCTAGGTATTTATCCAAAAGATGCAGTCGAAGGGGCACATGCACTCCAATGTTTATTGTAGCACTGTTGACAATAGAATAATAAAACATTGACAATGAAAAGAGCCTAAATGTCCATCAACTGATGAATGGATAAATACACACAATACATATATACAATACACTATATATATATATATATATATATATACATATATATATATACACATATATATATGTATAGGAATATATATATATTCCTATATATATAGGAATATTACTCAGGGATCAAAAAGAATGAAACCTTTCCATTTGCAACAACATGGATGGGTCTAAAGTTTTGTATTACGCTATGCAAAATAAGTCAGTCAGAGTAAGACAAATATCACATGATTTTACTCGTGTGGAATTTAAGAAACAAAACAGATGAACATAAATAAAGGGAAGCAAAAACAATATAGAAACAGAGGAAACAAACCATAAGCAACTCTTAAATACAAAGAACAAATTGAGGGTTGATGGTGGGGTGTTGGGTGGAGGTTGGGTTAAATGGCTGAGGGGCATTAAGGAGAACACTTGTTGGTATGAGCACTGGGTCTTACATGTAAGTGATGAATCTCTAAATTCTATTCCTGAAATCATTATTACACTAAATGTTAACTAACTTGGTTTTAAATATTAAAAAAGAAAAAGAAAAAAAGATTCATAAATACAGAGTACAAACGGGTAGATGCAGGAGGGAATGAGTTGGGGGATAAGTGAAATAAGTGAAGAGGATTAAGAGGTACAATCTGTCAGCTATGAAACAGTCATGGGCATGAAACGTAAAGCATAGGGAATATAATTAATAACATTCTAATAACGTTGTAAGATGACAGATGGTAACTGCACTTATCATGGTGGACACTGTAATGTGAAGAATTGTCAAATTACTATGTTGTACACCTAAAACTAATATAATAGTGTAAGTCAATTATACTTCAATTAAAAATATAAAATTTAAAAAATTTTAAAATATTAAAATTAAAAAATTAATTGGGCCAAAAATGAACATCTATTAACAATAAAAAAATAATCAAGAAGGAATCTTATACCAAATTTATTTCATATAATTTTATTTGATCATTTGACATCATGTCACCAATACACAAAAAGGCTCTACAGAAAGGTTTTCATTTGCAGTTGTTTGAGTTTGTTTTGTTTTGGCTTGGTTTGGTTTTAGGGGTTTTTTTTGTTCGTTTTTTCAGGGTCTTTGTTTTTTGGGAGTTTTGGGGGGTTATTTTGCCTTTTAAGATTACACAACAACAAAAAAAACCTGGTATATCTTGCATGTAATTTGACATCCATGCACATCTGACTAACAATTGTTGAACAACTGGAAGAATTTTTTTTAAAATACATCCTCTTTTCTCCAGTAATATAAAAGCAGTAGGTAATCATTGGAAGGATTTTGTTTCTGCCTTGACTGCCACTTGTGAAGATTTCATGAGCTGATAGCATAAGATGTTTCCCTTGCAACAGGTAGGAATTGCCAGAGATATTTCTACTATCTAATTTTTCAACAAGTGTTTGTTGAGCAACTACTATGAATCAAACATAGTACTAGATTCTGGAGAGACAAAAAATGGGGGAAAAAATTCCTCCCTTCTTTTTAAGAACTTCTCCTCCAAGACAAAAGATTGACAGGCAAGTAATTGCCATGGAAGATTATCAGAGATATACTGGATGTAGGGGTAAGTTCTATATTGAAACATCTACTCTGGTCTCAAGTGGTCACTGAAAGGAGTCTTAAAGGAGAAGTAGGACTTCTCAGAAGAAGCAAAGGTCTGGATGGAAAAAAAGTTAAAGCAGCAAAACTAGCTTATGCCAAAGCCCAAAGTGTAACTAGAAACTTTGGGTATTAGCAAATATGAGGAGAATGGAAATGGAGTTACTAAAGCTGGGAAGGAAAGTTACAGCCAAATATGGAAGAGTTTCTTTTACCATGAAAAGCACTTTGGGACTTACAGAAAGGGGCTGCATGCAGAACTTACAGCAAACCTTCTTTTGTTAAAAAAAAAAAAAAACTTGAAGTCCAACTCTCAAATAATTACAGTATTGTAATGTTACCATTTCTTTATAATTGTCCTTAAAGAAAAGATACTAGAGTGAATTATTTAGTTCCTCTCTAATAATTATTTTAAAAGCCAAAGTGATTCAAATTTTGAGAACACAGATGACATTATCTGTGGTCTTAACTCATGTGATCATATTACTGTTGAAATATTAGGAAAAAGAATACACTTAAGAAGGGATAACACAAAGTGTCACTTATATATTTGCCATTGGGGGCTTATATAGTTGTCATACTGACTTTCAACTGTAAGTTTTAACAAAGCCTTCTCTTCATCATGTACTTAAAAATATAAAGTAGGTTTCCAAACCAGACCAACAGTAACAAGTGTGGGTAGTAACACATTGCCATTCTTTCCCAGATCCCTCAAAATCAGGAGCTTCCTCTATTGAAAGGTCATCCCAATCCAATCATTAAAAAAAAAAATCACTTTGAATTAAAATCTTAAAATTACTGCTCTACAAAAGACACTTTTAAGGCAATTAAAAGACAAGCCACACACTGTGGCAAAATATTTCCAAAAGCTATATCTGATAAAGGACTATTATTCAAAATATATAAACAACCTATAAAACTCAACAGTAAGAAAATGAACAATTTTGATTTAAACATAGGCAGAAGATGTAAATATACATCTCATCAATAAAGATAGATGACAAACATATGAAAAGATGTTCAACATTATGGGTCATTAAGGAACAGCAAATTAAAATAACAATGAGATATCACTCCACACCTATTAAAATGGCCCGAATTCAAAATACAGACAACACGTGAATGCTGATGAGGATGTGGAGCAATAGGAATTCTCACGTATTGCTGCTAGGAACGCAAAATGGCGCAGTCACTTTGAAAGGAAGTTTGGCAGTTTCTTACAAAACTAAAAGAGCCTGACCATAGGGACGTCAGGGTGGCTTAGTCGGTTAAGCGTCCGACTTTCGCTCAGGTCATGATCTCGCGGTTCGTGGGTTCGAGCCTCGCATCGGGCTCTGTGCTGACTGCCATCTCGGAGCCTGGAGCCTGTTTCAGAGTCTGTGACTCCCTCTCTCTCTGACCCTCCCCTGCTCACGCTGTCTCTCTCTCTCTCTCTCTCTCTCTCTCCTAGAAATAAATAAAACATTTGAAAAAAAAAAAAAAAAAGAGCCTGACCACAAAATCCAGCAATCAAATTCCTAGATATTTACTTGATTGTGTTGAAATCATGGCCACACAAAAACATGCACATGCTTTATTCATAACTACCCAAAACTTGAGGCAAAATGTCCTTCAGCTGTGCTACATTTTTACAGTGAAATATTGTTCAGCAATAAAGAAAAATGAGCTATCAAACCATAAAAAGACTTGGTGGAACCACAAATGCATATTGCCAAACAAATAAAGCCAGTCTGAAAAGGTTACATGCATGTGATTCTAACCACATGACATTCTGGAAAAGGCAAAACTTCAGAGACAGTAAAAATATTAGTTGTTGTCACAGGTTTGGGAAAGATGAGGGATGACTAGGTGGAACGCAAGGAATTTTTAAGGTGGCGAACCAACTATGTGTGATATTATGATGGTGGATATATGACATTGAACTTTGCTTAATAAAAAGATAATAATAATATATCAATGTTGACTCATCAATTATAATTCAAGTGCCATATTAATGCAAGATAGAGGAAACTATGGGGAGGTGACTACAGGAGTTCTCTGGGCTATTTGCTCAATTCTTCTATAAAGCTGAATCTGTTATAAAAAAAAATAAAGTCTGTTGATTTTTTAATGTTTATTTATTTTGAGAGAGAGTGAGTGTGCCTGCGTGAGAGGGAGGGGCAGAACCAGAGGGAGAGAGAGCATCTAAAGCAGGCTCCGTGCTATCAGCATGGAGCCTGACTCAGGGCTTGATCCCACAAACCATGAGACGAACCAAAACCAAGAGTCAGAAGCTCAACTGACTAAGCCACCCAGGTAACCCTCTATTACTTTTTTTTTTTAAGGCAATAGGAACTGAAAGAATGATCCTGCTAAAGAAAAATTATTTTTAGCTCTGACACAACTCCAAACTAACTCTTTACTATGAAGCGGAAATTGGCCTAAAGATACTTTCAACCAGGTCTTGCAAGCCCACCTTAAAGGCCCTTAATCCCTACAACATAACTGAGAGGACACAGCAAAGATGGTTGAAAACTTCTGGACCCATTGCCAAATATGAGTCCCTCTTACCTGCTGGTGATCATACTATACTAGTTTTCTATGACTATAACAAATTACCACAAAGGTAGTGACAGAAAACGACACATATTTACTGTGTGAAATCTTCTGTGGGTCAGAATCCAGGCTTGGCATGGGTGGGTCCTCTGTTCAGGGTCTTATAGGCTATAGCAAGATGCCGGTTGGGCTGCATTTCATCTGAACTCTTGACAGGGGAAGAATGTGTGTCCAAGCTTGGTCAGTTGTCATAAGACTGAAGGCCCTGGCTTGTTGCTGGCTACTGGCTGGAGGCCACTTCAGGTCCTAGAAGGAATCCCACAGATACTTGTTGCATGGCTTCCTCAACATGACCATTTATTTCACCAAGCCAGCCAAGAGACTTTCCTTCCTTGCAGTCTGCTAAAATGGGGTCAGTTTGCCCTATGTAATAACAAGAGTGATATTTCATCACTTTTTTCATACTCCGTCGGTTAGAAACAAGTCACAGTTCTCACACACACTTAGAAAAAGGGATTCATTGCACAAAGGTGTGGACTCCTGGAGGCTGGACCTCATAGGAAGTCCTTGAGGGTCTGTCTGCCACATGTGCTAACTGGAAAACAAAAACAAAATACACTAGAACTCACAGCCCTGAGGAAGAACTTCAGACCTATGAAAAATAGCCTTCAGCCCACTGGGTAAAGTTTTTACTGAGTGCATGGGATCTGTCCATGTGGACCCTCAGGTCCTACTGAAGCATAATGAATATGCAAAGTATGCAGGTGCTTGCACTTATAAGCAAAACCACAGGCTTATTAATTTTATTCTTTTCATTGAAGGATAATAATAACATCAAACATGTATGTATCACTTATTATGTGTCAAACACTGTTCTATGGCTCAATTAATCATTGTTTAAATAAAATATCTATCATCTTTATTTTATAAAATTTAATGGAAGTACAGAGCGGTTCGGGGGCTAGTAAGTGACCAATCCTGGATTCAAACCAGGGAGGCCACCATGTCCTTATTTATGGATGATATGAAATAATAAAGTGAAAGATGGAGGAAACCTCTGAAAGGTCACAAATTTTTTTTAAAAGTTATCAGAAAATTATTGTTACATCTAAAGCCCACTCTCTCCAGTACATCTCTTTACCATCTGGTTCATTCACAGATTTTAATGAATGTTACCAGATCAAATTTTAGAGTGCTATAGTCCATCTGCTATAACTGGGGCTGTGGAATAGAACTTTTGCATTCTGTTAGTCAATAACCAAGACTTAATGTCCAATTCCTACCTCTAATCTACAATTCACAATCATTGATGCCTCCGTGACAACATAACCAATTTTATAAAGAGAGATATTGGCGATGCATATATAGATCTCTATATAGTAAATTTCTGACATGTGAATTTACTAAATATGTGATACTAGAAGCCCTGGTACTGGATGTAAATGTGATGGGGAGAATAAAAATGAATATGGATTCTTTCTGCCCCCGAGGAGTTTATGATCCAGTTGGAGAGGCAGCAGTATAACAAATATAACAAAAGCCAGAACGAAAAAAGCACTACTAATAGAGGAATAAGCAATATGGTATGGGAGCCCAGAGGAAGCAGGGATGGGTTTTTCAGAATGAGTCAGATGTCCAACTTGCTCCCAGTCCTTACCTAACTGCAACCTTCTCTGTTATCTAAAACTGCAAACTTTTAAGAGTTCTGTCATCAACTTAGACAACAAAGAAAAAAGCACTAGAGAGGCCACAAAAGCCATTGGCAATCAGTTGCTGGAGCCACAGGAAGAAGGACCAGACACGGAACAGTCCTTTCACTGGATTTGTTTGTTACTTACCTGAACAAAGATTCCTGACACTAAGAGTTTTCCTTCTTCCTGTTGAAAACTGGGGAGAAAGAGAGAAGACCAGCATTTCAAGGGGAAAGAAAACAAGCCAGAGTTGACCAAGCTTTCAGTTTAATATTATAACCATAATAGGTCCAGATTTCTGGGATAAATTTTACACACTGTGTTCCAACATTTATATAAATTAAAAGAACGAATCAACTTCCAAATACTCTTTGTCCCTCAAAACTGCAGCAAGCATTTAGAACAATGCTTAATGTGTGTAAGAAACCCCTGGGGATTTTGTTACAATGCAGATTCTGAGCCCATAGATGTGAGGTGAGAGGTTCTGAATTTCTCATGGGTTCCCAGGCAATGCTGATGCTACTGATTCATGGACCACACTTTGAGTAGCAAGGATTTAAAGAAACTTGCTCACTGTAAATGTATGGTTATAGCCCAGCTTGCAGAATGGATTAGGAAGAAGGGAAGAATTTTTAAAGTAGGTTTTAATTGGTGACTTATTGTAAAGAGGACTAGACTCTGCTCCATTGCATGACCTAAACTATTTTTATATGATTGAAAACATTTTTCAAGAAATACGTATACATTTGTGTTCAGTTTTCCCGCATATTTCAAAGAAATATTTAATTTTAATTCTATCTTTGTTAATATGAACCTTCACCATCAGTGCTTTAATATTAAAAGAAAATCCTAGTTCTTGGTTTCATCAGAGCAGATCCAGATTCTGAGGAATGTGAATCTTATAAAAAATTTGGAGAACTCTTCCGGAAAAAGAATATCCAACTGTGAATGTAAAGTTAGGTATGAAAGTGAATATTTATTTAGAAAAAAAAAACAACAACAATGCTCAAGGCCTCCCCAAAGTCATCAGCCATGAGAAGACATGTCATAAAATGAATGTCAGAGTGGATGGGACCAGTGGCCTTAACCAACTATAATTAAAATATCCTTAACCCACTTTACACTCCTGGGGCCTTGAATAACTGAGGAATTAACAGCTTCACAGCAAATTTGTCCCTGGTTTTAACTCAAATCTTGATTAGCTGGGCATGTCTATTAATATTTTTCCAAGATAAGCAACTTGGCAATATAATCATAAATCTCAAATACTTAAGTAATTAAAAAAGAAAATGCCATTTTTCCTAGAAATATACATTGAAAACATTGAAAAACATAATAATTTATGTTATCTTTTTAAAAATGTATTATTTTGCCTATCACAGACAACCGCTGATTTAAAAATGGTTCCTTTCTGGAAAGCCAGCTGTTTAGAACTCAGAACGATGCATCTGTTACATAATTAGTTTCTCAGGGAAGCCCACAAAAGTCTGTTTATTCTACAAGTGTTCCATAATAATATAGAATGTAAAATTTATATGAACAACTTTCTGATACCACAATGTATGAGAATATCTCTGCTCTTGAATGTTCAGAATGCTTCTGATGGCATTTGAGGATTCCAGGTCCCCGGAGACCTTCCAGCCCTCATGTTCCCTGCAATGAGAGGATGGCAACCCCTCTGGCCTCAAGTCCACAGCAGCAGCAAACCAGACTAAGGCAAGGAAGAAAGTGAAGTATAAGGGGGTGAGAACTTCCAGCACCTCCCTGAGAATATCCTCAGTCCAAGCTCAACTCCCCAGGTGTTCTTCTCTTCTTTAAGAAAGTCCCAGAACGTGGGGCGCCTGGGTGGCTTAGTCGGTTAAGCGTCCGACTTTCGCTTAGGTCATGATCTCGCGGTTTGTGGGTTCGAGCCCCGCGTCGGGCTCTGTGCTGACTGCCAGCTCAGAGCCTGGAGCCTGTTTAGTCTGTGATTCCCTCTCTCTCTGACCCTCCCCTGCTCACGCTGTCTCTCTCCTAGAAATAAATAAAAACATAAAAAAAAAAAAAGTCCCAGAATGCAATCTGTCTCTTTCCCTTCTTGTCATCTACTACTTCCAGCCCAGGCTCCCCTCCCTCTGTAGCCAATGGGAGGCAAGACATATTTTCCCAGCATCTCGCTGTTTTGCTCATTTGCAGCATATTAGCAATCTTTACAATTTTCAAATGTAGTAGAGGTGAAACCTGCAAAGGAAAAGGATTGGAAGGGGAAGTCTCTTTCCCAAGCACAGAGACCCTGAGTAGGGTATATAAAGACAGGAGCAAGATTTTTCTAACTTTATAAGAAAAATGCAGTCTTAGCTTGCTCTGTATATAATCATAGATGTAAAGGCCAGGTGCAAGGATGGGCATGAATAGGGGTTCTCAAATATGAGCATAAGGGATGAGTTGTTGGGATAGGACTGGGAAAGCTGCTAAGAATGCTAAGCAAAAGTGGGGAGTGGGGGTAGTGCTAGCAGAGGGGAAGAAGGGATCTGGGCCCCTCCCCTTCCTTAGCTCCTCCCCTCTAACCAGTTCTACCATCCTAGACACTTTCAGATCCTTGTAAACCAGCATGGAGAAGAGGTAGAGAATGAGGGTCAAGAGCAAGGTAATAGGCATCCCTCCAGGGTGTCAACAATAGAAATCAGAAACACAGAACAGACAAAGCAGTAGCAACAGAAAAGTCTGCAACTGTATAATGAAGGAGGCTTTCATGAGCAGCTAGTCCAGCTTTGGGAACATTGATGGCAATTGTGTAGAAAGTCACATCAGACAAGACCAGAGCAAGAAAGTTGAAAGGATCGACCCCTCCTCTTTAACTTGAGGAATGCCCTTGTAAATATTTCTTTCTCCCCGTGAAGTATGATACCTTTGAAATGTTTATCTTCTTTCCCAACTCAATACCCCTGTGCATAGAACAAAACGTCACTACCTTCCACAAACACAATTGCCCAGTTATATAAAGTTCGTGACTCCTGGTCAGACTCAAATCTGATGAAAACTTTTGCCAAAAAGAGGAGTCTTCAAGCAACCTTGGTCTACCAAGCAAGGTGTGCTTGTTTTTTTAGAGAACACCAAGTTAGAACCCCAGGGAAAGCGCAAGCCTCACAGGCTCTAGAACTCACACCCTGACCCTGTGATCCAACACCTTTGTTTCATTTCCTGTGTACCCTCCCACTCACTTTAATTAAGGGCAAGCAATTTCTCAACTTTTATTAAAAGATAAACTTGATGTCTTTCCCAGAACTAGAGTTGCGTCAATTAAATTCCCTTTCATTGCAGGCTGCTTAGGTGTGTAGCCAGGAAGTCACGTGACCTAAGTATCCCTTTCACTGCCTCCATGTTTCCATCATAGCACACGTACACATGAAACACAAACACACGTTTCTAAAACGCAAGGTTTTCTGGGCTTCATGGTGAGGATTTTTTTTAATTTAATTATGTGTCCTTGCCACCTTCAAGCACACACTCTACACAATTCTGTAAATTGGTGGGCTGGTTTAATTTCCCCATGCCATTTGTCTCTGAATATAATCAAGTGATCTTTATATCCTCCGGCAATGCCAGCCTGGGTGTAAAAGTGAGGTTAGTATTTATCTAACTCCACCTTGACCTATTAAAACAAGATACCCAGTATCTTCATCTCACCAGGCTTCTGGGAATGCTTGCATGATATCTTATGTATGATACCGCACACAGTCTCCTTTGCTAGAACCTAGAATCTATCCTTTTCTTCCTCCAGTTCTATCTTCCTGCCCTAACTCCCACCAGCAAAGTCTCCAGGCCCAGAAAGTATAGTGAAAGTACCTTCTCCATCCAGGACCACAATACCAGAGCCATGCCTCATTACCATGTCACCTATGCCAGTGAGGTCTTGACCTGCACCAACACTGGGATTTCATTCAATAGTCTAGTAATGGTCCCAAGAGGATATACCAGTATGGTGGTCCTGAGTTGTTCTGGTGACAGATTCAGCAGTACCAGAGGGACCATAATCGCCACAGTATCCAAGAGGCTGCATGTACCTTCTGGCTTCTTCTCCACCTTGGTATCACCCATAGTTACATCAGAGCTCCAAGCAGCAACCCCCACGCCCCACCCCAGCACCCCAAGACTCAAGTTTCTTCCACTTTTCATATATCGCACTTTGCAGGGCCTGAGCACAGACATACAATAAGGAACAGCAAGGAACAGCCTAAAGACAATTTCAATTAGAGAACCAATGCTTTCATTATTTATCTTTTCATCTGGCACTTATTAATGCCCACTCTCTGCCCACCCCAGTTCCTTGTACTGGAGGTACAGGGGTGTGCAGGACTAGCCCCTGCCTGCAGAGCTGGTAATCTGGTGGCAACAGAGCTGAACAATGAAGGCAGTGTGACAAGTTTTGGGGTCAGGGAGAGCCAGAGGCAGGTGAAGGCCCAGCATGGGGCTATGAGCAGGGCTCCATGGTCACACTCTCTAAGACTGAACTCTGGCCCCATCATTCACTAGCTCTGTGGCCCAGATAACTTTCTTAGTCTCCTTGTACCTCGCTTTTCTCATCTGAAATCTTCTACTGACATCTGGGCTTTTGGAAGTACCAGATAGGGTAAACACACATGAGAATCAATTCTGTCTTATTGACTTTGTGAAGTGACTTTAGTTAATCTACGTAACTTATCACAGTATACTTTTAACTGCATCTATAAACATATTAGCAAGTAATTAATATTAATGCATAATTTTCAAAATATGTAGGATTATCTTTAGTTTCTGGAAATGATGAATAACAAAGTACTATAAAATAAGAACTAAAACCATAACCCTACTTGAGAGGTGATCAGAAATGCAGAAAAAATATTATCTTAAAAAAATGAGGGGCACCTGGGTGGCTCAGTCGGTTGAGCGTCCAGCTTCAAATCAGGTCATGATCTCATGGTTTGTGGGTTGGAGCCCTGTGTCGGGCTCTGTGCTGACAGCTCAGAGCCCAGAGCCTGCTTCGGATTCTGTCTCCCTCTCTCCCTGCCCCTCCCCCGCTAGTGCTCTGTCTCTCTGTCTCTAAAATAAATAAATATTTTTAGAAAAATTTTTAAATGACACATGCCTCCCAGGAAAGCTTAATGTAAAGAGAGTCTTTCTGACCTCAGCCCTCTGTTATTTCTATATGGTAACAAAGGATCTGATAGGTTTGAGATAGTCGGTGGGGAGTAATTCAACCTGATCTTTTTGCTTTGTGTACATCAACACAACTATTTGATAGCCTGCTTTTTTGGCTGTCCCGGCAGCTGCGGTGCTATTGGGTAGACCTAGGAGGTCTATGATGACAAAATAATTACGATTCCTATAACAGTAGAAATATATGTTTTATAGCAACTCATTTACTCCACACCAGTGATTTATTACATGTGTATGGGCACACATAGAAGTTTGCCATGACACAATGATGCTCAGTAATTAATTTGCCCACATAGTTTTATGTAATGTAATCCAGCCATGCTAAACGCACCACATTTAATAAAGGAAAGAGCTTAGACAGAAGTCTGTTCTGGAAAGCCATTTGGTGTGATGGTGAAACGTCAGAAAACCAAAGCAGAAATGTGAAGCAGGAAGCCGAAATCCAAAACAGTGCTACAAATCCCAAGGAGCCTGCCTGTTTGAGCTGTGAAGACTTCCCACCCCAAACAGCAGTGTTCTTGCATTACATAAAACTGAATGGTCTCCTGGGAACCCGATGAGAAAGGAAGGAAACGTGATTTCTTGTTCTTTCAGCTGACCTGCAAATTCATACATGAATTATTAGAGGAGATCACGTGGAATGGAGATATTTGAAGTCCTGGGAGTGCTTCTATTTTGAGCTTTGCTTCTCAAAAGTGACATCATTGTTGGTGGAGCTTACCTTTACATGAGAGCCGGCAGTTGGCATCTCAGCTCATGAGTGAAATTGTTTTTGTTTAGTTTGTTTCAAAAGAAAAGGGGATTCACATTTTGTCTTTCAAAATAATACTAATGATATGCTCTTTTGAGTGGAACATCTCACAACGGGCCATTTTTCCTCCCTGTAATGAATTGCTGCTGAATTCTTTATTACCTAGATAAGTTCTTTTTTTTTTTTAATGACATTCATGATCAAAAAGAATCAAGTTACTGTCTGTATATGGGACAAACAGTTGCAGGGATGATAATCTAAAATAGAGCTGCCTGGGGGCGCCTGGGCGGATCAGTCGGTTGAGTGCCTGACTTCGACTTAGATCATGATCTCATGGGGTCATGAGTTCGAGCCCCATGTCAAGCTCTGTGCTGACAGCTCAGAGCCTGGAGCCTGCTCCAGATTTTGTGTCTCCTTCTCTGTCTCTGCCCCTCCTCTGCTCGCACTCTGTCTCTCTCACTCTCAAATAAACATTTAAATAAATAAATAAATAAATAAATAAATAAATAAATAAATAGTGCTGTCTGAATATCCCCTCATGGTTAAAAGTCCTTCAGATAAAGATAGACAAATTCTCACCTCTTCTTCTACACCATCCACCTACACACACAGCCCCTATACACTTCATTCCACCCTCTGTCCACATGTCCTCCCTTCTGCATGTATGGAAAATGATCCGCAATCCTTTCCAATATTTTGCACCATTTCACCAGCGTTGTCCAGAGACTAGCCTACGCAAATTAGTTTGGGAAAAGAGCAATAAATTCCACCTCCTTATGAATGCCACTGTGTATTGCCTACAGAAGTCTTCCGTGATTTATGTCCCTTCTCTGCCCTTATTGACGTCTCTTGTCCTTCGCTAATCAGCATTACTTCTTATGTTGATCCAAAAAATACGTGTTTTCTATATTCATTGCTTCCAAATCACTCTGCACAGTCTTCTGAAGGCCACATGTCCAGTGTCCCATCTCTAATGCGGACCAAGATACTCCCACTCTTCATTATACCATACCACCATTGCAGAAATCTAAAATCTGGAAAGGCATGCAGGTTATTACATTCCACTCCTGCCAAAAGCATGCTTTTGTAATCAGAAAACCATCAAATAGCAGGCAAACATGTTTATAGCAGCAAATTTGAGACTTAAAGGCATTGGGAGAGTGTCATTATAAAGATATTGGACACTTGTTGGGATGAGCACTGGGTGTTGTATCAAAACCAATTTGACACTAAATTATAATTAAAAAAGATATTGGTATGTTTCTAGTCCTTTTTTTCTAAAAGAGCTGGATAAACACATCATGTTGTGAAGTTCCTGCAATGAATAAGAATTGCAATCATTCTACAATTACATTTAGAAGCATTTTGTATACTTAAGATACTCAATCTTTCTGCCTAGAAATATGTCCCTATGCTTATTTGTTTGAGTCAAGTCCCTCAGAAAAATTCTATCATTTTCTGAATAAAATATAAAAGTTCCCATGCTCTTCAAAATATTTTCTAAGCATTTTTATATTTTCGCTTTTGTAAATGGAATCCAATCTTTCTATTTTCCAAATGAGTCATGGCTGGTGTATCAGAGAGATATTAAATTTTATTTATTAATTTATTACTCAATTGTAATTAGTCCTAATAGTTCTTCAGTCAAGACTACATATTTGCAGGATAAGAACAAAGATGGATACATGAAGCAAAACAACTAAAAATGCAAGAGAAGAGAGAAGCAAAAGAAAAGAAAAGCAAGATGTTTGAGGGCCTCCTTGGTCTGTCTGTATGTATAGAGATAAAGACTAGGAAAAGTTGAATGATATTTTTGGTCTTCTGTTTGGGCATGTCTTTGGATGCCTAGTTTACATCGTTAGTGTATGCCATATAATAAGTTCTCAATTAATGTTTGTTAAAAGAATAAATATAAATTATAAAGCAGAATTTGAATAAATAAGAAGTCATATTCACCTTGCATTCATAAAAGCATTAGCTTTCTATGTATACAAAAGAGCGATGATGGGGAATATACCCCCATAAAAGGCAAAAGAATGCTGAATTGATCAAACAGGGGCATTAATCCATGAATCCTTTTGGTGCTGACAGAATGGGATCCTAAATGGTGATACATCAATTCAGGACTCAAAGGTAAGTGAAATTCATATTTTGAGTCAAGAATTTCAACAGAAACAAATCTGCCAAAAATGTGTGCTCTAGGGTGAGTGGTTATTAGGAAGTAGGGTAAAGGTCTTTGACACAATCACAGCAACAATGGGACATGGAGTAGGCATCACTTAGGTAATAGCCCCCTCCCCTTATTTTACGCCTAAGGCTAATCAAACTGGCTTTTTAAGATAGGCTCACTTGGGTAGCTCAGTGGGTGAAGTGTCCAACTCTTGATCTCAGCTCAGGTCATGATCTCACCATTTGTGGGCTGTATGCTGACAGCATGGAGCCTGTTTAGGATTCTCTCTCTCCCACTCTCTCTGCCCCTCCCCTTCTTGTGTTTTCTCTCTCTCTCTCTCTCATAAATAAATAAATAAACATTTAAAAATATATAGAGAGCTAAAACTAGTAATGTGCTAACATAAAATTACATTCCTCTAGGTGAGGGTCACACATTAAATGGTTATATGAGCATTTTAGATATTTTAAAATAATAAGTAATAGGTAAACATAGGTCGAAAGGATATAATTATTATAATCAAGTAGGAATTTAATTAAACCACTCTGGTCTGTTCATTGCACAGAAGTTTGTAGCCCAGGTAAGTAAGGTTTTTAATAAAATCTCGGCTATTAATCCTTCTAGATACCACAAAAAAGTTAAATCCTCTCAAATTCAACCAAAGTATTTTGCTTCCTTGGAAAAATTTCTTAATTCCTAGGTTCATTAAGCTTGTTCATTTGTGGATGATATGTGCCTGTGTTTGGGGTTATGTGCCGGCCAGGCACACACAGGTGTGCGTGCGTGTGTGTGTGTGTTTTGCAAGCTCAAAGAAAAGTCCCCATGAACCTGTTTCAAATTAATCTGTGCATCAAACTATGCAGGAAGATTTCTTTATTTGATAAAAGAAGTGGGGAAAAGACATCGCATCGACTTTAAAGTTTTGACTAATTTCTAACTGTGCCGGAGGAGTTTCCACTCTGTCATCCAATCAACAAAGGATTTGTGACTCTTTTCAGTGTGACTGAGATTACACAGACAAATTACTTAAGAGCCCAAGGAGATTATCTCTAATTGGCATGAAAAAGATCTGGCATTAAAAACAAAAGTCTCTGAAACTCTGACAGTGTTCGGTGCCCAACGGGTAAGGCAGTGCCCCATGTGGAAACACTGTGGAAATAAATACATCAGCTGTGATAGGTGGCCTTTTGAGGTCTTATTTAGATTTGGAGAGATTTTCTTTGCTTGCCCGCCTTCACAGAGCTGTGTCATACTTGCTGAATGAGGGCAAATGATAGACACATTTTGGCAAGTCCCCCATCGTAATGCTTGCCTTTGTTATAGCTAATTAATTCCCATTATTTATGAAACGCAAATACCAATGCCTACTACAAGGCAATGTGAAACACTTGCTGTTTGGTTAATGCAGAGACCCGAGACTGAAGACATTTGGAGAAGCAGGGAGAGGGGCAGAGAGATATGTTTCACATGAGCAGATAGGTAGAAATATGTAGCAGTGAATTTCACCAAGTATTTAGCTAATGCTTATAATCCCAAGTCACTGGGTTAGGTAATGGGCTGGTATCAGAATCATTGCTCTCAGTGGCTTTTAAATCCCAAGAAGAAAATAAGATAGATTTGTCATAAAGTTGAATAAAATCACATGGAAAATGTAATAGGAAAATCCTGGGACAAAATTAACAAAGTCAGGTAAGCCATTAGAAACCATTCAGTGCAAATTGTTTGTTTCATGGTTGAAGAAACTGAGGCCCAGAGAGACGAAGTGTCTTACTTGTGGCCACATGGACAGTCAGATAATCTGGACCCGAACACAGATTTTATATTCTTACTAGTATACCACACTGCCTTACAGGACATATGACTAGCAAATAATAATATAAAAGATAAGTATATGAGTTTAGGAGCAAGCGTAATGTCTGTATGTGCTCAGAAAGTATTACGGAAGGGATAACTTTAAATACATAAAAAGCAAGCAAGTAAACAACAAAAATCAGACCTTGAAGAAGAGGTCCAATTTCAAAGAGTGAAATGGAAGGGAAGGGAGTGGACTGGGAGGGGAACATGAGCACAGGCTCAGATGCAGGGTATAGAACCAGGCTCAGGGTACAGTGGACATTTGGGGGAAAGGGGTGCAGGGCTACAGGAGCCCCATGTAAGGGCAGTGAAAGTGAGAAGATTCAACAAACATCTCCCCCCTCCAATCCTCAAGGGCAATCTTTGGTTTTGAAATTCTCTCTGGTGGCTGAAGCCAACCTTACAATCAATCCAGTCCCCTTGTTAGCCCCTATACACCCATGTTCCTTCCTAATCTCTCTTGCCTTTGCTCATGCAGATCTTTTCAGGACATAACTTATATTCAAGGGCAGATGGAAAGTCTGCTTCCCTTAAAATGTCCCAGATCCTAGGACCCATGTAAGGCTCTGGTTTCTGAACCATGCTGAATGCTGGCTGAACTACACAGTCATGTAGACTATCTAAGCTTTTAATAGATGTCACACCTTACCCTTAGTGTGTCCCACTGCATGCTCACAGCAATAGTAGGCATGCCATGGGCCTTTAATTGCTTCTTGGCCAAATGAGGGGAAAAAAGCAGCTTTTCCAATGGACCTGTCCTCAAGTCCTTGTCACATACTCACAGGTTGTCACCTTAGCTGCAAAATGAGGATGGTGATGATGATAATGGTCAGGATGAGGATGCCGGGGGTGGTGGTAATGGTAATGACATTAATGACAATAACAGCTAACATTTCTTGAGTACTTTCAATACACCAGACACTCTTCAAAGCACTAACATGTATGACTCCATTTAACACTTGACAGAATCTTGAGATGCATACTGTTATCATCATCAGTTTATAGAAGAATAAAATGAGGCACCAAATCCTGATCACCGAAAAGCCCCTCAAGATTTCTATGCAGAAAGTTCCCTTTCATGGCTGTGACATATAGACTGATGTATACTTTAAATTATGATTTCTGTAAGATAATTGGGGTGAAATATTCTTTTCTTTACTTAAAGAGTATTCCATGCACTCATTGCTTCCTTCCACACGAAAGCAGGTTGGACACTTAAAAATTTTAACCACCCATAAGGCAGGGATATTAGCCTTTAACTATACATTTTTGACTATCAGCTCTGTGTGGAAGGACATTCTATCAGATTATGGCTGTCTTATCTCTCACCACCACCCCTGCCCCCAGAGTAGGAAGAGCAGTGCTTCTTACTGGAAGGTCTAGGAGAAGGATCTGATCATGTGTGGCTTGGCGCCTTCCTCTTCCTTTTCATAACACCGTGTCTGCAAACTTGGGTCAACTCTCGCGATCTCAGTTTAACAGAGCGGATCCAGCTGATGAGCTAGGGGACAACTGCAATTGGAGGTGTCTAATTTTGAAGTTCAGTATTAAGCACACAGCGTTGCCACATACCCGAACCAAGATTTCAACAGCTCTACTGGATATGCAACTGACATTTTGGCCGCTATATGCTGGATTCCTTGTCTAGCTCTCATTGGTTCTGAAATTGCTCACGGCAGTCTGGTGTTTCCTAAAAACTGAGCCATGAACCAAAACATGTCACTACATAGAAGAGGATTTGCAATAAGAATGCAAATTTAGAACTTTTTTTTTAATGTTTATTTTTGAGAGAGAAAGACAGGAGAGAGACAGAGCCCGAGCAAGGGAGGAGCAGAGAGAGAGGGAGACACAGAATCCAAAGGAGACTTCAGGCTCTGAGCTGTCAGCACAGAGCCAGATGCAGGGCTTGAACCCACAAGCTGTGAGATCATGACCTGAGCCCAAGTCAGACACACAAACAATGAGCCACCCAGATGCCCAACAACTGAGCCACCCAGGTGCCCCAAGAATGTAAATTTAAACTTATGTACAAAGCTTTAATTCTGTATTTAGCACATAATTGTGCTAAGCAATATCTTATTTAATTTTTGAATTCAGTTATTTAATTGATACTATCCTTGAATCTATTGTATCAAATGCTTTCATACAAATTACATCATTGAAGAAATAGTTTGGACTCTCTGGCAATGCATCCATGCTTGTTTGTCCAGTTCTTTCTTTTCCAGTAAGATGTGTGTACCACTAAGAAGATTATACCAAATAAATACTTTTTTGTTGTTTGTTTGTTTTTAAAGTTTATTTATTCCGAGAAAGAGAGAGAGCAGGTGAGCAAAGGAGGGACAGAGAGAGAAAGAAAGAGAGAGAATCCCGAGCAGGCTTCACATCATCATCACAGTGACACCAGACAGGGGGCTCAAACTCATCAACCCTGAAATCATGACCTGAGCCAAAAATCAAGAGTCAGAGGCTTAACCAACTGAGCCACCCATACATCCCCCAAACAAATACTTTGCAGCAGCATGAAATGACAAACGTAGCCTAAGAAAATACTCTCTCCTAATGAGGAAATTTCATTCTCAAATGTTTCTGTATTAGAAGGTCACATTCAAATCTATTGCAGTAGTACATATTACAATATTAGACTATGTCAACCGTATCTATATCACCACAGGTAAGGGGATAGTTTTTTTAACTGTTTTTTTTTTAATAAAAAAGAATGATGATCCCTAGTTCTTTCATTTAAGAGAGACCTTAGCAAAATGTAACAATGTTATGTTTGGGGATTCTTTTAACATTGTTAAGCCCCAGACTGGTAAGAACAAAGAATCACTTTGCTAACTAATGTATTAAATATGTTGTCTATTTATATAGTAATTGTTTGATGGAAAATTCATCTCTTTTGTTCCTTCTTATCTTTTCTTTCCTCTTGTCCATGCAGTATATTTATGAATTATGCATGTGAACATAATTAAAAGTAACAATTGGCGAATTGTACTCCATGGACATTGTTCCATGTTTCAAGTCTTATTTAGACTGAACCAAATTTATGCAAAGAGAAGAGCTTATAATTAAATTCATAGCCATCTTTCCTGGGAAGGTTTCTTTTATGTAAAATGCATTGCTTGCTAGAGGCTGTTTTTCTGACCAAAAGCTTTGCTTGACGTCTTTAAAAAAAATTCAGTAGACAATTTAACAGCGGTCCCCACCCCTTTCTACAAATGAAGATTTCCTATAACTGGTTATCCATCTTCCTTGATCCTGAGTCTAAAGACCGTGGAGTATTCGTTAAGAATCTACTCCCACAGTGGTTCTGTCATTTGCAAATTAGGAACAGATACAATATGGCAAATGGTTGAATGAGATCAATTCCTAAAATGTTCTCCTTTGATTACTCTCAGGAGCTCCCACAGTCCTTTTTCATCTTTTGTTTGCTTGTTTGTTTTTATGTTTTAGTACAAAAGCCCTGGAAAAGGAAAAAGACAACTGAGACACTTAAAAAGACCCTCCACAGGAATATTTATTCTGTAAGGAAAGAGAAAGATTACTGCAAACATGAGTCGGACTCCACACTTCTTTCTTCCCCGTTCACACTTCTCAAAGTATTCTATCTTTAGGAAAATACTTTTTATCAAGTGATTCTATTATTTTAAGATATGGCCCAAACCTCCAGTTTGGTGTCGTGAGCACACTTACTGAGAATCATCTGCTCTCCACCATCCATTAAAGCTGAGAATATTCCTCACAGAGCCTGTCCCCATATTTTACTAGCACATACCTGGATAGTCTTTCTCTTTCTTGACCCAGGTCATCCTTAGCAATTTCCTTCTCTGCACTTATTATTTTCCTGAAACAGAAAATCCCTCTGTAAAGATACCACATGATGAATCTGTAGGAAGGAACTGACTCTTCCCTTTCACTGTCAGCAAACAATCATTTCTGATTCAAAGTCAATTTCTCTGCAATGTGACAATATCGTGAGAGGGATAGATCTGAAGAAACATCAGATTGGCTCTTAGACTCAGGGAAGAATGTGAGGTACAAGCACCGTCGCCTGGCCTGCTGTTTTTAAATGTAGTTTGATATTCTCTTCCCTTCCTCCCTCTGCTCTTCTCTTCTCTCATGATTTGAAAAATGTCACATTTAAAAGCTTTGGCTGGCCCACGATGTCACCCCCCTGATCCATCATCTTCTTCTCAGCTCATCTTTCTCTCTATTAAATATAAGATATTTATATTTCCAGATGAAATGGGAGAAGCCTATGCCTGATGAACAGCTTCCTGTTGTCATTATTACCTGGTAGAATATGATTGGAGGGAACTCAGCCATGATCTAGTGTTATTGCCTCCTGTTGTGCTGACTGGAAACAATCAGTCATAACCACATACTGTAAGGTTTATTTTTAAGAATTAAACTGTTAATTAAAGAGACGAATAATGAAGACGGGAAGCATGCACCAAAAGGTGGTGACAGATGTCACAGGCTGCAGGTGCTAAAGTCTGTTGAGAAGATACATGAGTTCCTTAAATTATTTCCAAATAGTTGAATGAAGTCCATTATTATAGATCTTGGGGGACAGAAACAGTTGTTTGAAATAAGCGCTGCCCCTATTTACAACAGAACCCCCTTGGAGATGAGAAAGGCAGCAGTTTCCCACCAGAGCCTGGAGCGGGGCCTTATTGTGACCCTTTGAAATGTCCCAACAGGTTCAGGAGGTGACCTTAGGAGCTACCCAAACATGGCATTAAGTTCTCTGAATCACATAGTGAGAAAAGCGTTACTTTATTTTTAGTCTTTCTTCTTCTATCTCAAAGTCAGTCTCAGGTGGTTCCAGTATTTCTTTAACATCACCCATCATGGGCTAATCTTCCATTTGAATAGAGAGAAAAGACTCTGAACCTTCTGACGGTACCTGGATACAATTTAGGGAATATGACTTTACATTTTATTTGCTTTTGTCATTACCTTCTATTTATCGTAAGCAAAACTGTTATATCATTTACGGTACTCATACGAACCTTCCTTTTAAAATAAACTAGTTTAAGAGAAAGGAGTATGGAAGGAAGGAAGGAAGGAAGGAAGGAAGGAAGGAAGGAAGGAAGGAAGGAAGGAAGAAAGGGAGGGAGGGAGGGAGAAGATGCCAATTTAAATAAATATATAGGTAGTAGTAGACATGATACTCATATATAACAAAATAATTGAAGAAGAAAAGACCTAATGTGAGCCTGTGGAAAAAATTGTTAATGTTTTATACAAATGACTGAAGTTTAGCAAAGGCTGGTATAGCAGGGATTTGTGTCAAAAACCACACAAAGGACTTAAGTCAGTCCCTAGTGTGATGATAAAGATATCACAGAAAAGTATGGAAATAAAATCAGTATTAAGCCTACAAGGAAAAATCACCTGATGTTTCAAGAGCTATTTTTAGGGTGTCTAACACCTTTTGTTTATTAAAGACATCAGTTTTCTTTATTCTAAAGAAGAAAGAAAAAACAAAAGGTGTTCAGCAAAATTAAGTAAAAAGGGAGTTGAGTTAACAAAATTTGATTCCTTGCCTCTCATACACTCTATTCAAAGTGACTCACCCTGAAACTTACAAAAATGAGTGAATTTTGACTGGACATAGAAGGTCAAAAGTCAGAGATTTATTTTTCAGCTCTCTGGATACTTGGTAGAGAGATGTATAAGGCTGTCTGATCAAGGGAACTAGAGCCTGCTTTGAAAGACCTTGATCTGGGGAGAGGACTTTCTCTTTTTTTAAAAAATATTTTAACATGTATTTATTTTTGAGAGAGAAAGAGAGAGACAGAACATGAGTGAGGAAGGCGCAGAGAGAGAGAAGGAGATGCAGAATCCAAAGCAGGCTCCAGGCTCTGAGCTGTCAGCACAGAGCCCAATGAGGGGCTTGACCCCACGAACTATGAGATCATGACCTGAGTCGAAGTCAGCGCTTAACCAACTGAGCCAGCCAGGTGCCCCCAATTTTCTCTTTTCTTAAGGAACCATCTGCCTCCCTGGGTTCTCCAGCTTGTAAGACCTCAGAGGTTGTGTTAACCACTATATCTCCAGGGACTAATCCACATCTTGCCTATAGCGGGCACTCAGAAGTCTTGAATGAGGGAATAAATGACTGAACCAAGGCACTGGGTCTTCATATAGGACCCGATCCAGTGAAATGTAATGAGAGAATAGAAAAAAAGTACTTCCTCTTTCAGAAAAGAGTAACAGAACTCCTGAAGTCGACAGTTTGTTTTTTCTCGCCACTGTTAACCTTAAAAAGTGAAGGTCATAATCAATGCAGTTCAGCCACCCGCTTTCCACTCCGTGCACGAGTTTTGTTCATCTCTCTGTGAAGCTGAAAAGATTATAATGAAAATGCCCAAAGAAAGAAGGAAGGGACAATTGTAAATAGTTTTCTCTGACAACTGGTAGTGGCATTTTCTCATAGCCTTGCATTTATTCAGACGAAAATGACAAATGTATTGCAATGAATAGATGAGGTCTTTCTGTCTGGATATGGCATAAAAATAAAACAATACTGTACTGATTTTCCTCTCTGAGTATTGTCTTCCTCGCACAATTGCTGAACATTGGCAGAGCTGTTAACACCATTGATAGGAAACAAAGCAAAACTTGGGGGAGATTCTGCAGCCCGGCGCTTGTGAATGTCTGGGATTTACAGCGCAGCTTGATGCCACTGTCAGACTCTTCTGGCTTCCATATTCTGCTAGCTACCATGGGGGCTTTTTTCTCCTCATGAAAGCGCACCTTTCCCTGAAGGTCACACATTTACAGTTTCTTAAAGAGATTCCTACTGGTCATGGGACTCCTTTCGGTTTGAGGAGCCTCCTGGGTGCTTTGAAGTATGACTTCTTGAACGCTGCCCTGCAGCCCCCAGGAATGGAGCTAAAAACCAGAGAAATGGACAGTTCTGAATGGAAAGGACCCCCAGCATTCCACCACGGAGTCCCTTCTACCTTCCTCCAGAGCCCCACGGTCTAGCTTGCCACAGGACCCTTGTCACCAGCTTTCGGGAAGACGTCAACCCACCCTCGTGAAAGTTTTATGCATGCTTAAATACATGCTAAGCAGGCATGGGGGGCAATTAAATCAACTCTATATCATACAGCACTCTGGATAGATAGCTGGATAAATATTCCCCAGCCTGTGCCCTACATTTGAGTTTTTAATATGAGCACAGTAACTTTTCCCATTCTGGAAGTGATCGGCAAGAGGCCAATCATCCCCCACTGCTCCACAAACCACTGGCAGGAGGGAGCTTCATTTCCTGATGAATCATCCAAACCGACCCTGGAGAGCTTTCCAGGCCAAATGAGCCAAGGCCAAGTTCTCTCAGCACTCGGTGCCTGCAATCAGTCACATCATGGAAAAGGAAGTGAGAGCCTTGTTCTGTAGATGATTTGGGGGTGTGCTTTGGTTACTTTTCTCCCGGTTTTCCTTGGTCTCTTGTTTTATCTTCTTCGGCCCATAGTGCAAGAAGACTGCAACTTTTAAGCCCTGTGATATCTTTTCAAAGGAGCCTGACTAAGAGCACTCTTTAAGGATGGTGAACTGGCTGAAATACCCACAGAAAATCACCCAATATTGCAAGCTTCCAATTAGAGAGGCAGGAGAGTATCCTGAGAAGAACACAGGCATTGGAATCAAACAGATTTGGATGTGATTCCAAGCTTTATTCACCTTAGCTGAACAGCGTACTTTGAACCTCTACTTTCTGATTCGTAAGTGGGAAGAGGGGACATGATGTACATAAAGTATCTCGTGTATAAATGCCAACTGTGATCATGGTACTCTATCAGTCTTTTATCTGTGAGAATGAGAATTTTTTTGAAGAAGTATGTTTTGCCCTACTCTGTTTCCAAACTTTCTTCTGCTTGATTCTGCCTTTAAAATACAGGTGCTGGGGGCACCTGGGTGGCTTAGTCGGTTAAGCGTCCGACTTTCACTTAGATCATGATCTCACGGTTCGTGGGTTTGAGCCCCGTGTCGGGCTCTGTGCTGACTGCCAGCTCGGAACCTGCAGCCTGTTTCAGTCTGTGACTCCCTCTCTCTCTGACCCTCACCTGCTCACGCTGTCTCTCTCTCTCCTAGAAATAAAAAAAAAATAAAAAAAAAATACAGGTGCTGGCTTTTCAATTAATTCCACGGGAAATAAGTTTATGAGAACAGCTCATTCTTTTCCTAATTGCTGTGTTACCAGCTACTAGACCACTCTTTACACAAAGTTGTAGCTCGGTAAATTGGTCCACTCAATACTCAACATTCTGAGCAATAATAAGAACACAAACACTGTTGCTTCATGTAGAACCAGAATTCCTTCCCAGAATTCCACAGGCTCACATTTGAGACTGCTTATCTCTTTAAGGCTGTGTCCACTATCTCCAATCAGATTGGAGACTTTTGACAGCAAAAATGTCTCACGTTTCTTTGGTTACCTCCTAGCTCAGCACATCAGACACAGCCAGGATATGTTAATATTGACCCTGGCAAATTCTTCTTATGAGAAACTGCTGTGGCTTTGGGAGATATCTCCTCCAAGTCATATTTCTGCCAAAGCACTTGGTTTTACTTATTTGCAATTAATTACAGACTATACATTGTCATTCTAATCTCTCCACTTATTGGATGCTATAAAAAATTTTCCAGTTCAGTCAATAAATACACACGCACACACACACACACCCATAAAATGAAAATGGACTTTTTAATTGGGACTCTTTTTAAAAAGGCTAATAGTAGTTTACTTTTTACCCTTTATTTAGTTTTTTAGAGTAGCTGGCAGTATTTTTATTTTTTGCAAAGTGTATCAATTATCCTCAACACTCCTGAAGAAACATCGGTGCTTCCGAAAACTCCACTCCCATTCTTCTGACTTCATTGGGAGACCTCATAGGAATCAGAATTGCTATTTAAAGTGTACATGCTCCCATAATTCATCTTTCTCCTACTGCTGCAGAGTAAGGCTGTGATGATCAATCACTTAGAGATGAGTCCACCTTTTCCCTCCTTGACTGAATATGAGGAAATAGCAATGAGCATGCATCAAATATTGACTACAGAGATAAGAAGTGTGTTCTGTGGGGAAAAAATACTTTTTCAATATTATGCCCATGACATATTTAGGACATCTATTTTATCATTTTTTGGCCATACAAATCCCTTTCTAAACCATGCTCAGAATATCAAGGAATAATTTTATGTATCTATCACATAAGTATATCTGGATAATCAATTCATGCCCATTTCCCATGGTTTTAGAGACAGTCTCTCATGTGGAGAAGTCAGCATTTCTAACATTTTTCTTCCCACAGGGATGGATATGAAGCCAAAAGAATCTTGTCAGAATATCCTTAGGTTTCTTCCACACATTTCCTTTCCTACCCTAGCCCCTTTCAAACCTAATTCAAGGACAAACACTAGCATTCCTCAGAAACATGTGGAGGACACACAGAAAGGGTACTGCTTTGAATGGAAGATTCTGTTGGATGCACCAAAGGGGCAATTGTTCTTATCTCCCTTAGGAAGTGTTCTCATTCCACTTCTATGGCTGGAATAGAAAAAATTTCTGCTGTATTTCACTTCAATAAAGGACAGGTTCCGCTCACAAAAGTCAAGTGGGGCCAGAACAGGATAACAAGTAAGAATGACTCACTAACATAGTCAGTATCAGGTAATTGGCAAACTCTTTTCAAGAGTCAAAAGCTCAAAGTTAATAGTGGTTACATTCAAATAAACGTCTGTAATGTCTTCTGCTTCAGGACAAAATTAAAAAGAAGGGATTGACTTTATCTCCCATCTGAAACAACTAAGGAAACTGGACAAAGTGTATGAAATAATGTTCTTCAAGTCACTGAGTATTAGCCAACAAAGGATAGTGATTCCTGAGAAACAGGATACAAATAAAGTGAGCCGTAAGACTGCCTTAGCTTACTGCTTACAGAGTTTCCAGGCTGTGACATAGAGAAGGGGAACCCAGGTGATCGTGGGAGACTCTCTAAGTTGAGAGAATGGAGCTGAGAGTTTGGGGACACCAAGGTTGCCAGAACTCGCATGCTGGAGAAGAGGGAGTTACAGAGAGAGAACTCTGGAGGCTTGCAGAGGATTCTCCTCAGGAATTCAGAAAAGTAATGATCAGTGCAATGCATGTGAAAATCTCCCCAAGGCCGGGGAAAGAACCACTCGGAACAATAAGAGATAATGGTACCCTGTGTTCATAAAAGCCGGGGAAAGTCTAATTTCACCAGCCAGCCTGGAGACCCCATAGTTCATTGACCATTGCATAGAGCACCTAGAAGATTTTTTTTGTCTCTGTAGACCAGTCCTAGACTAAATAATACACTTGTACTACCTAGCAAGTCTAAAAAGCAAGGATCAAATATACCAAGTAATTTATCTGTGCCCCATAACAAAGTTCAAAAACAATTATAAGTACACAAAAGTATCCAGCACCCAGCAAATTCACAATATCATCATCCAATAAAAAAAAAAAAAAAAAGACCAGGCTCACAAAGAAGCAGAAAAATAAGGCCCGTGATAGAGGAAAAATTAACCAAAATAAAGCCCAAATGTATATCGATGTTAACATTAGCAGACAAGCCCTTCTAAGGAAGCTAAGGCTTGTGTTGGGGTGAGGGAGCAGCACCTGCTCGCCGGCATCTGCTTGGCCCTCATCCAGCATGACATGAGTTGATGGTCATGGCAGATAATAGGAATGCCCTCATTAAAGCAGCAGGTGTAAATGTTGAAACTTTCCAGCAGGTCGGCTTGTTTGCATAGGCCGTGGGCGACATCAACATGGGGAGTCTCATCTGCAGGATAGAGGTTGGTGGACCACCCCCCCCACCCCCCAACTGGTTCTGCACCAGCAGGAGGTCCTGCCCCCTCCACCACTGCTGCCCCAACTGAGAAGAAGAAAGTGGAAACAAAGAAAGAAGAATCAGAGGAGTCTGATGACGACATGAGCTTTGTTCTTTGTGACTAAATCTCTTCCATAGCCTGTTCAATAAAAAGCTGAGCACTTTTCAAAAAATTAGCAGACAAGAATGTTAAAGTAGCTATGATCACAGTATGTCTCATAGTATGATAACAGTATGTTCCAAAAAGGGAGATTTTTTTTTAAAGATCAAAATTGAACTTCCAGAGGTGAATATTACAATGTCTGAGATGAAAAATATGCTGGATGAGATTAATGGCAGATGAGATATTGAAGAAGAGATTAGTGAATTTGAAGATACAGCAATAGAAAAAAAAAGTTTAATAAAACAAAGAAAACATTTTTATTTTTTAATGTTTATTTATTTTTGGGAGAGAGAGAAGGACGGAGCATGAGCAGAGGAGGGTCAGATAGAGAGGGAGACACAGAATCCAAAGCAGAATCCAGAGTCTGAGCTGTCAGCACAGAACCCAACGTGGAGCTCGAACTCACCAACTGTGAGATCATGACCTGAACTGAAGTCAGATACTTAACCGACCGAGCCACCGAGGCACCCCAAGAAAAAACCAATTTTTGAAATAAATAACGTTTCAGTGAACTTGGGACAATATTTAAGCAATCTACCTAATATATGTTTAATTGGATTCATTGAAGGAAGAGAGAGAGACATGGGGATAGAAGAAACACTTCAATGAGTAAGGCCAAAATTTTCTCAAATATGAAAACTATAAACCCACAGACCCAAGAAGCTCAAAAAACTCTAAGTACAGAAACATGAAGAAAACTATGCTAAGATACATAATATTTAAGTTACACAAGCCAAATGATAAAGAAAAAAATTTAAAGCCATTTAGGGAAAAAAGACACATTACATGCAGAAGAAAAAAGATGAAAATGAGAGCAGGTTTCTTATTAAGCATAATGTGGGGAGACAGTGGAGAAACATCCTTAAAACAATGAAGGAAAACATCAATCTATAATCCTATATCCAGCAAAATTATATTTCAAAAATCAAGATAAAATAAAAATATTTCTCCAAGGCACCTGGATGGCTCATTCGGTTGACTGTCCATCTTCGGTTCAGGTCATGATCTCATGGTTCATGAGTTTGAGCCCCACATCGGGCTTGTTGCTGTCAACACAGAGCCTGCTTTGGATCTTCTGTATCCTTCTCTCTGCCCTTCCTCTGCTCCTGCTCTCTCTCTCTCTTTCTCTCTCTCTCTCTCTCAAAATAAACAAACATTTAAAAAATAATAATAAAGAAGTTTTGGGATTAAAATGGCTCCACAAATATATATATATATATATTTCCAGATGTACAGAAGCTAAAAGAATTCATCTGTAGCAGACCTTCAATATAAGAAATATTAAATGAAGGGGCACCTGAGTGGTTCAGTGGGTTAAGTGTTCAATTCTTGGTTTTGGCTTAGGTTGTGGTCTCATGGTTCAGAGTCTGAACCCTGCATCAGTCTCCACCCTGAAAGTATGGAGCCTACTTAAGATTCTCTCCCTCTTTCTCTCTCTCCCCCCATCCCCTGCTCAGTTACTCTCTCAAAAAAAATAAATGAACTTTAAAAAAATGAAGAATTGTTAAAGGAAGTCCTCCAGGCAGAAGGTAAGGTATACTAGGTGGAAATATGGATCTACAGAAAGAAAAGAGGAATGGAAATGGTAAAGATATGGATAAACATATAAAAATTGTTTCTTCATATTTTAATTTCTTTAGGAGATAATTGACTTTTTAACCAGAAATTGTAAAAATGTAGTGTCATATATAGAAAGAAAATATATGATGACAAAATCAAAAAGACCAAGAAAAGAAGTATGAAAGTACAGTTAACCCTTGAAATGCATGGGTCCACTTATACATAGATTTTTTTTAAGAAATACAGTACAGTACTAGAAATGTATTTTCTCTTTCTTATGATTTTCTTAACAACATTTTCTTTTCTCTGGCTTAATTTATCATAAAAATACAGTGTATAATATATATAACGTACAAAATATGTGTTAATTGATTATTTATATTATCAAAAGTCATCTGATCAACAGTAGGTTATTAGTAGTCAAGCTCTTGAGGAGTCAAGTCATACACAAATTTTCAAATGCATGGAGGTTGGCATCCCTAACTCTTATGCTGTTCAAGGGTCAACAGTATATGAATGTAAGGTTTTCATACTACATGTGAAATGGCTTAATATAACTTGAAGCTTCACTGTAATAAAATATATACTATAAACCAAGGGAGCTTCTAAAATAATACAACAAGGATTACAACTAATAATTATACCTAAAAAGATGAAACAGAATCATAAAAATCTCAATAATTCAAAAGAAGGCAGAATAAAAAGGAACAAGGAACAGATGGTAAAAATGGAGAAACAAAACAAAGATAATAAACTTAACTTTTGCCACTTAAGAACTCACATTAAGTATAAATGATCTAAATGCACCAAACAAAAGGAAGAGATTGTCAGATTGGATAGAAAAGAAAGACCCTACCAAACACGACTTACTAAAAAAGACTCTAATCCACATAAGAAACACATAAAATATAAAGAGATAAATAAATTAAAGGTAAAAGGATAGAAACAGATATACCATATGGAAATGAATGAAAAGAAATCTGGAGTGCCTTATATTAATACCAGACAAAGGATATTTCAGAACAAAGTATGTGACCATGAATAAAGTTCACTTAATAATGATAAAGATGTCAATTCATAGATAAAACAAAAGATCTCCAAAGTTTCTGCAGCTAATAATAGAGCTTCAAAATACATGAATTAAAAGCTGAGATATTTAAGGGCTTCTATGTAGTTCATTCAGTTGAGAGATGATGTTTTGAGAAGACCGACTAAATTGATAAACCTTTAGCCAAACTAATCACAAAAATAAATCAGGAGTAAGAGAAATGACCATCATTACAGATTCTATTCAAATTAAGAAGATACTAAAGAAATATTATGAATAACTCTATAACAATAAATGCATCACTTAGACAAAATGGACACTTTTTTTTAAACACAGAATTACAAAAGCTCAAATAAGGGAAAATAACATGAGTAGTACTGTATCTATTTTAAAATCAAATGAAGTTAAAAATCTGTCCATATAGAAAACTAATAAATTTATACCAATAATATATTAACAGAATAATACATTATGACCAAGTAAGATTTATTCCAAGGAAGTAAAAGTTAGTATAACATTTAAAAGTCAGTTCATGTAATTCATCATATTAACAAGCTAAAAAATAAAAAGTATGTTGTTTCAGAAAAAGCATTTAAAAATCCAATATTCATACTTAATGATGAAATATTGAAAGTTTTCTTCTCAAGGTCAAGAATAAGGCAAAGATATCTGCTCTCATCACTAACTACTAACTACTAACATTAACTACTAACTACTAACTACTAACTACTAGCTACTAACATTGTACTGGAGGTGCTAGCCAGTGCAACAAAGTAAGGAAAAGTAAGTGGACAACTTCCAGATTGAGAAGAAAGAGGTAAAATGATCTTTATGTACAGATGACATTCTGATGGAGTGAGCGCGTACACACACACACACACACCTACTAGAACTAATAAGATGTTAATAAAAACTATTAAAACTAATTCAATTTGACAAAGTTACAAGATATCCAATAAATATAGAAAATCAATGGAATAGTACAATGGAATAGTATTCCATTATGCTAGCAATAAATAATATCAGAAGAAGTGGAAATAAACAAAGACAGCACCATTTACAATGCTATCAGAAATATGAAATTCTGAGGGACAAACCTGCTAAAAGATGTACAAGATCTATATATTGAAAACTATAAGCATTACTGAATAAAAGTAAAGAATATATAAGTAAGTGGGAAAATATCCCACATTTATGAGTCAAAGATTCAATATTGTTAAGATATTGATTCTCCCTAGTTTAACCTGTAGATTCAAAGCATTCTCAATAATGCCAAGGTCTTGATAACTTGATCCTAAAATCCAAATGGGAATGCTAAGAACTGTAATTAACAGAAACAAATCTGAAAGTAATAAGCAAGATTAAAAAGATAATTCTTCCTAATTTAAGACTGGTTTTAATGCTACAGTAATCAAGATAATGTGGCATTGGCATAAAGATAGAGAACTAATAGAAAAAAGAGAAACAATAGACAGTTCAAAAATATATCTTCCTTTATATGAGCAACTAATTTGCAGCAAAAGTACAAGGGCAACTCAGAAAGAGTATTTTTCAACAAATGGCATTGAAACAATTGGATGATACATGCCAAAAAATGAACTTTAACCAATACCTCACACCGTATGTAAAAATTAAACTCAAAATGAACCCTAGACTGAGTATAAAGCCTCAAAGTGTAAATCCTTTAGGAAAAAAAAGTAAAAAATCTTTATAACGTTGGATTAAGCAAAGAGTTTTTTTTAGAATTAACACCAAAAGCATGACCCATGGCCCAGTCTACTTGACACATAAAATTAACCATCGCACTGCCCTTCAGCAATCTCCCTCCCCCACATGAAGGCCTTAAAAGATCTCAATACATTGGGACTGTATTTAAGCTCTGAAGCCAATATTGAGAACCCAGAAGACAAATCCCTCTGCACAGGCTGAAAGCAAGTGAAGGACCAAGGAATAACCTGAACAGCTGCCTCTGCTCCTTTCTCAGTATTATGACCTTGACACAATCAGAGAGTTTCTTGTCTCATTACCCTCACCCCACAGCAGCGCTCCTTTTTTTCTTTGAATTTGTTCTATTTCCATGGGTTTTATAAACACACAGCAATTGTCAACTCTAATGTCTGTCACCTATCAATAGGAACTCATTGATACTCATGGATTTCCTAGAAGGTCAATGAAACAGATGCATTACTAATACATAATAATACACTCCGGGAGTTATATGCTTGAACAGAGTGTGGGCAAGAGAGAGCTTAAGAAGTGTTACTGGGTGTTCCACTCTTCTCTCGGCCCAGTGCCTGCTATTTGCTAATGTTTTCTCTCTAAAGGTTGCCCAGCCCTCCACCTTTTTCTTCCTGTCTTCAAAGTCCTAGATCTGCAGGGTTGACAGAAGGGACACCAAGACTCTGTTATCCATGTCTCCCTGCTGGCTGTCGTGGCTTTGTCTGCGGATTACTCATTCTACTTTCTATACTGCAGCAACCACACAAAAAGCTATCCATGTGTTTAGAAATATTAAGTAAGGGCAATTACAGGGAGAATGAAATATAAGGAACATTCTCAAACAATTACAACCACAGTGGTTTTATCTACTTCTCATTACAAATTGTTCCTCAACCACATCTCTGATTCTCAGACCAAATGGATTATAGCGAGCCCAAGATTCTTAATATACGATCCTTGGCCTAAATCACCTGTCTCCCCAAGCTTGGGCTTGTTTTTGTCATGCTCACTAGCCAGTTCTGGCCAATTCTCCTTCTCAGGGGAAGGCAGGGCTCCTAGTTGAGTGTTCAGTACAAACACGGAGGTCCAGATTCCTGGGTGCCCATGCAAACCAGATATGAGGGTCTCCCTCATGTGTAGCCTCATTCTTGGTTATTTGTGAGAGACTGCCCCTCATTCCTGTCCTTAGCCTGGCGACCACCCCACCTTCCCACAACAACTAAGTGCATTACTATTTAGCACAATTTTCTCATTCCTGTTGTCAGTCATTCACCTTGACCTTAACGAGTACTAATCACTCTTGGTTTATACCCACCAGCCCACCAAAGGAGGGATGTCCTGATGTTTCCAGGGACATTTTTCCTTCTTTTTATGTGTTAAAGTGCTCTATCCCTGTAAAACCAGTTTGGAAAACTACTTGGCTAGATGCACACAGCTAAATATCTGCATGTTGCAATTCCTAAATATAGACCCATCAAAAATGATCATCAAAAGAATTTGCCAAAAAAAGTTTATAGTTATAAACACTATTTTCACTGTTATTTTTTATTTCAATGAATCAGTTGAATAAATTTATAGAAATTAGTGATAATAAATTTTATTTATGGCACTATATCAGATATGCTGATATCAAAACACATACAATTCTCATAAAGGAAAGAAGATTGAGGATCACAGGCGACCTTTTCTAAATGGCACTTATTAATTTGTTTTCACAAAGGATCCCTGGAATCCAGACTCTGGAGAGAATAAAAAAGGCTTTCTCAAGGTTACCCATCTATGCGTTAGTAGAGTTAGACCAGAAACCAAACACAATAACTCATCCCGGCATTCTTTGACCACACAGTGTTTCTCTGGAGAAGAAAACATCTTGAAGTTCTCTATAAAATGGTTTTTAAGATTTTAAACACAATTTATTATTCTTCTACTGGGGATATAAAAGTTCAAAACATTTTGCATAATGACAAAACTCCCGATTGTGATTCTTCCAGATTGTGAGTATTCCCATGTCCCCCAGATATCTAGGCTGTCTACAGAGAAAAGCAGTCAGACCTGATTGGGAAATCCAAGGTTCCCATTCATTCATTCACCACTCCTCACACATACAAACTTTCTCACTCTCTCTTTGTTTACTATCTGCATTATATGTATATATATATATATATATATATATATACATATAATATATGTATATATTCCAGATATATATATATATCACCTGAACATATTCACACATTCAATGTGGTCATTCAATACAATTAACATCTGTCTACTAGGTACCAAGCAACATTTCCATCATTTTGTTCAAACCGTAGTATTGGATTTGCCCCAAACCTTCCTTATAAGCAAAATATGATTAATTTGCAAGACTGCTGACTGAAATCACTTAAATGATCAGCCTTGTTTCCTATCCTAAGAGTTCATTTAATCAACAGATAAGTCTACATCATTCCAGATACAGGCTAGAATCACACAGTCTGACTGGGATGGGCTGGGGGTAGGAGAGAAAAAGATGAGTAGTCTTAAGATCTAACGTTCAACACTCAGTATGCCATACTGGTTCTACTGACCTCTCTCTAAAGCCTTACTTCATATTTGTTTGGCCATAAAAATTTGAACAAGCTGCTTAATATATCTAAGCCTCAATTTTTTCATCTGTAAAATGGAGGTGACAATAACATCTATCTCATGTGACTCTTAAACATTCAGTGAAAATTGATATGTAAAACAATTGTTACTATACATGGAAAAGAGTGAGAATCACTCAAGTGTAGCTATTATTATCATAGTCATTATTATACTTACTTACTTACATAAGTATCCTTTCTTTACAACCTTTTGTTTTGGCTATTGGTTTATTAACTGACTTAGGGCAGATTTATCCCAGAAGCGAACTGTGAGCCAAGGCTTCAAAAGGCAAATGATTTATTAAGGAACAGTTCCTAAAAGAAACCAGGCCTGTGTTCGGGAAACAGGAGAAGAAAGAGAAAGAAGTCAAGGAATGGTGTAATTTCAGGTGAAGTCCAGCTTCAGCCATATCTCAGAAGGAGCTGTGAAAAGTATACCTCAGAATCTGTCCCATCTCACGGCAAAGGCTCTGGGCTTTTTGTACTTCTGCACCTGTCTCTCCTTGGTTAAGGGGCAGGAGGGATGTGCAACTACCCTTAGGAGGTGTGCCTTCTGGTAACTCAGGCTCTCCATTGGGGTGAAGTAACTCCATGAGCATAAGATCAACCCTCTGAAGGCTTTGGCAGAAGAACATGGATCCAAAAAACCTGGTAAAAGAAATCAGAGAGTCTATGGGCAAGTTGACAACACTGGATCCTGCTACATCCTTCTATGACTGGATTAGTGTAACCTGTTGCCAACTTTCCACGTCTCCACACTCAATCTTTGCCTGTGTGAACCCCTCTAAACACCTGACCACATTTTACCTATTCTTAGCCTCAACTGGCTTGAGATCTCATGTGTCTTCCAGCTAGACCTCAACATGCCAGGGTCCATAAGAAGAGCTTCCAGGTTGGGGCGCCTGGGTGGCTTAGTCGGTTAAGTGTCCGACTTTCGCTTGGGTCATGATCTCGCGGTTCGTGGGTTCCAGCCCCGCGTCGGGCTCTGTGCTGACTGCCAGATCAGAGCCTGGAGCCTGTTTCAGTCTGTGACTTCCTCTCTCTCTGACCCTCCCCTGCTCATGCTGTCTCTCTCTCTCTCCTAGAAATAAATAAAACATTAAAAAAAAAAAAAAAAGAAGAGCTCCCAGGCTGCTAAGTTGAAGACCCCTTGATTCACCCTGCCCAACCTTGCTAATCCACATGGCTTACCCCAGCCAGGATCTTTTCCTGCTCTTCTTTCAACCTGGAAGGGGGAAACTAGCATCACATCTCTCAGTTTCAAAGTCCAGGATTCTTCGAATTACCCAGAACTCCTCTTAGAGTCTATTTATATTAACTCTATATTTTATTTGTAAATGTGTATACCTATATTTTACTTATTAAGTATAAATGTGGCTTAGTTTGAGAACAGGAGAAATCACCAGAATAAAAAAACTGAGAGCTAAATACCAGTATTTGTAAAACCAGGGAAATAACTTGTAAACTAAATGAATCCACCAGGAGGAAATGTGCAATATCAAACGTGGCACATACAAACAATGAAAAATGAATCAAACCTATATAAAAAAATCAATTCTCCTCCCCATAATTTATGTCAGTATTTTACATATAATAAAATCCTCTCTACGCAAATAACTGATAAAGCAATAAAGCTGTCAGATGCGATAAACGGACCATTTGCCTGGACTATCTAGAAACACTGCCATTCAGAGGCACATACCCTGTTATATTAAGCTACATGAAGAAAACATTTATCTGTTGTGTGATAAACCTGACAAGTGCCTAAATCAGCCTCCTAAGAAGACTCTCTGGTAATGCACCTCTACAAAGGCTGATATTTAATTATATCACCCTGAGTGTGAGATATAATTGTGCCTATTATGTGATAGGAGCTGAAAAGGGGAAGTAGAAATTAACTTGCATTGAACAACAAAGTAATTATCCATGATCAAAGATAAGGTAGGACATCCTCATTGTATTTTGAGGTTGGATTCATTCATCAGTGTTTCTGTTGCTGTGGCTCTATCTACATGACCTAAAAAGGTCAATCTAGCATCGAGAATGCTTTGCACAGGAGAAACAAGCTGACATCTGGAAACATACATCAGCATGAGTTTCAAATACCTCAACCTCAAGATGTTATCCTTATCCTGGCTGTCTGTCTTGTGTTCACCACCTCCGCCATGACAGCTACCCCAGCTACAGTCACTTGGAATTACTCGTAGCTATTCTTTCACTCCTTACATCTATTTGGACATCAGTGCTTAACCATTCTATGTTCCAGACTCCTGTCAGTCCTGAACCCTCTTCTCCATTCTGTTTTCACTGTCTTTTTTTAGGTTCTGGCCATTTCTTGTCAAGCCTGTTAGATTTGCCTCTTGCCAGTTCTCACTAACCCCAGTCTGTTGGCTACCCAGGCTACTAGCAGAAGACTAATTGTCAAGGTAAACTTCTAAAATGTAGATCTAGTCATGTCAGTCACCTGCCTTAAAAATAGCCTGAATTGGGGGTGCCTGGGTGGCTCAGTCAGTAAAGCATCCAACTGGCTCAGGTCATGATCTCGCAGTTGGTGAGTTCAAGCCTCATCTTGGGCTCTGCGTTGTCAGCTCAGAGCCTGAAGCCTGCTTCAGATTCTGGGTCTCCCTCTCCTTCTGCCCCTCCCCTGTTTGGGCTCTGTCTCTCTCTATCAAAAATAAATAAGCAATTTTTTAGTGGCCTAAGTTTAACAGCAGAGAATTCAGAAGAAAGAGCCAGACAAGAAAGAACACTTACGGAAAGTTTAAAAAATATGTCATGGGGCACCTGGGTGGCTCAGTCAATTGGGCGTCTGATTCTTGATTTTGGCTCAGGTCATGATTTCTCAGTTGGTGGGATTGAGCCCTACAAGGGCTCCTCTCTGACAGCTCAGAATCTGCTTAAGATTCTCTCCCTCTCCCTCTGCCCCTCCCCTTGCACACTGTCTCATTCTCTCAAAAATGAATAAATAAAAACTTTTAAAAATGTTTAAAAAAATATGTCATATTTAGGGATGCACACTTGGGTGGTGTATCAATACCCTGTTGTTGCTTGAACTTTAGGCCACCAGAAACTTGGTGGCCTAAAACAACACAAGTTTATTATCCTACAGTTCTGGGGGTGCCTGGGTGACTCAGTCAGTTAAGCGTCTGACTTCGGCTCAGGTCATGATCTCACGGTACATAGGTTCGAGGCCCATGTTGGGCTCTGTGCTGACAGCTAGCTAAGAGCCTAGAGCCTGCTTCAGATTTTGTGTCTCCCTCTTTCTATGAGCCTCTCCTGCTCACACTCTCTCTCGATCAGAAAAAAAATTTTTTTTAAATAATATTATCCTACAGTTCTGGAGCTCAGAAGTCTGAAAAGGATCCTACTGAGCTAAAATCAAGGTGTCAGTAGAGTTGTGTTTTTTCTGGAAGCACTAAGGGGAGGATTCGTTCTTTCTTTTTCCAGCATTCAGAGACTTCCTGTATTCCTTTGATTGTGGCCCCCTTCCGTAATCGGATTACTCCGACCTCTACTTCTGTCTGCACATCTCATTCTCTGACTGTCCTACTTCCTGCCTTCATTTATAAGAACCCTTAGGATCAGAGAGGACCCACCCAGGTAATCCAAGATAATATATCTCAAGATCTTTACATTCATCACATCTGCAAAGTCCCTCTTGTCATGTTACGTAACCTTTTGCTCAGGTTCTGAAAATTAGGACATGTACACCCCAAAATGGGCAGGATGGAAGGGCCTTATTCTGACCACCATAGGTGATAAGATTTTGAAGAAACCCAAGGAAGTAAAGACTATGAACGTCAAAACAGAATGTACCTCAATGAGGGAGGAAGGAGTTGCAGTTAAAAATAAATGTGCAGAAGCAGCTTCTGGCGGGGGTGGGGGGGTTGATGGAAATCTTCTGTTTCCTCAATGAGGTGGTGGTATTGTGAGTATTCACTTTAAAGACTGTTTCAAACTGTACGTTTACATTTTATGCATTTTTAATATAGGTGTTTATTTCACATGAAAAAAATGATTGGAAAACCTGCCTGAAAGTCTGTATTATATTCTTATGGACAGCTGGTCCACCCCAAACAACCTTAGCTTCTCTGGCCAGTCTCCTCTCTAAGCACTCCCTGCACCTCATTCTGGTTTCCCTCGCCTCCCTCAGCTCATACTCTACCTTCCAGCTTCGCTGACCACACAATGCTCTTTTTTACCTTTGTGTATTTGGGCACAAAATTGTCTCTGTTTGTTCTGGTTTGAGCTGGTTTACTTGGTGAACATTATCACACTCATTAAGCCCAGGCATCCCATGTTCCACCCTCCTTGACTAACGTGCACCCTCTCTTCCAAAGAGAATCAGCCAGTCCAGCCTCTGTGCTATCACCACATTTTGTTCATAACCCATCATAGTGCCAGCCATGTCTATGGTGAATGGATATTTATGTTTCTATTTTCCTAGAAAATCTCCAAACAACTTTAGAGCATCTATCTCTTAGCATTGTGTGTGGCATACATTCTATCCTTAATAAATCTGCCTTAAAAAAAAAAAAAGTATGATCCATTCTATAGTACAATAAAAACTATAGGATAGGGCCAGGACAGACAGGTTGATAAAATGGAGAGGGTCACGTTCAAGGTCCACAAGTTGTATGTAAGGAATTGCAGTTTGAAAATAGGCTTAAATTCACAGTATACGGACACTTTATATAGAGTTGATTATTCACAGAAATGTTCTATACAGTCACTGGGAATACAGAACCATTGTTCCTAAAAAGAGAAGCTCCAGAATAATATAGTTGAGACTTTTAGGCAGGTGTTTAAAATATCTTTTGTGTGAAATAAACACCTATATTAAAAATGTGTAAGGCATCCAAATCAGAAAAAAAGTAAAACAGTCTCTACTTGTACATGATATGATATTATTTATAGCAAACCCTAAAGACTCCATCAAAACAGCTGTTAGGAGTACCAAACCAATTCAGTAAATTTGCAAGATAAAATTAATATACAAAAATTTGTTGCCTTTCTATACACTATTAACTCTCAGAAAGAGAAATTAAGAAAAACAATCCCATTTACAATTGCATCTAAATGAATAACATATACATGAATAAGTTTAACCAAGGAGGTGAAAGACCTGAGGACTGAAAACTATAAGGCATACATGAAAGAAATTCAAGAAGACACAAAGAAATGGAAAGATATCTCATGCTCATAGATTGGAATAATTAATATTTTTAAAATGTCCATACTACCCAAAGGAATCTATGGATCCAATGTAATCCCCATTAAAATCCCAATGGCATTGTTAAACCAAACTTTTAATGTTTTCATTTATTTTGGAGAGAGAGACAGAGTGCAAGTGGGGGAGAGGCAGAGAGTGAGGGGAGGCACAGAATCCGAAGCAGGATCCAGGCTGTCAGCACAGAGTCCAACGTGGGGCCAAACCCACAAGCTGTGAGATCATGACCTGAGCCGAAGTCAGACACTTGACTGACTCAGCCACCCGGGACTCCCCCGCCATGGCATGTTTCACAGAAATAAAACAAAACAATCCTAAAACTTGTATGGAACCACAAAACCCCCAACAGCCAACCTCAAGGCATCACAATGCTTGATTTCAAATTATATTACAAAGCCATAGTAATCAAAACGGTATGATATTAGCATAAAGGCAGACACATAGGTCAGTGGAATGAAAAGTCCAAAAATAAATGGTCAATTAATTTGCAAAAAAGAAGCCAAGAATATGTAAAGGGGAAAAAATAGTCTCTTCAATAAATGGTGCTGGGGAACTGGAGAGCCATATGCAAAACTGTACCCATATCTTAGGCCATACACAAAAGTCAACTCAAAGTGGATTAAATACTTGAATTTAATACCTGAAACCATAGCACACCCAAAGAAAACATAGGCAATAAGCTCCTTGGCATCCACCTTATCAATGAGTTTTTTAAAATATGACACCAAAGGCAAAAGCAACAAAAGCAAAAATAAACAAGTGTGACGACAGCAAACTAAAAAGCTTCTGCAGAGCAAAGAAAATCAGTATCAAAAGTAAAAAGCAACCCACATAACACTGGAAGATATTTTTGCCAATCATTTATCCGGTAAGAGGTTAATATCCAAAATATATTTTAAAAACTCATACAGGGGCACCTGGGTGGCTTAGTCGGTTAAGCGTCTGACTTTCACTTGGGTCATGATCTCGTGGTTCGTGGGTTCGAGCCCCGCGTCGGGCTCTGTGCTGACTGCCAGCTCAGAGCCTGGAGCCTGTTTCAGTCTGTGTCTCCCTCTCTCTCTGACCCTCCCCTGCTCACGCTGTCTCTCTCTCTCTCCTAGAAATAAATCAAACATTTAAAATAAATAAATAAATAAAAAATAAAAAACTCATACAGACCAGTAACAAAAACACAAACAATATGTTTTAAAAATGGTCAAAGGATCTGAATAGACATTTTTCCAAGATATATAAATGGTCAACAAGTACATGAAAAGTACATCACTAATCATCAGGGAAATGCAAACCAAAACCACAATAAGATGTCACCTCATATCTATTAGAATGTCTATTATCAAAAATATAAGCGATAATAAGTATTGGTAAGGATGTGGAGAAAAATAAACCCTGTATGCTGTTGGTAGGGATGTGAATTGGTGTAGCCACTATGGAAAAATAGCATAGATCTCCCAGAAATAATAAAAAATAGAACTACTACACGATCTAACAATTCCCCTTCTGAATATTTATCCAAAGGATTCAAAAACATTAAGTCAAAAATACATCTGTACCTCATATTCACAGAAGCATTATTTACAACAGCCTAGATGTGGAAACAACTTAAGTAACATCAAGTGTCCACTGATGGATATATGGATAAGGAAAATATAATACACACATAGACACACAAATAGATATCTAAAGAGAGACATCTAGATATGTATCTGTGTGTGTATGTGGTGAAGTATTACTTAGCCATGAAAAAGAAGGAAATCTTACCATGTGGACCTTGAGTACATTATGCTAAGTGAAATAAGTCAGTCAGATAAAGACAAATACTGCATAATCTCATTTGCATGTGAAATTTAAACACACAAATAAAAATCACATATAGAAAAGATTGGTGGTTGCCAGAGGCAGGGAGTGGCAGGTAGGCAAAATAGGTAAAGGGAGTCAAAAGGTACAAACTTCCACTTATAAAATAAATAAGTCCTGGGGATGCAATATACAGCATGGTGACTAAATTTAATAAAACTATATTGCATATTTGAAAGTTGCTAAGACAGGGGCACCAGGGTGGCTCAGTCATGATCTCGTGTTTGTGAGTTTGAGCCCTGCATCAGGCTCTGTGTTGATAGCTCAGAGCCTGGAGTCTGCTTCAGATTCTGTCTCCCTCTCTCTCTTTGCCCCTCCCTTGCTTGTTCTCTGTCTCTCTCTCTCTCAAAAATAAATAAACATTAAAAAAAAATTTTTTTTAAAAGACAGTCTCTAAGACAGTGAATCTTAAAAGTTCTGATCACACAGGAAAAAGTACGTAATTCTACGTGGTGATAGATGCTAACTAGACTGATTACAGTGATCATTTAGCAATATATACACATATTGAGTCATTATGGTTTTCACCTGAAGCTCATATAATGTTATATATCGTTGTAAGAAAAGAAAGATGAAAGTCTTGTGATCTCTATCATATGCAACATTGAATTCACCAATCTGGGGGGAAAATGCATAAAACGTTATAGAGCCACTGCTCCTCGGGGAAATACAGGGTTAGGTCACCTGGGAACCTCTAGTGGCAACATTTTCATCAGCCAATCAATACATCACCTTGCTCTGGGTGTGTTTCTGTTTAAAGATACTGTATTTAATAAACATTGTTGATTCATTAACCTTGAAATCATAGCCGACAGCACTATAATTTATGCCCAAACAAAGCTTACCTAACGAACTTATTTTCTCCATAAAGTGAATCATACCTTTCCTGAGCTGAGATTAGCTAACCCTTCAGTATAATGCTTGGGGGCTGTTTTCAACAGCAAAATCATCAACAGAAAGCACAAAAATGAAAAAAATTAAAATATGGCACTAAACATGTCCCAAAAACGACATTTGTTTACAGCATGAGAACTGAAACAAGAAAGCAGGGTATCTGGTTCTTTCGGTAAATTTTGCCACCAGCAAGGGTCCATATCCACAAACGACTGCTAGCATGCAACATCCACAAATAGTGAAGATTGACTTCATGAATTTATTTTCATTTTACTACCCTCCCCACTACCTAAGAGTGGAAACTAGGACAGAGATTGACCTAAAATCTCATTGCAGATACATGTGAGAAGAGCCCCTGTGCTCTGCCCCCTTCAGGTTGACGATAGTCTTGCAAGACGGACTTTTGGAGAGCGACTTTTGGAGAATGAGTCTTTTGGGTCTACCAGTATGGAGACTGTGATTTTTATGGTTTCTTTTGATCAGGCATTCTCTGATCCCATAGAATATTTAGCTTGCCTGACTCTTAATTTTTAAAGTTTACTTATTTTTTTTAATAATCTCCGCACTCAATGAGGGGCTCGAACTCATGACCTTGAGGTCAAGAGTCACATGCTCTTCCCACTGAGCCAGCCAGACAACCCTATCTTGCTTGACTCTTAACAGAATTCTGCAGGAACATCATCACTGCAGTAACCTGCCTTTGCTGAGTTTTAGTTTTCATTCACTTCATTAATAGATTATTTAAAGGAACTACTCTTTCTTACTCACCATAAGATGTTCCAAAAAGATAAATGTAATTTAAAGATATTCACAAACCTGACACTTGAGAGTTTATTAATCATTCTTCATTATTAATTAATGGAAACTCAGTTAAGATTTATTGTTCTTCTTCAGTGGAGTCTATTGACTTTATAAAACTCAGATCTTTAAAAAAATATAGAAGTTTAGGGTCGCCTGGGTGGCTCAGTCAGTTAAGCATCCAACTTCAGCTCAGGTCATAATCTCACTGTTCTGGAGTTTGAGCCCCGCCTCAGAGCTTACTTCTGATTCTGTCTCCCTCTCTGTCTCTGCCCCTTCCCCACTCATGTTCTCGCGCTCTCTCTCAAAAACAAATAAACATTAAAAATTTTTTGAATTATAAAAATTTATGCTTTCTTTGAGCTTATCTCACACTTCCAGGGATAGAGGAACCCCAGAAAAGGGAGACAGCCAGTGCACAGAAACCATTCTGTATGAATCACCAGCACACAAAACACAGAGGCCTGCAAGACTTTTCTATGTATATGTCTCCAGCTTTGACCCACTTTCCATGTAGCCACAGATCAATGGAAACTAAGCAGTTTCATTATTGATTTATGATGCAAACACTGTTTTCCATAATATATATTCCAGCATAAGTGTTCATCAGCAGCAAAATGTTCCTAGCTACTCGTTTTATGAAATGTCAATCGTAAGCCAAGATGACCACAGATCACAATTCCTGCCTAAGTAATCATTTGACCAGAAGATCCTGGTTTGGACTCAATTTCCAATAAATATTATGCTGTCAACCTCTCTTTATTAATGTTCTCTTTAATGTGATTATGATTATGATCTTCGTATGATCAAATTCTAGAATTACACATAATGACCACCAAATAATTCTGTAATGACTACTAAGAACAAGGTTGCTCCAAGATGTTGAAATAAAGTTGAAAGTACATCAGCTCCATCCACCCTCAAACCTCTCTCATGTTACATCTTAGTCCGTTCTTTCACTTCTTAAGGAATAGAAAGGAAAAGGGAAATAAATATTTAGCAGCTACTTAATGAAGTGTGGGGCTTACATCTTGACATTTTTTACAGCAAGTTTTCCCTTGTATTACTATTAAATTATATTGATCATTAGCACGCTCACTTTGGGTGCCCCTCAAAAGTCATCCAATAAGACAACAGGTCAGTATTTCACTTCATTTCTGTGAGAATGAAAACCAAATGGCTTCATTTTCAGTGCTTGACCTTTACCAGGTAAAAATGCCCCCGGCCCTCTCTAATTTATTCAAGAATTCCAAAGCAATCTTAAATTGTTCTGGTGAGCCAATATCTGAGATTTTACAATTCAATTTCATTCTAGAAATGATAAACATCTTTTTATTCTGGATGCTGGTGTAGGTTAAGAAAATATTTATGTAATCAGCTACAAGCAGAGAGAATACAAGAGTCATTAATGACAAGTTATTTTATGTGAGGGATTGCAGGAGGGTCAGACTCGGAGCTTAAGCAAAAGTATTTTCCTGTAACTTTTCTCCAAATGAGCACATTAAAGTCAGGGAAGGAACAATGCTTTCACCATAATTCATAGTTTTCTGAAAGCTAAATGACCTTTTTAAAAGAATCTTAGCCTCGAGATGTGATAAAAATGGAAGGGATATGAATACCTACAATGCACTAATGAATTGTAAATGGCTTAGTAATCCACTTTCAGTGCTCACAGATCCTGTCCCCACAGCATCTCTTCATATATATAAAGCATCCAACAATAGCTCCTTCTACTGGCATCTGAATTCCATATCAAATTGATAAATTATTCTGGTTATTAAAAACAAAAGTCTTTCCTAGAATGATCTTGGTACATTTCTTTGCTGTTTACTATAGCTCATTTAAAATTCATTCTAACATTTCAAACAGTATGTTATAGATCAAAATAAATACATTATATTAGTCAGGCTGCTCCATTAACTTCACATTTTAAGAAAATATATGGAACACTGCAGTCTTTTCCCTCCTCCCTATCAGAAGTGTCTGATGGTCCCCCATATTGTTCAGAGTGGGGAATCCACACCCTTCTAGCTCATAAGATACGTTGTCTGCCACTCGCACTTTGGAGCCCCACTCCGCAACAAACACATTCAGAGGATCAAACCCATACCAGAAGAGGTGCAGAACTCAGCATTATTTTAGGGCTTGAACTTCAAGCCCCACTGCCCCCCACCCCTCACCAAAAAAAGTGAATCGTACACATAAAGGGGCTTTTAAGCAGGGAGCCTGGGTTTTCACTCAGGGACTTTTAAGTTCTTCATCCCTGTCTCTCTCCAGTTATTGCAATCATTAAATGAAATTACCTTGAGATGCTTTCACACGTAGCCCAATTAGATCTGGCTCTCAGGAGGCCCTCAGGAGGCCAGACCTGGGTAACAACATTATATAATGCTCCCCTGGTGATTCAGTGTTGAGGATAACTGAGTTAAGGTTTCGCTCTTGCTATTCTTTCTTGTAGAAGTTTGATCCACAAATACACAGTCATGGCACATGGTGTAGTTAAATGAGAAGCTCTTCCTAACTAGTCACTGAGACACGGTAAATGCTTTTCAGGAGTGATGACTGAGTCTGCGAAGAGAATCCTCAAGAACGCTTGTGTGAGTGGGCAACAGTGAGGGGTGGCCACATGCCTGTGGCCCAGACAACTCTTGGTCTGGTAGGGGCAGCATCGTAATTATGGACAAGATAGATAAGACAGCAAGAAGCCACCTGATTCCCCAATGACTCTTCATAGCAATGAGTGAAGCAAGGGTGGGGAAAAACAGGCTCCTCTAATGCACTGATCAAACACACTGGTTCCTTCTCAAATTGGCATTTGGAGACAGATCAGACTTCTTTGGATCTAAGTAAACCTTTTTTTGACCAACTAAAGAGCTGAACCTAGGATGAGGAAAAGTTATAAACCCAAGAGAGATACTGAATTTCCTCTCAATTAACACTTTTTTAAAAAAAATTCATTGCATAGTATTATATATTAGATAATCTGAGAACTATTATGTAGAGTTGAATAATATAAAATCTCCAAAAAAAGCAATCAAAAAACTTGACTCTGGACACTCCTATCCCTAAATGACACAAAGACATCTCTGGAGATCTTCTGCCATTTAGGAAAACATATTGTTGGGACTTTGGGTTATAAAAAGAAAAGCCCCAAAGCATCAGCTGGATGATAAATGGGTGAGACTAAAAGAAAGACATTGGTCTACATTGTGTTCCACCTTATGACTGCCTTATGATTTATTTATCTGTCCTTACCCAGGGATATTTTGGCTGTTTCTAATGTTTTTTTATTAAATATAAATATATCTACTACAAATATACATAATATACATAAATATACATAATATACATAAGTTCTTCATATATATATATATAATATACATAATATACATAAATATACATAATATACATAAGTTCTTCATATATATATATATATATATATATATATATACACACACACACACGCATGCACATGTGTTAGTATTTCTGTAGACTAAATCCCAGCAAGGGAGATTTCAGCGTTATAGGATAGTTTTTCTTAACTTTAATAGGCATGCAAATCATCTTGTTAAAATGCAGATTCTGCTTCAACACATCCAGGATGTGGCCTTAGATTCTGCATTTCTACCAAGTTCTCAGGATACCAATGCTGCTAAGCTTATAGGATATACACTTTAATTTTGATAGTTATCAACATGAGGATGAGTGGAAAATATTAAAAGTAAAAGTGGAAGAATGAAAAACAATGTTTTTGAACTCTGTACATTTACGTGTTTCTGGAATGTATTTTTAATGCACAGATTACTTTAGCAATTAAAGAAGGTGAAATTTGACACAAGAAATCAGTTAATTTTAATAAATGAGCAAGTAATAACCAGGTAATAACCAGGTGGGTCTCTCTTTCTCTCCAAGATAAATGAGTTTTCCAATATTACTGTAAGATTTCTAGAGATCCCTATTTTTCGGTTTTCCTGCCTCTACTTTTAACTGACCTCTTCAGATATTTTTCCAACCACCTGTCTAGTGGCCCCACAGTTTCTACCTCTTTGTAAAATGCAAATATCTCAAAAGGTCATGGGTTTGGAGAAGGGTGAATAATGGAATTTCCTGCTCCAGATAATGCAACTACTTATAGGACATCTGAGAGTCAGGTATGCCATGAAGTAACCCCAGGATGGCCAACTCCATTTTTCTGTAAAACTCTTTTGTGACCTAGACTGCAGAAAGTAGGTCCAAGCGATTTCCAGATGTTAAATTCATCTTAGGTAACTGACTAACCTATATTACATGTTAAATTTGGGGGAGAGAGGTAAGTCTTTTTCTATGAGGTTTTTGTTTTTGTTGTAGTTTTTATAAACCAGAGAAGTTTCAGATACCTGGGAAAGGTCTCACTCAATAGGTAGATAAAAGTAGCATCTGATATTTAGAATGAAACATCCACAAGAAATATCAGAACCTAACTAGGGATTTCAATATATTTGAAATCATTTTGATATTATAGAAAATCTAAGCACACCTTAATGACCATACCAACAGAGAAATGTAGGGTTCACCAACTAATTTGATGATCTAATTAATGCACTGACTGGTATTGGATGAGAATAATTCCAACTAGTTTCTCATTTAGGCACAGCATATTATTTCTGAAAACTTGGAAACCTGCCACTCAAAATTATCTTTGCCTGAGCATCCATCAGTCAGGCCAAGTGAATGATGCAATTGTGCCTCCAGTCCCTACCAAGCAAAATGGGAGGTGAAGTTGCCTATGACTGAACCCTCAGCAGTGTAAACTCTGAGAGCAACTGTCTTATTTCAAGATAGGTTGGCATTTTATTGGTTGAAACTCAGAAGACCCCAAGAGAGTCAACGTTCATAAACTACAAACTAGAACATAGGAGTTTATTGGACCTATAGATCACGCTTTAGATCTTTTGCAAAGACAACACCCCAGCATTTCTTTGGGCTAAGAATCAGAATCATTTTCCTGGTTACAAAGACACACTTACTGAAGCAGACGCAGGGTAGATTTGCTGTTATAAACAGAGAAGATAGCAAAGGCTAAAGGAGAGGGAGGTGTGTGTGTGTGTGTGTGTGTGTGTGTGTGTGTGTGGTATTTCAAATGTCTTGCAGGCATTTTAAACCTAAAGTAATCAGAGTTGAGTTTACCTCTTGTTTCTCTTTAGGCTTTCTAAGTAATACTCAGTAACACACTGGCATCAGAACCTAGAGAGGGGTATAATAACACTAGTCAGTAAGGTACCCTTATGATGCACATCACAAGTTGATTGACACAGACTTTTGATTCAGTGGCCTAGTGCAACAGTCTTAAGTATTCATATACTTAAGTATCCTGTGATACCCTGTTTTATTCTTATTTCTACTCTCTCATCACTCTGGCATCATGATCACAGTTGAATAATTATTCCATAATAGAATTATAAACAGCAACCTTTCCAGATTCACTGGGAGACTCTGGAATTAGAAATTGGGCTTCAATCAAAGATGTTGTATGCTGGAGTAGCTGCAATAAACTGAAACCATTAGGGCTATTTGCAAACTAAGTGGATGTGTCTTTGTTAAAATTTGATGTTTATTTTTAATATGGTTGCCTGCCCTTCTCTATTTGAACAGCTCATTACACCTTAAATATAAACCACATGCGCACTAAAGCATTTATGTAATTTTCTTGGGCAAAGAATTTGGGCTTTGATCCAACACTAAAATATATTACTTTAATATTTATTTGCATCTGTTTGGTATTGTCATGATCCATACAAGACCGAATTATTTTGCTTTCCTTTAGAAAAAATTAAAAGGGAAGAAAACTCTCTGTTTACAGACTACTAGTCAAGTGGCTTTGAAAAGCTTCATTTAAGATTCAGTTCCTCTTTGCAGATATTAGTATCATGAGCATTGATGAAGAATAATGTAATGAATGATGAGTTTTGAACAATACTATGGCTGATTTGGTAAAGCTATGTTTTTGGCTTAAACAATAGGATGTTTGATCAAATCAACCACGGGGAAGGAAATGGTATTGCAAGAGATGAGTTTCTAATTGAGATAGACAATAAACTGTGCATCAGAAACAGCTGCAGGGAAATGGATCCCATTGCATTTTTACATGTTAATATGCTGAATTTCCACATTAGACGGTCACAATTTTGAGTTCTAGCACATCCAGGTGCCTTTACATCTGTGTCATATATTTAGAACGGAAGAAAAATCAGATGGAAAATATGTTATATTCATAACATTCACTAGTTTGGCTTTTCCTTATTAATTTCATTACCATTATAAGCTATGAAGATGAGAACAGCTCTTTTGGCAATGACAGTACTTATAAATTCAGATGTCATGGTCCTCTCCTTTTTCCATGCAAAAGGACATGTATTCTGGTTCGATGGTAGATATCTACATTTAACTTTAGATAGTATGTTAAAAGAAGCCAGGCAACAAGCATTATTTCTTTGCAGAAGGTACTTGCACTAAGCTAGATTATGCTGGGTAACAAATCGACCCCAAATCTCAGGGACTTCATACCATAAAGGTTTATATATTGCTGATATGAATGCCTGGGTTCCCCCAGAATCCATATGTTGAGGCCCTACCCCCAATGTGATGTGTGATGTTGGAGAAGTAATTAGGTCATGAAGTTAGGGTTCCCATCAATAGTATTACTGCTTTTATAGGAAGAGAAAAGTGATCTCTCTCAGTCAAGGGAAGGTACAGTGAGAAGGTGGCCATCTGCAAACCAGGAGAGAACCCTCACTGGGCACCAGATCTGCCTAGAAACTTGACCTTGAATTTTCCAGCCTTCAGAACCGTGAGAAATTTTTTAATTGTCTAAGACAACCAGTCTAGGATATTTGTTATAGCAGCTTGAACTAAGACTATCGCTCACGCAATGCATTCAGTATAGGTTGGCAGGTGGCTTTGTTACACATTCACCAAGGGCCCTGGTTTGAGGACACTCCTCATCTTACAATGTCACCATGTCAACACATGATGTTTAGCTCATCAGGGAGAGAGAGCACAAAGAACTCAGCCTTAGTGCTTTAAATCTACAGTGAAAAAGATCACTTTCACTCACAGGACATTGGCCAGCACTGATCATATGACACCATACCAACTACAACAGAGGCTAGAAAATGGAAGAGAGCAACTGACTATCTAATGAACATTATTATCACTATCATAGTACTTTTTTTTCCATCTGTGATTAGAGGGCTAAAAAGCCCAAATTAATTATCACCTTCAACAGGATATATTGTGTTGGGAACCAATGTCTTCTTTTTACACATTACCAAATATTGTGTATCTATTAAATCCAGTTTTTTATTTGCTATGAAACCATTGAAACTTACCCTGATGTAAATTTACATATCATTCACCAAAAAAAATTACCTACCTTTTCTATGGGATAACTCTCTTGGATTTTGTGATTTATTTCTTTTTTTTCAAATTTCTTTTAACTATATATCCAGTGAGCCTCTTGTTGCAGAAAGAGACAAACCATAAAATTAGTGAAAACTTTGACAATTTCTGTGAATGACCTCCTGAGACAGAACTTATTATGATCCATTTTATAACATGAAATAATGCATGCAATGATATCAACTCCCACTTTGGAAATAACTAATTAAACTCATTCTCTTTATATGGAGCTAAAACTAAGGTTTAAGCCAGCATTTATCAGTGGGCTTGGTGGAAATGGATTAACAAATCCCAAAGTCAAGTTTACTACATGTGGGTCTTAGGAAAAATCCAACCTCCAGTGAAAATCTGAGAAATTTAGACTAAAATGGGGTGAAAAGAAAAAGCATGTGACTGTCTGAAATGTGCCCATGGAAAGGACATAGGAAATAGATCAGTATAACTAAAAGTATTGCTTTTGTTCAACAATTTTCCTTAAATAGAAAAAAAAATGTAACATGGATTAACAGGGGAACTTATATTAAAACAGAATGAATAAAGAGAGGAAAGGAAGTGTTGATCCATATTCAGAGCTACACATGTCAGAGCTTAAAATATAAATGTCCACACTCATCCACATAGAAAAGAGGAATTTTGAGTAAGCATTTTGGCTCCATACCACTCCTTTGGGCAAATGACTAGTTGTTTTGAATGGAAAGGATTTCCTTGTCTTCAAAAATGTCTTAGTGTCATAGAGAAATTGTAAACTGTGTTTAAATTCCCATAACCTCTACATTTTATGGCAGAGCCCCAGATCCTTTTAACAGTTTTCTGTTTCAACACCTGTTATCAAATCATAACATCTTAGGTAAACTGGCAAATGATTCTTTCTTGCAAAGAGCATGTAAATGAACTCTTATTTAGAATCATTTCACTAATTATTTTTCCATACTGTGGACACCAGTAGCTGCTTAGTCCTCTGACATGACCTAAACACACACATCCATATCTGTATGCAGTATATTAAAGTAAGTTGTGTATATTTCTAACTCGGCCACTGGCACTTAAGTTTTTTGAGGGCAAGGTCAATTTTACTCTTCTCTAAATTACTTCAGCATGTATTAGTGCACCTTGAATAAAGATTGCCTTCAATAATTGCTTATCAAGTACATTGTACACATAGTCCAAAAGTGAATAAGGATTGGTTTGATTGATGGAATATGGCTGAGGTTTGGTACAGAATCTCTTGGTGACAGAGGACTCTGTGTTCATCTTTAGTAAGAAAAAAAAATGTCTCAAGCCAAAGATCATTAAGCAAATTTTGGACTTTTATTGGGAACTATCCCTTAGAGATTTCTCAGTAAAATAGGGATACAATGCCTACTTTCCCAGATTAACATGGTCATTAAATGTTATTTTAGGGGCGCCTGGGTGGCTTAGTCGGTTAAGCGTCCGACTTTCACTTAGGTCATGATCACGCAGTTCGTGGGATCGAGCCCAGCGTCGGGCTCTGTGCTGACTGCCAGCTCGGAGCCTGGAGCCTGTTTCAGTCTGTGACTCCCTCTCTCTCTGACCCTCCCCTGCTCACGCTGTCTCTCTCTCTCTATCCTAGAAATAAATAAAAATATTTTTTAAAAAATGTTATTTTAAAAATTCATAGCTCAGTGCCTGGTTCTCTATGCATTCTCCATACAGAAAAATAATGTCTAAAAAGAGAATATGTTTTCCTCACCAAAGGATCTAAAAATCACAAAGCCTTAGGGAAAAGGACCATAAAATGGTCCCCAAAGAGAAATAATCACTAAGAAAAATGCTAAAGTTCAGGAATCCAAATTTCAACAATTCTAAACTATCTCAACAAAATTAAGAAAAAAATAAGAGCCAACCATGCCACCTGCTAAGAAACTTAGAAACGAGAAGACCAGTTCGAAGGCTTTCCAAAAATCCAGACCAGAGCTGATGCTCATACGGACCACGGGTATCACAGTGAACTTGAGACAAGTGAGTGGACACGTGATATCCTGGACAGTAGGCTCAAGAGTATATCTGAATGACTGGAATGTAGGATGTAAGAAAAAGTAGGGAGGTGAAGCATTTAACTTATTAATGAAGTTACCATTCACTTGGATGGAAAGATTCTAAAGGAAGTATGTTTGCAGGGAAAAAAAAGCAGTAATTTAGTTGGAATATGTTAAATATAAGAGTTCAGATGCCTAGTAGAGATGTTCATCCAAGCAGAGAGGTACCGTTGGCAAAATCACTAGGGTACATTTTACAAAATTATCATCATTTTAACTATAGTAACCCTTAAAGGGAACCTAATATTTAGGTGAATAAAAGTTCAGTGAAATAAAAACAATTTTATCCCCGTTTATCTGGGAATCAGAAAACTAGACCTTGATCTCCTCACGAGCTGTGAATTTCACCAGGTTACTCCCCCATCCTCCCAAAACAAAACAAAAAACAAATAAAAGAACAAAACAAAAGCAAAAAACAAAAACAAAAACAAAAACAAAAACAAAACAAAACAAAACCCTGGGCCTCCATCTTCCCATCTGCAGTTCTGTGAAATCTGTCCTTTGAGGCTCCACTCTAGGGCTGTGCTGCCCAAAGCATCTCTTGAACACTGAAAGGTGACTAACACAGTTGGTGTACTGAGGTTCTTAATCTTTTAAATTTTTAATTAATTAAAGTTATAGAGTCACCTGAGGCTAGTGGCTACCATACCAGATGGCACAGATATAGAATCAACGAAACTTTTATTGAACAGTGTTGTCCTAGAAGCTGTGTGTTCAGACGTGGGATACAGCTCTTACCTCCTGGGCAGATGCTAACTATGCTTTATAAGGAAATGGTATAGCTAGGTTAAATTGAATATATATGTTCTGTTACAGATACTTTAAGAAGGAAAGCACTGACAGTTAAATTGAGAGAAGCAAAGCTAAAGCACTTATATGTGATGATGACTTGAACAAGAACAAGAGACTGTAGGGGCGCCTGGGTGGCTTAGTCGGTTAAGCGTCCGACTTTCACTTAGGTCATGATCTCGCGGTTCGTGGGATCGAGCCCCGCGTCGGGCTCTGTGCTGACTGCCAGCTCAGAGCCTGGAGCCTGTTTCAGTCTGTGACTCCCTCTCTCTCTGACCCTCCCCTGCTCATGCTGTCTTTCTCTCTCTCTCTCCTAGAAATAAATAAAAATCTTTAAAAAAAAAAAAAAACAAGAGACTGTAAAGTGAATGGGCTTCTGAAGGTTATTAAGGATAAAAGGCTCTGCTTTCTGCAAAAACTATGAGGTGAAATTTAGGAAAGCCATATTACTAAATGTGTTATAATTTTTTAACAGAACAAGAAAGAAAAAAAGAAGTCCCCAGAGAAAAACAAATGATTTTATATAGTATTCCTCTACAAAAAAAATCGTGCTATGTTCATACCATTAACTTCAACATAATTATAATATCTTTTGGCTTCTCGGTGACATTTTAGAAAATATCTAGCAAGAAAATAGCTTTGGAAGTTTTTTTTTTAAGTTCTTCGGTACAATTTGGTCATTTTGATAATTGTCAGTCTATTAGTAAGTACTTTACATGTATCAACAAAAATGCACAAATGCACAAAGAAGCACAAATGTTTACAAAACCACAATTGGAAAACAAATCATATTTTTGACCTCATAGAAAATGGAAATAAATAAATATATATCTTAATCTTATATACATATACATGTGAATCTCCATAAACCCTTCTCCAGCCACATGTCTCTTCTTCCTTCCCAAGAAGTAACCACCATCTTGACTTGGTGTTTATCATTTCCAGTCATGCTTTTAACTTTTACTATATATGTATCTATAAACAAAGACAGAATTCTTCAAGTGGGCCAAAGCCCATAATGTGCTCCTTGGATGACTAGATTCTTAACTGGGAGAGAGTTTACATGCCTATAAAACATGGACGTTTCCCAAAACCAGATGACTTCTGAGACATGTTTCCAAGTAGCCTACTGAGCCAGGGATTGTAAAGTCTGTCTCTGAAGGAAACAGCAAATGTGTGTTTATTTAAACTCACATGTGAAGATCATTCTGAGGTAGGGCAGAGGGATAGAAGGACATGGTTTCAAGCAAAGATTACCATGGCTGTTTCCACAAGCAGAACAAATCAAAGAACTGAGGAAAAACCATCCAGTCACCTCAAGGTTGTCTAGAGGCAAACCTGTAACGTGGCTCAGTCCTTTCTTTGGGCACCCAGACCTTCTAATAAGAACCTAGTTCTCTCTTTTCCACCTCATCCCCACCTCCCCACATGGATTCAGTCTTAGCTCAAGTGCTCAGGGCCTCCTGGTTCTCTTCCTCATCTCTGAAAAGCTCCAGTAAATCATCCACCTATTCCATCAGGTCCACAGAAAATGAGATAAAGATGTCAGTACAAGTGTCCTATTAAGTGCTCCCAGGAGAAACCACTAAAGGTTCAGGGAAAGCAGGACAGGGACAAGGAAGAAGCTGGATGCCATGGAGAAATTCTGGAGACTGTTACTCCTCAGAATCAGCCAGATCCTATTTGAAGCTGGGAGTTGACCTTTCAAAGTCCCGCCCCTGGCTGTGATTGGCATGGGGCTACCTAGGAGAGAGATGGGAGTATGGTCTCAAAACTCAGGCACAGCCAAGGGTGCAAAGCAGCTCCTGAGGTTTCTGTTTTGGGCCATTGGAAGCAAAGACACGTCACAGCCAGGGGAGGAAAGCCTAGAAAGGGTAAAAGTGACCCAAGGAAGTCAGGGGAGAGCACTAGCAATGTGTACCACATAGTCCCTGATGGAGCTGATGGATCATTGCATCTATTAGGGATCAAATCCTTGGGTGAATTTAGGATTTCAGGAATCAGCATTTTAAGTTGAAAGATCTTTTAACATATTTAACATAACTTCCAAAAAGTCCCCCAAATTCAACTGTCGCAATAGACCTTAAACGGCTAGTGAGTATGTTCACCTTTGACTGAAAACCCACTATGAGCTAGATAGCTTAGGTAAAAACAACTTTTACTCTTTTTTACATATACCTGTATGTGGTTTCATTTTATTTCTCAAGCCAGTATTTGTCCAATTATACCATGAACTAAATTTGGTGTTTTACCTAGCTTCGTACTTTGGGACCATTTCCCCATGACATAACAGTAAACATACAGTCCCATACCTCTGCCTCAGTGGATACTCACATGACAAAAGGGCAGCTCAGATCAGACCCACTTTAATATTCTGCATGTTACAATAAATTCAGCTTCCAGCGACATCAGAAACCCAGTGACCTAGTAATATGCAAATTCAATCTTTGTAAAGAATAAACCCCCCTAGGAAAGCCTGTGTTCTAGGGAAAGGATCTCAGATAATAAAAACGAATTGGTAGAATGAGGCCCTCACCCACTTACCCTCTTTGGGAGTGTGTGGGCTGGCAGCTTTGGGCAATTGCAAAATGGGGTGAGGTCAAGTGGGAGGCCACAGCAAAGAAGCTGCAAACAAACCATTCTGGGAACTGTGCAAATTCACAAACTGGATTAGCACTGAATGGGCACTTTCAACATACATAAGTAAATTGGCACGCTGTGGCAATGGTATACATCTACCCCAGAAAAGATATTTTGTCACAAACCCAATAAATACTTTATGGTATGCCAGGGAAAAATGTCCCCCCAAGGGCTTGGAGTAGAGGTACTTCTTAGTCATAATTCTGTCTATAGTCGGCCCCAAATGTGCTCAGCGTAGCTGTAGCATTGTGTCCTGAACTGAACTAGAAAGAGGCTAGAAGCAAGTGCTTACAAGTACTGTAAATAATACCGTAGCTGGGTGGAGGGGAGGGAATAGGAAGTTGAAAAACAAGTTTATCATCTTCCGTTCTACTGCTCTGTTCTTTATTCTACATTCTCTGAAATATATTCAGCCTTTACTGTTTTTAATTTTTAATTGAGTCTTTTCGAACCTTTGAAGTGTACAGAAAATTAAATAACAGATAGCTAGGTACTCACCATCACTATGAAATCAGTGTCTCTGTTCCTTGTTTGTGATGTCATTTATTAGAACTATTGACTAAAATGTAATCTAATTTTTAATGGAGTTGTGTTTCTTGAGTGTGAAGAAAGCCTTCCCCGGGCGCCTGGGTGGCTCAGTCGGTTAAGCATCCAACTTTGACTCAGGTCATGATCTTACAGTTCATGGGTTCGAGCCCCATGCTGGGCTCTGTGCTGACAGTTAGCTCAGAGCCTGGAGCTTGTTTCAGATTCTGTATCTCCCTCTCTCTCTGACCCTCCCCTGCTCATGCTTTCTCTCTCTTTCAGAAATAAATTTTTTTGAAAATTTAAAAATATTTTTAAAAAGAAAGTTCCCTATCACAATATTATAAAAATGCTTTCCTGTATTTCCTTCTAAATGCTTAACAGTTTTTCTTCTCACATTTTGGTGTTTAATCCATCTGGAATTTATTTCTGTGTGTTAGAGAGGGATCTAACTTCATTTTTTCAATATGGGAGGCATTTTTTTTTTTTTTGAGCAGCCTATTCTTCCTCCACTGATTTTTCACGCCAACCATGTTTATCCCCTATCCCGTGTGTGAGTAAATCTGTTACTGGCTATGAATCCTCTGTTCCTAATCTGTTTGTCTATTTCTGTACCATTACCACAGAAATTTATATTTTGAGGGTTCACTGTAAGCTTTGTGTCAGTTAGGTCAAAGTCCCCACCTACTTTTCTTCTTAAGATTCTGAGGGCTATTTTGGCTCTTGTTTTTCCCGAAAAAATGTTTTTTTTAGTGAGTTTGTAAAGTTCTATTGTGAATTAGGTTGGAGTTTAATTGTAACTACAGATTAATGTAGAAGAGAATTGCTGTCTTTATAGTATTGATTCTATCTCTAAAAGAAACAAGTTATATATATTTGTTTCCATTTATTCAGGTATTCCTTCATGTTTTTAAAGTATAAAACTTTAAGTTTCTAATTTTCTTTATCCTTTGTTAGATTTAGTCACAAGCACATACTTTGTTGGAGCTCTTTTTAGTGGCATCTTCTTTTTAATTTACATTGTCTACTTATTTATTGTTGATCCACAGAACACCATTATTTTTTGTACTGATCGTGTATCCAGCAACCTTACTGAACTCTTTCACCAGCTCTATTCATTTGTAGAAGGTCCTTGATATCCTATACAAATAATAATATTAAAAGTGAAGAACAGGGGCGCCTGAGTGGCTTAGTCGGTTAAGGGTCCGACTTTCGCTTAGGTCATGATCTCTCGGTTCGTGGGTTCGAGCCCCTTGTCGGGCTCTGTGCTGACTGCCAGCTCAGAGCCTGGAGCCTGTTTCAGTCTGTGACTCCCTCTCTCTCTGACCCTCCCCAGCTCACGCTGTCTCTCTTCTCCTAGAAATAAATAAAAATATTCAAAAAAAAAAGTGAAGAACAATAACTCTGCTTCTTCCTTTCCAATATTTATCTATTTTACTTTTCTTATCTTATCACAATATCTAGAACCTATCAGTCAATATAGATTAGAAATAATCATAATAAGCACACTTTTCTTGACTTTAATAGGATACTAGTAATAAAACACCATTAACTACTGTATTTGTTATAGATATTTGATAGGTGCCCTTAACCAGGTTAAGAAGTTTCACCCTTACTCATAACTTACTAAGAGTATTTTCAAATAAATTTGGATTAAATTTTATCAGATCCTCTTTTAAATTCATATATTGGAATAACCATAAAGTTTTTCTCCCTTAAAGTGTTATTATGTTGTATAATAACAATAGATCTTGTTGAAATTGAAACCTCCTTGTATTTGTCAGATAAAATCTACTTTATTGTGATAATCAATTTTTTATATACACTGCTAAATTTATTTCACCAGATTTACTTATTATTTTTGCATCTATATTCTCAATATAGGTCTATAATTTTTCTTGTATTGCTCTTGACAAGTTTTCTAATAAAAGAAAATGGCTTCTTAAATAAGTTGGAGAGTTTTTCCTCTTCCGGTTTTATGAGAGAGTTTCTGCAATTATTGCTTTCCTTCACATTGTGGTAAAAAAAAAAAAAAAAAAAAAAAAATCACCTGAAAGTCATCTGGGCCTAATGGGGTTAAGTCTAAAACTTTTACTATCAATTTGATTTTCACATTTTCTTATTTCCAATTTTATTTTTCATTTACAAATCATTTAGAAGTGGATTGTTTTTCTTTTATTTCCAAATACATAGGAAAGAGGATTGATTTTCTATTTCTCTCTTTAGTACTATTTCTGTTTCATATGATCAGAGTGAAGGGTCTATGAAATGTTTTCTTTTTGATATTTGTGATCTAGTTTGTGATTGATTTTCGTAAGAGTTTTGTATGTGCATCTGAAGAATGTACATTCTTAAATATAGAATACCAAGTTCCATATACACTGCCCACTACATTAAGCCTGTTAATTGAATTGTCTAAAATCTCTGTGTATTTTCCTAAATGGTACTGGAAAAACAGTACCATTTAAATGTTTAAATGTTTAAAAAAAACATTCCTTATTTTTTTAATGTTTAAAGTCATGTGTACCAGAGTATTTGTCAAATTCTACCTATGGTTCTGCTAACTTTTGGACTATATACCAACCTCAAGCATCCAAACAGGTTCACACATATAAAATTTACTACTGCTGGCAATGACGTAAATATTTCCCTTTCATCTTCTGAGCCTAACTCTCTATTTGTAATATTTTTAAATATTTTACCTGGGGTGCCCGGGGGGCTCAGTCAGTTTAGCATCCCACTCTCGATTTCAGCTCAAGTCATGATCTTGCAGTTTGTGAGACTAAGCCCCACATAGGGCTCTGTGCTGACCATGGGGAGACTGCTTGGGATTCTCTCTGTCCTTCCCTTTCTGCCCTTCCCTCTCTCTCTCTTTTTCTCTTTCTCTCTCAAAATAAATAAATAAGTTTAAAAAATAGTTTAAAAATATTTTTTACCTAACTTTTCTAAGGGGTTGTACTAAAAGGTTTTTCAAGATTCTTTGTTTGCTTGAATTTGCATACTTCCAGAAGTAGAATGTAGTGGAAGGAAGGAAGGAAGGAAGGAAGGAAGGAAGGAAGGAAGGAAGGAAGGAAGGAAGAAAAGACATTCCTAAAGATAGTAGGTTTCTCTATATTTTTCCAGGTTCTCCTTTGTCTAGATATTTTAAAAATTCCAGTGTCAGCCTATAGTGGGGAGAATATACCTGAGAGTAGGGAGACTCTCCCTGCCATATATGTCCCTACTCCCACTCTGTACTAGAATAGGGAGCTACACATAGGACTGGTGGGGGAACAGTTTCTACTATGCAATTAGAGCAACTAGACTATAGGCAAAGTGTTTTTGATGTAGTACATCTCTGGGACCATCTCCTACACATCCTAACCTAATTAGTTCATATTTGAAGCTTTCAAAGAAAGAACACTCTTAAGAGACTTCTGCTGGGTTTTTCTTTTCATGTGTGCTAATTATTATACCTACAATCACATAATCAACCTCTTGGGTTGTGAGGAAAAACAAGGGTGTGAGTGATTAATTGCAAATGCAAGTGGCCCATTGCTTGTACAATCAGTAGACCTCCAGCATATTAAATTTGGTGCCCAGCTGTAGTATAAATATTACAAGCGGCATGGGCTGTCCTTTTAAAACTGACTTCATATATTCGCTTGCAATTTTCTCAAACTCTTCAACCCTTTGCAAAACTCTTTTAAAAAGCACAAATAAAAACAGAAAGAAAAAAAAAGATTACTCTCATTGGCAAACTTAATGATTTCATTCCTTCTACTTTCCAGGTTGTTCCCATTGGGTCCTCCAAACCAGAAGCTTTAAAATGAAAATGAACTGGTAATAGATAAAGTTTGTATCCAGTTGTAGTATTTTAATGCTATCATGCAATTCAATTACATCTTTCAAGCAAGTAAGAGCTGTTTTCAGGGTCGTTTGCTAAATTTATCATACCAAATCTAAAATGGAAAACAGTAGTTAGCTGTAAGCACTGAGCTAATGGTATTCTTTCTATTCTAAATCTAATGAGGCTCAAACCCTCACAATGGGAAATAAATTAACAACAATATTTATTTAGATGATGAGTCTGGTTCTCTGACCCATATGGTGATGTACAGCAATGTTGTAAAGTAGATATCTTCCAGATGGACATTAAAGCCCCAGTCCCATTCAGTCCAACAGTGGAACTGACAAATTGAGAGGGCAAGTGTGGTTTATTTTTAAATTGACCCCAGTTGCACTTAGCTTAGTTAAATCAGTTTTGACCTCCTCTAAAAGAACCATTAGAAGATACCTCTAGGAAATAATTTTCAAAAAGACAACCTACCATAACGACGTTTAATTTGGTTCTAAAAATTAGTGTGATTAGACAGAACATTTGCATACAAGCCTGGCTTCTCCTCATGACTTTGAGAAAGAACTAAGCTCATGAAGACTCAGTTTCTCCATCTGCAAAATGGAGACAGTAATCCATAACCTCACTCTCCAGAAAGGATGAATGCTTTGCAACTATCAAGTACCAGAAAGAGTAAGTTATTATTTTTGTTAATTATGGAGATTATTCAACAACACCAAAACAAATTGTGGATTGTTATGAGACAGTGTCTCAGTTAGATCTGTGATTGGATATTTATGATGAACCTTTGACCTATGACTTGCCTTGACTCTTTGGTTAATGACCCCAGCAGCCGCATGTGAAGGGTCTTCCTCTGAGTGGTAGGTGGGTGTGTTTTCCTCATATTTTCTGCAAATGTTTTGACTTAGTGTCAAAGTCAGGCCTCTTGGCACCACTCATGTGGAATAAGCTGTCATTTTACATGACCCAAGATCTAATCTACTCCCCTTCCTTTGCTTACACAACTTCAATTTCCAGGTAAAATTCAGAGTTTCATTTAGAATTAAGTGGCTTGCCCAAGGGCAAAAAGGTATTAAATAGCTCACGAAGGATCCCACTCATCAATCCTCTCTTATTGTGGGACCAATATTTTCTTTGAGCTAGAAGGCAACTTTAATTTCATATTGTCTCCAGCAGTTTCATGAGATCAAATTCATCAAACATTGCCCAAACGATTAGGGCTGACAGTTCAAATGTTACTTTTAAGAATCAGTGCCCAAAATAACTTCATTTTAAGATAAAATTGCAATTTATTTATTCAATTTTCTGTCCTTTTCATTTCACTGTCACACACATAAAGCCGATAAGCCCTAGTATTAGAAACAAAAATCCCTTAATAAACTAAGTAAGAGACTAAGGAATTAATGCCTTTTAAGGGATATTTTTAAACCGGTCACATAAAAAGATTAACTCCAAAGAGAAGAGCCATTGGTATTGCAGGATCAGTTATCATAAGAAGAAAGATCATCTTACTGTCCCCTGGAATCCCACTAGGTAGACCAGGAAGCCTCTCGTTACTATGCCACCAGGCACTGGGCCCAAGATAAATCCAACAGCCTACTAAGTGTTCCTTCTTTCTTTGGGCTGGCGAAAATGCATGTCTTGTGTTGAAACAGCCTTTGGGAAATCACATGAAATGGTGCAGAAACAATATGATGAATTCATTTTCATATTCTCACCTCTATATTCTACTTTTAGCCCATATACACTAGCTTATAAACATCCCAGCATGATATAAGTCTGTTTTCATAGGTTTCATAAGGTAATCTACTAAATCAGAGATCTTGTCCCAGCTCCCTGCAAAAATTCATGCTCTGATAAATTCAAAAGAGTTTATGGCTCTTAAACCTGTGGCTTTGTTTGCCCTTTGATATTTCTGCAGTGATTCTCCTTCTACTAATGGGAAAATTACCCATTTTATTGTGCTTACTGCCATATGATCAATTTACAGAATCAGTCTCTAACCAAGTACATCATATTTTACTTATTTCCTCCAAAGCTCACCTACTTTCAACATAATAGGATGGCACATAAAGAGAGAATAACTTTTTCTTTTCTTTTGTTTTTTTCTTCCCATATCACAAAGCAAAAATACACTAGAAGTAAAGAGATGTTTATCTTATTGCCCTTATATAGGAGGTTGACTGAAATTCATGCTTGATATGTTTCAAGGAAGAGATATACCAAATGACCATGTCCCCAGCAACCCAGCATGCTCAGTAAGCACTGATCTGACTTAAAAGCTCAATCAGATGGAGGATAGAATATGCAAGGAAGAAAAGGTGACTCCTCTTTTCTGGGAGGGACCAATTGAGAGGGCATATAGTTAAGTTGAAGTTCAACACAGACCAACACCAGAGAGCAAGGGATCCTCTCTAGAGGTAACTGGGAAGAGCGTTCCCTCAGGATTGTGAGTGGAGGCATCTGCCTTGGTCAGATGAAAACTTGGTCAGTGTTGAAGTCCAAGAGAAGAGCCACAAGGCATTTGCAGGGACCAAATCTGGGGCAAACAAGAAACAAATGAGAGAAGATTGGGCTGTGATTTGGGGCTTTTAGAGAAAATGACAGAAAGGAATCCCATCAATAAGAGCAGTATCCATGTTGTCCAGAGGGGGTGGGACAGAGAGTTAATCTGGGGACCCAGGTAAATTGATGTGTGGTTTAAAGATGGTTCCTTGAGCTAGATGAGAAAGAGAGCTGGCTGAAAGTTTTCTAAAAATTCTCTTTGAATTATCTCTTACTTTATTTCAAATCTCTTTGTTTGTTTGTTTGTTTGTTTGTTTGTTTGTTTTTTCAGGAGTGGTCTCAATTCCCTCTCTTCTGGGATTCATTGGCTCCGCCCCTGTTGTCTGCCTTTCTCCATCCACTTCCTCTGCTCTCCTTTCTCTTCTCCACAGTCTCCTACTGCATCTCTATTCTTTATCTAGAAAACTGGGCTTATCCCAGTTAATTCTCTTAAACCTACTACATTTACAATCTCACAAAGCAATGCTTGTGTGAGCTTGAGCTTTTCTCAGCAAAATGAAACACCAATTAGTTAGTCAAAACCTACAGTCTCTTGATTACACTTTCAGAACTTCAATTTATTCTGCTCTAGTAGTACCTTTTTAAGAAACTTTCTTTCATTTATTCATTCACTCATTCACTTGCTCTCTCAATAATTCATTTGGTGAATATTAAGGTTTTATTTTCAGAGGAACTGTGTTAGATGCTAAAAAAAAAAAATGACCAAGACACAGACCCCATCTTCAAAGGTCGCAGTCCTTTGGGGGAGACAGACATCTAAATAAATTCCAGCTGAGTGTAATGTAAATATGCACAGAAGCATATGGGAGCATAGTATAAAAAGCAATGATTTGACTGAACATACAGGAGAGGTTTCAAAGCAAAAAGTATATTTGAGATGATTGTTGAGGAATGGATAGAATAAAGAAAAAATAATGCCAAGTGATAATTACTAAGCTCAGATGTACCAGCAATAATGCTAAGCCGTTTCCATGGGTCATTTTATTTAATTCTTATCATAGCCCCAATGTGGTAGATGTTTTTGTCATCTTCATCTACCAGATGATGGAACAGGCTCATTTGAAAGGTGAGTAACTTTCCCAAAACTTTCCCCAAAGGGACATTAGACAGGGAAGAACATGCATACAGGGCACTGTATGAAAAAGCAGGAAGGATTAAGGCAACAATCAGTTGTTTTTCCTATGGGAAAAAGAAAAAGTCCAAGAAAATGAGGCAAGGTCTATATCTAGAGTTAGAAAGAAAGAAAGAAAGAAAGAAAGAAAGAAAGAAAGAAAGAAAGAAAGAAAGAAAGAAAGAAATCTATTGGGTAGCATGGAGTACTTGCAGAATTTTCCCATTCTTTTCCCATAATGTTTGTGGCTTAGAGAAGAGATGGATTTTGCTACTTCCTAGGTCCTTCCCTGCTTCCTCTTTGTTCAGCTAATTAATTATGATTATAAGATGTAAGGGATGAAGCATAGAGGCCCTCCCTCTCTGGGGTAAATGTGTTTGACCTAAGCTACAGTAGCTATTACTTGGATAACTCAAGGCTGCCCATGGCTGAAATAGCACAAAATTCTGACATTAAGGAGGGATTATTGTCACAAGGCTGCCTTCTGATGAAGGGAAAGTTCTCTACTCCCTATATTTTGTTCAAAAAGAAGTTCTATTGCATGGGGATTATAAGGTAACCTGGTTCTAGGAAACTCTCTTCCCTGAGGTCATTTGGGATATTCCTAAGTGAGGACAAGCTTCCCCATGTTCAGCCCTTTCCATGTACGATAGACTCCCCAGTGCAGTCAGCCATGTGCTGAGCGGAGGGCACACCTCATCTTCCTGGTGTACCTTGGCTTTGACTTAACAAAGGCTTTTAGTAGGCTCTTGCCCCAAGTGAGATATTTAGATGCCCAAATACTCCAGCAAAAGGAGACATTTAGGGATACTAAGCAAATACCATAGACTCTTGTCTGCAATAAATAAAAAAGATATAAATGGAAATAATGTTTCGTTAATAATATTGAGCCTTCTGAAGCCCCTCCTTCCAATCTGGGTTGGAACTGATTTGTGGTATGAGAGAGTCAAGGCTAAGGTTAAGACAAGGCCAACAGAAGCAAACAACTGCTCTGCTAAGTGGAATGTTCAGTGTGACAAGAGTTCCAATATACTCAGAATTCAAACAAAGGAGAGAGTGTCTCTCTTTGCTGAACAGTTTTCTCCAGAACTTGATAATAAATAGAAAAGAGCTATTTGGACACCACTTCTGCTTCCTCTTGGCAAATGGGAGGTGTAAAGGTGAAGCAAAGTCGATGAAAAGCTCACCAATTGAAAAGTGTCGAACTGACTACTTTCCTGTTTCCCAATGGATGTGGACAAATGTATTGTCACATTCACATCACAATATCTCTGCATCTATGAACAACTTGTATTTTACTGGTTCTTTTCTCACCAGCTAACATACAGCTCATCCCAGAAAAAAAGAATTCTAACATTAAGATTTTCTGGGAATCCCCATGGGTTGGCAAAGATATGTTTTTTAAAAATCCCTGTCAATCATAGTATGCTGGCCATTTTTTTCCTCTTCTGCTCAGTTTCCTCTCCTTGAGTACTTGCTCAGAAATCATTCAGCTAATAAGTGGTAGAGCCAAGCCAAGACTCAAATTCAATTTTGCCTAACTCTGGATCTAATACTCTTAACCAGACTAGATTCTCATTATCTATTCCCAGGAAATAGTGGATCTTTGTCATATTAGTGTGTTTCTAACAATAATGATCCAGAAACTTGTGACCATATCCTTATGAGTTTTTAGACTTTAATTTGAATAGTCTACTATTCAACTTAGAAAAAGAAGTAAAAGACTAAAACACCACTTCACTCATTCACCCATATATTTTATTCATTCATTCATTCATTCAATTTCTTTCACCAATTCTTTCTTATTTTTCATTGATTGAACATAGATTTGATGTATATCTATGATCCAGATACTGCTTAAAGCTGATCATGTAGTGGGAAATGGAATAGCTTAGCTACCACATATTCCTGAAGCCTACAATAGAACAGAAATCAATGTTTTCCAGAAAGCTTCCTTTTTCCCAATATGTCCTGCAGATCCCCAGATTCATGTTGCCTCTCAGCACCCAAATCATCAGTGATTTGACAAAGACAGCACAATTCTTCTCCTTATCTTCCAAGAGCCTTGGTGTGATTCTAATCGAACTAGTTATCTCTAAGGCTATTACTAAAATCAAATCACTTTAAACATGATGCAGTACAAAGCCCACTAGACAAGGAGCAAAGAGAAAGATAGATTTGAATCCCATCTCTGCCACTATTCACTCTGGAAACTGAAACAAATAAGTTAATTTCTTTGAGTCCCAGTTACCTCATGTATTAAATTGGAGAGGGAATAGATTGGGTTTCAACATATTTAAGAATTATTCTTTGAACACCTAATATGTATCTGAATTCCACTAGGCATTTCCTCATATTACAATATATATTTTATTTAAACTTCACTTTAATAATGAGCAAACTGAAGGCAAATGATGTTGGCTTGAATAACGTTACACAGCTACTGATTGCAGAGATTTGGCTTGAACACAGATGTCCTGATCCCACTTTAAAACATGACCAGATGACCACAAAGGGCCCTTCCAGCTTGAAAATCCTATTCTTGCTACCTCTGCAGTTTTACCTTTACTTCTATCTACTCAGAGCCAATTCTTTAGTCAAAGTTGACTTCTGTTTTCCAAACATACTTTCATTTGAGAATGGAACCCCTTTTCCTCTCATCTTTTTTTAATCTCTATGCCATTGAGCAATATAAACTTCTTTTTTATCCCTTACTACTGATAGGTTTCCATTAATATCTTATAACTCTACCATGAGCTCTAAGATATTTCCTATTAAAACATACCATAGAAAGCATGTGTGAAAATTAACCATTAATTATCAAAATACCCAATGTGTTTTGTATCATGCAATATATTCAAAACCCCATTAAAGCATACATAGCAGAAGTCAAAGGGTCTGTATTGGGAGTGAATGGTAATAGAGATGGCTCGGATAAACCTGACAAGAACAAAGACATTCCAAGTAAACACATTAGAGGGTTTACACCCGTCCCCACCTCTGGCATCAGAAATCAGAACAAGGATATAAAAATGTTGTGACAGGCCAGATGGTTGGGCCATCAAAAAGGGGATTTACCAGTTTATCTCAGACCCATATGCTGAGAACTAACCATTCTTTTAACACATACTGATAGAAAATAAGCCAAGAATCTCAAATTTGTCAAGAGTAGCTCAATTCCACAGCATCGTTTCTCTGTTTCAGTGGACCTTACTCTTGAAAAGTTCCAAATTCCTTAAGGTATAGTAGGAGGATAGGGAAAGGAGTGGTAGAAGGGAAAATCTCTACCATCTCTTCTTTTATGGCTGCTGTTCAACCTTAATCAGATTGTTTTAAAAGTCTACTTGTCACAAATGCATCATTTATGTGAATTCACATGGGCTGAAGAGGAAACTAGAAACCAGAGATGGTGCTAAGAACTCCAAGTCTCCTCCTTCTGTTCTAGACTTAGTCAAGGCCCTTTTGGGAAAGGAAGCCTAAAAACCTCTATTTTGTCACAATCCATCTCAGACACCAACTGTTCCATGAAGTATGTCTTGATTACTGAACATTACAAGGTGCTGATCATCCTTACCATTCTTTTCTTTCACCACCACCCTGACCCCTTACACATTATGTCTGTCTTTATCTTTAGTCCTAATGCACTACTGCTACTTTCATGTCCATGAACTCAGGGGCCTAGGGAAGTCTCTATCTTTTGTTGCATGTGTTTGTCAAGACACTAGTTTTCTCTGACTTGAATCCCATATGGAGTCTGGCGTGATCTTTCAGGATCCATGTCCACCTACAAAAACTGAATGACCTGGAAACCCTTCCAGGAGTTCTCTGACGATTTTCCACCCTCAAACCTATAGGCTACTCACATGAATTCAGAGTTAGTTTCTCTATATATAGTCTCCTTGCTCTTAAATGCAGACTAAGACTAAGAAAAACCAATCTACATTGCTTCTTGTGTTTGGAATTAACGATTTGAAGTGAGACATTCACAGTGCTTCAGAGCATTCATGGAACTCAGTTTCATTGTATTTTAAATGCAGTCAGTCTTGTTCTGTCCATGGATGTCTAACAGACTGGCAGAGAGTCTCTTTTCTCTATAATTGGATATTTATCTCAGCTTTGTCCCCAGCAGCCAGATCATGCAAGGGCTCAAGGTATGAATTCCCTGGAACCCATGAGGACCAGTTCAAGTTCTCGTGAAAATAGTCTCTTGCTTGTGGATGAAACCTTCCAACTCTACCATTCACCAATGTCAAAATGCCATGCATCCGTTTTAGACTCTTATGCAGGTCACAGTAACTAAATGCCAATTACATAATGATAAAAGGTCAAGCCACCAAAAATCAAAGTACCTTGCCCATACACTAAGTCATTGGCCAAAAGCCATACATCTTGGCCCAAATATAATTTGCTCTCTCAAAGTTCATTATTTTGTGTTGATGTCTTAACGCTACTGGCCAATGCAAAAAAAATTGAAGGATTTTAAAATTACTAACTGAAAACTATACTTCTCCTGCCTGCCACTTAGCACCAGAAGACCCACGCAGGACAATGTAACCCAGAGCCATTGCTCTATGGATGGAGGTAGGCTCCTAGGAAGAAAGGCAGAATCAAGCCAGTTATTCTTTCTAAGTTTACTAATCAATAACTCCCCACATTCACTGATGGGGAGCCAATAACAGGGTAAAGAGAAGACAAGAGATATGCTTGGACATGGAAGAAGATGTCGTGAGTGGCGGCAAACCATTTTTCCCTTCACAACTATTCATCCCTAGTAGCACGTAGCAAAGAACTTCTCATTTAAGGGATGGTCAACATATATGTAGTTACTGGCACAAAACTGAACTGGAAAGAAACCTGGGTGTTTTGCCCTTTCTGTTTTACTGCTACCCAAACAGAAAATCTTTATTAATGTGAAAAAAACAAACCCATCTGAAATGTGCATTAATTCCTCCATCCCTCTAGCTCACGGGGTTAGTTAAGAGATGAGGTATTTTATTGACTCTAAGAGGTTTAATTAGAGAGTCCCTTAAAATTAAGTTCGCACTCAGTCATTTCTCACTCTGGCTCTGGACATGTTTCCGACCAGCTGTTTTAACCCATTTTCCCCACGTGAACTAGTAGGAAATACCAGAAGAGATTTTCACCTTGGAAAGATCACTGTGATGATTTTCCAGGTGGCTGTCCCAAGGCTTAGCCAAGGCCAGGCTTCCTTCCTATCTGCATAATTGCAGAATGGAAAACTGTAAAATATAACACAAACCTTCCAAGATTATGCTATCATTGCTCAACCTTAAAAAATCTGGAGTCTAGAGAGAACACGTGATATTTCAGTCACCCTCAACATCTGCAATGGCAAAACCCAGGCTGGAACCCAAGCCGTGTGACCCTGTGAACAGGCATCTCACTGCCCTGATGTCTTCTTCACAAGTCACCAAAGGCTACGATTTTGGTTGCTCGGTCCTCCGTGGTTGCAATGTCATACACGAGAAAAAAAGTGAACATGAGCTAAAACAATTACAATCCCACTCAGATCGCCTTGCATATTTCTCTTAGGGCCAGGGTAGGGAGGTGCAGACATTCTTCGTCTAAAGCTGCTTGACCTCTAGTTGATTGAAAGCAACATCTGGTCTCCAGGCTTCCAGCGGTGTTTCTCCTATTGAGAGGTAGCCAATTGCAGACAGATGTGACATTTCCTCAACACGTTGTGTCGACATCACTGACATATACCTTATATGAACAATGGCAGCCAAGCTTCTCAGCACCTTTAAATCCGAAGCAACTCCAGCCCAGGATGGCAGAAGTACTATTCTCTGCAAAGGCTGTTCCGCAGAGAGATGCCGCATGAGTCCAAATCCCATGCTGAACACCCCCCATATTTTTTCTGCTCCATATCCTGTCATTTAAGCTTCAAATTGCTCCCTTTCATACAATAAATGTGAATCACAGAACACAGAGCTAGTCATGGACAGGTATGTGGCCTACAAAAACCAATGAATACATCTTAAATTTCAGCCACCCAAAAAGCCCCCGGATGAAACAGTCTCTCTTATAGCTGTCACATGGTGACTTCACTCTTAGTCCAGTCCCTGAACCTCTCCTTAGTCCCCCCTACCTACCTTCTTGAACCCTTACTTCTTTATGCTTCATACAGTAGACAGGCAGATTCCATTACCTCCAACTTCCCAAGAAGGAACTATTAGTCCAGAAAGGGAATGTGGCTGGCCGGAGCCAGAAGTCACTTAAGTAGTTTGTGGGTAAATCAGGATTAGACCTGGGGAGCTGATTCTAAATTCTTTTTTTTTTAATGTTTACTATTTATTTTTGAGAGAGAGAGGCAGAGCATGAGTAGGAGAGGGACAGAGAGAGAGGGAGACACAGAATCTGTAGCCATCGGCACAGAGCCTGACGCGGAGCTTGAACTCCCGAACCACAAGATCATGACCTGAGCTGAAGCTGGACGCTTAACTGACTGAGCCACCCAGGCACCCCACTGGGGAACTGATTCTAATTCCTATGTTTACTCCAAGAGATCAAAGAGAAAAGTCACACAAACACCCCAGAATTACTAACGTGCCATGCAAATGCTGCTAATTATTATTTATATTGTAATGTTATTAATCACAGCACTAGAAATCTCTACCATCTTTCCTCAGAAAAGTGTCTGAAATAGCTCTTACTTTGTGAATCACGTGAAATTAAGGACATTGCTTAGATTTCCTTCTAGGTCATTTCTCCATTTTAACTTCCTCATTTTCCACCTCTACCTAAACATTGTATTTATTGAGAACTTATTATATGCCAGCTATCACATGAATTAATTTATCTGATTTTTCACATGAGAGAGAAATTAGCATTATCCTCATTTTACAGATGAGGAAGATCATACACACCTACTAAGAAATAGAAACAGGATTTGAACCCAGATGGGTGCTACAGCCCATGTTAGGAGTCACTGGGCTATACTCCCTCGTGGCACATGCTAAAAGTCTTCATATTTGTATCTAATACCTCACCAGGAATATGTTGAGTGCATTACCCTTCCCACTAAAACATTATTGTGGTTTAGTAGCATGCATCAAAACTTTGGACAGATAAGAAAAAACAAGCAAACAAATTAATATTTAATGGTGGAATCATACGCTCTATTTTTTCATAGAGATTTTCCTAGCAAACCTCAAGCCTATTTTTTCATACAGATCTTCCCAGCAAACGTCAAAGCCCTCCAATTAGCTGGTCATCTGTTGTTTACTTCAGCTTTTTTTGTTCTTGCTCTGCACTTTTCAATTTTTGCACTTCTGCTAAGTGAGAAGCCTAACAGGATTCCATCACCGGAGTAAAGAAACAACACATGTCCCAGAGGCTGCAACTTTGGCAGGGCTCATTGACCATCCATAAAGTCACCAACAGCCAATGTCCCTAAGATATCTCAGGGTCCCACATATTGGTACCATCACCAAATCACATATCACATTTCCAGATGTAAAATTTTAGTGCCATTTCTCCTTAGAAGTGTTACTTTTCTTGCTCGGTAGTAACTTAAAGGGGAAAAAAGCACAACTTTCATTTTAAAGTAATTTTGTTCACTATATTTGTTTTGGAAAATTAGGAAGCAATTAACAATAAATTAAAATCATTGACAACTTCACTCCTGCTTGAAGTGGTTGCCATTAACATCTAGCTGTATGCATTTACTGGGGTTTTCCCCTCTAGTTTTTATTTGACCATTTTTGCACATAATTGTGATCATGTTTCAATGATACATCTGACTTCTTTGACATATATTTCATTGGAAACATTTTCCACCCTATTAGAAATGTATCGACATTACTTCGGTGGTGGCATGATATTCCAGTATGCAGATTTGTCATTGTGTGCATACCGTTCCCTACTGTAAGACACCCTGAGAATTTCAGTTTCTTGTATTACATAGATCACTGTCATTACCAACTTGGAGATAAATGGTCAGTCACACTCGCTAGCTGCTGGATCTCAGACAAGTTACTTGAACTATGTGTAAGTCATCTGTTCCTTCATCTATAAAATGGAGATAATAACTCTTCAATTGAGGGTGGCTCAGAGGATAAAGTTCCTATTTGCAGAGTTTTTAGAATAACTCTGGATCCCAGCCTGCAACAGAAAAGTGTTGATGAGGAAATCAGTAAATTTCAGCTCTTATTTGCAGAGGCCATTTGAACACAGCTCATTGGGAAGTGTTCTCAACCCTGTGCTAGGAGTGATGAGGAAGGAAAGGAGATAAACTCGAAAAAGCCTCACGTCTAGTGAAGCATTTGACGATTCTACACAGAGCACATCACAGGTGACATTTCAACACCCAAACACAAAATGTACACATGAATTGATCTCTTCAGAAAGAAATGTTCTTCCCTGTACAAAGCAGTAGCTAAATAACTGGAGGATAAGTGTCTATAATGAGAGGATAATATTTTACCCTTTAGGTCCGTGTAGAAAAATTCTCGTCTATTCCCAAAACATATTGTTTTTCCACTAAGGATTTTATAAGCTTGTATTACTTTGTTTCATATATGCTTACAATTTATGTTATATATCTCAGCTGATGAACTACACATTTTTAAAATTTAAAAAAAAATCCTAAAATCTAATGAGGTATAAGTAGACACAAATATCATTTTGGGATACTATCTTTTCAGTGTCTATTCAGGCTCCTTTTCCATTTGTGCCTAACAAATATGGCTTCTATTCAACACAACATTCATTGAGAAATATAGTTTCCTACTCAATACTACAGCATTTTTGCTTAACCTAATGTAAGTGTCATTCCATATTGATAAATGCACATCTATACTATTGTGTGAAAATCCATTTTATGAGTGCACTGTAACTGACTTAACTGAACCCCAGTTATTGCACAGTTATAAACTTTTTGCTACTACAAACAAGACTGTAATAAGCATCTTGAGATAATATCTTTGTATACGTATCCAGTTCTTTCCCTTAGGATAAATTCCTCAAAACAGACTTGCTGATCCAATCATATGTATATTTCAAGGCTTTTGCCAAATTGCTGCCCAGGGTATAAACCCCCACCGGCAAAGTTTGAGAATGTCTTTTTTTTTTTTTTTTTTTTTACATCTTTGTCAACACTGAGAGGTTTCACGGCAATTTTCGCTGATATGATAACTAAAATGCCATATCTTATAAACATATTTCCATTTCTTGATTACTAATAAAGTTTAAGCTTTTAAAAGCTGTTTTACTCGTAAAAGATTTATCAGACAGGAAGTCAGGGAGTAAGGGGCTGAGACTCACTGTAGTAGTTCTCCAAGTTATTTGGGTTTATGGACTTCTTGGGATCTGATCAAAATTGTTGGATGGGACACACATACTCACAAAACGTTGCACATAATTTCATTAGTGTCCTCTAATCTATGTGCAGACCTAACGAGGTCCACAGAGGTGTCTGCCTTAAATTAGCATCAAGTAAGAAACAGCAGGTTCATCCTGCTTCCACCCTACTTCACTGGAACATGCCCAGCCAGTTTGTTTTCAAGTAGCAGTGCACAGAATTAAAGCTAATGCTACCGACACCTTCTCAAGCCAAAAGCTATATTTAAATGCTGTCTCAACATGAGAAATGTAAGCACGTTAGAAAGCTCCAGCTCTGGTAATGGATGGTTTGTGTAGATGAGCTATTTTTCTTCAAGGCATTGGAGGCTGTGAGGTCCGAGAGGGGAGTTCAGGACACCAGCAAAGGAGCACTAAGGTTGAGTCATTAATCTGTGGAGAAGTCACATATAGCTCCATGAGCTATTAGGCCTTAACAATTTTTATAAAGCCTGTGGGAAGGAAATGAGTACAGGTGATCTCCTCTGAGAAAATCTGCTGTAAAGCAGCCAATCTCAAAGAAATACATTAGGGGATAACTCTTCTTTGAAATTTTTCATTTGACAATAGGTTTTATTATAGGTCTCCTCTAAACAGTACCTAAGAGCATTTAAAAATAATTCCATTTCCAAAAATGTGATTTACCACCCACTTATTGTGTAAGATGTCTTGTTCTTCTGATACTAAAGATGTTCTATGCCAATAAGCTATTTTAATGCATTATCTGTGGCTCCTTGGGTGACCACAATGCTTGATAGATAGCAAGAGTAATCCACTGTGTTATTACAGAGGCTGTACTCAGAAGGATAATCAATAGATCGGTGTCAACCTGAGGAGCAGAGGGGGAGCATCACCCGTGGATTTCTTCTTGACTTTGACTTGAGAATATTGGTATTCCATGTTCCTGCCAGTGATCTGCATGGCGGAATAGTTAGTACAACAGTAAGCTTTGCAGGTGACACAAATCTAGAGTGGCTGGCACTTTGCATTGGAAGATTAAATGTCCTTGTGTATTTGAAGAGTGTCCAGAAATAAAGAGGATTGAACATGAAAAGGGTAAGTGAAGGAGAATTTCACTGGAGAGAAGCAATGTGAGTAACCAACGGAAAATAATACAAAGGTGGAGGGACCTTGAAACAGCACACAAACAAAAGCATAAGGAATCAAATTTAAAGATATGATGGCCTCACACCAACAACTGGGCCTTGATTTTAAAAAGGAGCCATTCATTGATTAATTCAATAATATTTTCAGTGTCTGGAATGCCTGGGTAGCTCAGTAGGTTAAGCGTCTGACTCTTGATTTCAACTCAGGTGTTGAGCCCAGGGTTGTGAATTCAAGTCCCATTCTGGCTTCCACACGGGGTGTGAAACCTACTTTAAAAATATATATAATATGTGTATTATTCAAATATCTACTCTGCACCAGCTCCTATGGCGCTGCAATACCAAAATTTAGGCACCATTACATTGTCTTTCCAACAGATCGTGTTTAATAATGGGATATTTTTTCTGGGAGCGAAAATCCAGGAAGCGTCTTCTCATTCTGGGAGGAAGCATGAAGATTGTGGGTGATGGTTGAGTGAGAATCACAGAACAGACCTTAAAAGGTAAGACCTCTGGGCGCCTCGGTGGCTCAGTTGGTTGAACATCCAACTTCAGCTCAGGTCATGATATCGCAGTTCACATGCTTGAGCCCCACATCAGGTTCTGTGCTGATACTTCAGAGCTTGGAGCCTGTTTTGGACTCTGTGTCTCCCTCTCTGCCCCTCCCCCACTCATGCTCTGTCTCTGTCTCTCTCTCTTTCAAAAATAAATAAGCATTTAAATAAATAGATAAATGAAAGGTAAGACATCAATTGAAAAGACAAAGAAACAGGGTTTTCTGCCTCAGGAGTGATATAATGGAGGTATCCAGCTATTTTCCATTTACCTAGAGTAGGAATTCTTTAAACCGGACCTAACTATTGCACAATGGTATAAATAAAGACAGTGGTGGTAATCACAGTTAAAATAGGATTTAGATGGATAGTATGGGGATCTGCTTTACAAAACTCTGAAAATGCAGTAATCGTTTTTGGCCAGGGCCCCCACTGAATTAAGGATATGGTTCATGGCCTCCCATATCGCTTCTCTAATTGATTCTGTCTGGAAGAGCTCTAATTCATGAATGCTTTTCAGACTCTCAAATTGGAAATTAGCCCATCACCTGGACAAGAGTAAACATTTTTTGGACTTATTCAACTCTTAGGCACTTATCTCCTTATTGAATAATAGTTTATCTCAGCCACTGTGTTTGTGGTCCTAAAATTCTAACTGATATGTGGGAGGGGGGGCCCTGAATTGAAGTATTATAATTATTGCATTTTTGAGTTTATGGATATTTCTTATTACATAGATACGACTTCATTATGTAAGTTCTCTTCTTCATCTTCCTCATCTGGTGATGGTAAGTATTTTCTTTCTAAAAAATGTTTTAATGTTTTTATTTATTTTTGAGAGACAGAGCATGAGTGGAAGAGGGACAGAGAGAGGGAGGGACACAGATTCCAAAGGAGGCTCTAGGCTCTGAGCTGTCAGCACAGAGCCGGAAGTGGGACTCAAACTCAAAAACCACGATATCATGACCTGAGCTGAAGTTGGACGCTTAAATGACTGAGCCAACCAGGCGCCCCTCTGGCAACTACTTTCTCATTTAAAAGCAACATATATCCACTAAGTGTTTATATATGTACTTAGAGAATCTAGAAAACTCAGATTGGCAAAAGAAAAAAAGTAAAAACTGCCCCAATTTGTATGTCATCTGCCCGTGGTTTCAGATGCTTTCCATGCTTTCCTTCTGCGACACACACTTTCACACGTAGGATATTCCCATGAGCTTACCTAAATTCAGACAGCTGAGCTGCAGCAGACCAAAAAAAAAAAAAAATCCTTTGATTTATTCACAATTCCCATAGTCACTGCATCTATTTCTCAAACTTGTGATAGGGCAACAATGTAAAAGTAGCTGGTAGAATTGTACCATAATTGTTATGAGCCTAGCATCTGCTTCCTGAGTTCCAATCTGCCCTGTTGTATTGGTGTGATCTTGACCAAGACAGTTCATGTCTAAGTCTGTTTCCTTATCATAAGAATAGCTGATGAGATTGCCTACTTCAGGAACTCAATGGGAGAATGACATGAATATTCATGAAGCATACGCAATAGGACAGCTGACACACAGAAGGGGCTCGGTGAGAGTTGGTATTTCTTACTGTTGCTGTTGTTGTTCTCACAGTATCCATGTGAGAACCACTGCTGTGCATGTGTATGTATGTAGCCTCCCTTTTCTGGAGGTTAAACTGATCTTCTGTCCATATTAATAAATGCTGTTCTAATACATAGGTTGGAAATGTCTGCAGAATAGTCCACCATTGGCATTTATCATCATTCTTGAACAAAGCCCTATATAGGAGATTTAGGTTCTTTACAACTTTTCAATTGTTGTAACTAGTGACATGAAATCAGAGGATTGTGGAGTTTCCAAAAGCTCCAAGCACTGGACCCGTGTTATTGGGACCCATGTTGTTGGGATGACTTCCAGAAAGTCTGGGTCACCTTACAGTCCCACCAGCAGTGTACATGCCTCTCACTCTTTCCTGAAAGCCCTATCCACCTGCACATAAGCCTCAGTATGATAATGAAAATTTCAGTTCTTCCTCTGCTTAGTAACATCCACCTGGCTGGTATTTCAAACTCAAGATTCACAAAACTGATGGACTCCTTCTGACTTCTGGTTTCCTAGCGTTAACTCCTTCTGTGTGAATGCTTGATATATATCTGGTTATTTACTCTTTCCACTCTCCTACCTTCTGTACCAAATTGCAAAATCCTGGAACCTTTCCACCTTGCTGCCATATTAATCCCATCATGCCCATCTTCACTAAAAATCCTCCAGAGTGTCTATGCTCGCTGTGGAATAAAGCCCAGACTGCTTAACCCGGCATTTAACATCATTCAGAGTCTGTCCATATCCTGCCTCTCTAAGACTCGTCCCTCTGCTCCTTCAGGAAAATTTGCCCCTATGAAGCCCTGAGCATCTATCTATCTAGAGCAGTATCCACCTGTGTGGCGGTTTGCTCATATGGCCCCCTTTGCTTATATGATCTCTTGGAATAGTCTTTCCTCTATCAGTTTCTCAAATGATAGCTCGCTGTCATTTTCTGCATGATCCATCCCTTAGCTCCTAGCCCCAAACACCTCTTTCCTCTGAACTCTCATATTTTCTCACTTGTTTGGAGACATGTGGTAGACTGAATAATGACCCCTCCAGAAGACATTCTCGTTCTTTACCCAGAACCTGAGAATATGTTATATGATATGGCAAGGGGGGATTAAGTTTGCAGATGAAAAGATGGTTGCCAATCAGCTGACTTTACGATAAGGACAGTACCCTGGATTATCTGGGGGGCCCAGTGTAATCACAAGAGTCTTGAAACGCTAAAGAGGGAGGAAGAAAAGTCAGTGTCACAGCAAAGCAATATGAGGAAAACTTGACGGGCCATTGCTGGCTGTGAAGCTGGAGGGAGACCACTAGCGAAGGGCTGAATGTAGGTAGCCTCTGGAAGCTAGAAAGTAAGGAAACACGTTCTCCCCTTGAGCCTCCAGAAAGGAATACACCTTGGCTGACATCTTGATTTTAGCCCATTGAGACCCATTTTGGATTTCTGACCCCAGAAATGTAAGTTAATAAATATGTGTTGTTTTAAGACATTAATTGTGTGGTAATTTACTCTAGCTGCAATGAGAAACTAATACAAGAGGGATGATCGTGTGGTGGAAAGAGTTTAGGTTTGGGGTAAATACACCTAGATCTGTACCCCGGGTCTGCCACTGACTAACAATGTGATGTTGGACACGTTTTTAACACCTTTGTACCTGTGGATTTTTTTAATCCATAAAATGAGGAGAAATATGTTTACATCATGGGGTTCATGTAAGGATTAATTTGCATGCATATTTTTTGTCTTTAATAACCAAGATAATAAGTCTGGCACATAATAGACACCAAATGTTTAACATTCAGTCCCTCTATCGCTTCACTATGGCCTTTAACATACCCATTCTTTAGTCACTGCTATCTGAGAACTTGTCTTATCTTTGCCCGTATTTTAAGGGTCATGAAAGTGGATATTTTTTACTTTTTTAAACCAGGTTCTAAATACATAGTAAGCCGGGCAAAGGGATGCAAAGAAGGAAAGAGGAAAAGAAAGGGAAGGAAGAAACAAACTTGAGTAAACTTATCCATTTTCAGGCGGTATTTTTTTATTGTATCATTTCTAAAATACTCTGCAAATCTGAGTATAAAGGGAAAAAATGTTTCATAATATTCTTTCCAGGAGAAGAGAAATAAAAGTAAATATGCTTGGTTGTGTAGTATAATTAAATTTTAGCTTTTTATGAATGTTCTCCATCAATCAACGATACATTTTCAAATTGTAAATAGCTTATGATGATGAAAACAAACAGCAAAAATAGGCCACCAATTGATACAAATAATTTTCTCTCTAAGGTGTTGATTGAACAAAATGAAACCTCATTGAGATCCAATTAAGAAGAACTCACCAGGAAGCCATAAATGACCCAATGTATCTTGTGGGTTTACAAAAATAGCTCACAGAGTGAGAGGAACTATCTGTTGTCGCTTTTATCTTTGCTCAAAGCACTGTTTTAAAAATTATCTTAGAAATCAGTCGCATATTAACATAAAGGAAGGAGAAATGAACTAAGGAAGGAGGGTAATATTTCATTTGCTCTGCCCTATCCCAAGACCATGCTGAATACTTTCACATGCATCTCATTTAATTAAGAGAGTTTTAGGTCTCGGGCTGTGGACTCCAGAGTAATCCACTGGGTTGTAAATGAAGGGTCATGAGAGCGTGCTGACAATGAACTGGACCCACAATGATGAAATAGAGACTTAAGCCCTGAGTTAAGGGAATTGAGCTCTTGTTGAATTAATGAAATATTTGTAGCCCAGCAGGATTTGTTTGTTAATCTTTTATTCTGGAAAGAATCAAACTCAATTTCCTGAGGTGCAACCTTCCAGGTTAATTTTCAAGGAAACAAGTTAAAAACAACAACAGTAGCCCCCCTTTGGAAAAGGAAACAAAAATCAGCCCCGACCAATCAGGAGGCTCGATGCGCTTTGAAAGTGGCAGGAGTGGGTCTTGTCTCCCCACCTGATTTCTCACATGTACAGAGACCACTTGTTTACCATCACCACCAAGTACCCATTGGGCATCTGATGGAATGGACAGTTAGGCAAACAGAAATCCACAGACACAGGTCTCTGTCCTCCTCACCTCCTAAAATCATGCAAAATTAGCTCCCTTTGACTACAGATATTCCAAGGATTCTGCCGCTGTTGGTACAGCAGTTTGTTACTCTGCAAAGACTGCGCTCAAATCACAAACCATGAGAACGGATTGTCAGGCTGCCAAAAACTTGTCATGCTGTGCTTTGTTGTTGTTAAGCTTTGTGCCTAAGCAAGAACTATTTTCTGGAATGTGGGTTTAATAAAACTACCAAGAACGTCTTTTTTCTCTTATTTCATTTCTCCGTCTATATCTCAGTACAAAATTAAGCGACTTGAGGCAATGGCTAGAACTGGCCTTCCAGAAAGAAAAGTTACCAATCATCTTCCCATGGCGTGACTTTATATGGGTGCCAAAGTACAGACTTCAGTATTTATTCAGCCTCAATTGCTCATTACTGGCCACCTTGCCATTCGGCATCTCATTTAGTACTCAAAATAATCCTCACAAGTAATTACTCTTATTACCTTTATAGACAAAGACATAAAGACAAAGGAAGGCTAAGAAACACACTCAGACACACAGCTGGTCAGGGGTAGTCCTGACTGGAACCTAGTTCTTCTGATTTAAGTCCTTTGCTCTTCTGCCATCACTTAATGCTTTCTTACATCTGCTTTATCTGCAGATAAAATGTGCTGATTGTATGATTGAAACCCTACCGGAATCACTTAGAGCTAATTTTAACAGAATGAGACCAAACTTATCTCCAAAACACTCCTTGGGTAAATTGAAAATTTCAAAGCAGTTAGACCTACTAAATATAAAAGTTATTAATTCTTTACATCCCTATATGGAGACCTGTGCTAATGATTCTCTTTATTAAAGGGGGGAAAAAAGCACCAAGTAGAACAAAGAAGAAACCAACTAATGGAAACATAGTATATGTTCATTTCCTTAGTGTTTTACATTGGGCAGAGAAATTACCAGTTGTTTCTATACTGTGTGTCATATTGGTCAGACACCTTAAAGGCTTTGGAAATTCTGGTTCCAGCATTTATTTGCTGTGAGAATCAGGCAAGTCATGCAGTCTCAAAAGATCTCAGTTTCCTCATCTCTAAAATGTTAACAGTAGTAGTCATAATAATTAATAATAGTCAAACTCTGGTAGTCATTTGAAGCATGAATGATATATCATAGAAGTTTACCACAAATGAAGGAAAAATGGAAAGGACTAAAAAAATAGTCACAAAAATATTCCTTTTGCCTTTTTGTCCCCAGAATATGCATAGAAAATACTAACCTTGGACTCCTATCAATTGAATATTGAATCACTACGGCACATTCCCTGATTTCAACAAACTATTCAGAGGCAAAGAAATTCCAAAGAAAATTACAATCAATATTAAACATTGCTGTCTTTCCAAAGATTATTAAGGGGGAAAGAGCCACAACAGCTACATGGCATTCTAGGGGTCAATCATCTTCACGGAAGGTAAGAAATAGAAACGTTTTGTGGGCTTTCTCCACCATGGAAAGACAGAAAAAGGAATTTCCATGGAAAGGATTTTTCTGGCATTTCTGTTATAAGAAAATGACATCTGAGATTTTTATATTCCAAGATAGAAAATTCCATGATAAATGGAAATTAAAAAGTGAGGATTTCTTGATTCTATCACTGAATCCCAACTGCATAGTACTAGCCACTATGCAATATGATACTCCATTTAGTTCTTTCAGGAGTGTTCCTATTTCTTCAGCACCACAAGGAATAAAGAAGTTCCAACCCTATGGCACCCACCTTCTCCACATGTACATTAGTATCTGTGAACAGGAATGTAGGAATAATGCAAAATGCTGATGCTAAGATTGGGGCTTAGAAGATATGATTTCCAGGTTTCCACCCTCAAAATAACATTCTCTTGCTGCTAGGGCATGAGAAAATCCAGTCCAAATAGCTTATTCACAAAGGCAGAGGGCATGCAAACCATGTCTGCTAAATCCAGATGGCTCCACCACTCCCCTGAAAAGGAAACACAACTACAGTCAAGAAATCTCAGTCCAAGAATGGCTTTCCACATTTCCTATGGGAATCCAGAGGAAGTTTCTTTACAAAACTCATATTATTTTTTCTAAATCCGGGGAAATTTGGCATGTCATCTGATAGGGATTGAAGGTAGGCCGCCTAGCACCACATATGTTGAGTGCTTTTATTCCCTGGCAGAATTTTGTGTTAATGATTCTAGAAGCTCCACTTCATGGAGTTTCCCTGCTTCTTCCAAGACTGTTAATCACTAGGCCACCAAAGAGCAAAACGCTTTGGTTATGCCACAGGTCAACATAACCACCGCGTCTTGTGGGACTCTCTACTGGGAAGTATATTTTGGAGTAAGAATGTCTACCAGCAGACCGGGGAAAAGAGACAGTGAACTTATCTTCTTTACAACACATTACATAAGCACAAAAGGTATTTCATTAACCAAACCTCCCTGTGCCGTTCCTTTTAAGGTTCTCTAGAGCCAGACAGTCTGCTTTTTCATTCTTGGGTCTTACCTAATAATTCCACATCCCAAGTGCTCTTGATGGTAAAGAATGCATTTTCCTATGACCAGTTAGGGACTGAATCATATTAGCCAAGTCTTTACTGATTTGGACTAAAGAACCCTTCCATTTGGCCCAGAAAAAAACTATGCTTCTGGTAAATTAATAACAAAATTCAATCAGAGAATTTCCACAATGTTTTCATATCTTGATTGTCTATATACATATAGTAATATATTATATATGTAATACATTATATATAGTATTCCTGCATCATAATATCAAGTAGAGAGGGAAAGGGGGAAGGGAGGGAAGAGAAGGAAGGAGAGAGGGAAGAAGGAATGAAGAAAATTTAAATGTCTAAATGATGGTACAAACATGTATTCAAATCAGGATGTCTGGTGGCTCAGTTGGTTAAGACCCTGACTCTGAATTTTGGCTCAGGTCATGATCTCATGGTTCCTGAATTTGAGCCACACATCATGCTCTATGCTGACAGCATGGAGCCTGGTTGGGATCCTCTTTCTCTCTCTCTCTCTCTGCCCCTCCCCCACTCATGCATGTTCTCTCTCTCTCTCTCTCTCTCTCTCTCTAATATTTTTTAAAAAACATGTATCCAAATCTCAACTCAAATAACTATGTATTCTGTGGTCACTCAATATATATTTATTAATGAATGAGTAAATGGTTGAAAAGTTTCAAATTATGATCAGCAATATTAGCAGCAGCTGTAGCAGTCAAAATAATAACCAACATCCCCCTCTTTTTTTAAGAGAGAGAGAGCATGTGCACACACAAGTGCTTTGGCGAGGGGCAGAGGGACAAGGAGGGAGAGATTCCTAAGCAGTCTCCATGCTCAGTGCAGAGCCCAATGCAGGGCTCGATCCCACAATCTTGGGAACATAACCTGAACATAACCAACTGAGCTACCCAGGAAGCTCTAACCAACACTTTTTTAGTGCATGCATTAGCCAGGAAGTCTTTAAAGCATCTTACATCTATTAACTCATTTAATCTCAGTAATCCTAGGAGATTGAGTACTACTTTCATTTCTCTTTTACAAATAAGAAGACTAAGAAATAGATTTTAAATAACTCGTCCAGGACTACATAAGTAGCAAGTAGCAGAGCCAAGATTTGGACCCCAGGCAATCTAGTTCTGAGCCTATGTTCAAACTCTAATGGACTAAAACAAAAGAATAAAAGCATTGGTGCACCTGGGTGGCTCAATCAATTGAGCTTCTAACTTCTTCTCAGGTCATGATCTGACAGTCTGTGAATTCCAGCCCCACGTCAGGCTCTGTCCTGACACCTTGGAGTCTGGAACCTGCTTCGGATTCCATGTCTGCCTCTCTCTCTCTGCTCCTCCCCAACTTGTAGTCTGTCTCTTTCTCAAAAATAAAAAGTAAATCTTAAAAAATAAAAATAAAAAAGAATAAAAGCATTGGAAATCCAGAGGTACAGTAAGTTTTCAATGGTGGTATAATCTATGATCAATACTTTTCCTTTAATAGGATCCAAATTCTTTTGCTCTATCTGTTCTACCACATGCACATTCTTGGTTTCATACTAAGGCAGTTTCCCTATGTGGATACAGGTTGTCCTTGTTTGCATTTGGAGGAAGAGAAGGGAAGGAAACAAACAAACCTTGAGTCTCCATGTTTATTGAAATATAAACCTGCATTCCAGTCTAACTGGGCCAACTTAGAACACGTCCTCAACCTAGACCAAAATAGCCAGTAAGACAGTGACACAAACTAAGAGTCAAATGAGCCATTCATGACCGAATGACATTCGAGAATCACACAGATCATCCACTCTAGTATCTTGCCTCAGAAATGTCTCTGTTCTGGTTGAACACTACAGAGAGACCAATGTTTATACTTTGTCTTCAGAATAATAAGCCATAATGACTTCATCATAAACTTTATGAATTAGAACATCTCTAGGTTAACCTCTAGTTCTAGCATTCTGTGATCTTATTAATTCATTCAATTTCTACTAACATTTCTCAGAGGGAAAAATATTCCTCAAGAGATATTTTTATATACCAGTACTTTTCTAATAAAGTACACTTAATCTTGTATCAATTGCCCTATTGGTGACTTAGAAGGAAAAACGTGATGAGATAAAGAGAACAATGAGACCCCGACTTTGCCCTCCTCTGCTGTCCTAGGAGCAGATATTTTCCATCATATACCCTATGATCTACCCATTTTTTGTCCATATGATAAGCGCAGGAATGGACTATAGGCAGACCTGATGTGTGGCCTGCTAACAGGTACTAAGCCTGAGAAACTGATCTTTGATTCAGTTGGTCTTACGGAGAACGCCCAGGAAATCTCCAGTTGTTTTGTACTATGGAATACATGTACGTGTGATTTGTACATGTGAATACAACTGCACCTCAGTAACAGAAAGGGAGCACGTCTCACCGGTGCAAGTCTAAATCCATGCAGATGGTATCGGCAGCTGCTCTATACTCCTATACAGACCTAGGACCTGGGAAGCCTTCACGTGGGAGCACACCTGATTGTCTCCTTCTTTTGTAACAATCTTCGGTTTCCATACCCTTTGCCATTAAGGAAACATTGTATTCAATAACTGTGTCTATTGGCCTCTTACCATCAATCACATCACTGTCCCATGGAGATACTCATGCAGTTACACAGGAAATTGAACAAGAGCAGTTTGAGAGTCAATCATTTTCTGTAGTTTCTATGTATTAAACCTACAAATGGCTGAAAGGCTATTTTCTGAGATGTCCTCTATACTTCTGCTGGCATCCAGGAACACCCTGAAATGATTGAAGAGATTCACTTATATTAACTGTCCAATGGGTTGATGAGAATACCTCTCTGCCTTGGCAGTCAGAGTAAATCTCTACTGAGTTGAATTCTTTAGAACCTACTCAAAAGAGTAGTTCACAGGCCAGCAGCAGCCACTGAAATCCAGTATCCACAGTTCTATCCCAGACATACTGATTCAGTATCTGCATTTTAACAAGACCTTCAAGTGTCTCCTACGTACATTAAAGTTTGGGTGCTTACACTGCTTGTAAGGACTGCCTTTTTTGGCTTACAACAATTAACTCCCTCCCATTATTTCATTAAATAAGAAAAGCATGATGGGATATACACTTACAAAACCCATCCCTGAGAGGCATCTCTGTGGCTCATTCGGTTAAGCATCTGACTCTGGATTTCAGCTCAGGTTGTGATCTCATAGTACATGGGTTAGGGCTCCATGTCAGACTCTGAGCTAATAATACAGAACCTGCTTGAGATTCCTCTCTCCCTATCTCTTTGCCACTCCCCTAATTCATGCTCACTCCCCCCCTCCCAGAATAAATAAATAAACTTAAAAAAATCCATCCCTGGAACTATATCTTCAGAACAAGTTAATGAATGAGACAGATATACACAATTGATATACTCCATAAGGACATGTGGTACCTCTGGGATTCTAGATAGTCCCACCTTGGAAACCATTGATATAATTATTATATGAATAAGCAATTACCAGAACTAAAGTCTAAAATGTTTTCTTAAAAAACTACGTGATTATAAGCATGCATTCATTTATCAAAGTTCATCAAACTGTATAAAGTGAGGACATTGTTTTGTATGAAAATTATTCTTTGGGATTAAAAAAATAAAAATAACTGTTAAAAACCTGCAAATATGAAAAAAAAAAAGCTACATGAAACACAAGGTAATCTAACCAACTGAAATGAAACTGTTTCCTTAAAGTACAGATACTTGAGAAGATATCACTGCCATTCTCAAACTTGTGAGGTCTGGTCACTTGTGAAGTCTAGACAGGACAAACTCTCTATAAAAGACAAAAAACAGAAAGAGTATAAAAAGAAGATATGACCAGTAGGCAAATTTCAGCTTAATTTACAGGAGTCCTTGATAGTAAGAACTATCCATGGTATTGAATACGCAGCTCTGAACATTGTTATCCAGACTGCATTTAGAATAAAATCCAGTTTTTGTCCATGGGCTGTATGTCAGGCTTCTGCATCTCTAACTGTTCTCCCTCCTTGTTCATTGCATTTGCCTTCCATCACACTGGCTCTATTCTTCCTCTAAACAATTTCTTTTGGTAATTGGAATCAACCATGCCAGCCAGTAGGATATTCCATTCTTTGTTCAAATGGCCAGTTTCAACTTTTAACTCAGTAAAATAAATGTTGTATCCCCACGTGGAAGTATTTCTCTCATGACAATAAAAACCATCAAAATTGCAGATTTCAACATTCTAAGGATGGGAAGTTAAAATTCTGCAACAAGGTTATCAAGAATAACAGTGAGGAGAACCATTCCTGCCATATATTGATCACTGATTCCACCCTCTGAGATAGAGACCAATGTATTGCCCCTCAGTGGAAAATTAACTCCATCTTCAATTGGTCATTCTGCCATTCTATCAGGCCAGTTGCTTCTAGAGTATATGATAAGTCTTTGATAGTGGAGCGAATCTCCTCTCTTCCTATCAGAATGTACCTCACTCCACAGGTAACTAGGCCTGTGTGGCTGAGTACCTCTATTTCACTTATACCTTTGGCAACTGGAGAAATAATCACAGCAGGGCTCATTGACCCACTTGGCCAATTATGAAACACACTTGGGGCAAAATTTTATTTATTGCTTGAAACCACGAACCTCCAACTCACTCATGGGCCATTGAATTGTTTTGGGTTCCCACGAATTAGCATCCATTCAGAAACAGTGTCATAATACCCTGGTGTCTGAGTATCTCCCTTTCTCTTTATTTCCCTCTCTCTTCCCCCTTTCCCATAGTCACTCTGGTGAGTAGAAGCACTAAGTGAGTCTTTGAGAACCATAACACAAACTTACCAAACTCCCTTGTCTCCTTTATTTTTATTTATAGCACTCAGCAGTACCTGAAATTACATCTGTATTTATTTGATTATTTGGTTACTGTTATCTTCTATCTCCCCGATTAAAATGTAAGCTCCATGAGGACTGAATATTGTTTGTATTCATCACTCTATCTCCAGAGCTTAGAGCAGTAGTTGATGCTTAATCAGCACTTGCTAAATATTTGTTTAACTAATGAACATTTCCAGAAGGCTGTTTGGCAATGTGTATCGAAAGCTTTAAAAATATGTAAAGCCTACAGCCTAGAAATGTAACTTCTGGAAATTTATCCTTAAAAAAATACTTAGATCTGAATAACATGGAATATTTAAAGAACCATTCATTTTAAAGTATAAAATTTGAAGAAGAAAAAAGAAATAACCTAAACATAAAATTAGAGATTATTCATTTACTCATTCAACAAATACTTTGACTAATACCTACTAAATACCAGCCATGGAGTTAAGTGAAAAGGATCCTACAGTTAACAAGACCAAGAAGCCCAAACAGATAGATATCAAGAGACTATTTTACGTTTTTATTTTTGTAATGAAGCAAACAATTGAATGTTAACTTATAGATACTCGACTAATAATAGCAATGATAATGAGGATACTTTATATTTGCATAGCACTTCTAACTTTTCAAATTCTCCAGCTATTATGTTTCTTAAAATTAGGTCATATTAAACTGCACTTGAATTTCATTATTAGATCTTTTCTGCAAAGAGAGCTGAGAGATTGTTGGCCCTTTTACATTAATTATGGACATATAAGATGAATTAATCAAATTCTACTGTATTTGCTATTATGGTCAATTGTGTGTGGGGGGAAAAAAGCCATTCTCTGCAGGGTCTGGAGTAGGATGCAGCAGAGAAGATTATGCAAAAACTAAAGTTCTTAAAATGATTTTAGTTTTAAATAAACCCTAAACCCATTGTCTTGATGAAGCATCATTAATAGTCTGCAAGTATTTTTGAAGAATCAAGTTCATTAGCAAAGGTCAATTTATAGTGAAGCTTCAGGGCGTCTCACTTGGAGAGGCCCCAGCCAAGGCTTTAGGAAAAGACTCAGTAAAGTGTTCTATGACCATATACTGTTGTAAAATTGACCAAAAAAGATTATCTCAATAAGTGTAGACTCTTTCCAGCAAACTTCCACTCTTTCACATCTTTCTCATGAGGTTATGCTATAGTGGCCATGAGGAGGGCTTTCCATAGCATATGCAGGACCCCCGACAAGTATTTTTGTGGGCCCCTTGCCTATATAAACAATTTTATTAAAATATATTATAAAATCCACGGGCATATGTAAGATATAGTTAGAGCAATTAGAGCAAGGACTGGTGGGGCCTATACAAAGGCCCACACTGAAAGCTCAAGTTTAATAGTTAACAGTGGACCATCAGAAGCAAAGAACTCCAAACTCATCCTGTGTCAAATGTGAGTGACCAGTTACCTTAAATCAGTCTGTTGACAGTTTGCTGATGTCCCATATCATAAGATGCTATGTAACAAATGCCACACTGGCTTCTGATTGCAACCCACTCCCCACGCCGCTCTAAAACTGCGTCTCACAGATCTCTGGGGAATCTCATCAACCCTGTACCTGAGGAGGATGGTCAGAGAGTATCCCAAGGGTTGAAATGAGGACCGGTCAGGACCCACACAGGTCGAGATCCCATGTCAGGATGCCCTGCCTCGATGATGTTACCAGTCCCAGCCAGTTGCAGGAGCCAGAGAGAAAGAGAAATTTGTGCCTTGAGAAACAGAGTCCAGGGTAGAGGCTTTGCTCACCAGATAAGTGTAGATACTAATCACAGGCATTTTAAATACGTAGTTAAGTGGATATTGATTTAAATGATAGATTTAGGTAGTTTAGTGAAATGCATTTATTTGGCTTGCCATTGTTTCCACGTGTAATTAAATTATCGCTAGCCATCCCAATGCAGAAATGGCTTCTAGGAAATACTCTTGCCACTCCTATCCACTATGCCCGTCCACCCCACATCATGATACAAAGATCAGAGCCAGAGGTGAGTCATGATGTAACACTTGACCAGAGAAATATAGATAGTGGGGAGGCACCAGAAACAAAGTTTGAACGTAAGGAGCCAGAGGGCATCTGGATGGCACAGTCAATTAAAAGTCTCTTGATCTAGGGTTAGGTCATGATCTCATGGTTTGTGAGTTCAAGTCCCGCAGAAGCCACAGCACTGATGGAGCCTACTTGAGATTCTGTCTCTCCTTCTCTCTGACCCTCCCCCACTTGTGCACTCTCTCTTTCTCTCTCTCCCTTTCAAAATAAATAACAAAACTTAATTTAAAAATTAAAAAAAGGAAAGTAGAAAGCCTGAAGTAATCTGTCGGGAAAAAAAAATTCCAATCCTTACAGTTCATGTATGAAGAGAATCTATAGAGATTTTTTAATTTAACAATAATCTTAGTAATTTATGTAAAATTACAAAGGGTAAGACCAAAGAAGCTTCTAAATCATTAATGCTAAATATGTCATAGGAAAAGGTGGATATATTTCCATTTTCTATACAGGAAATGTTACAAAATCATTTTCACAGGAAAATAACAAGATGACCAGAAAGCATGCATCCAAAAAAGTGTAGGAAAATATATTATAGAGGTATGTTAACCAATCTACCCATAGGTCGATCACGTTTCTGGATTTTGTGATTTTTATGGCAGTCAGCTTTTAAAATTTGTAATTTGATTTCCTATCTTATGTAAGTAAATAAATACGTACTTACGTATCTAATTTTGCATTCGTTGGTTTTAAAAAGTTCCCCAGAATTGCATAAGTTTCCAGGCTCACAAAACCTAGATCTATCTCTCTTTACAGGGTTACTCCTTACATACTTGGAAACAGCTGACTTGACAATTGAACTTTGCCATTGGTTACTTAGGAAAAAAAAACACACATGGATTTGTAAGTTCCTCTGGGTAGGAACTAGAATATTTACTCCCCAAAAGGAACCATTCACACTTCGAATCAAATAAATGCATATATTCTTATCAATGAGACTTTCAGCAGCTGTAAACATGCACATAAGTAATCTCTAACCTCTTCATTCTGTTAGAAGACAGGATCAGATCCTGCCTGGCAGAGTTCCTGTTGCTGAGAATTCATTTAATTCCTAAGCAAGGTTTACATGAATTTCATCTTTGTTTTCCTACCAGCTTCTCCTTTCATGAAATTCTCTTGGGAGGCGTTCCTAAAGCATCGAGGACTGTTACGGCCAGCTGTGCGGGGCTGGGCTAAGGGCCAATGTGTGTAAATATGTGAAAGGCCACCAGGTCAGCAGATCCTGGCTGGGTTCTGCTCAGGCTGCATCCTCTGAGAGGCGGTTCTACACTTTGTCGCTGGGGAAACTGACTCCCACAACCACATATGCTATATGTGACCCAAAACACACCACCGTGGAATGTGAGCCCTCGAAGTCTAGGGTGGTCACTTTCAATGCAGCTGATGGAAAGGAGAGCAGGATCCCAGTGGGAGATATTAGAAAAGCTGGAACACTTTAGAGCTAATCTGATATAATCTGATTTTAAAGCGGTTTCCATGGGACGTTGCAGGAGTAAGACAAGGTGCCTCCTGTTACAGCCAAAACACAGGGAAAGGATTTCAACCAGCAACTCGCTGTAAATTTAGCTTCCACAAGGAAACATGCTGTGATCTCTGAACGTGTGCTGGGCAGTGTATTTAACATGAACTGCCATAACAAAAACAGAAACAAAGTCCCAGTGGCTACACAAGATACAAATTTATTTCCAACCTACGCAAAGTCCAGTATGGACGTCTGAGTGACTCTCCTCTGAACAGTGACTCTCCTGCCTCAGCCATACGGCTCTCCCATCTCTGCCTTGAGGGCAGACACGTGGAATACGGAAGGTCGAGAGAATAAAGGACAGTGCAGAACTTTGACATATGCCAAGACCGGAGGTGGAGTTGATCACTTCTGTCCATAATGCACTAGTCAGGACTCAATCATCTAGATTCATTTAGCTAAAGAATAGACTGTGAAATATCACTTGTGTGCAATGAAATAAGAGGAAATAGGGTTAGTGTGCTAGTAACATCATCAAAAACCAGCTAAACAGAATGTCAGGGGATTTTTTTTTTTTAATGTTTTTGTTTGTTTGATTTTTTGAGAGCGAGAGCAGGGGAAAGGGGCAGAGAGAGAGAGTGACAGTCTTAAGTAGGCTCCATGCCCAGCACAGAACCTGACGTGGGGCTTGATCCCACAACTGTGAGATCATGACCTGAGCCAAAATCAAGAGTCTAATGCTTAACCAACTGAGCCACCCAAATGCCCCTAAACCTTGAGTTTTAATGTCAGTTCTCCATACATCAAAAAACACATCTGTAGGGCACCTGGGTGGCTCAGTCGATTGAACATCCAGCTCTTGATTTTGGCTCAGGTCATGATCCCAGGGTCGTGAGATCAAGTCCCGCATCTGGCTCTGAACAGACAGCACAGAGCCTGCTTGGGATCTCTCTCTCCTTCTTTCTCTGCCCTTCCCTGCTCTCTCTCTCTCTTCCTCTCTCTCTCAAAATAAATAAATAAACAATAAAAAATATTTTAATAAAAATTTTTAAAAATTTGAGAAACCAAAAAACACATCTGTATGCTGAGAAAACTAAACATTTGCACTTGTTGCTGGCAATCATATATTTGTATGCTTTACATTAACACAGCAAGGTTAGAATCCGGTTTATCTGATTCTTGTGTTTGGGCAAATTGACAGAACATGTCTTCTATTTGGTGCTAGCCTGGCATTTGCTACATAGATTAAAGCTGAAACAGTAAATATTGAAAAGTCAGAAATGTCCTTGTTCATCAATCCACCGTCTCCTCCCGGGCTCCCGATGAGCTCATTGCAACTCATTGGTCCCTAATACATTTTATTTCAGGACAACCACTATCCCGGAGCTATGCAAGGCACTTGAAGTTAATTTGCTAAACTGATGTGAACTGAGGAGTTAGGCTGGTTAATAATGGCTTCAAATATTATCACCTCTCTGTTCTGCTCTTCAGTTTTCAATGCTTTAATCAATGCTCAAGCATTTTGAGCATTTCTTCAGTTATGTTTCTGCGAAGATCAGGCTCATAAGGTGTTGGTAGGGAACAAGTGGGTAACATTCCTCTTTCCTAAGTTTCGACATCACCAAGTGGCTATGAGTGATAGCACCTCCTCTTAGAGATTCATAATGTACATGAGAATATTATATGTGCTAGGAGGTGCAATGGAGACATCAGTTTTCTTGGTTTATTCCAGTTTTTTCAGCCATGGAACTGTTTTCTGTCTGTTTTCTTTTGTCTGTTTGGGGGTTTTATTGAGTTTTTTCTTTTTTTCTTTTTTTCTTTTTTCTTTTTTTTTTTTTTTTTTGCATAATTCATACACAAATCACGATATATTCTAATGAGGAGATTTAAAGCCTGACAGAAGGCCAGTAAGAGTAACAGTTGAGGCAGGGAATTTTTATACCGGCCTCATGAACCATCCTTACTCTGTGGGGCTGTGACCAGTTTCAAGCTTCTCATTCTTTCCATGGCCCAGTCTCACGTGCATTTGTTGAGCTCCTGATTCTGTGTTTTATCAGTCAAAATCAGTGTATCCCCAGTGATCAATTAAAACAAAATATATGAATCTAAATAATCAGTCCCCTCATGGGAATTCCAATCTCTCTCCCATTTACATTAAAGAAATTACACATACAGTATCACTGTTTTCTTTTGTCTGTTCCACATAAAAAAAAAAAAACTTAAATGAAATTTTTAATTTTCCTACTTTAGGCTTTGCACTTAAAGAGAAAAGAACTTTATTCTCTCAGAGGGAAGGATTTCTAGAAAAAAATAAACCAAATAAACCCAGTAAGCCCCCTACCAGCAGTCTCTGACTCTTCCAGCTTTTACCCACTGCGGGGGAAAAATGTAAACCTTCCTTTTGACTCTCCCTTGCTGAAAGTCTCTTCCAACTGCATCACAAATTGAACTTTAAAATAAATAAATGAATAAAACCAGCTGCATGGGATGGGAAATGCAAAGACGGACGAGTAGGACATTTATGAGACAGGAAACCTCACTATCCACTGTCCTGAAAACATCCAAGTCAGTGTTTTTGACGTGACCTTAATATAAATGGGTAAATAAGGGTTTTTTCAACAATAGTGACTGATGACCACATGAAAATAAACACTAAAGGCTTTGTATAGATGATTCACCCAAACCAGAGTGTAAGAAGAGATTTAGATCAACCTTGACCAACTCTCTCCCATTTCTATCTCCTACTAAGAATCCACAAAAATCAACCATTAGAAGAGCAAAAGAATCAACCTGGTTGTTGGAGTTCTTGAAATGACTGGAAAGAATCCTCTGTGTGCTGATGAGCGGTAGCTCCTCACCTATAGATGCTTCTCATCCATCAAACATGGCGCCTCCAGCCAGATGAGGTTTGCAAAGCATGCTGGGTGCCTCTCCCTCATGCCTGGCTGTTCAGTCAAGGTATGCATATGTATCTCTTCTTTCCAAAAGACCTGTAAACCCTTTGGCAACTGGGTGCATTTTTTACATTACTTCATACCCCTCACAATGCTTGGAACACCACCTTAGACTTCACAGACTTTCAGTGGGAACAAGGTTGAGATCATGGGTCACAAGCCATAACTTGCAGGGTTTTATGTTATTATTTATTAGACATGTAACCTAAAGCAAGACACCACTTCTCTGAGCCTCAGTTTCATCATCACTATTACCATGATAATAACTTAAAAACCAGTACTTCCATCCCAAGGAACAGGATGCAGAGTAGAGGGTGGGCAGTGGACAACACTTATATGGGACTTGAAAACCTCCTCCTCATTACAACTTCAGCAATCCTGATTTCATCTATTTACATACCGGCATTCTGTGTAAAATGGAATTTTGTTCAAAGAGAGGAATGAGATGCTTAGAAATATTTGAAAACCATTTTTCTGTGAGAATGTGCTTAATAAATTGTAAAGTAGTGTAGCTTTATTTTTTTACAGCATTTGCATTGAGGTATAATTTGCATAAAGGAAATGTACACATCTCAAATGTACAGCCAATGACTTTTTTATGTATGCATATATGTGTATCTGTCACCCAGATAAAGCTAGAAAACATTTCCTTCACCCAGAAAGTTCCTCCATTCCATTCTCCGTTCATTACCCCCCTTCCGCACGCAAAGACCTGCCCCGGACAACCACTGATCTGATTTCTGTCACTATCCATTACTTCTGCCTGTTTTAGAGCTTCATATACATGAAATCACAGGGATGTACTGGCTTCTCTTCTCTCAACATAACACCTATGGGGCTCATCCATGTTGTTACAGACAACTGAATTAATTTTTCCCTTTGCTGCATAGGGTTCCGTTGTATGACTATATCGCAATTTGTGAATCCATTCTCTGAAGCTGTTGTTTCCAGTTTGGAGCCACTATGAATAAAGCTGCTATCGATATTTGTGCTTCAGCCCCTCTGTGGTCATCTGCTTTTATTTCTCTTGGGCAAATACTCAGGAGTGTAACAGCTAGGTTACAGTGTAATTGCATGTTTAACTTTACAGTAAACTGTCAATCAATTTCCCTGCAGTTAATGCTACCATTTTACAGTCCTACCAGCTAAGTAGGAGTTTCAGTTGTTCCCTAGCATCTGGTGGCATCAGTATTTTACATTCTCACAATTTCAATCAGTTCAAAATATCTCACTGTGGCTTTAATTTGCACTCCCTTGATGTTAAATACCTGTTTAAATGCATATTTGCCATTCTAATATCTTTTCTAGAGCCATTCTTACATAAGTTTTTGCCTATTGTTTAAATTGGTTGATTTGTCTTTTTATCATTCTTTGGTGAGGGTTCCTTATATTCCAAATAACAGTCTTCTGTTATATAGATGCATCGTGATCATGAGTGTTTTCTCCATCTCTATGACCTTTCACTTGAGGAGCAGAAAGCTTTTAAGTTTTATGAAGGCTCACTTAAAAAAATCTTTGCCTATATAAGGTCTTTGAGATGTTCTCTTCTTCCTTCTAGAAGCTTTAAATTTAGTTTCCAGGGGCACCTGGGTGGCTCAGTCAGTTAAGCATCTGACTTTGGCTCAGGTGATCTCACAGTTTGTGAGTTTGAGCCCCGCATCAGACTCTCTGCTGTCAGTGCAGAGATCACTTTGGATCCTCTGTCCCCTTCTCTATGTCTCTCTCTGTCTCTGTCCTTCTCTCTTAAAAAAAAAAAATTTAGCTTCCACATTTTGAGTTATCATGAAAAGTGTATATTTTTATCCATTAGTTTCCTAGTTGACCCTAAGTGAGTTGTTCAAGCTTGCAAAATACCACAGACCACTTGATTTAAAAGTTAGAGTCTTGATTTAGATATCAGTAAAGAGGGTCTTAATGATGATCTCATTGTGTTTTCTACCCAAACAAGATATAAATGAACTTGAAGTCAAACCCTTTGACAGTAAAAAAGGGCACCATCCATAGTAAAGCCAAGACCAGTGGTATCCACTAGGACTGTTCTTGGCCAACTCAGACATGTCATCACTGTAAACTTAAGTCACCTGACTCCATGTTAAAGATCATCCTGGATATTTCCCATTGATAGTGACTAAGTCAACAAAGGTCTACTTCTGTAGCATACCTTTATTTATTGCAACTACTAGAACAGTATTGAGGTGTCAAAAACAGTTGGCTGAATTTGTCAGGGTTGTCTCTCAGGAGAGGGCCAAGGGGCATCAGATGTTTTAAAATCAAGACCTGTAACTTTTGCATCCTTCAAGACTGACCACTGAGAAGGAACAAAGAATTTTCAACCCTGGTGTTCTATAACTCCTTTGGGGGAGTGCTCCTAAAAAGATAGATTGTTCCGACTCCAGTTTGCATCACCATTTGGTTTAATTATTATTTGTAATTGGGAAATAATTAGATAAAATGATGATGTAAACCCCAGTGGAAAATAGACATCTCTAAAGAACTCTAATGTTTTCTGTCACTTAAAAGGAAGGGGATATGACTTACTGGAGGAAAAAACTAATTAGAAAAGCAGACACATCTTCTCCCTCTCCTCATATTTCAGGCACGCTGGCAAGTGCTCAAAAATGATCAGAGAGTGGCCTATTTCTCAAGGACCCCAGGAGAGCATGATAATTTAAATCATCATCTCAGGAAAGCGCCTTGAGCACTTGTCTTTGCCGTTTTATGATCTGCAGTGGGGACAGAGAGTTCAGCTCTCCAGACTGGCATGGCCATGCACACTACGGGCTGAAGGAAAACCGAGGTCACACCCACCCCAAAGTGAACACAGGCAGGTTAGAATCCTTGCCAAGAGAAACACATTTCAGCAGAGTGAGGAGACAGAAATGTTTAAAACAATGCTGTCCCCCAGCAAAATGAGAACAAGACTTTCATCCTGGGACACAAATCAGCTTTCTGAAAATTTGACAACCCAAAGAGATGACAGCAAAGTGATTCGAGGTTCGGATGTGGGCCGAGCAACTTAAAAACCCTCAGTAAATCTAAAACTTTCTGTTTGGAATTAGTTTCTTTTATTTAAATTCAGATTAACAACAACAAAAACAAAGATCAGTTAACTTCTCAAGAAAATAATTTTTTCACAGAAAAAGCCGGTTTTATAAAAATGACATCTCGATGAAAGTCTTATTGAAACAGCTCCACTTTGAAAATGTAAATGTTTATTAATAAGTCATAATAAACCATAATAATGGGGTCATTCAAAGATGAAAAATAGGAAAGTCTGAAAATAAAGCACTGAGATTGCAAACATACTGGGATGCTCTGAAGGCTTTCTCCTGGCTGGTCCAGTTAGACTTCCATCCCTTGAATCTGGCTCTCTGAGACTCAGTTCTTGGCTATAAACCAGAACATTCATTCATGGTCTTAGACCACCTTCTCTCTAGCAAAATGCAGGAACGTCCATGTACCCAGGCACAGATATTAATACCACATTCATGAGTTCTAAGAACTTCAAGTACAACCTGACTCTGAATAGATGTCCTTTTTTCTTCACTTTCCCCTCATTCCTTCACTTAGGAAAACAATGACTTCCCAGACTTGCTCCAAGGTGCCTCAGAACTTTCCGCTATATAGGATGTAGGCACACTTGAAACTGCACTTTCCAAATTGTTCAAAACTATGTGATAAATAACCATTAAATAAAAGGCCATGTGCTGGGTAGTGTGACATAGAAATCAATGAGGATTGTGGACCAGATAAGCTACTCTGCGGAAAGGTTTATCCTGAGGAGGTGTGATTCTAGCTGAGTATTGGAGGAGTACTGAGGTGGTGACAAAGAAGGGCGTTCTTGCCAGAGGCACCTAGATATTCACAAAACCAACATGCACGAGAGGGCAAGGGAGGAGTGTGATCAGAGGAAGGTACTAGTGCAGTGGAGAGTTTGAGGAGGGAGTGCAGAAAGTTGGGGCACCAGATTCTGAGGCGCTTTAGAGATCACATAGTACATGAGCTTTCACTGAATGGAGATGCCTCTTTGGAAAATCAAAGAACTGTCACATCGCAGTGAGCACACGTCCTGCCCTATGAGAATGCCCAGTAGAGCATCCGTGTCTGTTGGGTTTTTGAAGAAAAGATTAGTGCGAGTGTGTTGGAGAGGAGGGACTACAGTCCTATGATTACTGGGAGCTTTATGTGAATGGTAAAGAGTCAGATCAAAATCACAGGATGAGATTTTGTTCAGGCTTATAGATGAGATCAGGGGTAATTTTTTAACAAGGGGAATAAATGTAAATCCTTGCTTCTTCTTCTTCTATTATCTCATTGACCTCTACAGTAATCACCTTTGATTGATGTGACATTGAAATCCATGATCCATTTCTCTTCCCACCAGTTTGTGCACTAGAAAAATGGCTCCCTGGGGGGATGGGGGGTGGGGAGAAACCCTGATTGTTAGTGTTTGCCCATGTGTATGGTGTAAATTCTCCTACCCCGGCTGATTTCAAGCTTCCAACATGCGGGACTTGTTCCAAGGTTAGTGGGAAGGTAGAGTTGGAGAGAGACGCACAAAATCCACTTTTGCAAGCTGAGCTGGGAAGAATCAGCTGTAGCACTCCATTGCACCAACTCCTACCTTTTCCATTTTGAAATGTATCTTATATCTTATCTTCTTGCATTGCATCACCTTGAGCATCCCAGTTAACTTGCCTGTGTTCCTATGAGATTTCCTGGGTCGCTCCATTTCCTCCCAGGAAACATCTATGAGTCTGGAAATATGAAGGGCATATTGACCCATTCACTCTCTCCTTGTACGTCTTTACTGGTCCCAAGAAGGACAGGAAATGAAAAGTAAATCAATTTAAATTCACCTTCTCCTTGTAAAGTAATAGAGTAAAAACTTTTGCCTAGCTAAGGGTGGCTTAATATCATTAGGTTCAAAACAGAAAATAGTGTGTTGTCTTTTATATAACCCACCAGGTGCAATAAGTCGACTCAAAAAGTCTCATGTTGAAAATATGCTTCATAAGAATTCTGTTTTCTGTTTTGTATGTTTCTGCTAGTCAGTATAGAATATTTGGAAACAAATTTGTGCAGTGTTTGGGGTCTTTTTCCCTCTTCAGTATTCCTTTTATGATTAATGTCATGGATTCTTTCAAAATCAAGAGAAAAAGATATTTTAGGAGTGTTTTTGTTCTTTCTTTGTTGAAACATGGTTTAATGTTTATTATCATAATTTTGATTGCTATTGTACCAACTCAAGGGCTGTATTTTGTACTTTGTGAGCTATCATTTGGCTCACATTCATGATTTGTGCACTAATACCATTCAAGGTTATGCAATAACAATCAGAAATTATGATAATAAACATTGAACCACATTTCAACAAAATATGATAAACTCGTGTGAAGGGTTTTTTTAATCTTTTCATTAACAAAGCATCTTATGCTTCAATGACACTTTAATTACCAAGAAATTACCCAAGAAAATATGTAATTATTTCTAGTAATTGACAGTGACTCTATATGTAACACTTCTTTATGTTAAAATAATTGCTAAAATGTGACCTTTTCCCTCCAGACATGTGGCTTAATTGATCACATGCTGTTTTTCAGATAAAAAGGTAGTACAAATACGATCACTAAAGTACTTAAGTAACTTCAGTTCAATTGAGGACTGTTTTAGTGACCTCAAAAACAATTTTTGATAATGACCAGCATTAATGAAATTAACCTGGATAAATTTAAGGGTAACCATTTCAATTTCTCAATGTACCCGTATGTACTATAACATTCTCTTTCCAGGAAAGGCTTTGCCAATCATTCCAAAAGTCTCATGTACATTGCAGAGAACATTCCCTAAGTGGCTGTTCAAAAGATCAAAACCCTTTGCTTATGTATGAACATTCATTAAAAGGAAAAGAAAAAGCTCCCCTCTCAAAAACTAAAGCCACTCTCGGGAGAAAATCATTTTGATCCCTTCTAGCTTTAAACTTTCTATACTTATGATTCTGCAAAATCTATTCATAACTTGGACACATTCTTTAAATGAAAAAAATAAAAAAACCCAATAGTTCAAAAGTGTCCATCTCTCTGCTTCCTGTTTTTTTCACCTGACAGTTTGGTCAAGTGAGAGCCTTAACTCAAGAACCAGATACACAGCCGCTTCCACAAACCTCTGTTTTATTATTTCCCCACTGCTCCTTTCCTTCCCTTATGACAAAACATCTACCAGAAAAGCCTTTGCCATCACACACTATCCCTCTTGAAACTGACCAACATGGTGAACTGTTGTCACCAACAAGGACACGTACTACCAAGACCCGCACAATAACATAACATCAATGTAGTCTAATTTGAACACAAAAGACAGGGACTGAAATTTTTTAAAGCTTGGTCATTGAAGAACATGGACATCCTCTTGTATGTTTCTATTCTCCTTGTAAAAATCACCTTCAGGGTCTTTCTCTTACTGAGATTTTAGGAGAATGCATAGAAAGTCTAAAACCACAGTCATAAAAGTCTGACATTTCTGCTATGTGATCTCTGGGAGGAGTGGCCTGAGAAGATAGTCTGGGAACTATGGATGCCTAAAGACTTGATAAAGCCACTTGTTGAGGGATGGTGGGAAGGAGTAATGGATAATGCAAACAATGGGTCGTTGGTCACTCAGGTGTCACCCAGAAACTCTCTGAATTTATCTGTTGTATGTCATTGGGTTTTCTGGTTGGTAATAATTCCAAGAAAGCCTTCCTTTTCTCTCAGTTTGTAGACGAAAAATGGTGTTTTTGTGCATACAACTGATTTGCCCTGAGTCGAACACATGCTCAATGGCAATGCTAGGCTTAGAGTAGAACGTAAATGACTCTCAGTCCAGTGCTCCTTTTTCCAGGAGGTATCTCTCTCCTGATAAGGCAAAGTGCTCCAGTGTTTTGACGAATAGTCCACGGGCTGATCTTTAAAGTTATCACCACATTTCCTCAGGGAGATAAAATCCGCCAGGGAGAGATCTAAAGCAACAAGCATCACTGAACAAAAATATTGGCCCTGAATCAGGACTCAGCTTAATGTAATATGCTGGAGCATGTAATATAATCCTCTCTCTCTTCATCCAGGCTCCAGACAATTAGCCAGCCATGCCCCTGGGAGACGGTTCCTCTGCATATGGATGCCTGGATACAGAGCGGGGCTTACTGCTTGTTATGAGGACACTCGCTATTTATTGGCTGAAATCTTCAGCACAACCTCTTCAATACAGTGGATTTAACAAGGACCACAACAACGCCTCTTGCTTTCAGTTTACATTCTAGTCCAATGTCCTATATATTCTGGGTGGTTCCTTTCCTCCTCCCACCTCCCACCCCCCTTGACTGCGGATTTCATCTTCAACAGAATGGGAAGCCTGAAAGCACAATGCTTTTGGAAGAATTTTCCCTGTGTTTGTTTTCCACTTGTCTTGATAAATTTTAAGTTTGACAGCAAGAAAAGGCTTTCTGTTTTTCTATGAGCCAGAGAGGGTCTCATCACTCAACAAATCCCGTGAGCTTTTACTTGCTCTACGCAGTGTCCTTCTTCTGACCTTAAACTTTCTCACTGCCTGGAAAGAAAGCTTTCCCGGAGAACTCACAAAGCCCTGCGAGCCGACAGTGACAATGAGAACGGCAACGAACAGGGCAGATTATCATCAGAAGAAATGACAAACTTCCTCATCAAAACTCCTTTGTTTAACAAAAAACCCAGGAGTCTACTGCAAGCTAACTGACTTGTTCTCTTACCTCCAGCAGCTTATAATTTCACAGGAACCCGGAAGAGCAGTGGCACTCACAGAACCGAGTGATTTTATGTCTCTTTGCATTAGACCTATCATCTCCTCGTTTCTTCGGGGAAGGATCCCCCACTGCTTTCAGCCCTGCCTCAAGGAGAGCCCATCAGCTGGAGCAGAAGCATATCCCCTCTGCTCCCTCTGGTTGGAAGCCTATTTGAGACCCTAGAAGAAGCGAAAAATGGGAGCAGTGAAGACCAACACCAAGAAGGACACAGCCGTGGTTGGCAAGCTTCTTCTGAGTTGTTGGCTGAGCAGAGGGTCCTGTCTGCCATTAAGTCACTCAGTGACCAAAGGGAGGGTGCTTAACTTGCTGAGTGCAAGTCCCTCGTTTCAAAACAGGACCAAAAACTGCACATCCCTGCATGGAATACTTGTGACATTTAAGCAAGATAAGGAACGTCAAACGATTGACCTAGTGCTGGCCTAAATGTGATATTCAGAAAATGTCACTGATCAATTTTCAGTGTCCTTTGCTCTTCTTAACAAACCTGTGAAGCAAATATTATTCCCATTGCACAGATGAGCAAAATGAGGCACAGAATGGAAAGGAGCTTGTACAAGACCACATAAGCTTCACTGTTCATAGCACCTTATCCCCCTTCTAGGTAGCAACCTCTACAGTGAATTTCAGACTCACAAAATTTTCTGACATATGAGCAGAGAATTGATTGTTACACCCAAACCTACCTTTGGATGGTGGGTGGAATCTAATTCTACTCTTGGCGGGAGAGGTCGGCTCAGCCCAGGCATCAAAGAGAAACTTATTTCTGATAAGAAGATGGCGTCCTTCCCTGAACCACTGACGGTGGGCTTGCCCACCCATGCGCATGGAATATTCCTCTACCCATGCTTGTAAGATTCCAAAGCCCACTGTGGAGGAAGTCACCAGGCTGTAACTGTTTTGTGCTTAATTTTACACCTATTGTGAACAGACTCAAGGTTCCGGGCAAAGTACTTCAAATAACACCCAACTTATTGTTCCAGATACTGTGGGTCAGTTATTTCAGTCAGGCAAGGATAGGCTGCAATATTTAAGTCCCAGGTTCATTGTAAACAAAGAAAATCCATCAAAACCAGAATATCTCAAGAGAAATCCTTTCCAGGCTTTCATTACTGACTGCAAAGGATAAAAATCTTTCAGCGTGCTGATGGCTTGATGTCCCCACACGCATTTACAGTGAGGTGATTGTTTTATTCCGATAAAGGCTTATACCTCCTCTGAAGCAAACCCATCGAAACAGTGGTTGGTAAATATGTGCACGGATCTTCTTCGAAGCCCTTCAGTGCCACCTGACTTGACATTCAGACCCAATGCCATGGCAGACAGAGGAACTGTCGTTAAAATGTCACTTCCAGATGTTTGAGCTCGTGGCTACTGGGTGGGCATTTTATCAAACAAAGGCTTCCATTTTAAAAGCTCAAGTTAGAAGGTCAGAGGCTTTGCTTCCTTCCAGTTTTACAAACTCAGCATGGGACCTTAGATTGATGGACTAACCTTACTGTGCCTCTCTTTAGCCATCCGTAGAGTGGGAATATGAACTACCCTTCTTATTTCCCAAGGTTTACATTTGGGTCCTCCAGAAAAATAGAACTAATACATTCACACACACACACACACACACACACACACACACACACACACACTTAAGGAATTGGCTCATACACCTTTGGGGATTAGCAAATCTGAAACCTGTAGGGCAGGCTGGCCATCTGGAAATTGAGGTAAGAGTTGATGTTTCAGTCTCCAGCCCAAATTCCACAAGGCAACAGCCTGAGAATTCAAGCAGGATTTCTATGTTACAGTCTTGAGGCAGAATTTCTTCATCATTGGGAAGCTTCAGTTATTGTTCCTAAAGCCTTCAACTGATTGGACAAGGCCCACTTGGTTACAGAGACTAGTCTGCTTTACTTCAGGTCAACTGATTTTAAATTAATCATATCCACAAATATCTTCACAGCTGCATCTAAACTAGTGTTTGACCAAACAACTGGGCATCATGACGTAGTCAAGTTGACCCATAAAATTGACCACCACAGGGTTAACTTCAAGTTCACATCAAATGAGGTCATACATAGGGAAGGAATTTCGAAGATATGAAATACTGCTCCAATATTAGTTTTTAAATAAACATTGAACTCTTGTGTCACGTGAGGTTAGAGGAAGGTGGAGATGAATAAATCAAAGGACCAGTCCTCAGAAAGTTTACCAGCTCTTAACCAGATTTAACCCATTTGAGATGCTAGGATTATGTGCATGAGAAAATGAAATGCTACAAGACTATGCAAGGAAGTATTCAAGGAACAGTGTGATGATGAGTCATAGCGGTTGTAGAGGCCAAGGGGTCCTTGGAGTCTTTTCTGAAAGGAATCTCTTCCGCAGAAAGACCTCTTCGTCACTCATCCCACCCTCATCCAAACTGTGCTCCCCCATCACCCTCTCTTATGACACTTCACTTATATATTTTTTGCAGCATAGGGCAATACATGGTTATTCATTTATTTGCATGTCATATTGTTTAATAGTGATGGGTATGCAAATTATAGCCCGTGAAGCTTTGAATACATGAATATACATAATCACCAAGTACTCTTTACAACAAACTTTTGCCAACTTTTCAGGAACAAAAATTGAAAACTGTACCATAAACAATCCTATACATACTACCTAAATTCAATGATTGTTCATATTTTTGCCATTATTTGAAAGATCTCTCTCATGCTTGCTCTCTCTCTCTCATTTCTTTATCCGTTTAGTTTTATTTTTAAATCATTGAAAGTGGCTGATGTCATGACACTTTATCCCTTGAATATTTTAGTACACATCTCTTTTTAAAAAAAGGTGTAAGGGGCGCCTGGGTGGCTTAGTTGGTTAAGTGTCCGACTTTTCTTAGGTCATGATCTCGCGGTTCGTGGGTTCGTGGGTTCGAGCTCCGCGTCGGGCTCTGTGCTGACTGCCAGCTCAGAGCCTGGAGCCTATTTCAGAGTCTGTGTCTCCCTCTCTCTCTGACCCTCCCCTGCTCATGCTGTCTCTCTCTCTTTCTCTTTCCTGGAAATAAAATAAAAAATATTTTTATTTTAAAATAAAATTTAAAAATATTTTTTAAAAAAGGTGTATGTCCTATACAAACTCAATTACCATTAGCCAGTCTACATAAACTAACAATAATTCCCTACTCTTCTCCATTTCCAGACCATATTCAAGTTTCCTCCACATGGCATTTAAAGCTCTTTCATTTTGATTATTTTATTTTACAGAATTAAAAATCTGGAAACATTCCCAACACATATACCCATCCTGCACTCCCTCCACCCATACACACCTTTAAAAAAAATTTTTTTTTATTTTGAGTTCTTAAAGAACCAGTACAATTGTCTTGTATAACATCCTATATCCTGAATTTATCTGCTCATTCCCTTATGGTGTCATTTCACTTGTTCTTCCAGCCTCTGTATTTGCTGGAAACAAGAATTTAAGTCTAAAGGCTTGATTAAATTCAGCTTAAACATGTTTTCTGAGAATAACTGATAGGCAATGGCTCTTACTTCATATTGCATCTTATTGGGATGCATGCATGTCAACATGTCCACCACTTGGGGGCGCCAAGGTTGATTACATAGTCAAGATGGCGACCACCTGACCAGTCTCTCCTATACCGGTGCATTGTCCCCTTTGTATGAGAAAGAACTCATTCAATAAGCTTTTGGAAATTATGTATAATTGGAATTCCAGTTGAATTCCTTTTTCTGGCCCTGACCACTATTCAAAAAGCTAATTTACTTATAAAACTTCCTGATCCCCTTTCTTCTCAGGTGGGGGCAGGGCGGTCACTGCCCGGGGAGCAATTCTTCCATTACCTTTGCAGAAAATGTTGCTGAGCTCAAACTCAAGTCTTCATGAATTTTAAAATAAAAGCACCCCCTCCATATATTTTAAAAGACAGCGTTTTGCACAAATCTTTGACTGTAGCATTTTTCATTCAGCATTAATTACATATATCAACTTTTCATCCTTCCTGTAAACTGATATTATTTATTAAACTCCCAAGAAAAGACACGATTAATCTTTATGATTCATTGTTTCTCTTGCAAAGAACTAAAGCATACAGAGCGTTGAATTTTTTTCCCCTGCTGGGGCTCTATAATTGGGTTAAATCAGTGCTGTTCAAATCAGAGTACTGCTGGGGGATGCGGGACAGTGTGCTGGGGGTACTCAATAAACATGGGGCCTCTTTCTGAAGCCTAATTTTTTCCTAATGGTAAGTAATGTAAAACAGCTTTATATACCAAAATAAACATATATATACACACATACCCACACATATGTATGTATGTATATATGGAAGGATAGAATGAAAAAATTCACTTGAATTTAAAGATAGAACATAAGGCCACTTTAAGGGGCCCACCAGTCAGTACCCTTTTTTCATCTTGTAACCACCCACAGCCTCCTCACATACCACCTGCCCGCAGATGACCGCTTACTTCCCTCTGCTCCTTCAACTTACGGGTGAGTTAAAGTACCCGGTAAAATTGCCAGCAAAAAGTTTAAATAAGCGAAAGCTAACTCCATCTGAAAAATTTGCCTAAGATTTCCAGCGGCCAATCTCTCCACAACCACCCTCTGTCAGATGTACATTAAGTATGGGAACCTGGAGATTGGGTTTATGGGACTCCACCCATTAAAAAAAATTTTTTTTGAGTATTGTTGACACACGATGTTACATTCAGGTGCACAACATAATGATGTGACAAGTTTATGCATTATGCTGTGCTCACCACAAGTATAGTTACCATCTGTCAGTACACCAGACTATTAGGATATCATTAACTCTATTCCCTATGCTGCGCCTCATTCCTGGGCTTAGTCATTTCATAGCTAGAAGTCTGTACCCCGCACTCGCCTTCACTATTGTTAGTGATACAAGCCAGTAAACACCACTTACCATCCTGTGCTTCGATGCTCAAGCCCGGCTCCCCTCAAGATCAGTCCCCATCCTCCTCTTTCCTACACTGAGTGGAGTACATGTATGAGTAACTTCTAATTTACGATATTAGAAGTTAAACCGAGAAATTTTTAAATATTGAAGTGTTAATTAAATAATAAAACAATAGCAATAAATTCATTATACATTAACATAAATAATACATATTGCTTGGGGCGCCTGGTTGGCTCAGTCGGTGAAGCATCCACTTTGGCTTGGGTGATGATCTCGCAGTTTGTGAGTTCGAGCCCCACATTGGGCTCTGTGCGGACAGCTCGGAGCCTGGAGACTGCTTCGGATTCTACGTCTCCTCTCTCTCTCTCTGTTCCTCCCCTACTCACACTCTGTCTCTTTTTCTCAAAAATAAATAAGGATTAAAAAAATTAGTAATATGTATTACTTAAAAATAACTATGTTTTCCAAAATTTAAAAAAAAACATATATTGAGTGAAAACACAGTGTTATTTTACATGTTTTTAAATCTCTCTAATATTTGGTTTAACAAAGGGCAGGAAGAATCTTGTATCTCCTGCATCCAATCTCTTGCAATAGCTCACACTGTGTGGCCTCCAGAAGTTCTATTGTATATGTATACTCATGAAAGAAGGAGAGTGGAAAAGGCAAATAACATCTTAGTATTATCATGAAAAGAGTTTTGACCTCGTGCACCCCTTGAAAAGGTTGTGAGGACTCCCAGAGCCAGTCACTGGACCACACTTTGAGAACTACTGTTTGTGGCATTTCTTCTCTTTAGAATTCTCTTCCCCCTTCATTTTTTTGTCTATTAAAGTTCAACCCATCGGGGCGCCTGGGTGGCTTAGTCGGTTAAGCGTCCGACTTTCGCTTGGGTCATGATCTCGCGGTGTGTGGGTTCGAGCCCCGCGTCGGGCTCTGTGCTGGCTGTCAGCTCAGAACCTGGAGCCTGTTTCACAGTCTGTGTGTGTGTGTCTCTCTCTCTCTGACCCTCCCCTGTTCATGCTGTCTCTCTCTCCTAGAAATAAAATAAAATAAAAAAAATTCAGCCCATCATCAAAGTTCACATTTTCACTTCTTTATGACCTTCCTCTATCTCTAGTAAGAACTCCTTCCTCTTTTGCACCTCTAGAGCACTTTGATTGTATTCTGACTTACACAGAAAGCACTCAACCACTTGGGCAATAATTACGGAGTGCCTACTTTGTTCTAGATGTAGACAGTTTTTGCCTTTTCTCTACTATCTTTTCCTCACCTCCTCCTCCCTTCAGCCCTGTCCTCCTCAAGCTAACAACCAAAGCAATCTGTCAGTGGTAGGATTTTAGGCACCCTGGTATATTGGTAAGATTTTCTAATTCTCTGAGGACATTTCCATAGCTCTCACATTACACCACATAAGCCATCTGATTCTGCCACTAGTTAAGATCTCTACTCTACTCAAACCACACTAAAATAGGTCCAATTCTCTTTAGTACACAAAAAAGTAAGAGCAATTCATCTGATAGATGTTTACGAGCATAAATTGAACCACTCTAGCCCTTGTCTGATCCCCCATGAATATTCAACTTGACAAATATGTATTACAGAAGTTGTTGGAGATTCTGACTCCCAGATGAGTGGAATGACCCCCTAGTCGCATGTTTCTATAATGCTAAGCCTCAAATAAATGTCAAGTATTTGAGTAAGGTGACCCCTGTCCAGTGCCCACAATAGTAATGATGTGTTGTAACTTTTGGAACACTGAACATTTCTGCCACTCAGTGTCTTCCACTAGAGTTGAATCTCCTTGAAACCAGAAAATGTGTCTTTTTTTTTTTTGGTTTATTTATTTTGAGAGACAGAGAAAGAGGAATGGGAGGGGCAGAGAGAGGGAAAGAGAGAATCCCAAACAGGCTCTGCACTGTCAGTGTGGAGTCTGACCCAGGGCTCAATCCCATGACCCATGAGATCAGGACCTGAGTCAAGATCAGGAGTCGGACACTTAACCCACTGAGCCACACTGGTGCCCCAGAAACCATGTCTTTTTAACCTCTGCATGCTACAATGTCTGGCACATAGCAAGTGCTCCATAATTTTTTGGTTGAACCAATGGCTCCATGGTAAGAATTACATTAGAGAGTCCTTCTCAGTTAGAAGGTCACCAAGCACAGGGTCACTGCGGTCACAACCGCTCACTAAATATTTGAGCACACATGAATAAACAATAGAACAGTCTGTAATCTATGATTCTGCCATGAAGAAGACACTTCCCTAGGCACCACAGTGTCACAATAATGACAAAGACATGGCCCCTGCCCGCACAGAAGGCAAAATTTAACCTAATATCACCTGTTAAGATAAACAGCCACGGAGCAAACCGAACGCCCTAAATTCAGGATTCTTTATCTGACTTCGAGCTCCAGGATATTTGAAATTCCACCTCTGACTGGCAAAATCACTTTTTATTTCTGCTTCTAATAGACACATAACTAAAGGCAAGGGCTAATGGGATGTCACAGCAGTGTCACCACAGCCCCTTAATTGATTTGAAGGTGCTGGCGTAACTATTCAAGGAAAAACGATGTTCTCACTGATGGGAGATATAGAATGTACAATTTGCATCTCATCAGAAAAAAAAAAAATTTCTTGGTTTCCTCTACAAAGCACTAATGTTCTCAATACTGCTGACTGTGCTATTTTGAAAAATAGCCAGCATGCCCTCCGCACAGTTAGAGAGTAAGAGGAAATATTGCCTCCCCAGGTGTCAAATTTCCTTTCTCTAATGGAAGGATGTGTGGGACAACATTTCAAACATAGTCACCGAGGAAAAAGGAGGCTGACAAGGAAGATGGATGAATGAGAGGGAAAACATGTGTTGAGAAGGAAGCTGTCAGGATCAGCTACTATTTGTGCATCCATCGTGTCCTAATTAAAAATGCCCATCAGAAGAGCCTTTGGGGAGAAAAGAAAAAAAAAATGCATCTCTGCAATACGAGGCATCTCAGAAAGAAGGCAAGACTCTAGGGCTCCCCACTGATCGGCAGTGTGCACACTGGTGGCTATTGTCTGCCATCTAGGAAATTAACCGCTTCTGGAACTCAACCTGGGAAATCTGCCTCTTCATCAACGTTGCTTCTGCTTTCAAAGGTTATAACAAATCGAGCTAATGTAAAGAAGTGGGAGACATTGGGGTGTGACTCGGCAATGTGGGGCTCAGTTCTTCCAACTTCTCATTCATAATGATTTCCTCCTTTCCCATCATTGGAGTCCTGAGCCTTCTGTGTTTACAGTGACATTAGTCAATTCCCTAGATGCACTAGGCCAAATTAAATAAAAGACTGCAGGGAAATTTATCTATAGAACATGAATCTTTAATGAACCTTCAACCTATAACTCTTATAGTGGAGAGACACTTGCAGAAACAGATTCTAGTCACCCATGAAGGCTGGCTGGAGCTGAACAGATAAATGAGCATCCCTGATCCTCTGCTGCTTCATGGATAACATGAAGGGGCTGGATTTGATAATCACTGAGGTCATTTCCATCCTGACTCTCAGACTCTATCATTCTTCTTGCATTTCCATCTTCCCTCCGAGGGAGTAGCGAGGGGCCATTGTTAACATGTGGTAGGCTTATGGTGGTGGGAGAGGGATGGTAATAGTTAAGAATATAGGCTCACCTATTAGACTGTCCAGGTTCAATCTCTTCTATATACTTACTAGCTCTGTAACTTTGGTCAAATTACCCAAGCTCTCGGTGTCTCAGTATTGTCATCTGTAAAATGGGGTTAATAACATTTAATAATGTACCTCCTACAGTTGCTAAGATGAAATAAGCTACACAAAACATTTGTTATAATACTTGCCACCTATGAGCATGCCACAAAGGTGTTCCAATGTAATGTGTATTACACACCTAGCTGTATAGAGGATACTTTCTCTGCAGAATCCACCACCCAGGTAGTCAGAGGCAGACTTGCTGAAGTTGAGTGATTTCTGGAGGTATGAAGTAGGCCCTTTCCTTACAAAACAAGTAAATGTTATTTGCCAATGTTCAAATTTCTTTTACAGTGTGAAAGGAGAGCAACAATACATCAGTTTGAATTCACAGTCTATTGTGAATAACTTTGACTCATTTATCAACTGATTGAAAATGTACTTATTTAAATGTTTTTTAATGTTTTTTTATTTTGAGGGAGAAAGAGACCGAGGGTGAGCAAGAAAGGGGCACAGAGAGGGGGAGACACAGAATCCGAAGCAGGCTCCAGGCTCTGAGCTGTCAGCACAGAGCCCAACGCAGGGCTCGAGCTCACGAACCACGAGATCATGACCTGAGCCGAAGTTGGACGCCCAACTGACTGAGCCACCCAGGCACTCCTGAAAATATACTTATTTAAAAGGGTACTTAATGGAAGAAAAAAGGAGAACAAAAGGATAAATAAAGGATAGAGCAAAGGAAATACAGAGAAATAAAAGACAAAGCTTCTATTACTGTATGCTGTTGCTTGGTTTCAGTCCCACTCGAATGTCTACATATGGTTCAGACTTTACTGGTATTTATATAAGAAACTTCTTCAAAATGGTTCAGAAGGAATGTAAATGTAGACTTAATTTGGGGAGGCTATATGCAGCCTATATATATGACATGGTCATGTCTAAAAGTATGGTTTTATTAAGACAGGCTCCACCCTTCTCCCGTTGGCAAAAGCCACTCTTGGAGCTTTGTTTGGTTTTGTTTGATATATTTCAAGACATTTCTGGTACTAAATACAACTGAGCCATTCATAGAGTGTCCCTGAGGGTTTGACTCCTCCAGGGACCCTGTTATAACCCTGGGAACATTGAGCCAAAGCCTAAGTCTCAAGAAAGACCTTAAAAGTGACCAGAATGCATATCGGACACAGATGTCTCCAGAACTTGGCACTATCAACTCACACACACAGATTTCAGCCAACCTCAAGCCAGAATATATTCAACAGTCCAGTGAGTTATATGGCCACTTGACTGCTGGCTCCCCATTGGAAATAACTTGATGGAATGGACCTGACAGGCATTCAGTTCTGCAGGGAAAGGACTACATAAAGATTATAACCTCACTGAGTAAAAAACACACTACATTAGTATTTTTCGATTAGCTGAATAACTCATCAGTCATATGGAACTATAGTATTTATTTGTATACTTTACTGATGAAAAAACATCATAGCACAACCTAGAATTACACAGCAAACCAGATAAAAGCAAAGAAAGAAGAAAAGAACAGAGAAATGGAACAAGTAAGAACAGATACCTAGTTCTAAAATTAATCCAAATGAAAAGTAGGCAATCCAAGAAACAGCAAAACCTATCTACAGTCTAGGGAGACTTTGAGTGTCTTCGTGTGTCAGATGCATTCAGATGTCATTGCTTGACTTTTCTGTTGTCTTATTGACTAAATCAGGTCAAACACACAACCAATCAATTGTTTAAAAATAAGCTGATGACTCCTTTCAGGGATAGAGATGATATGTTCTGGAGAACAACAGTTTTAGCTATGCTGCATGATACAATATATTCTACAAAGTGGTCATTCAGAAAGAATGTATTGATTGGTTTCATTACCCTGGCAATCAAAAAATTAGCCAATAAATAGCCAAATCACCAACCTTTAAATCAGAAGTTACATATGAAATCTGCCACATAAATGAATTTGAGTGTTATTTGAAAATGTTCATTTTTTTTTTTAAGTAGGCTTCACATCCAGCATGGAACTCGATGCAGGGCTTGAACTCACAACACTGAGATCAAGACCTGAGCTGAGATCAAGAGCGGACACTTAATCCACTGAGCCACTCAGGGACCCAGAGGGTGTTTATTTTTAAAAATAGAAGGAAAAAAAAGAAACAACCACTCATTTTAAAGAAACATTTGCAGATTTCATTTCAATGGACAGTATACACAAGAAGAAGAAACACTACACATCACTGTCTTCAAAATGATTGAGCCTCTATCACTTCTATTAAATGATGTATAAAAGCAATGGTAAGAGGAGACTTAACTCTCGTCATGTTATCTATGAATATTAATGAGAGTCTGTACTGCTAAATTGGTCACTTCTAATCAATGCCTCGTCATTTAGGATAAAGAGAATGCACTGCTCCTTTCACTAATATTAAATGAGCAGAAATTTTCTATATCCTGTAGTACAAAGGAATCACCAGCATAACCTGACCAGTTTTCATGAAATAAATATTTAAAACTTTCTGCTGAAATGTAACAGATGCCAAAAACACAAGCAAACAGAGTATTTATAAAAGAATAAACTCTTAGTAGATTAAATAGTAAAGGATTTCAGGTGGGGTTTTTTTTTTCTTTAATAGTTTACATGGTACTCAAAAATCAACACCAAAATGTAGTGACTATGAAAAACAAAATAGAGAACAAGAAGTTTTCCAGGTACATTCTTTCAAGCTTGCAAGAAATTCTGCTTAAAGGAGGAAAGCCATTGAGGGCAATCCATGAGAAAATGAAAAAAAAAAGAAGCAAAATGAAATAGAAAAGATAATGGGGATTATTAAAATAGAATTAGATGGAAAATAGGCAAAGATCCAACATGCACATTATTGGTGTTTGAAGACATTAGAAAATCTGAAATGGAAATAACGTTTTTTCAAAGATCTAAGAGAAGAAAATATCATGAGATAAAACAAGACAGAACCAAAATCTATAGATTGAAAGACTACATGATGTTCCAAAACTGAATGATCGATGTGGACTTGCCCTGATTAAGTTACCAGACTCTTGTGGACATCAGGCCAAGAGCATCAGGTCAACTATGAATATTAAAAATTATCAGATTGGCTTCAGGTATTCCCATACCCACATTCAATACTAGAAGACAGTGGTAGACTGTGTTCAAAGTTCTGAGAGAAAGGAAATGTGGTCCAATAATTTTATACTTGGCCAAGACATCATGAAACTAGAAAGCTCAAAGATATAAATCCTCATATATTCCATATTTGGGGTCATGGGGTACCCGTGGACATGGCATGTGAAAAATAATTACTTGAATGTAAACTCCAGCCAGATAAGCCATAAATGGAGAATCCAGAGTGAAAAGACTGATCTTAAGAAGTGAATAAGTTTAAATACAGGATGAAGGCTCGGTAACTGTAAGCAGAGCATATTAGCAGTATAAACCATGTCAACATACAAATACTATACCTAAAAAATTTAAGCAATAAGGGAGAAGGAAGGATAATAGTATAAACATGCTAATCTCCTCTTCAGAGTTGGAGTCAAAAGATACAATTTAAAATAGATAAGGCACAGGCTTAAGTATAATATGTTACAGTACAAAACAACTTCTAGAGGAACTAAGAGTGAATATATAAATACCACCAGTTAGGTTGTGAAAGGGAAGGAAGGAAGATGTGAAGAATTATAAATATTAGTTTTCTCATCTATTATAGATAATAAATGATATTTATGGATAATAAATTAATAAATAGAAGTTGTAAAATATTTTTAAATCATAGAAGAAAATCAACATAAAAACAAAACAGAAGCAGTATAGGCTAAACAGTATGAAATGTAAAAAACAAAAAACAAACAACAAAAAAAAAACAAAAAATGAAGCATTAAAAACAAAAATCTCAGAAATGTAGTTTGTGATAGCAAAAGATAAGAAAATAAATGGCCATCAAAAACCAATTGGTGAGAGGAGCTCCTGGATGGCTCAGTCAGTTAAGCATCTGACTCTTGATCTGCGCCCAGGTCATGATCTCACAGTTGTGACTTTGAGCCCCACATCAAGCTCTATGCTGACAGCATAGAGTCGGCTTGGGATTCTCCCTCTCTCCTTCTGTCTCTGCTTCTCCTCCACTCGTGCTGCCTGTATCTCTCTCAAATAAATAAAATTTAAACAAATGAACTGGTTAAATAACTGGAAACACCCATATCATGGAATACACAACATTTTTAAAATGAGATAAAGCTTCTGCAGAAACAATCTCCAAGTTGTGTGGTAAAGGAAGGAAAGAAAGGTGTCAAATAGTGTGTATAGGATTTTTCCATTTGTGTAAATATAAAAGATATTCAGTGTAAACACACACACATTCACACACAAATACTTGTTTAGGCAGGAAATTCTTACAGGAGAAAATATTATTGGTGATATTTCCTTCTTGTTGGAAGACTAGTATTGCAGAGTTGAAGAAGACTTACTTGTTTTTGTATCTCCTTTTGTACATTTATTAGTAGTTTTTAAATGTTTATTTATTTTTGAGAGAGAGAGAGAGGCAGAGTGCAAGCAGGGGAGGAACAGAGAGAGAGAGACACACACACACAGAGGGAGACACAGAATCTGAAGCAGGATCCATGCTCTGAGCTGTCAGCACAGAGCCCATCGCAGGGCTTGAACTCACAAATGATAAGATCATGACCTGAGCCTAAGTCAGACACTTACCCGATTGAGCCACCCAGGCACCCCCATTTATTAGTACTTTGACAAAAATAAAATAAAACCTGTTCAAGAAAACAATATGTATATTCACATACATATATACATATAAATATATATTTCTTAACAGAGTCAAATAGCTGTGTGAATGTATATGTCTTTGTAAATAAGGAAGTATCACATACCAAAATAAGAAACAACAGATTAACCAATAAATTTTGCCAAGAGAATAAGAAAAAAGTTAAGTTAGATGTCTTACCTTGTATCAAAGTAAATTCCAGATACATGAAAGAGATAAATGTAAAAATGTAAAAAATCTTACAGTAGGAAAGACTGTAAGTAATATTTCATTGATATTCATTTGGGGAAGGATTTTCTAGACAAGAGAAAGGTGAGGGAGCATCTGCAATAATGACAATCAAAGAGGTTAAAATGCTGAATACTTAAAGAGTCCTTTTAAGGGATGCCTGGGTAGCTCAATGGATTGAGCTTCTGACTCTTGGTTTTGGCTCAGGTCATCATCTCACAGTTCACAAGTTCAAGCCCCACATCGGGCTCTGCACTGGCAGTGCAGAGCTTGCTTGGGATTCTCTCCCTCTCTCTCTCTGCCCCTCCTGCTCTTTCTTCCCAAAACAAATAAATAAACTTAAAAAAAAAAAGTCCCTTACACACCTGTAGGGAAAACTGAGTCCTATCTCAAAAACAAAAACAAAACAAAACAAAACAAACAAACAAACAAAAACAGATCAAGAGAATAAAAATGAACAAGTCTGTATCTTCTTATTGAGTACCCATTCATTGTGCCCAACTTGTTAGACTTTGGGAAGTTAGAGGTGGGCTAAAAGCTCTCACAGAACTTCTAGTCTAGTGGAGAACATTTTAGAATTAAATGGATTGTCATCTAATAATTCATTTGTCAACTTTGATTGACAACTTATATTCAAGTCCACTATTACTCAGTACCAATCAGGATATATTTTGTAACTGTATCCAGGGCAATAACCGTATCGATGCACTCTCGGTCTATGCTACCTGCTAAACCACAGACGCGCACTTTCTCATTCCATCCCCACTAACCCAGGAGACAGCTGTTACTAGTTTTCCCACTTTGCAAATGGGAAAATTGAGGGGCTTCGAGAGATTAAACAGTTTTTCCACATTCACAACTCGGTACAAGGCTGAGGCACTATGTAAGCCCTCCCCAACATCAAAATCCACGCAGCAAGAGACAACATCTGCAAAGAGCAAAACTGGTCAGAAACAGATAAATACCCACGGTCAGATAATGCGCTTTGTAGGAACAAGCTATCTCTATATAAAATGGCTGCTTTTGCAGCATGGACACAATTTACAAGTTTTTTTTAACTTTCTGCGAAATATTTTCACTTAAATATGTGTGTGGATGTGTGTGTTCATCTTTGTGGGTCTCATTTTGCCTCTGATAAGCCATTACCACTGCAATTTGATTAAGTGAAATGATTGCCCTTGAACTCTCTATATTCCAAGGCAGTAGAGCAGGAAGAAACATATGGCACCGATGCCGGAGCAGCACATTTTTAGGCCTCCTCAAGAATTACATGGCCACGGTGGCAATTTGCTATCAACAATGTTGTGACTCCGAATTCAAAGCAGTAGATTCACGGCCTTAAAATACAAACCCACGGGTCGGCCAGGCATTCTGTCTCGTATCCAGCTCAGTCCAGCTCTTTGACACACAGCGTCTGCATTTCCCTTCACGCGACCACTGCACTCCGGAGAATTTGGACCAACTCAGCATGCAAGGACAACAGGAAGGGCATTTGCTCTCGAAATAGCACACAGCAGGATTATTAGACCAACTGGCTCTGTATAGAAGAGAGAGGAAGAGGAGAGAGCGTGTGTGTCCGTGCGCACGCACACGCTCTCTATGCACAAAACCGGAAACTGCTTATTTTACGTTCAGCTGCAGGACTTGTATCCAGTGCTCGACCAAGTGACAGCTTTTGCCATTGCAAATGTGGGAGTTTGTGAAACAAAGTGTCCTCGACATCACTGGAATGTCTTCTCACGTAAAATCTAAGTGCCCACAATTCTCATGACTCAAAGGCTGACATCCCGACTCGGTTTGTTGAATTTATTTTTTCTGGACAGCTTTGCTGTAGTAATTGATTTTTATTGTGTGAGGCTAGTCTACATTCTAGCAAATTTGCAGTTGATTATCCTAAGTGCATTCAGAACTAGTTTCCAGAGACGGTTTGTGTGACCTTGTGGAAGCAAGTATAGGATAATGATTTTTCTCTGCAAACTCACTAAACCTGTATGGGGGAAAGAAGGCTTACTTAGGGAGTATTAACTATGCTCCATCGTGAAAACAATATGGGGTCCTCCTCTGGATAATGCTCCTGAACATAGGAATGGCTTCCCTCTTTCTTGGACATGCTGTACCCTATAGTCTTTGAATCCTAATAGAAAATGTTACTACACATATTTTTCTTTCTTTCTTTTTTTTTTTTACAAATAGTTTATTGTCAAATTAGTTTCCACATAACACCCAGTGCTCATCCCCACAAGTGCCCTCCTCCATGCCCATCCCCTCTCCCCCCCACATCCATCAGTCCTCAGTTTTTGTCAGCATTCAAGAGTCTCTCATGGTTTGCCTCTCTCCCTTTCCTCCACCATTTCCCCCTTCTTCTCCCCCTTGGTCCTCTGTTAAGTTCCTCCTAATCCTCCTATACGTGCACACATATGATATTTGTCCTTCTCTGCCTGACTTATTTCGCTCAGCATAACACCCTCAAGGTCCATCCGTGTTGCTACACATGGCCAGATTTCATTGTTTCTCATTGCCATGTAGTATTCCATGGTATAGATAAACCACATCTTCTTGATCCATTCATCTGTTGATGGACACTTAGGCTCTTTCCATGTTTTAGCTATTGTGGAGAGTGCTGCTATGAACATTGGGGTACATGTGCTCCTATGCATCAGCATTTCTGTATCCCTTGGGTAAATTCCTAGCAGTGCTATTGCTGGGTCATAGGGGAGTTCTATTGTTAGTTTCCTGAGGAACCTCCACTCTGTTTTCCAGAGGGGCTGTACCAGTTTACATTCCCACCAACAGTGGAGGAGGGTGCCCGTTTCTCCACATCCTCGCCAGCATCTAGAGTTCTCTGATTGGCTCATTTTAGCCACTCTGACTGGCGTGAGGTGGTATCTCAGTGTGGTTTTGATTTGTATTTCCCTGATGAGGAGGATGCTGAGCATCGTTTCATGTGTCTGTTGGCCATCTGGATGTCCTCTTTGGAGAAGTGTCTATTCATATCTTCTGTCCATTTCTTCACTGGGTTGTGTGTGTTTCGGGCGTGTAGTTTGGTGAGTTCCTTATAGATTCTGGATATTAACCCTTTATCTGATATGTCATTTGCAACTATCTTTTCCCATTCCGTTGGTTGCCTATTAATTTTCTGGGTTGTTTCCTTGGCTGTGCAGAAGCTTTCAATCTTGATGAGGTCCCAATCATTTATTTTTGCTCTTGATTCCCTTGCTTTTGGGGATGTGTCAAGTAAGAAGTTGCTGCAGTGGAGGTCAAGGAGGCTGTTTCCTGCTTTCTCCTCTAGTTACTACACATATTTTTCATTATAACATATATATGTGACTTTGTAGAATGTATTTTGGTTTTAGAAATGGCCTCTCCTCATCAATTCTGTTGTGAATCCTTTGTTGAGGTCCATTGTGCCAAAAGACAGTGGGTGCCTTGCTATCACAAAAAGGTGGGGATTGCTGGTTAGGATTCCGATATGATTGCCGAGCTTCCTCCTTCCTCACCCTGTCCCATTATTAACTGTTCAACACAGTCTCTTAGATCAGGACGTCACATTACAACCTAAAGCAGTGCTTTCGCTTTCCCACAGGCATGTTCTCATGGAGAACAGCAAGAAAACACAGAAGGCAGATGACACACACGCTGTTTTAGAGTAAGGAAGGGAGAGAGTGACGATACTGATATTATTCAAACATCACAAAACACTAGAAAGAACAGATTGTTGAAGACAGCAATTAGGAAATTGCAAGTACGGTCCCTCATCACCTCAAACTCTATAACCCTTGACCTTGAACATGGAGGTCATCTCCCTGTTAATTAAAGCCTCTGTCAGCCTCTCCCTCTCACAAGATATGGGCCAAGAGGCTTCCCCTGGCACATGAGGGTGTCTGTGACCCTGGCTCAACCTTTGTGTCTCTTGTTACTCTTTGTCCCTTTGTACACTTCAGTGAAGTCAGCTCTTAAGAGACCTTATGTACCCCAAGTTGTTTCCACTTCTGGACTTTTGCTTGGGTTCTCCCATCTGCCTAGAATCCCCTTCCCCTGACTAACATCTCATCCTCTAAGACTTGTCCTCCTAGAAGACTCTGTCTCCTCTCTGCTCCCATTGTGCCTTGTGCATGAGTCTCTCATTCTAGTTAGGTTAACTTATTATCACATTTATTTGTGTGTTTCCCCAAAGCACTATGAGGCTCCTGAAATGTGGGACTACGTCTCATTCATCTACTTGTCCTGAAGCCTGCATAGCCTCTGGCACATACTGGGAACCACATAAATATAGGTGGCATAAGTGAATTACCTTGAAAAGCTAGAAAAACAATGGAAACATATAAAAATGAACCTGATTCTTTCTTTGCTCTATTACTTTGAGCAAGTTACTTTTCCATCGAAGTCCTGATTTCCTCAGCAACCTCGTGGAGCTGATGTGACAATGAAATAGGAAAATGCCTATGATTTCATTCATATGTGGAGTTTAAGAACAGAAAGGATGAACATAGGGGAAGGGAAGGAAAAATAAGGTAAAAACACAGAGGGAGGCAAACCATAAGAAACTCAAATACAGAGAACAAGCTGAGGGTTGCTGGAGGGAAGGTGGAGAGGGAGAAGTGGGTTAAATGGGTGATGGTCTTTAAGGAGGGCACTTTTAGGGGTGAGCACTGGGTGCCCTACGGGAGAGATGAATCACTGGGTTCTACTCCTGAAACCAAGACTACACTGTATGTTAACTAAGTTGAATTTAAATAAATAAAAATAAGGTCACTTGCGTGGCTCTGTTGGTTAAGCATACGACTTTGTCTCAGGTCATGATCTCACAGTTCATGAGTTTGAGCTCTGAATTGGGCTTGGTGCTAACAACGTGGAGTCTGGAGCCTGCTTCAGATTCTGTGTCTCTGTCTTTCTCTGCCCTTCCCCTGCTCATGCTCTCTCTCTCTCTCAAAAATAAACATTAAAAAATGTTTAACAAATAAAAATAAATAAATTTCAGCACCAAATCACTAAAAAGAAAGAAAAGAAAATGCCTAAGAAGTTGCTTAGTCAAGTTCTTAACATATAATAAGAATTAAATGAGTGTTAGGGATTATTATTAGCTGAGTAGTTCAAATGGAGTCAATCCTTTGATATCTAATATCCATACTTTTTAAGAGCTAAGTTTTCAGAATTATTTGGTGTTTGGTTTTTGAGGGTTTTGTCCTGTTATATTACTTTTCTTTTCTGAATTAGGCTGATTCTCCCTCAATTTTCCTCCTCTCTGTGTGAGAAGAAATAGCCAGTAATTCAGGTGCCCAGTAATTCAGGGTGGGTAACTCACACTCCTGTTGAGTCAGCAGGGACTCCAATTTAGAACCACATCAGCAGACATCATCCTCTGTAAATATTTCAAAAGTTGATGGACGTGGCTGTTTTCACTATTCCAAATTACCATATGTGTCCATCACTCAAATCTGTTTCCATTCACAAATAAGCATCATGATGTTCTTGAAAAAAAGAAACCAAATCCAAATTTCTCCATCCATCACTCGTAGCCGTTCTTATTACCATCAAGATTTGGCAGGGGAAGAGGAGGTTTATAAATTTGGTGACGGGAGTAAATTCTGCATAATCCCATAGGTCAGCAATGCCTTAAAGCATATTTGAAAACTAAAGGTCAGATCTCCAAAAGTCAAAAGTTATTTTCCAAAGGCAACAATCTTATTTTATTTCCTTTAAGACCACAAACACGCTGATTTCCCTAAAGGTCTTGGAGATTTGCTTGTACTTTTCGTAGAACTGGGAAACAAACTTAGCTTTGCACTCCGGTAATGGAAGACCACCCGAGTGCTTGAGTCTGGGCGGTCTCCTCCTGGTACCACAAATATGCCATGCTCATTTCCATCTTTTTGCTTTTGCACACACTCTCCCCATCCTCTAAATAACCTACTACTCTCTGGTTCAAATCATGGCTCCAATTTTCCTTAGCTCTAAGTGCTTGGAAAATTGACTTAACTTTCCCTAACCCTCAATTTCCTCATCTCTAAAATGGGGATAAAAGTAGTATCCATTCCCAAGAGTTGTTATAATAATTAAAGCAGACAATGATTTAATTTTTAGCCCTGTTTCTGGCATTACATGGCATTTACTTCATGACAAAGTGATACTGTTGCTGCTGTTATTCTGTTATAGTCCGCACGAATAATGGCCCAGTTCACCCTCTATCTTTCCCACATAGTTCCTTCCTTTACTGTTCTTTCTCTTATAGTGGTTGCACTCTTCATTTTATGCATGTATTTAAAATATATTTATATTTAAAATATACTGTGTATATTAACATATTTATATATTATCTATATCACTCTTCATTCTAGGGTACATGGTTATATTTAACACATATATAGCACATGATTATATATAATAAATATAACAGTCAGTACTATATATCACATAATAGTGTATAATATAGAGCCATGTACATAGTGTGTGTGTTTGTACATATATACACGTATAAACTCTTGGCATCCAGCATAGGTACCAAACAGTCATTAAAGTACAAATATGTTAAACTAAATACTCATCAAAAATATGTGCTTAAGTAGGACACTAAGGCCACACTTTCAGTGTGGACCCTAAGAATATATGATGGCAAATCTCAGAAGCCCAGTATAGCAGGGCTGGAATAGCAACTATAAATAGGCTGATGAAGGTCATATAACTCAGGGGAAGAATGGATCTAAGATCTTATCATAAGGAAAGAAGATTTAGGAGTGGATTTAAAGATAAGACCATTACAATATCATTTTTTGAAATCAGTAATGACTATTTGCTTGTTCCTCTAATGATATTTCCAATGGCATTCAAATACCTATGAAATAATTTTGTTTGGCCCAAAGACATCATGGCTCCCCTGGAGAAAATTGCATGACAATTATAGAGAAAACAGAGGAATTCATATAACCCAGAGAACAATCCACTTTTTTTTCTGAATTATGTGCTAATAGCAGGCCTGGAAATGTCCAAATTCACCAAAGCCAGTCTTGAATGCAAATGAGAAGCTCTACATCAAGACCTAGTGAGGGGATTTCAGGCACCTGCACACAAGGAAAGCGAGGCTGGACCACCAGATGACTGAGGGTCATCCAAGTATGTTTCAAGTGAAAAAACACACAAATAAGGTTCTTCTCTGGAGTCTCCCACACTTAGCTAATAATCAGAATCACTAAGTACATTTGTAAGAATACAGATTACCAAGCAGCCTCTCACTCTGCTTATTCAGAATCTCCCTGGATAAGGTACAGTCTGAGAATACATGTTATTAACAATATCGCCAAGTTGAGCTTGATGATTAGTTGAATCTAGGGATATATTCTATTTTCCTAGAAAAGAATCATTCCCTCTTTACCTGGGGATTTCTGGGTGCCAGAGAGAAAATCAAGGTGCTGCCCATCCTACAGAGAAAGACACCTGGAAACCTGGAAGAATGAGGGGAGACTTTGATAGGAACTGTCCCAAGTTTCCCTCCTGCCATTTGAGACTCAGGAACTAACAGGAAGTAGGGGCTCCAAGGAAATCCGGGTGGTCCCCAGCACAGGTTTTAATTACACAACTCTATCGCCAGGTGTTTTCCTGAGGGAGAGGGCCCTCTGCGCGGTCACTGACAAACCGGAAGGTCTTTCAGCCTGCTCTGTTGTCATTTTACCTGCGTCAAGAGGAAGTTCAAGGCAACGTAAATAATGTATATCTTTTCTCAAAAATCAGTTTAAATATTTCATAGATTGTACAGTAAATAATAAATACATTTGGAAAAAAACAATATAAATATTTGATCATTTACAGAGCAACTCTTAAGCCTGGAACTACATATGAAGGGTCCCAAAGAAAAATCCAATAAATCCTAGATTACATACAAATGGTTCAAAAGTGACCTGAACCCAGTCACGGGCACAGTTTTTTTTTTTATTTCTATGTTTGTTTCTTAGCCAGGGGAGTGTTAAATCAAGATGTCCATGTCTATAACAGCCTGTTTGTGAATCATCTGAAATGTTGGTAACTCCTGAGCTCCTCTGCTTTCTGATAATACTTGGCATGCATCTTGAAATAATAAAATGCTCTCTGCTGCTCAGAGAAATGTAGGGGTACCCCGCTGTGCAGCTGCTGCCCTTAATGCAGAGTTTCTAATCCTACAATGTGGCCCCCACAAAAAGGCTGGATTATAAGCATCAAATGCCTCCTGCAAACCGAGCGAGTAAAACTTTCTTACACCCAACAGTGGATCAATTCTTTGAGTAGGAAGCTTCAACCAGATAAAAATGTTTTTTCAGATTATCAAGGATGTGCTCATCCTGCCTGCCGACGTCCAGTCCATAATCTGTTTCTTTTCACATCTCTCTGCCCTTCTAGAATTTATATGGCAATCCAGTCCCCACAACCCACGCAAGTGCATCTTGCATTCTCCATTTCTATTATGTCTGACTGTACATGACCTTGGAGACTCAGTCCCAGACCTCCTGTCTTGGACAAGCATTCCTGCTGAACCCCGCACACGCCTGTATAGCGGCATCTGTCCCGGAGAATTAAAATACTCATTTACATTACATATTCACCACTGTATCTTAGAATCTAGAAGAGTGCCTGGCACATAGTCAACTCTATAAATATTTGTGGAATGAATGAATGAATGGATACATTTATATCTGTCTCCCCTAGGGATCAGGGACACTGTTTTTATTCATAGTGTCCTCAGAGCCTGGTACAGTGCCTTTCATAGGGTAGGGTCTCAGTAAAGAAATGTTGAGTGGATAAATAGAGCTTAGCAGGGAATGTGTCTTTGTGTGGTGAAAGCATATGCAGTGTAGTAAACAGAAAGAGAGAGAACAGAGAAGAAATGGTGGGGGGGGGTGCGGGGGCTGACCAAACTACAGTCCTACTCTCCTCTTCTTTGGGGAAGATTAATAAGTACGTAGTTTAACAAAGGTTTGTAATGGGATGAAAAGCCATTTTTTTTCCCAAAAATAAACCCCTGTTAAATTAAAAGGAAATGTTCCTGGTTATACCCAGGTGGTATTTATAGGGAACATACCTCCAAGAGGCTCGAAGCATAACCAAAGTTAGCACATTAAATTTTGCACCAAACTACCACTGTGTGGTTGACGGAGGCCATTTATTCATTTCATTGTCCCCTTGGAGGAAACAAAATCAAATCAAAGGAAAAGAGCTAATAACTTTCCCAGAGGCACAAGAAGATGCAGCATAAAAGCTCGATTCCTCTCCACAGCTCCTGAGAGCACATAGCTCTCCAAGTTTAAATGGGAAAGTCTGGCATTAAGAGCCTCCCACTGACTATAACCCACCAATAAACAAAAACTCGTGGAATGTAAGCACCATCTAGGACATGACAGTGAGAGCTGTGGAGAGGAAACCAAGATAGGGTCCGTGTCCTCATGGGAAAACACTAATGGGAGACTTAGGACAAAACAAACACCCAGGACACACTTAAATCCCAATTCATAGCATTAAATGGCAGGTATCATTGAGTGGAAGAAATGATGTATCATTTAGCATTCTTTTGCTATAGGTGTCAGTGACTGAAGCAGAAAAGAAATATAATATAAGCCTATGGAGAGTCAGAGGATAGAAAGGAATATTTCATTCTTAGGAAGTTCCAAAGTGTCTCAGTAAAGGCAACACTTCGAAAGCCTAACCCAGCCATTGTTGCTGGAATGAGCAAACACTTGCCAACCATTTCTTTCCATCTCACCATGATTCTGTTCAAGGTCAAAGTCCCAGTAGATAAAACCCAAGTGACTGAGTTAAAGTCATGCTGTCTGTCCCGTGGCCGTACTGGGCCAATAATAGGAAAGATCTGGTGGGAGAAACCCCTGAGGGCCTTTCAGCCTCTCATGTAGGAGAGCAGAGCCTTTTGATTTATCGTTCTTCTGTGACCTCACCCAATGAGTAACCTCCCAAAAGGACACTGAGGTGTTATATCATTAAGGAGGAATGCACAAAGACCTGCCAGAAAATGGCAAATGCACTTCACCAACAATTCGTATGAAATAAATTCAATAAAAGGGGAAAACCCTGAATGTGAGTCAGCAAATAAATATGGAGGACATAGGCAGGATTTGAGATTGGTTGATTCTGGCAAAGGTGTCAATAAGGGTTATGTTTAACTAGCTCCCTGGATGGTATGGAGTATGTTGAAAGATCTGCCCAGTGTACGAAATTGTTCAAACATGTCCTATTGTTCATGAATAAAAAAAAAAAATTAGTTTTCAGTTAGACTCAGTAAGGACTGGCATAATGGAAGTGCTCAGGTTCATGATTATTTAACCATTTTAGCTGGTTGCAATAAAGCACTACATTCAATTTTCTTTCAGAGAGTACCCTCTTTATTATTCAGAGAGGCATAATTGAGGTACAACATTATATTAGTTTCAGGTGTTGAGCATAGTGATTCCATATTTGTATATATTGCAAAATGATCATTACGAGGAGACTACATACATCTGTCAACATACATGGTTACAGAATTTTTTTTCTTGTCATGAGAACTTTTAAGATTTACTGTTTTAGTAATTTTCAAATATGTTACATTCAATTTTGATATTTCTCAGGCGAGAGGAAAAAGTTCCTTTTAGAGCACTTGTCTACAGTTTAATCACGTGTCATAGAAATAATGCTTTGTATGTACATCATACAATTTTTCACAAATGTTAAGGCAACTGAGCCTCTCAATAAACCTCTTTGCCATACCTACCACCTCTGTTCCATTCTCATTTTATAGAAAAGAACCAAATTCAGAGAAGTAAATGACTTGCCCAAGATAATAATCAGGGTCATCTAGCGGCTCGGTGCATTTCTTTTTTTTTTTTTTTATGTTTCTTTGTTTATTTTGAGAGAGAGAGAGAAAGAGAGAGCAGGGGAGGGGCAGAGAGACAGGGAGACAGAGAATCCCAAACAGGCTCCACACCAACAGCTGGAGCTCGACACAGGGCTCAAACCCACTAACATGAGATCATGACCAGAGCCAAAATCAAGAGTCGGATGCTTAACCAACTGAGCCACCGAGGCACGCATCTGTGCATTTCTTTTCCAAGTCATGTTTAATAAAGAGGCAGTAAAATATTGCACCCATGTATAAACTTTAGATAGATACATTTCCTATCTTCCAGATGAAATCAAATAACCTAATAAAAAGCTGTGTCTTTTTAAGGATAATGATGACATTCTTCTGGTTAAAAAAATAATCCCAGCTCTTTTGAAGCAAGGAAAAGCCAATGTTTCATTGGTTAATAAATAGGTACTCGGCACTTTGTGCAAATTCTCCTCCAACATAAGCCAGGGCCCACGGCCGTGGACCTTGACAAAGGCATCAGAGTTGGTCTGGTTGTAGAAATGGAGAAGAAGCAGGGCTAGCAGGTGACCAGAGTTTGAGGAGGAAGGAATCTAAAGGGTTTCACTGAAGGCAAAGCTGGAGACTAGAAGTGAGCAGGCTATGGAACCTTCGGCCTGAAGGAGCAGAAGAGGTGGGAAGAAAGAGAATAACAAGGCAGGAGCCAGAGGTCCCAAGCAGAATAGTGGCAAAAAGGGTGCTGAAGGGCCAGGGGCTTTGGGAGCTTGCCTTGTAGCACCACAGCCTCACCCCAGGGTGCGAGACAAATGCTAAGTAAGGGAGCTGAGCCAGCTCCCTGATCTGCATGAAAGGAAAACATAAGAAAGCCTAAGAAATAATCTCCCTCAAAGAGCTCCTGCTCACACTAGAAAGAGAAAACATAAAAATTTTGAAAAAAAAAACAAAAACTCAATAACACAGGGACAGGAAACCAACACCAAACAGGAGATGTTCATATGAAACAGGAAAGGAAAAGAAAGGGAAGGGAAGGAAAGGGCCGCTCAGAGCTAGAGCAGTTGCTGCAAATTTCACCAAGGAATGACACAGACCTCGAGAAATGTGCTTGTGGCTTCCATGTCTCGCCAATTTGCATTGAGATGTAATGCAGACTTGTATTTCACTTTTCGGTTTATCAGCCTTGGAGAGTGTAACCCTTGCTCCCTTTATTTATTTTTACTCTTCCTATACTGGATGATTTCTCTGAAAGCCAGCCAAAGTCCCGGATCAGTATGCCTTTGTTTTATCTAATATCAACAGACTTATGTTAGGTGTGTCTGCTCTGTGCTTGGCACTGACAAAATGCTGGATTTAATGAATGCAGACAGAAATTGATAAGGCACGGGTCCCTGTTCTCAAGAAACTCAGTTGTTCAGGAAATACAGACACGTAAACAAACTCTTAGAAAGTGTGGTGGGAAAGTCTATGAAAAGAATCAGTATTAAAGCTAACGATGAGCTCTAGCGTTAGAAGAAAGGACTTTTTTTTTCCATTCGTGTATTCAACAAATATCTTGAGTGCTGCCCAGGTGTTGAGCACTGTGGTGAACATTGGGAATCACTAGTTAATATGTCACAGTTTGTCCTTTGAAATAGTTTGTATTGTAAGTTGGGGGAAAGGTCCATCTGAATGAGAACCAAGAAGAAATATTTTGGTCAACCTGAGACCCTGGCACTAAAAGGATAACGTGTTTTTGCAGGATGAACCTAATTTGGTGATGGAGAGCTTAGGGATTGGTCTATATCCCAATAGATGAACCGTTGTCACTCTCCATCCCATATGGTCGTTTTTCAAACTCTTAAGGATTTCCCATAACTAATCCTAACTGTCCATCACTTAAATAAAAATCCCTGTTTGTTCATCAAGAGAAGTATTCCTCACAGCAAGAAGAGTCTCTGCATGAGCAGAGATGGAATCCAATTCAAGGTGATATCAGTCCTGACTTGAACCACCCATTTGTGTTCTGGGACAGCAAGGGGGAGCTCAGAGCCAATTTCCTGATGGAACCAACATGAGAGTCTGCAGCTTCTGGAAACTCTTCCAGGTTCTCAGCCTATATCAGACTCACAGGGTTTCTGAAGAACCAAAAAACTGCCACTATGATTCACCTTTGACCATTGGTACCTACCTGTCTTTGTCCATTCAAGTTGCTATTAAAAAAAAAAAAAAAAAACACACACACAGTCTGGGTAGCTTAAAAACAAGAGAAATTTATTTCTCACAGTGACGGAGGCTGGTAAATTCAACTTCAAGACACCAGCATGGTTATGTTCAAGTGAAGGCCCTCTTTCTGTTTCATAGCTGGAAGAAACTAAGGAACTTGGTGTATCTCTTTTCTAAGGACACTAATACTATTTATGAGGGCTCCACCCTCATCACCTAATCATCCCCAAAGTCCCTACCTGGTATCATCACCTTTGGGGATTTGGATTTCAACACCTGAATTTGGAGGGGACACAAACATTCAGACAATAGCACTAGGTTGTTGGGAGGATTAATGAGTTAATAAATTACAGAGTTTAGAACTGCTTGCTACATAGAAAGCATCATGTGAGTAATGGTATACAGTAGTCTCTCCAAATATGCCACGTGATTGCTTTTCACGTCTACCATCAAGGAGAGAATGTGGATATCGGTTAACTGACTGGACTTGAGATGAGGAGAGTGCACAATTAGCTGGAAGATTCTAATTTTTAAAAACTCAAAATGACGTCAATATCTCTGCTTATAAAACTAGTGTGAGCATGCCCTTCTAGTTTTATAGAATGGCAGGTTCCATATGTATACAGTCCGTACACGTGTATGTGCCCGTGTGCTAACATTAGTGCATATGTGTCTGTGAATGCCGACTATTTAAAATAGGCCTGTAGACAACTATAAAAGCTAACTTCATATATATTTTAAAATATTATAAGCAGTTTTCTGTTTTCTCCAAAAAGCATATCATGTAACTCATTTCTTCATTCCTTGTCCATTCTAATTTCAGCTGGTGCTTCTATGTCTCCCTCTTTTTCTAAAACTCTAAAATGGAGATGATATTTTAGAAATGTCTTCTGATACAGTTCCCTTTTCAAGAATCTGATTCCTTCCTTCTAATTATTTTACTGTTATTGCCAAAAGAAAGAAGAGGGCATAAACCCTCTGGGAAAGTAATAGCTATGACACAGGGGATGTTTCTGTCAGAAATGCAGAAAAAATACAAAATTCTCCGAACACTGGGGAGATGATCCTGAGAGGAAAGAGAGGAAAGGCAAAGCAAGAGTCAGACCCAGGTGAGGTGTTTTGCTCTCTCTCCCACCTTGCAGTGGGGAGAAATTGGTGCAAGCTCCCAGACTGCATTGGGTCATCCCTACTGGGAAGGGGGCCTCTCTGTTTCTCAGGGCACACACTATAGAAAGCACTGTCTTCTTTGAGAAAATAAGTTATGAGCATGAAGCCAAATGGGTGAGGTGGGTATCTAGGCAGTTCTCTGTGGGTATCTGTGGGTATCTAGGCATATTGTGGCATCTGGGAGCCCAGAGATCCCAGCAAGCCCTGTTGGGAAGCACCGTGAGTCAACATGGAATTATTGAGAGCCTACCATGGTGTGGACTGGGGTTCTCACTAACACAGACCAACATGGTACCCCCAAACCAAGTGTGTCCAGCCATACTCTGCAGGCATTAGAACAGAATTCCAGTGACCAGAGGGAAGAAAAGACCTCTCAGAGGAATTCATGTCCCTATCTCCCACCCCACCCCCACCCTATGTAAACTTCTTCTCGGACTATGTGCCATTGGGATGAGGAAGAGAAGAGATCTCTTAAAAAGAAGGAAAATGGCTCTGATTGGGAGTTTGAACTTTCAAATAACCACCTGAAAGAAATGATTAGAAATGCCATAGCTTGAGGCATGCTTCACTGACGAAATCGAGTTCCTAATTCCACCATCAACAGAACTGAGGAGTAGGCCAACTATAGAAGAGAAAGTTGCATTTTCTTACACATCTGGTTCAAAGACCCCAAATAGATAGCTTAGAGTTGGTGGTGACAGAGTGTCTGAAGCAGCCAATTTAAGATAGTCTATCCCAGTGTCCACATCATCTTGTTTTTCATTTAGAAAACAGAAGAGTATCCAGAGAATGTTACTATTTCAGAAAGGATTACTCTTGGAAGGAAAGAGTCAACATGCTCTTCCCAACTAAAACAAAATATTGCTAAATATGTAGAATAGATAATGTTGGTTTCTCACAGGAAGTGAAACTTCTCTTCCAACAAAGGATTATCCCCACTAGCTTGGAGAAAGGAGATCTTTCTGTTGGTCTCCTTTAAAATAAAAAGAAAATTGGCTATATACGCTACAGCACATGCATATTCCCAACTTATGAAGAGAAGGCAAGTGCCTAATATAAGTATTATGGCCAAAGAAGACCAGAAAGAGAAATTATGACAGAATCAAAAATTAAAATGCCCATAAAACTTAAGTGGATAAAGTAGGTCTTAAATGACAATTCTGGTTACAAAGATGGATATTAGAGATCCCCATTCCTTTACTAGACAAAGACTATAGCATCTCTGGTTTCCACTCCTCAAATTTTTTTTCCAAATCCCAGAGATTTTTCCCAGACTGAGAATAGGTTTGTTTTACCACAACCCTAGAGATGGAGCAAAACTAAATAATCTATTTACCTCAGGTCAGCATAAAAACCTGAAATTTCCATTACAAAAAAAAAGGGGCAAACTTGGGGTGCCTGGGCGGCTCAGTTGGTTAAGCAACTGACTTTGACTCACTCAGGTCATGATCTCAGTCTGTGAGTTCGAGCCCCATGTTGGGCTCAATGCTGACAGCTCAGAGCCTGGAGCCTGCATCAGATTCTGTGTCTCCGTCTCTCTGTCCCTCCCCAGCCTTCTCTCTCTTTCAAAGATAAATAAACTTAAAAAAAATAAAAGAGCAAATGTATGATTCACTATTATTTTGCCCAAATAATGGAAAATATACAAAACAAGTAAAACAGAGGAATTTGCCCAAAAGCAAAGGTCAAATCTTTTTTATGGTACTTCTTAATTCTGATAAGGTGTTAGGGATGCTAGTATTCTCACCACTGGTGGTCTACAATCTTTGGGTAAGCACTATGGACATATATAACCAGAGCCACAGAGATGTCCTCAGTCTGTGAACAGCAATACTATTACTCAAGTTCTGAGAAGTAACCTTAAAAAAGAATTCAGAAAAAGCAAATAGCATGAAAATATCTACTGTAGTCTTGTCTCTACCGCCAAACCAAACAAAAAACTCAAAAACTGGAAGCCACTAGATGTCCACAATCGATTTATGATACATTAACATGATACTGTATTCTGCCTTCTTGAAATCACATATAATACATATAATACAAACCACCTGAAAATATGGGGCTACTTTTATTATATACATTAAGTGGAAAAATCGGATATCAAGTAGTATCTACCTTCTGTCACAAATGGGCTGAAAATGTTCATATGTAAAACAAAAATAATAAAAATAGTTTCGTTCTGGGAGTAAGGTTTGTTTCTTTCTTGTTTCAAAACTCCTTGATTTTATTTTTGTGATCTTAACCAACAAGCTATTCTGTTTCTTCCAATGTATATTTTTCAAGGAAGTCCTTTCAAGAGGCAATGTGGCTCTGATATAAATCCAGATGGCAAAATTACAATGTATTTAAAGAATTCTCTTTCAATGTAGACAATTTAGAGATTAAAAAATATAGGGAACGAGCACCGGGTGTTGTATGGAAGTGTTGAATCACGATATTGTATGCCGGAAACTAATGCTGTGTGTTAACTAACTGGAATTTAAATGAAAAGTTAAAAAAATAAAATAAAGGGAAGTGAAAAGACTGGAATGGGGAATAGTGTCTGGGGAAGCCCATCTCACAAGTAAATGTTTCTTCAGCAAGGAGAAAAATGACATGGGGAATCCAGGAGAAAGAATTTTTAAATTTTATTGTGGCTTTTTCCTTCCTGAAGGTTTCTCTCTTTTAACTGAGGTAGGTGAGGGATTAAAACTACAACAACAAAAAATTAAAAACCCCTCTTTGGTTAGCAGCTCTCCGGAGCTAACTGCCAAATCTGAGCAGAAAAGAACAGTGTGGCTTTGACAAGTTAGCAGCTAAATAAGATTCTCACACCTAAGAAATGCATGCCCCACCAGAAGTACCCACAGGAGCCTTTAAAATCAAAGCTAAAAGTGACTTGTGGGAAGCCATGCATTGGACAGAGCCCAGCATTTGAAGGTTAAAGTGTTTTCTAAGGAGAGAATGGAAACCAAATTCAATTAAGCCGAGATGGATAGTAAATTGAATTTAGTGCTCAAAGGTGCATTATACTTGGGAGTTGTACTTCTTTACACGGTCAGCGTGGTGGAGCAGAAAAGGCACAGAACCAGGCATGTGGAGAATGGGGTACTCAGTGTGTAAGGGGCTTTAGATCATGTCAAGAAGTGTGTTGTCATTTAGTGACTATTTCAGGGAGATAGAGTCTCCACTGCTGATGTCTGCCAGCCAGAAACCACCAGAAAGACACTGATAGGCAACACAGTTGGGGTTTGTTGGCTCATTGCAGTGAGAGAGACACCTCACTGTGGAGAATCATGGGATGGGCATCTTGGTGAGAGGGGTTTAGGATGAGCTTGTGTTAAGATTTGAATTTAGGCAAAATTTTAAGGAAGGCTTAAGGAGGCATGCTTTTGCTTTGAATTGGGTGCTGTCAGAAAGCAGGAACAATTCTATCATTGGGTTATCTTCGGAATTTTTGTTTTTCCTAGTATGTAGAAGGGACAGAGTGAAACCAAAGCCATAACTGGTAAAGGAGCAGTTACTCAGGTTAGTCCAGAAAGGGGACTGTTTGGCCATTTTGATTTGGACATCGTTCTTGTTTTTGTTGTTTTGCAAGCATGTTTACAGCAGTAGTTTTGTTTTTTGTCTTCATCCATCCAAGAAGAAGAGAGTCAGAGAGTAGTCTTGTCTGATACTGATATTTTATGAAATTGCTGACGTCCGACAAAACTCCCTGGCAGAGCTGTTAGAGCCAGACAGCTCCAAGCTGACAGCAGTCAGGGGCTGCACTTTGCTTTCTCACCATGCAGAAAATAATTAACTCCAGGGAGAAGTAATTAGCTCAGAAGCCAGAAAGGGAAGCCCCAGGCTGGAAGCTATTGAAAGGTAGAGAGTCAATCCATAAAGCTAAAGCTCTAGGAAAATGAGTCAGAAAACAAGTAAAAGGTATTGACTTAGGGGGGAAAAAAAAGACAGAGACATATGAGCAAGTGACACAAGATAGCAGTGGAACTGACTCCTGGAATGTGAAACTTACACAAGGCTGTTCCTTTCATGCGGGGCCATTGAGGTCATTGCTAGGGTAGATTTTTTTTTTTTAAGAGAGAGATTTTGGGGGTTTTTTAATTTATTTCTGAGAGAGAGGGAGACAGTGTGAACAGGGGAGGGTCAGAGAGAGAGAGATACAGAGTCTGAAATAGGCTCCAGGCTCTGAGCTGGCAGTCAGCACAGAGCCTGACACAGGACTCAAAGCCACGAACCATGAGATCATGACCTGAGCCGAAGCTGGATGCTTAACTGACTGAGCTACCCAGGCACCCCACTACGGCAGATTTTTAAAAGGAGTAAGCTAGGCCAGACATAGTAATATCTCAAGTATTTCCCAAATCTGCAATTTTATGAAACCTTGCTTGAAATGGTATTTTATCTTAAACGCAAAACTCATTTGTTCAAAATAACAACTTTTTGTCTATTTTAAAAGTTCCTTTATTAAAAATGAAATTAGGCCATTAGATAATATGCCCTATTCCATCTATCAGTAATCTATATATGGACCCGAGGACTACCATTTACCTTTTGAAAGCTATTAAAAGTAGAGTCATAATATTTAGGAGAAGATAACTCTATACAAATGGGAAGAATATGCATTTCATATTATATGAAACCCTTCTGGTTTCAGAGAATGAGTCCGACATCTCAAATAGTGTATCTGCTCATATCAGAGGAGATTTTCTTCAAATGTCCCTATATCAAAAATAAAATAAAATAAAAAAATAAAAACAAACAACACCCATCTTGCCAATGCAGATCAATTTTGTGGTGCTTACATCCATGGTCCATAATGGTTAATTGGTTACATATTCTAGTAAGCATCTGGCGGTTAGAATTTTGGAGAATGCTAAAAACTGTTTGAACAGCACATGCTGAGGCACAAAGCATCTCCATCGTACATATCTGGATCTCCTGGGGTGGACACTTAGGCAGGATGGGTATTAGATACCACACACACACAGCCACTAGTATCCGAGGACGCCCCCCAAACAATTTTTGGAAGTTGCAGCAGCATTCATGGGCTGCAGAATGACAAAATAGTGATTCTGGTGTTAGTTCCAGTAATTGACTTTGCAGCATCAGAGGCAGGGCACCCCCTACGGAGGACATCAATTACTCGGTTCCTCAAGGGGGAGTCTTGCTGGCGCCTCGGTGGATCTGTGACCTTTGGCAGATGGAGTAGTCTCTGAAATATACCAAATCAGGAAAATAAAAACAATAAAAGAAAGGCAATTTGCTAAATGAAATCTACATGAACTGAACTGCCTACAACAGTTCATCAGAACCTACAAGGATCACCCAGGAGTTTTTTAACCACCTCCATGCCTTCGACAGATTCTGCAAGGCGCTATCTTTTTTAACTCGCTTTCCTGGAAAATAAGTACTGTAAGGAGTAAATAGACACATGTTTGTCCCCCACCCCTTTCAGGCCTTTGTTCCTGGTCTCTGCTTAGGAAGTGTGTGTGTGTGTGTGTGTGTGTGTGTGTGCGCGCGCACGCGTGCGTGCGCTCCTATACAAAGCTGGTTCCCGACTTAATAACGGCTCCACTTAGTTTTTCAACTCTAGTATGGTGTGAAAGCAATACGCATTCAGTAGATACCTATTTCAAATATTGAATTTTGATCTTTTCCCAGGGTGCTCTCTTGAAGCCTTTCATTATGAGGGTAAACAAAAGATACCACGTACAACCATTCTGTACCCATACAACCATTCTGTTCTTCATTTTCAGCACAGTATTAAATAAATTACAAGAGATAGTCAGCACTATTATAAAATAGGCTTTGTGTTGGATGGTTTTGGCCAACTGTAGGCTAATATAAGTGTTTCCAAGCCCATTTACGATGGCCTAGGCTAAACTGTTTGGTAATTTCAGTGTATTAAGTGCATTTTGACTTAAGATATTTTTGTCTACGGCCTTACCACCCCGAACGTGCCCAATCTTGTCTGATCTCGGAAGCTAAGCAGGGTCGGGCTTGGTTAGTACTTGAATGGGAGACTTCAAATATTTTCAGCTGTGGTGGGTTTATTGGGATGTAACCTTATCATAAGTTGAGGAAGATCTCTATACATATGTGCATGTGTGTAAATATATTTATGTATATGTATTGTAATTTGTATCTGTTAACCAGAAGCAAATGACTACTGTTCCCTCTCAGGGAAAACTTCTCTAAGGAATTTTCTGAACACAGTTTTAGAAGGTAGAAATAACAAATTATGCAATTTTCAACTAGCTCGGCTTTCTTAGGATTCAGGATTTATTACTGTTATTTGTACCTCAGAAAAAAGCCCAATATTCATTCTGTCTCATCAGTCTCTAGTAACGGGAATAGTGAACTTTTTATAAGCATTGTCAAGTCCATAGCAGCTTTCAGAGGGTTGAGGTGGGGCTCTTGGAAGATGGGTCTGTATACTACATGCTTGCACTCAATCATGTGTATATCCAAAGGTGTATTCCTTTTTAAATTAGGGTATAAATTGGGGCGCCTGGGTGGCTCAGTCAGTTAAATGTCCAGCTTCGGCTCAGGTCATGATCTCGCAGTTCTTGGGTTCCAGTCCCACATCGGGCTCTGTGCTGACAGCTCAGAGCCTGGAGCCTGTCTTCAGATTCTGTGTCTCCCTTTATCTCTCTGTGCCTCTCCTGCTCGCGTTGTCTCCCTCTCTCTCAAAAATAGATAAAATATTAAAAAAAAATTTTTTTAATCTGGGTATAAATTTCCTTCACTGAGAAACCCACATGAGCCCACTGTTTAAGGCAGTGGTCCTCACACTTTGTCACATACTAGAATCACCAGAAGGTTTTTTAAAAATCTTGATGTGAGTCTCCACTCCAGACCATTTAAATCAGAATTTCTGCTCATTGACCCAAACATCAGGACCTTTTAAAGCTCCCCAGAGAATTCTAATGTGCCACCAAATTTGAAAACTACTGGTTTAGGGTAAAGGAAAAGAAAATACTAAGGTCAGTAAACATTTAATTATTGTGATTTGGTTGGAATATAGCCAAACTAACCCCCAATTACATTTTAGAGTCAGCCACTCCCCAAAATTGGGGAGGAGATAGTTTGAATAGAGGTCCCATTTATAGCCACAATTTGCTTGTGGTCTAAAATAGAGAACATGCTGAGAGAAAATGCAGGAGGGGTCCCTCTGTGGCTCTCTGAACATTATTTCAGCCTCCTTAGACTACTACTAATCAAGGTCCATAAAACCACCTTTGGAGAATGAGACTCAGTCCAAGATTAGGAGACTCTTCTCCAGTTTTCCTGGGTTCCCTCAACCATTCACCTACCTTTGCCACCTCTGCGTGCTTTCCTTGGGTGACAAAGTCACCCAGGAGCAAAGTCACAGCAAGAAATAAACTTTCAGATTTCCAAGAATCAGGTGTGTGGATGCAGCCAGGATATAGAAATGGGCAGCCGCTATTTTCTATGAAATCAAAAGAAATATTTCATCATACACTCCAGCCAGCTGGTAAGGTTCAATTCAAAATTATATAATCTGGCGGCACCTCAGTGGCTCAGTCAGCTGAGCATTCAACTCTTGATCCCAGGTCATGATCCCAGGGTTGTGGGGTCAAGCCTTGCATCAGGCTCCACACTCTGAGCATGGAGCAGGCCTAATATTCTCTCTCTCTCTCTGTCTTCCCCCCACCCCCAGCTCCCTCTCTCTCTCTCTCACTCAAAAAAAAGGTTGTATACTCTGCTCAGGTTTGAATTTATTCGCTCAATCAAATGAAAGTTACTATAATACCTTGCTATTTAGTAACAATACCACAATCTGTAGAATCTTCTATGAGCATATTTACTAGCTCTTATCTGTCAGTTTTTCTGGTTCCTCACTTCCTGTTTGGATGTTAGAAACACTGTGAAATGCTCAGGAACTTCATATTTAATACTTAATAAACATCTGGTGACAAGATGAATAACAATAACTCTTAATAGTACGGTACTTCCTATGGGCCAGGCACTGTTCTAAGCACTTTATATATATTATCTCATTTAAGCTTCATTAAGCCCTTTGAAGCCAGTACTAGCATTAAGCTCAATCTACAAGTCAGGACACTGGGGCCCAGATAGGTTTAATGATTTGATCAGTCACAGAGCTAGAGGAAATCTCAGCACTAAGAGAGCGGGGATCCCATGCCAGGCCAGCTGGCTCCAGCAACTGCTTCTTTGAGAAGAGGGAGTGAATAATGAAGCCTTCTCCTTGCTATTGAGTGTGCCTTCCTTTAGACCGCACACTTTCTAACTTGTTGCTTTTATTCCCACCCGAAATTATTTTTAAGGCATCCATGATGCTATACAGAACAGACTATTGCATTCCAGCATAAGCATAGGACATGCTTTCCAAAGCCATCCCTCCAGCGATGGAGACCCAGATGACTTCCAACTCTCGCTACCACCAACGGAGAACAGGAAGCATCCTTGTATTTACCCTGTAGGCTTTTCCAAGAGTTTCTGGGATGTCTAATCAGGAGTGAAACATCTGTGGTGTAAGGTAATCACACAGATTACTAATCGATGCCAGTTTACTCTTTGGGCACATTAGACCAGTTTATACTCCCGCCAGTGATGCATGAGTGAGAATAGTGCTGTGCAGGATCTGTGGCCCAGCAAAACTGAATAGCTAAACACAATTTAGGGTCTCTTAGTCTTTAATTGCCATTCTGCTACTTCAACCCGTTTTTAGGTTGAGCCAACTTTCTTAAGAATTGTTTAACTTATGGGGCACCTGGGTAGCTTAGTCGGTTAAGCGTCCGACTTTCGCTTAGGTCATGATCTCGCGGTTCGTGGGTTCGAGCCCCGCGTCGGGCTCTGTGCTGACTGCCAGCTCAGAGCCTGGAGCCTGTTTCAGTCTGTGACTCCCTCTCTCTCTGACCCTCCCCGGCTCACGCTGTCTCTCTCTCTCTCCTAGAAATAAATAAAACATTAAAAAAAATTAAAAAAAAAAAAAAAAAAAAAAGAATTGTTTAACTTATTTTTATTCTCACTAAAAATGTTGATTATGTATCACACAGGCTGGTTAATACCACACTCCGAATCCCAGTTATGACTGTAAGTATGATTTCATTCTGTGCATAACTCATTATATATAAAAGCTATTGTGTGCATTTTTGCTTTCTGTATAAAAATGACTCAAAATTAAGATGCAGGTTAAAATATACCTACCCCTACCAAGTGTGGACAAATATACCACTTGGTAATAGTGCTCTGCTCAAGGAACCACCTTAAGAAATGGCAGTCCCACTGAAAAGTATACTGGAGTTTTAAAAGTTGGTGGGGGTGGGGGTGGGGAGAAGGAAGAATAAGGAGAAATTATACCCAACGTTCAAACCACCAAGAATGTGTTGGCTAGATTCAGACTGTTGGCAGGAAAAGATTCTTATAATTTCTTTTCCCTAATTTAGCCTAGCTGGATAATTACATTTAGAAAAATAAGAGAGTAACCACAGATGTGTGTGTAATGGAATAAAAAAATGCACATATATTGCTCATGGAGATAAGAGGGGCAATAGAAGGATCTCATTATCAATTTTAGAACAAAAGTTGCATTCACTCCAACTAAAAGAACAATTGAAATCAGCCAGGAAGACACAGAAGGCCAGTCGTATCCACTTGTCACTCCAGCAAGCAAGCATGACAGTTGTGTACCCACTGTCTGACAACACCATTTCTAAGGAATAGATCAACTTCAACAGGTGTGGGTAGTCTTTCTATCCAAACTAGTTTTACCCAAAGAGTTCAGAACTCTGTTCTAAGCAGCAGCTTTGGCTAAAACCAACCTCGGCTCTCCGTAAACAGCCATAATGGTCTGGGAAGGCAACATGCTGGAAAGAAAAAGAATGTGGGTTTGGGGTAACATGGGTGACCATTGCCCTGGGATCCTGGGAAAGTTACTTAACTCCTCCTTCTGGAGGTTCTAGAGGGCAGTCTGTTCATTGCCTTTTCAGCTCCTGGGGCCATCTGTCTGCCTTGGCTCATGGCTTCTTTCCACAACCACATCACTCTGACCTCTGCTTCTAGAATCACATCTCCTCCTGGGACTCTTCTCCTGCCTCCTTGTTGCACTCATAGGGACCTGCATGATGACATTAGGCCCACCCAGATGATTCAGAATAATTTTCCCCATCTCAAAAATCCTTCACCATATCTGCTAAATCTCCTCTTGCCACGTCCTCAGAGGTTCCTGGGATTAGGGCCCAGGCACCTTTGGGAGCTGCCATTCTGCCAGCCACATTAGTTGTACGAGATTCAGCAATGTGTGATATTGACAGGCCTCAGTCTCCTTATCTGTCAAAAGGCAATTTTGGGGTATTTTCAAGACTAAAATCAAATAATGACCATAGAGGGGCACCTGGATGGTTCAGTCAGTTGAGCTTCCGACTTCCGCTCAGATCATGATCTCACGGTTTGTGGGTTCGAGCCAATGATGAGGAGCCTGTTTGGGATTCACTCTCTCTTTCTCTGCTCCTCCTCCACTCATGCTTTCTTTCTCTCTCTCTCTCTCAAAAATAAATAAATACATCTTTTTTAAAAAATGACCATAGAGTACTCAGCAAAGGGCCCAGCTCGTATGGCCGGTGTTCAATAATTACAACCCATAATAACACAAAGAACAAACATAAAACAACAACACTAAGAATGATGCAGGGGGCCTGGAGGGGGGATGTCATAATTCAAACTGTTGTGATTTTTCCATTGCCTGTGTTTGAAAGACATGTTTATGATCCTACTGAAACAACATGTCACTTGATTTTTTCAACCCATGATCAGAATAGCTTATGTCATAACACAGAAGAATTACTGAGAACATTAGTAATACATTAAAAAGAGTGTCTAACAGAATTAAATGAACCACATCTTTCAAAAAAAAAAAGTCAAAATTATGTCCTAGACAGTAGATAGCAAACTTAAAATTGCACATTTCCAATGACCCAGAAAGCAAACATATATTCAAGGGATATGGGCAAAGGCTCAGCAATGTGGGTTATAATGGTCTTGCTTATAAAAGGAAAAAGTGTGAAAATCAAATGTTTACCATAGGAAAATGTATTAATAAATTAAAGCTTTGTTTTCGAAAGAAAAAAAAGGAAGAACAAGTGAAGAGAGAAGAAACACACCAAATGTTAAAGGCGCTGAATTATAATAAATTGTGGGTAACTTTTCATTTTTCCTTCCATGCACTTAGCTTTATGTTCTAAATGGTCTACAGCTTTCTCTTGTGTAATAAGCCAAATCCAGTCTCCTTTGGAGTTTGTCAGTTTGACTTAGCGACACGAAATGAGCAGGTTGAGCTCGGACTTTTCCAGAACAGGCCTGCCCACAGAGGATCCAGAATCTGAAGTTCTAGAATCTGAAGAGTCAGGCAAAATATAGAACTTTCCCAGTTCTTGGGAGTCCATGAGCTATGTTTAAGCCAGACACAAAAGCAAGCAGGAACCAGAGAAAGGCTGAATACGTCCTGGGTAATCAAAAAGGCTAAAGTAATTTTTAAATCCTGTGTTGGGTACATATAGAGCTTGAGTCAGATGGAGGCATCTAAAATGAAGGAGTCTCTGAATCAAAGCCTTAATGACCTATTCTATGCCATTGTTGATATTAGCATTCCACCTCCACGCCTGTACTTACGCGTATAAACCATACATGCCTTCTGTTGTCACAAAAGCATTGACTAGAGACTGTAACAGGGCCGTGGAAAAGAGGAGCAATGTGGACAAAGGAAAACTTTTCTGATGTCATAGTCCAACAAAAGCCCCGCAAATACTATAATCCTCATGCAGCAGCTCAAGTAAATCCACCTGTGCCCTAGACTTGTTATTCCATTAATTAACTATGTGACCTTGAGCAGATCAATTATCTCTCAGAATTTATTTCCAGAGAAGATCAAACTAGAATTAATGGTTTTCTAACTATTATCCTTCGAAGCAGCAGGGAGATGAAACAAGGGATGAATGGAAAAACTCCCCCCTTTCCCCCCCCATTCTGGCTTAAAACCAGAGCAATTATAATTTTTATCTCTTTTATTCATTTACATTTCCTCTTCAGATTTTGCTTAAAGAAAGGATTTCACTGCCTGTTTGAAACAATTTGAAAACTCATTGACTGATGACTTCTAATTCATTTCCAAATTATAGCCATCTATCTAGAAGGACCTCAGGTCGTAGCCAAAGTCAGGAAACAGGATTCAGGAATCAGATGCCTAAAGCATGGGGACCAAGGTGTTGACCATATAACACAGGCCAAATGCAAGTGAGCACCCACTGGGCAGCTAGAAGCCACAATCTGGTTCTCCGTTCTGTTTTCCCACTTTTCCAAATAGACTCCTAACACCCACATTTCTTTTTTTTTTTTTTTTTTAATATTTTTTTATTTATTTCAGGAGAGAGAGAGAGACAGTGTGAGCAGGGGAGGGTTAGAGAGAGAGGGAGTCACAGACTGAAACAGGCTCCAGGCTCCGAGCTGGCAGTCAGCACAGAGCCCGACGCGGGGCTCGAACCCATGAACCGCGAGATCATGACCTAAGCGAAAGTCGGACGCTCAACCGACTAAGCCACCCAGGCGCCCCTAACACCCACATTTCTTAAGTGCTGGAGTGTCATCATATAGGCCAGGTCAGATGGGGCAAATTTGAGATTGCAGCTGTATTCTACCCTCAAAGCTTTGAATGGAAAGAAAAGGACTGAAGCACATATATTTTTTCATTTCATTGCCACTTCTAACTTAGTTCATTGCCTAGAGCATGAGACAGACAGAGCCAAAGAATGGCAAGAAAGGGTTTAAATTTGCTTAGCTATATTGATGAGAATAAAAGCCAGCACTCACTCCTTATTACTCTTCTTTCCCACCCTCTGAAAGCCCATCTCCCTAACTCTTCCTCAATCCTGGATATGAACAGTAATGGCTTCTACTTACCCAGCACCACCTTCAGGCCAAGTGCAGTGCTCAGATGCCATCCATTCATAATCTCATTTGATCATCACCTTAGTTGTTTAGATATTATTGACCCATTTTAAAGATGCTGAAAGCAAGACTCAAAAAGTTTCATAACTTTCTCAGGATCTCAGAACTAAGAAGAGAAGGGTATAGGGTAAGGGGGGAGAAAAGAGTGTGGGATGCAAAGCTTTTTTTTTTTTTTACAATACGGGCAGACTGTAGAGTTTATTCCATGAGCCACTAAGTGTGCAAAACTAGAGAACCCACACAGTAGTCAAATAACTAATAATCTGTTCCCACTAGCCAATTATTCTTTATAACAAATTTTGAATAAATAACAGAGCACACATAATTTCTTTCTTCAAAATGTCTTCTGAAGGTCATGACTTTTAGCAGAAGTAACTATTTAACTATTTTCTATTTTTGGTCTGGTTTTAATTAGGGTAATAGTCTGATTCAACATAGATATTTATGACATTTATTAAAAGCTTTTATTGCTAATTTTTCCCAGAAAAAAATTCTAATGGAGATATATTGGAGAATTTCCATAAAATTAATGTCCAGACTTAATGGATGTCTAAGGTATCATTATTAACGAGAATGTTCCATATACTAGGATCCTTTGATTAGAGATTAGATACAGTTAGATCAGAACTTATTTAAAGCTGGATACGTGCCAAAGTATCCAGAAATTCAATTTAAACACATTCTGGAGGCTAATGCTTTATTTAGGGTATGTCTTTATGATGCCAAATGAAAAGCTGAAGTTACAAAGAAATCAATTGATTTGGTCAGCTGCTGGATGATCTAAAGATCACATCATGCTCACTTTGACTCTCGCTGATACCTACACGAAGCCAGTCAATTGAATCAAGATGAATTTTTCATCTGTAGAAATTGACTGCCACCTATCCAGAAGGACATTCTTTTTTTCTTTTTAAGATTTATTTATTTACTTTGAGAGAGACAGGAAGAGAGAACTGGGAAGAGGCAGAGAGACAGAGAGAGAGAGAATCCCAAACTGGATCCACACCACCAGTGGAGAGCCAGATGCAGGGCTTGAACTCATGAACTGTGAGATCATGACCTCAGCTGAAGTCGGACACTCGACAGACTGAGCCACCCAGACGCCCCAGAAAGGACATTCTTAATGGACCAGCGGCCCGAGTCTCACACCATCCTTAATTAACCCAGTCTGGATGGATGAGCTCAGTGAGATTTTCTGTCTTTTCCAAGACCTCAAAATCTGCAATTGTGATTCTCAACAATGTGGGGAAATCCCATGTCTCCGGTTCCCACCCTGCACACAGCATATCAACCACCCCCCCACTGAGTGTTATATGTAAACCAACTTGACAATAAACTACTTAAGGGGGGAAAAAAAGCCCTGAGGGTAGAGACATCTTTATACTACATCTTCTACCAACACTGGGATCCTTAGAGGTCATCCCCCCTTCCCCAGTTGAGAATCCCACGTTTAGAGTTGGCTTTAAAGTGGCTGTGGGAAGTATCACGTGGGTGTGTTAGCGTTCGTTCCCTCTAAGGAGTCCTAAACCATGTTCAATACTCTTAAGCAACTAAAACAGCTTGAAAGTGGCTGGAAATGTGGAAAGGGAGGTCCTCAGTATTTCTGACCTAATTCGGAACAGGATTCAATTTCAGTCCTCTCACTACCTGGAGGGAATTGTCTGGGTTGGTGGACACTGGGTCAGTCATCTCTAGCAAAGCAGAGGGCAAGCCACCGTATCTCAGAATGATCCTGCTTTTGTTAACTTCCCCTGAAGACTCTCATTTTTCGTACCCTGATTTCTTCTTATCTTCTTAGACCCAGATCAGCAGCAGCAAACCAGTGACCCACAGATGGATTTTGTTTGACTCACAAAGTGATGGCCCATATGAGGACTGAGTACCTAGTATGTTCCAGGCACATGTTTATCCCCTAAACAGCCCAAGTTCTTTGATAAATTTGCATGGATCTGTTATCTTTTAAGTTAGCATTTTTAAACTTTCTAAAAATGTTTACCCAAGTAGAAAGAGCTTAGGCCTATATTCTGTATAGGATTATATAGACCTATATTTTATTTCAATTTGAATGTTTTTTTCTTCAGCCATTCTCCAGCCCTGTGAAAGTTATTCACTACCAACCTGTGTAAGGTTCCATTTCTTTAGGCAACCCTGTGGCATGGCTGAATTATAACTTTACATCTTCGCATTATCCTACATGCTGCTTTACACCCAGAAAACCACTCAGTGAATGGATTTTAATCTTTGGTTTTAGTCTATCACATTACTAAATATTATTTTTTAATTGATCTCTCTCCCCTAGAAGTAGGGTCAGCCATATTTCCTTTAAATAAGTATGCTAATAAAGGATTGATATCCACCTGTTTCACTGGCAGAATATTTGTGAGGCCCCAATAGAAGCTATGTAAAACCTGTAGGCAGAGGATGTTTTATTCTACTTTCTATGTTATGGTTGTTAACAATTACATAGTAGAGAAAAGAATACAGTTGTAACATAAAGAAACACTTGACACAGAAAAATACTTAAAAGTAAGGGGAAAATAATCTAAAGACGTCAAGAGGGTTATCATTGAAAATACGGAAGCAGTGAAGAAAAGAAGATATATAATGCATGTGTGTGTGTGTGCATGTGTGTATAAAAGGAATAGGAATTAAAAGCTATAATAAATATTCATCAAATCTTGGAGAATGGCACCATAAAGAGAACAAGAGATAAACTACCAAGAACCAGATTAACAAAGTATAAAGGCTATAGAAAATAGGACCTTTAATTTCCACTATTAACAAAAAACAAAACAAAACCACATACACAAATGTGGGAAATAAAAACCTAATTTAAAGTCATAACTTGAGTCTTATCAAGGAGAACTTAAAATAGATTTTCAAGATAAAAAATAAACTTTAAAAAAGTTTCTTAAAAGAAACAAGTCACACACTTATTTCAGATTTGATTTGATGGTATAATAGTACATGAGATGAGATGAGATAAAATCCTTCTTCTAATCCTCTATTTCTACCAGCTTTTAAATTTCTATGCAAAATTAAATTCAGCTATCGATTCTCATTCTTGTTTGGCATTTTGTGGAATGGCTGGTGTACATGTGTAAGATGCAAATGAAAATAGGTTCAGTATCTTTAAATTATTCAGACACAGATGTATTTTCCATTATTCAAAACAATTTCCTGTTGCCTTTTCTATAACATGTAGATTTAAATGTAGTATTCATAGTGTCTTCAATTTGAATTAAAAAAATGTATCTGCCTTTTTCCATACAAAAAAGCCAGCACTGATAAGACAACATTTCTGATAAGGAGCATTATGGCTTAAATTCCCTGAGGTAGCCCTCTCTGGGTGTTCTAAACATGACTGAATTTCTTTAGAACCTTTATTAGAAAATATTTTTGCTCTTCTCTTAGGTTATTTTGGTTGCAAGTAACAGAAATTGAATGAGTTTAGAAGATGAAGCAATATCTCAAAAATTCCAAAGAAGACCTGAACAAACAAGGCTAAGATAAGTCTGGAAACAGTAATACTCTAGGGACCAACTATAGTAGTTCAGAAATGCTCACTCTTAAAAATATATCTTCAGTGATATTGCACTCAAGGGGGCAAAAATTGATTCCCGGGGAAAGGGGCAAAAAATAATCTTACTCTTTGATGTATAAAGCCCAGATATACACATAGTTCATACACAGATATATAGTATAACTGTGATATTAAAATTTCATGGCATGGGAGCCATTAGAAAAAAAATATCTGAAAAGAAGGCTCTTTAAAAGGTTGAGAAACGTTGCGCTAGTACATCATTATGGATGCTGAGTTAGAAAAAATTCCATTTCCATGATTCTGTTTCCCATTCTAAATTCTTAAGATTCTAGATGGGCTAATCAGCCATAGACAAGAGGTCAAGGCCATGTGTTATAGATATCACTGTTGGGGACCCACTCCAAAGGCAATTCAAAAAGAAGAAGACAGAATTGGAGGAGTTGATCAGCCACCTCAAGACTTGCCTGAAATCCAGTCATGGTCCTCCATGCTCCTTGTCCCTGCATCTTTCCTCATCATGTCCATTCCCCTCTCCTCTTTACTAAGGCTTAATTCCTACTACAGACTGAATGAGCGTGGACCCCTCATGAGTGATGTTAGTGCCCTTATACAGGGCTGAGGAGATCAGCATTTTCCCCTTCCACTATGTGAGGGCACAGCAAGAAGATGGCTACCTACCAACGAGGAAATGAGTCCTCACCAGACACTGAATCTGCCTTTATCTTGGCCTTGGACCTTGGTCTTGGACTTCCCAGCTTCCGTAACTGTGAGAAATAAACTTCCATGGATTATAAGATTCTGGACTACAGTATTTTGTTACAGTAAATGGACTAAGCAAATGGACTATAGCTACTGGACGAAGACAAATTAGCACTGAGAAGTCTAGGGGACTGCTATAATGAATTCCCCAAAATGCGGGAGTAGTTTTGCATGTGAGTAATGGGTAGAGGCTGGGAGAGTTTTGAGGTGCATGCCAGAAAGAGCCCATGTTGCCATGAATAGACTAAGGGACATTGCTTCAGGTCCCTACCCAGGGCCCCTCTCTTTCATGAAGTCTTTCCCACCCCACAGTGATTGATTCACTTTCAAATTTCCCGGGACTCACCATCAGGGTCACTCATCTGCCCTTTGCAGTACATATGTTTTATTATTTAATTTTGCAAATCTTATGACCCCAGTGAACTAACAGTGGTGAATGAATATTATAAAGCTCATCCATAAAGAATCACTCCAAGTTAAGACCTTTGGTCAAGAATTTAGGTTCCCTTGGGGTACCTGGTGGCTCAGTCAGTTAAGCATCTGACTCTTAATATCTGTTCCGATCGTGATCTCACCATTATGGGATGGAGCCCCATGTCTGGCTTCATGCTGAGCATGGATCCTGCCTAGGATTCTCTGTCTCCATCTCTCCGCCCCTCCCCTGCTTGCGCTTTCTCTCTCTCTCTCTCTCTCTCTCTCTCTCTCTCTCTCTCTCTCTCTCTCTTTCTCTCTCTCTCTCTCTCTCCCCCTCTCTCTCTCTCAAAAATAAACTTAAAACAATTTTTTTAAAGAATTTAATTTCCCTTAAGAGATTGTAACAGTCACTGCTTACTTTGTGTCTTCAAAAGTCAGACTCCTTCTCTGATTCAGATGTTGACACCCAGTGTATCCAGAGAAACACCTTCACTTGGGATTTTAAAAAGAAAAACAAAAACACGCTTTAAAGGACAATTTTATTGATTTAATTTACATACTGGAATGAACTGTATACAATTTAGGATAAAGCTAAATTAAATATCACTAACCACTGTAATAATGAGTTTTCAATAGTAAGTTCCAAACGTACCCAAGTAATTTAGACTTGTGCTATGCATGTCCCAGGCCAGCTATGGACTCACGCCAGTTTTGTCTATCAGGGTTCTTAGTACTAGTTGCCAAAACAAAAACCCAGCCTTAGTTTATGCAGTCTTTGAAAGTTGACTTAAGTACAGCATATTCATCACTTGACTACTTACGACCAAGAAATTTGCTTCTTGCTTTAGTTGCAGGGCCTCAAAGTTTGCAGTCTCTCTCCAGCTGTCTCTTTATTCTTTTCCCCTATGCTTCTTATTCTGCCTCTTCACAGGCATGAAAGAGTGAGCTTTTATTTTGTAGCTTAGCATAAAGAGTAACTTGTACATTGAGATCCAAGCAGGGAAAAAAATTACCTTATTAAGCAAAAGATCATATTTTCTGTGCAATTCGAGCGAATATTGAGGACTTAAAAAATTTTTTTTTCATCTTTATTTACTTTTGAGACAGAGAAAGTGTGAGCAGGGGAGGGAGAGAGGGAGAGTCAGAATCCAAACAGGTTCCAGGCTCTGAACTATCAGTACAGAGCCCAGTGAAGGACTGGAACCCACAGACCGTGATATCATGATGTGAGCCAAAGTCAGACGCTTAACCAACTGAGCCACCCAGGTGCTGCCCCTGAATGTTGAAGACTTTTAACCGTAACATCCATTTCTCCTTCTTCTCAAAATAGCCCCGATTTTCCTTTGGGGGTGTGCCTTCCATTATCTCATTTTATGTGCCCTGAGTAGGGCCGACCCCTAGCCTAAGCACACAGACACAAACTAAGCTGCAAACCCCTTTCCTGCTGCCTCGCAATTGAAGGGAGAGCCACGTCATCAAGTGTAGTCAATTTAAAGAGCATCATAGGTGCTCAGCATCCCTCCTCATCAGGGAAATACAAACCAAAACCACACTCAGATACCACGTCACACCAGCCAGAGTGGCTAAAATGAGCAAATCAGAGGACTCTAGATGCTGGTGAGGATGTGGAGAAACGGGCACCCTCCTACACTGTTGGTGGGAATGTAAACTAGTGCAGCCCCTCTGGAAAACAGTGTGGAGGTTCCTCAAAAAATTAACAATAGAACTCCCCTAGGACCCAGCAACAGCACTGCTAGGAATTTACCTAAGGGATACAGGAGTGCTGATGCATAGGAGCACATGTACCCCAGTGTTCATAGCAGCACTCTCAACAATAGCCAAAACAGGGAAAGAGCCTAAGTGTCCATCAATGGACGAATGGGTCAAGAAGATGTGGTTTATCTATACCATGGAATACTACATGGCAATGAGAAACAATGAAATCTGGCCATGTTAGCAACATGGATGGACCTTGAGGGTGTTATGCTGAGCGAAATAAGTCAGGCAGAGAAGGACAAGTATCACATGTTTGCACGTATAGGAGGATTAGGAGAAACTTAACGGAGGACCGTGGGAGAGAAGAAGGGTGGAAATGGTGGGGGAAAGAGAGAGAGGCAAACCATGAGAGACTCTTGAATGCTGAGAACAAACTGGGGACTGATGGGTGTGGGGGTAAGGGGGTAGATGGGCATGGAGGAGGACACTTGTGGGGATGAGCACTGGGTGTTATATGGAAACCAACTTGACAACAAACTATTTGTAAAAATTAATTATTTAATTAATTAAAAAAATAAAAATAAAATAAAGAGCATCATAGGTGTTTCGCTGTGTGACCCCAGCCATGTACTGGAGGAGTTAAGTGCCTAGCACCTAGCAAACTCTTCATAAGTGTTAATTTTTTTTCTTTCCTGCCTTCTCAATGCTTGGAACAGGAAAGTTGATTTTCTTTTGGACATACTTGAAAACTTTTGTATGCAAGTTCAACAGACGTGAAACAAGTACACAGACCTTACCTGATTCAGTAAGGCTCACTGAATATTTTCAAAGTAAGCATGCCCACGCGACAATCATTCAAGACACAGAATGTTGCAGAGCTTAGCAGCTCCCTGTGCCCCTTCGAAGCCATTACGCCTTCCCAAAGAAGCATGCTCTCCTGGCTTCAGTCACCATAGATTTTACCTGATTTTGCCTAATTTTGAACATTACCTAAATGGAGTCATATCCATATCAGGTATCATATTTTCGTGTCATATTTTTCATTTAACGTTTTGTCTATCATGTGGTGCGGTAGTTCATTCACTTGTTGGTGTATAATATTCTGTTGTGTGTGCATATATATACACATATATGTATACATGTAAGTATGTGTCTAAATGGATATATGTGACATATATATCACAGCCTATGTATCTATCTTATTTTTGATAGAAACTAGTTGTTTCTAGTTGGGGACTATCAAAAATAATACTGCTTATGGGTTCCTCCCTGGGTGGCTCAGCCAGTTAAGCCTAACCCTTTTTCTCAGCTCAGATCTTGATCACAGGATTGTGAGTTCAAGCCTCACATCGGGCTCTACTGCCAACAAAATATGTAATAATTAATTAATTAAAATAAAATAAATAATGCTGCTAGCAACATTCTTCCGCAAGTCTTTTAATGTATGTTTTTAATGTCTTTTTATGTATGTTGGATCCTGTTTTAGATGCAATACTGATCAATTTGATTTATACTTTCAACAGTAATGTATGAGACTTACTATTGAGACCACTTGCCACTTGTCAACACTTGCTATCGTCAGGTTTTTCTATAGGTTTTAGCCATTCTAGCAGGTGTATAATGGTGTCCTAATGCAGTTTTAATTTTCATTCACCTGACGACCAATGATGTGGAATGCATTTTCATATACACATTGACCTTTGGGCATTCTCTTTTGTAAAATACCTGCTCAAATCTTTTGTCACTGTTTTAATTGTGTCTGTATTTTTAAAGTGATTTTCAGGGCACCTGGGAAGGATCTGTTGGTTAAGCATCTGACTCTTGATTTTGGCTCAGGTCATGATCTCATGGTTTGTGAGTTCAAGCCCCACATTGGGCTCTGTGCTAGTGGCATAGAGCCTACTTGGGATTTTCCCTCTCTCCCTCTCTCTCTACCCCTCCCCTGCTCGCTCACTCTCAAAATAAATAATTACACTTGAAAAAATAAAATTGATTTTTAAAAGTTGCAATGGGTGCTCCTGGATGACTCAGTAGATTAAGCATCCAATTCTTAGTTTCGGCTCAGATCATGATCTCATGGTTCACGGGTCTGAGCCCCACATCCTACTCTGTTCTCCCAGTGCAGAACTTGCTTAGGATTCTTTCTGTCTCTCTCTGTCTCTCTGTCTCTCTGTCTCTCTGTCTCTGTCTCCCTCACCATACCCGGCTCATGCTTTCTCTCTCCCTTTCAAAATAAATAAATAAATAAAAATAATAAAAGTTGCAATGAACTGTGGCTTCCCAAAATTTATATGTGGAAACCCTAATCCCCATGTGGCTGTTTTGAAGATAAGGCCTTTCAGGCGGTGATTCAAGTTAAATGAGGTCATTAGGGTGGAAGATACTATTAAACTAATTTTGCTTTGGGAGAAAAAAAAAAGAAAAGAGGGAAGAGACACTGGAGCGCGCTCTCTCTCTCTCTCTCTCTTTACCAGTGAGGACACACTGAGAAGGTATCTGTCTGCAAGCCCAGAAGAGAGTGCTCACCGGAGCTGAACTCTCCAGCCTCCAAAACTATGAGAAAATAAATTTCTATAGTTTAAGCCACCCAGTCTATGATGTTTGTTACAAGAGCTGTTTAGTTTGGGGGGATGTGTGCTCTTTCTTTGTTCTTTGTGCTGCAGATAGTTTCTATTCTGTGACTTGCCTTTTCACTTTCTTAATATTGATGTTGATGATCAGTTCTTAAGTTTCATGTAGAACATTATAAACCTCGTTTATGGGTAGTTCTTTTTGTGTTCTGTTGAGGAAATTTTGCCTGTCCCAAGATCATGAAGACATTCACAAACGGTACCTTCTAGAAACTTTATATTTTTGTTTTATCTTCCACTTTTAGATCAGTGACCCTCTGCATTTGATTTTTTATGTACAGTGTGAAGTGGGGGTAAAAAATTCATTTTCCCCCCAATGGGTATCTATTGAACCAATTTATTGAAAAGATCTTCCTTTTCTCACTACAGTGTAATCACACTTATATCATAAATCAGGTGACCACATACATGAGAGTGTATTCTGGAACTTTTTATTCTATATATTCTGTTCTTTGCTCTATCCTTATGCCAATACCACATTTTTTGTTTAATTTTGAGAGAGACAGTGAGATCGTGAGTAGGGTAGATGCAGAGAGTAAAGGAGAGAGAAACCCAAGCAGGCTCCATGCTGTCAGCACAGAACCCTATGTGGGGCTCAAACTGATGAACCATGAGATCATGACCTAAGCTGAAACCAAAAGTCAGACACTTAACCAACTCAGCCACCCAGGCGCCCCAGCCAATATCACATCATTTTAATTCATTCTCTTTTATAATAAAATTTGATCTCCAGTATTGTAAATCTTTAGTGTTGTTATCCTTCAAGATTATTAGTCTCATTTCGTCCTTTTGAATTTCCATATAAATTTTAGACATGCCAATTTCCATCAATAGAAATCCTGAAGTTTTTTTTTTTACTGACATTACTTTGGATCTATAAATCAACTAAAATTGTTATAATTTTAGGTCTTTCAATCCATGAAAAAGTCATATCCTTCCATTTATTTAGGTCTTCCATAATTTCTTTCAGTAATCATCTAACTTTGCTTCAGTAAGATCACACATATCCTGCATTAACTTTAGTACATGTTAGATGGCTTTTATGCTAAAGTGGTGTCACTTTAGAGTGACATTCTAATCTTTGTTGCTAGCTTGCAGAAACAGTTTTATGTTGACGTTACATCAAATGACTTAGTGCAATTAATTGACTGTAATAGTTTGCATTTAGATTATTTCAAATATTCTATACACTGAAACATAGTCTCTTCAATAAACATATTTTCATCCCTTCCATTTCAATTCTTGTATCTTTTCTTTCATTCCTTACCTCACCGCACTGTCCCAGCCTTCCAGCACAATAATGAATAGAAGCAATAATAGTACTAATCCTGACTTCATTTCCTATCTCAGGGAAAAAGCATTTAACATTTTGCCGTTTAATATTCTGTTTGCTGTAGATTTTCCATAGATCCACTTGAGATTAAAAAATTTCCCTTCTGTTCCTAGTTTGCTAAGAGCTTTATCTTAAATCATAAATGAGTGTTGAATTTAGTAAACCTGACATGATGATATGCTCTTTTCCCTTTTTCTATTAAAATGATGAATCACATGGGTTGACTTTCTAAGCAACGTAAGTCAGTCTTTTACATTATGGAATAAGTTCAACTTGATGGTTGTGTATCATCAGGGACAGACTGTAGATGTTAGACAGAAAGATAGATAGGTAACCATCCTAATAATAATGATCCAAATAACTATATTTGGTTACTTAGTGTTTTATTTGAGATTTCTTCACTTATGTTCACAAAGAAAGCTGATTTCAAATTTGGATTTTTAAAGTTCATTTGTATATTTTTTACAAAGTTTTTTAAAATTTATTTTGAGAGAGAGAGAGAGAGCAGGGGAAAGGCAGAGAGAGAGAGAGGGAGGGAGGAAAAGAATCCCAAACAAGCTCTTCATTGTCAGCTCAGAGTCTGACACAGGACTCAAACTCATGAACAGTGAGATCATGACCTGAGCCGAAATCAAGAGTCAGACGCTTCAGCAGCTGAGCCACCAGGTATTGGATACATTTTAATATACACTTATTTATGTATTTATCAAATTTTGGCATAAAAACTATGCCATCTCATGAAGTAAGTTGGGAATGATGCCTCTAAGGTATAAATTTTTCCTTAGATTTCTGAAGTCTCTGAGATGACTCTATGTGTGTGTGTGTGTGTAGAATTTTAATTATATATCCAACTTTTTAAATTAAAATAGGAAATCCAGATTAGATCTTTCTTCTTTTGGTGTTGTTATGTTCTTCTAGGAATTTGTCCATTTCTTCTGAAGTTTCAAATATGTCCAATTAAGTTGTTCATAATTCACTCTTATGACATATTTAATACCTGTTAAGATCACGATGATGTCTCCATTTTTCCTCCCTGATATTGGATATTTGTATTTTCTTTCTTTATTGGTTTCTTAGGAGCTTTTCAGTTTCACTAACATATTCAGAGAGCCAACTTTCAGTGTGTCCTTTCCCTGTTGAGTGTTGGGTTTTTTTTCATGAATTTCTGATCTTATCCCTATTATTTCCTTTCTATTCCTGGCTATCCTCTTAATTTGCTTTTTTAAAAAATCTTCCTGAGATGTAAGATAAGACCTTTAACTAACTGGAATGTAAATAAAAACTTGAAGAAATAAAAATAAATTTAAAAAAAGATAAGACCTTTGATTTTCAGCCTTTCCTCTTTTCAGACGTATTCAGCTAAGACCACATACTTTCCCCAAAATGTGGGAACTTCTTCAGTTTTGTGCCATAAGTTTTAGCATGTTTTATCTTCATTATCACTCAGTGAAAAATGTTTTCAATTTTTATTGTGATTTCTTCTTCGATCCAACTGGTTATTTAGAAGTGTATCGCTTCCTTTTCACACACATGAGGATTTCCTAGTTATCTTTTTGCATTTATTTCTAAACCAACTCCACTATGGCTGGAAAATACACTACACATGGTTCCAATCTTTTGGAATTTTTGAGACTTGTTTTATTACTCAGCATATGGGTCAATATCAATGAATAAATGTCTCATATACACTGGAAAGAAATTTGTATTATACAAGTGTTAAAGGGTAGCATTTTATATATTTTAATTAGGTCAAGTTGGTAGATAATATTGGTCAACTCATATCCTCACATATTTTTTATCTGCATATTTAACAGTTGTGTTACAATAAGTCATATTGGCATAACTGCTTATTCTAACAGTTTTGGTTGATTATTATAACAAGTCCAATTATGACCGTAGATCCGTCAATATCTCCTTTTACTTCAGCTAGATTATGTTTTATGTTTTTTTGAGGTTATGGTATTATCTCAGTACTGTAAGTATGTTGAATTGTTCCCTTAAACATTAGTAAACATTCTCATTTATCTGTAGTAGCACTTCTTACCTCAATACCTATTTTGTCTGATATTGGCACATATATAGCAGCTTACTTTTGATTAGTGTTGGTATCGTATCTCTTCCACCATTGTTTTACTTTCAACCTTTCTATGTCCTTATATTTAAAGTCTGGCTCTTGTGGGCAGGATATAATAGAGGCCAGGATATGAGGGCCAGGAGTTAAAAGTAAGTGGACTTAGGGAAAATTTTAAAAAAAACTACATTTCCTGCACACCTGAACTTATGAAATAAGATCTGTACTCATTGTACCTACACGTAGGTGTGTGTGGGGGCAGGACCTGGCCCATGAACAAGGAACTCGAGACCAATTAGAATAGCAAAGTGCTTAAGAGCACAGACTCCTTCCTGGCTCTTTGAGCTTCTTGCCAGAAGTGGCCAGGACAGCTGTTTCACAACCTACTTACTAAAACCAGAGAAAGTTGTAGCCTGAGTGGTATGAAGATGGGGGTGGGGGGAGGCAGAAGAGAGATGAATTTCTCTGAAACTAGAAAAATCTGTTCACCTAAAACAACATGCACACAAAAATGAAGGAATCTATCTAGAAGGGACAAGTGGCCTGATACCAGCATCTTGATGCAAAAAAAAAAAGGGGGGGTTCTGCCCCAGGCATGTGGAATTTTTCATTTATAAATCTATTAGACTCTCGTGTTAGATTTAACACTCAAGGGGATTCCGTTTATAGTTATTACAATGTGAATAGTGCAGCTTGAAATTAAACTCTGAATTTGTCTTACATTGTCCACATCATCTGTGGGGTGACCAAACCCCTTGAAATAAATGACACAACAATGTTCAGAATGCCTTTCTTCCTCAAGAAGTGATTTGGTGTAGAAACCACCAGAAAGTGAAAATTGTTCGGTCACATCCCACTTAGGTCAAATGACCTAGAGAAAGTCATGGAGCTACCAGTGGTAGGGTGACACTATTTTTTTTTTTTAATTCCTGCATGCTAACAACAACAACAACAACAATAACAGGATTAGACCTGTCCATATAGAAGGTTTATTTTTCAAAAATATTACTCCAAGAAATAATTTGAATGCAGTAAGCATGTCCGTGCAGCCTTATGGTTAAATGCTATAACCTCTGAAGTCAAGAAATTCAAATTTATAGTTGCCACATTAAGCATGGATGTTAAAGCATTAAAGTTAACACCATATACAGTCTTATAAAATATTGCATGTGCAAAGGGGCTGAGTTACGTTCATACTGGGAACCATAATTCAGAATTTCCTGACTTCTGAACATGTAACACATCATAGTAATTGATCTAGCTCCTTGGAGCTAATATAAAATATCTTGTTAACATGTTTTCTATCCAATTCTTTCATCATTTACCTTTTGGCTCTTGGAGAAACAATTCATCATGCTCAAATGTTTTTACACACCTGCACTAAGCTAATACAGCAATGGAAAGCCAGTGCCATTAGGATTAAGGGAAGATTTGTAAACCATGCAAGAATATTTGTGTGGACACTTAGTCTGGATCATGCAGGATGACACTGTGTCTTGGGATTTAGAGTTTGCTTTGCTTTGTCTTGTCACATGCCCAATCTATAATAGAGAATTCTCCTTTGTGACATCAGCCAACCTGATTCTCCAGGTCACATGTGAGAAATTCAGGACTGTTAATCATAGAATTATGCGGTTTCAGAGGAAGGTAAAATAAGAACACAATTATCCATACCTATTATTTGTGCATTAATATGCATAGTCGGTACTGGGGATGCTTTTCAGTACAAGTATGTACAAGTCATCACTTTCATCTTTTGACATTCTGTTCCTCGCTCATTTGACCTTGCTCAGAATTTCCTTCTTGGAGTCTTCAACCACAGATTCAATGGTGGCTACCAGTGCCTGATTGGAGGAAAACAATGGCATACCAGCAGGTGGACCTGCCCAATGGAGCTTGCGTGCAACTAAAAAAGGGGGGGAGGGGGTTGCATGTATTTCCTATATCTCTATGGACCAAAAGCTTGCATATGGAATTCTAGTACCTCTTTGGTAAAAGGAATATGTGCTTCCCTGACATGGAAGAAAAGGGGGCTTCCTCTCCCCCCTCCCAGAATTCCTCCCTTTGTCCAGAAGCTACTCCCCAGGACAGCCATGGGGCCATCCCACAAGCACATATTGGCTACATCCTCACATTGCCAAACATCTGGAATGAAAAATGCATTTAATCATTCAGATTATTTCCCCCCTGAAGCAATGCCAAACATCTGTCTAACTAGAAACAGCTGTATATTCGTTTGGGGCTGCCATCACAAAATACCATTGACTGGGTGGCTTAAGCAACAGAAATTTATTATCTCGTAGTTCTAAAGGCTGGAAGTCCTAGATCTGAGGGCCAGGATGCTTGGGTTCTAGTAGATAGAACCCTCTTCCCAGCCTACACATGACCTTCTTCTCACTGTATCTTCACATGGCAGAAAGTGGGTGGTGAGGAAGGGAGAGAGAAAAGAGAGTGCACTTTCTGGTGTCTCTTTTTATAAGAGCACTGATCACATCCTGAGGGCTCCACCCTAATGACCTCATCTAAAGGTCTGATTACCATCAAAAGACCACTGCTCCAATACCATTACACTGGAGATTAGGGCTTTAAGAGATGAATTTTGAGGAAACATAATTTAGTCCATAGCAAGCTGCATTTCCAGACCTTTGGTGCCCATGAAGGACGTTCTAGACAAAAGTCTGAATCAGAGCTCCAGAGACTGCACCGCCCAGAACCCCAACTCCCTCATGGTCCTCATTGCTGCTAATCACGTCCTCCAACTGGCCTCCCTCTGAGAGGGCCACATCAGGGTGATACCCACGTTGATGCCACAGGCCTTGTGCATTTGAGAGCTTTCCCTAGCTCTCAGACTGACTGAGTTAAGATGAAAGTGTGTGAGATACTTCCTACCACTCAGGTCGCAGAGACTTGGGAAACTTGTGGCTTGAAATTCCACAGCAAAGGCAGGACCACATGACTAGACACCCTTATAGTTGCATCATTTGAGTAACAAACCCCCTCAAAACTTTCAAAACGCACTGGCTTACAATTGAACATTTATCATTGCCCAGCTGGGCAATTTAGCTGACCTAAGGCAGATGTGGCTGACTTCTGGGCTTGCTCATATGTCTGCAGTCAGGTAACAGGTGGGCTATGGCATTGGTAGCCTAGGATAGCCTCAGTCACAGGTCTGAGAGCTGTCTAGTGGTCATCTGAGATGACTGCGGTCAGTGGGACATGTAGTTTTCCATCATTCACAACTGGCCCAGCCTATTTTCAAGATGTTTCCAAGAAAGAGAAAAAGCACTCAAGCTTCGGTAAGACTTCGGCCACCTATTTTGGTCAAAGCCAGTCACAAGGCTAGCCCCAATGTGAGGGGTACAGAAATGGATTCCACTTTTTGCTAAAAGGAGCTGCCAAGTTGCACAGTAAATATTATGGATACAGAAGGGGGTGAAAAATTGTGGCCATCTTTTCAATCTACCACAGGAGTAAAATCAGGGAAGTAGCGGTTGCTCAATAGTGAGTGAGCTTTCAACAGTCATACACTTCTTCCTCTCCACTCACTGCCTTTTCCCCACTAGGAAATGAATGTGGAATTTCAAGTAGTGAAAAAGAAAACAGGGGTCTAGGAGAGCAAGGGTTGGAAGGACTGTGTTTCTCTTCTAATCCACAAGCTGTGTCATCTTGAACCAATCACTTTCCTCCTTGAAGTCTCTGATTTTTCATCCTGAAAGGAAATACAATAGACTATTTCATCTTAAGGCATTTTATCCCTTGGAGGTCTGATATTCAAATCAGATTACTCCCTATAGATCTTTCGAATTAGTCACCTACCTAGCACTGTGTTGGCGGTGTAGACATGTGGATTCTCTAGCATCTGGCATCATGCCTCTTTCATGGTAACACTGAAAAATACTTGGATTAATTAATCCTTGTGTGCTTTTACCACTGATATTCTGTAATTGAAACAATAAGACCTCTTCTTATATAAGTTTACTTATTTATTTTGAGAGAGAAAACGTACAAGTGGGGGAGGGGCAGAGAAAGAGGGAGAGAGAATCCCAAGCAGGCTCCACGCTGCCAAAGCAGAGCCTGACGGGGGGGAGGAGGGGGTTCGTACCCACAAACTGGGAGATCATGACCTGAGTCAGTTATACGCTCAACCGATGGAGCCACCTAGCACCCCGAAACAACTAGATTTTAAAGGCAACCCAGACTGGGAGATTCGGTGGATATGATTTTCTTGTGTATCTTTTCAACATGGGTCCACACCTGCAAAAATGAGTCTGTCTACTCTCACAGCTTGAGGATAGAGGATGAGTTCCCAAGAAGGGGTGGTACATTTCTGTCTTGCTCTCTTCTCATGAGCTTGGATGTTCCTTCAAAGCTAGGCATGTCTCCATTTTCTCTCCTCCGACTAGTGAAAAACATTCTGGCCAACAACTGACACACTGTCCAGAGTGTAATTATAAAACTAAATTTGCAAATTAAAAAGGTGTGTGAGAAATACAATCCTCTCAGTTGAAACCACCAGTACTTGCCGTCAGATGTTTGCCCAAACAAGGATGATGCGTACCTTATCCCTCATAAAAAAGCATAAAACTCTTCATATTGGTTCCATAATTTACTAAAACCCTGCATTCTCTAATCCCCGCTATGGTACTGACACATAGTATGTGCTCATTAAATACTTTATGACATTAAGTCTACTTGCGGGGAAACAAAGAAATTTACTTAGTATATTAAGGTTGTTTTTGCAAGTTGCCAAAACATCTAGTTGAAAAATGAAAACTCTAGTCATTTTGGTGCCAAATTATGCCACACATTCAGACATCTGGGACACATTTGGAGCATTTTTCTTTCCCCCTGAATGTTTTGATGTCCTGTAGAGGCAAGGCTCAGGAAATGGCTGTGGGTGTTTGAGGTGAGGGGAGTGTGCAGCGTGGGAGGTAGGATTCTGAAAGTGACTTCTAGAAGGGGGTGTGATGGTAAAGTCACTCTGAAACTTGGTTCACTCTTCTTGTTGATTGTCATGTAAATTTGTATTCTTTTTTTTCTCACAATAAGGCTATTTACAGCAAGAGTCACTACCTTCTCCATTACCCACTACTAGACAATTTCATGCCAATAACTCCACAGGACATAGAGTTTAGGAATATCATCCTATGCAATAGCACTCATCTGTTACAAACAGAAAGCATGAGGCCACATGGAAAAATATTTAATATGTGGCTAGCTAGAAAAAACAGGAGATTAAAGGTCCTATACATTAACACAAATAGCTGAAGTACAGAGGAGTAATGAATGGCATCTTGTAGGAATCCGCCTTGTCCGCCATGATTCCATCCTGCCTTACTCACAGGTGGTGACTACTCTCCACTAGCATTGAAGCCCCACGTGTGGGCAGTTTTATGTGGTTCATGTATCACTTCTTTAAAACCAAGATGTTTATTAATTCATTTATTCAACATTGATCATGAGCTTGCTCCGAGTCAGGCACTAGCTCATAATGTGTATCTTCAAAGGGCTCTCACAGCCAAATGGGGTAGGGAGCTATGTCAATAAATAATTTTTAAATATTTGATATTTTATCTTATTGTTTTGGACTTTTGAAAAATAATTTGACAGAAATGCCACGGATCTTTTCAGCAGTCTGAGGTGGCCTGCAACGTGTGCTGTGGCCAATTCTAATCCCCTCGTGGCAGGCAAGGCATCAGGGAACATCAGAAATGACAGGGTAGATGGGGCGCCTGGGTGGCTCAGTCGGTTAAGCGTCCAACTTTCGCTTGGGTCATGATCTCGCGGTTCGTGGGTTCGAGCCCCGCATCGGGCTCTGTGCTGCCTGCCAGCTCAGAGCCTGGAGCCAATTTCGGAGTCTGTGTCTCCCTCTCTCTCTGACCCTCCCCTGCTCACACGCTCTCTCTCTCTCCTAGAAATAAATAAAAAATATTTTAAAAAAAGAAAAAAAAGGAAATGACAGGGTAGCAATGGACTTGGGAGCTAAGACTCCTTGTTTCTTAAGGGACAGTTCTTTCGGCTCCATTTCCTGAAAATGATCCCTTGCCACTCAAAACCATCAAAGGAAGAAGGACTTTTCAAAACCACGTATCTTTTGACAGCTATATTTTTAAAGATTATAAATACCAAAAGTTGATTCCACTCTCCCCCTAAACCTGTATCTGAGTCTTCTGGATTCTTTCATTGTCACACCCCAAACTGACTAATTTTTTTTTTCTCAATCTGTAATTGATATAAGAAAACTGGATTGGTATGCTTGTTCATTGTCCAATTCAATGGTATATGTCTTCCAAAGTAATACAAAATGATTCTATTCATTATATTGTTTTCCCAAGTATAATAAAAAATTATTAGGATACACTATTATTCTAACCTTGGTTTCCATCCTCCCATTGTTTCCTACCAATTGGAAGTTATAGAAGACTCAGAAACCCAAGATTTACACATAGGGAACCCGTTGTCAACTATATTTGGAGACTCTGTGGTCCCCATGGATGAAGATGGCAGGGAATTAATGAGAATTGGCTCCAAAACTTCCATCAGGTATATAAGCTATGCATAAACATGAGATTCACATCTTCCACCAGGTCTCCACATGTCGTTGATAACTGAGCTCATTCCTGAATGTTGAAGAGTCATGACCAACAAATTCAAGGTGTTCAAGAGTCAAGGAATATCCTTCAGCGAGGACCCTCCTCTCCTCCACATTATTTCTTAAAATACTTTTATATAAGCTAGCTCTATTTAAATTAATTATCAAAGGCCACCAAAAGGGGCTCACTTGAAGAGTGTGTGAATGAATGTTGGAGCTACAAGACACGGTGGCAACAGTCTGATAAGGCTGAATTTCCACATGAGCCCAAAATTTATTCATTACTAGTTGTGCTGGTCTAACTCCTTTTCCCTTCCGTATAGTTGCCTGGCTAAGTTGGGGACCCCCAAAAGGCCAGACCCAGGTAATCAATTCGATTTGTCATATCCCAGGTTGACTTGGATGGTAGCTAAATGATAGTCATTAATGAATAATGAATTTTTCAAGTGGTAGATTTTTTCCCCCATTTTAGAAAAATTATGTGACAAGAGTATAGCTGTTCGAGGAATGGAAAAGTCATTCAAGGACAAGAAGAAGGTAAACAGAATTGGTGAATAATCAATATATTACGGGTAGGAAAAAAATTGGCATCTTTCAAAGTGGAAAACAAAATAGCACTGACGAAAACTAGAATTTTCCATAATTTCTGTTGCACTTTATTTTCCAAATGTGTATTCTTTTAAATGATTAAAGTTCCTAACAATCCAGAATAAAAGAAGCAAGGAGTAAAAGAAAATAAATCTTTCCATATTCGAAATTTGCAATATTGAAACTAGCCAACAAAAACACGGGATCACTTGGAACCAGCTCTTGGCCGTAATTAAATTAGAATGTGTTTAAATTCTTAATGGCGTGGTATTTTACACTGAGTTTGAAATATACACCTAAACACTCCAGCCATCATGAGTTATTAATATAAAGTGCCCAATAACTGGAGAAGTATTGCAGCATATTATCACTCCTCCCTGGCTAATGAAACCAATCATCCTCTCTAGCGTTTTAGCCACACAAACCAGAAACATTCTCCTTGTAGCCTGAAAGGTTTCGGAAAGGATCGAAGCAGCTAAAAAGCAGCCTTTTTGCCTGATGAAACAACCTTGAAATAAACGTTAGGTTGTTTTTCCTGAAATGCGTGTGTGTGTTCCTTTTAAGCTTTCTACCTGTCTGCTTCTCTGCATGGAGTAAAAATCCATTCAGAGCCCAAGAGACACAAACAGCATGACCGCAGTTTACTAATTGTTATCTGGAAGCCTCTGTATGGGAGAAAAATCAGTTTAGAAAGCTAAATCTGCCTGTTCAGTTATTGAGCTGATTTTGATAATGATTTGCTGAAGTAGATGTATTAAGTAGCCTTTGGTAATAGGTTATGGAAGTCTGTTGAATTCAAACTGGTAAGAAATAGTGTAGGCATGAAGCAACTGTACGATCAAAATTTTAATTAAAATTGGGGCTGACCAAACTCTTAAACTAGCAGGATTCATAGGCCTGCATTGGGGGCTCAGGGCTTTGGCAAAAACTGTGGTCTCCCCTCTCTAGACGTTTTGGCATAGACCCAGGGAAGTGATGCCAAATGTGTTTCAGTGTGCTCTACCCATTGGACTAATGATCCTCCTAATCATTAGGCCTGGCCCTGTAAAGCAATCTTCGTAAAAATAGGTGCCAGGGAGTGACAGAGTCGGAATGGACATAATATTGCCAATATTGTAAGAACGGAGGATTGCTAGCAGCTTTCTCGCCATGGGGAAGAGGTGAATTGACCTTAGAATCCCCCCACAAGTCCAGTCAACTAGTAGAGAAGAAGGGTCATTATCTAAGGCAGAGAATTTAGGATCCAGAATGGAATTTCATGCCAAATGAACATCTTTGAGATAATAAATAAAAACGCAATGGGATTGATCAATGATCAAACACAGATCATGACTAGGCTTTGTCCAAGACCCCCTCAGGAAGCCCAGAGCCTGATAGAAGAGATGAAAAAGCAGAAACATAGGGGAGTCAGAAGATGAGGTGAGCCATGTTCAGAGAGTCGCCAAGTTAAAACAGAAGGATCTGATCGGCCACCAGATTTTAGGGGTGAGCACAGAGCTAAAAGTACAAGGCCGAACTGAGAAATCAGAAGCTAGATGGTAAAGAACTGAGCAGATATGGAGGAGCTAAGTGAAAAATGGAAATGAGCAAGTTCAAGGCAATTGCCGTCATTAGAGCTAGAGGTTAAAGTCTCATTTTCTACCCCCGAAACCAAGAGCACACTGTATACACTGTATGTTAGCTAACTTGACAATAAATTATATTGAAAAAGAACCAAAATTAGAATAACTTGTTTAAGGGTTATACTAACTGTAACACCATTGCCATTGTATATTTTCAGTAAAAGCTGACTAAGTCTATTGCTTTTTAAGAAGTAAAGAACTTGTGAAGTGAATCTAGTTGAAAAAACAGATTTGTTTTTAGTGTTGTAAGTCAGTGAGTAGCAGAATTTTTCATTCAACTTTGCTATTGTTTAGAAGTTCATGGAAAATGAAAACAAATATAAATTTAAAAATTAACCCTATACAAATTTAAAATTGAAAAAAAAAATTAAGGCGCCTGGATGGCTCAATCCGTTAAGGATCCAACTCCAGCTCCATGATCTCATGGTTCATGAGTTTAAGCCCCACATGGGGCTCTGTGCTGACAGCTCAGAGCCTGGAACCTGCTTTGGATTCTGTGTCTCCCTCTCTCTCTGCCCTTCCCCCACTAGTTCTCTCTCCTTCTCTCTCTCTCTCTCTCTTTCTCAAAAATGAATAAAATATTTTTAAAAATTTAAAAACTCTCATTTTCATTGGGTGTCAGTAGCTCAGGCTTGGTTTGGTCAGGCTCCTTTAAAGGTATAGGGATGGGTGGAAGATTTGTATTAAACTTTGAATGGTTCCTGTAACAGTAAAAAAAAAAACAACAACTATTACTTCTACTTATTAAGTAGGAGTTACTCAATTACTCTATGCTGGGTATTATTTTAGGGGCCTTTTTATATTAGAATGAATATTAATAGCAACAATAGCGATAACTACCATTAATTGAGCATTTATATGTGTCCAGAACTGTGCCAAATGCTCTAAATACATTCTTGTTATGTATTCCTGCACATCTCTGCAATGTTGCCATTGGTTTATTCTTTTTATGTGGCAGATGAGGCAACTGAGAAGCTAAAACCACCCTCATGTTCAGACAGAGCTATGCAGTCACCTATGGGACACACTTTAAATGGTACCTCCAATGACTTCCCACCTATTTCCACTTAATAACATGTAAAACCCGTCCAAAGTGGTCACAGAACTTCCTTTCCATGGTTAGAGACAATGTTTAAAGATAGCCTTAAGACAGGTAACAGTGTCCTAAATTTACCTGAATATACAGAAAATATCAAAAACCATCTCTGAGAAGTGCTTTTGATAAAGACAGAGTGATAATGAGGATAAAGAAATGGGATAGAAGTAGGCTGACGCAGGGTAAGGAAGGAAATGGCCATTCAGTTCATGAGAACTTACTGAGCAGTTCTATGACTCAAGCATTTAAGAGCTCTTCCCATTTTCAAGTGTGGAAACTGAGGAAATTAATAGTGGTCCAGCCAATGTCTGAATCCAAAGCCAGCTTTTTTGTTTTGGTCAGCCTAGAGTGGTGAAAGCCAAATACCTCGGGGACTTCATGAGTAAATAGAGGAAACTTTCTGATGGAATAGCAAGACCATATCATCTATGGATCTCTCCAACACCACAGGCTTTGGGCCAACACCAAGGTCCAAAAAGAACTCTCTGGCTTCAGAATTTGATTCCTGAAGCTGCTAGTAGCCATTCTTCATTCTGATCGTGGTAATTCACATAAGGGACAGAGGGCTTTTTCGTGGGTTGGGACACATACACTCATAAATATTACACAGAAAGCCATACATATACATGTTGGTCTCCAAGTTTTGTAACTAGTTCAAGCCAAATTTGCATGAGACACTTTAATAACAAAATGTCAATTGAATTCCATATAGTGATAAATCTCTTCCCCACCAAGAGAAAGAAAAACCTAACTGCTACCTGCGAGTGAGCATGGAGCCATGGGGCCAGGCAGTGCCCACAGGAAGATTACTGAGGTTTCCCCGTCCTTCATCAACCTGGGCCACTTCCATCACTGACCCTCTTTTCCTCACAGCTTCTTCTTTTCACTTGCTCAAGATGTGTCTGAGGAGAGACATGCTAATCCCTTCTGAACAACTTGTGGCTTGATCCCTCAACTGCAATCCGTCAGTTGAGGAAGCGATGCCTCCAACTATTGCAGCTACAAAATCTACGTGGAACTTAACTTTCACAATTAGACAGCACAGAGAAAGTGGGGAAAGCTCATAACTGCAAAATACAGAGTACCAACAATAGCTCATGTTTGGTTTTATTGCATTTTTCCCCAAAATTTACCTAAGTAAAGAGAAGTTAAAATACTACTCTTAAAGAAAGAGGGCACAAATCTCATGAATATTAACAAGAGGTAACCAGGTGGTCTAACAAAGGCTTAGTAAATGTGCCAAACAAACCTTTGAGGAGGTATTTAAGTCATCACAGTTGGCACTAATTATAAAAGGAAACCATGTCTTTTTATTTCTTTAAGACTTGGGAGAAAGGCAACCATTTCAGCACACATGCCAGAAATAAGTTAACTAGATCCTGACTTTCATTACCATGCCTGATTCCCCAAACACAGATTTCATCTTAGAAACTGTTATGAGCTCAATTGTGTTCCTTCCAAAATTTATACATTGAAGTCTTAACCCCTAATACCTCAGAAGGTGGCTGCATTTTAATATATGGTCTTTAAAGAGGCAAATAAGCTAAAATGAGGTCATTAGGGTGGGCTCTAGTCCAATACAACTTGTGTCCTTATAGAAAGAGGAGATTAAGACACAGAAATGCACAGAGGAAAGCCCAGGTGAAGACATTTGGGAGAAGATGCCCATCTACAAGCCAAGGAGAGAAGCCTCCAAGAAAACCAATCCCACTGACACTATGATCTCAGATTTCTAGCTTCCAGAGCTGTGAGAAAATACATTCCTGTTGGGTTTCAACGACCTACTCTGTGGTCCTTTGCTATGGCAGTCCCAGCAGACTCACACAGAATCCAAAACTGTAGATGTTTGACATGGATAAATCTACATCAGCTCAGCTGAAATAGATCTGCAATACGCTTGCTTGCTTCTCCTGATTGTTTCCATTCAAGTCTCAAAATCAATGAAAGAAAGTGTACCTCCATCCTAGAACTGGGCGAAATAACATCTCTTCCAAAGTCCTGAGACTCCAAGGACAAGATGGAATTAGGTGGGTAAAGAGTTCATGTGTTGTCCTAGTACCTAGGACATAGTCATAATTAAGTGAAGACTCTTTCCCTTCTGACCAATGCAGCAGCCTCCTTAGTCATTACCCACTCCTCCATCCTTTCCCCTCCAACCCATTCTCATTCTCAGAGTAGTAAAGCAATCTTCTCAACATTCAGAAATTCTCTGGTTTAAAACCCTCCAGTGTGTTTTGCCTCGTACCTGGATTAAAATCCGACTCCTGAGTGTGGCCTAGAGAGCCCTCCGGGATCCCCATGCTGTCTCCTACCTCCAGCCTGAGGCACTTTCTGCCTCACACACACATCTCCTAGCACTTTCTGCTCTTTGAACAGGCTAAGCTCTTTCCTGCTCCAGCAAAAGCATGCCTTGCCTATGACAACCTCAAAGAGACATTTGGCAAACACCCTCCTAAAATACCTGTCATTCTCCATCCCACCCATGCTTCATTTCTCGCCAGCAAGGATTATAATTTGTATGTATTTCACTTACTCTTCTGTGTACTTACTTTTTCTCTAACCATGAGGTCAAGGACTCTGCCCTGTTTATCACCATTATAGTTCCATGGTTGAATGAATGAATGGATGGAAACACAGTGGGGGAAAGCATTTTGTAAGCTCTAAGATGCTATATACATGCAAAGTATAACTAGTAGATTTGAAAGCCTGTTAAAGCAGAACCTTTTCTGCTTTTCTTGTGTGGTCTTCTTTTCTTCCCACACCTCATTCCCTCAGTAAAAGTTAACTGAATTGATTAATTTATTCATCGTTATCTGAAAGTGATGCGATACATGAACTATCATATCCAATAACTTATTATTTACAGCCATGTATGGGTTCTAAATAATTTCATGTATTTTACCTCATGTCATCTTCACCACTTCCCTGTGAGTAGGAATTCTCACTCCCACTTTACAGAAGGGGAAACTGAGGCTGTGGTGCTAAGGAAACTGTTCTATACTATACAGATAATAAATGGTAGAACCAAGACTTCCTAGCCCACTAGGATCATCGCCACCAGATTGCTTAGTAATTATGCCTCCTGGGCCAATGGTGACAAATGACAGATGGGAGTAGGAAGACCCAGACTAATGTAAAAAGAGATTGTTCTTCAAGTTCATTTGACAGCAGGCAAAAGGCTCTTCTTAGAATGAGCTTTGTTTGAGCCACTAAGGAAAGATTTTCCTTTGTACTCTATTTTTCCCTTTATATATCAGTTCTAAAACCTGAGTATATTTTGCTGTTACAATCACAAGTATTTCCATCTTCATTCTATTTTGAGGCAAATTTCTCCAGAAACTATTTTGCTGTTTATAATATAGTATTAGGGGCACCTAGGTGGCTCAGTTCGGCTCAGGTCAATTAACTTTGGCTCACAGCTCGTGAGTTCAAGCCCTGCATGAGGCTCTGTGCTGACAGCTCAGAGCCTGGAGCCTGCTTTGGATTCTGTGTATCTTTCTCTCTCTACCCTTCCCCCACTCACATTCCGTCTCTCTTTCTCTTAAAACATAAATAAACCTTAAGAAAAAGATTATAATATAATATTATACAGTTGACAGATGAAAAATTATATTATTATGTCTTCTGGGGTTTCCCATATACTGAATACAGTATTTTTTTCCAGTTCTGTGAATACTAGTTTACTCATTAAATATAAACACGTATATAATGCTGTTATTATCAAACCAACATCTATGACATTATGTTCTCCCTTATAATGAAAAATAATTTTGCTAAGAAAATGGATTCTGTGGTCAAAGTTGAAAGACAAATGGTGGGATATGAGAAAAATATTTATGACTCAAATAATGGTCAGGATTAATATCTCTAGTATAAAAAAAGTCTAAATGAATAAGGAATAAAAATGTGCCCTCTAAGGGGTGCTTGGTTGGCTCAGTCAGTTAATTATCTGACTTCAGCTCAGGTCATGATCTCATATCGGGCTCTATGCTGACAGCTCAGAGCCTGGAGTCTGCTTCAGATTCTGTGTCTCCCTCTCTCTCAGCCCCACCACCCTCCCCCACCCCCTGCTCACCCTGTCTCTGTCTTTCAAAACTGAATAAACACAAAAAATTTGTAATAAAAAATGAGCCCCCCAAAATATGAAAAGGAGTTCACAAAACACATGAAATTATATAGCTAATAAACAACAACAACACAATATCATTAACACGCTAATGCACATTAAAGCGGTATTTGCCAAAAACATTGGTAAAAACTTTAAAAGCTAAGGACATCCTTATAAGCAAAAATATTTTGAGGTGTCAATTATTACAATCATTTTGGAGAGCAATTTTACAACATCCATTTAAATGTAAAATGAGTATTGATGCCTTCCATTTCTAGGACTCTTATCCTTTTGCAAGACTAACATAATTATGTTAGTGTAATAAACTATTATATTCAAATAATTTTAGTCAGTTCAACACATAAATGCTGCATGCACACACACATTTGGTATTAGGTCCTTGGCCATACTGGACACAAGTTTTAATTTAAAAATGGGTTCAATAAGAATTGAGTAAAAATTCTGTAATAAACTCTTATTGATTGAGATTGAAAAAATACTCCAGCTGATGAACTCTTAAGAACATTCAAAGAAACTGTTACCATGTTCTTCAGGAATGTCATCCTCCCCTTTAAAAACACAGTATAATGGAAAAAACAGTCAGTCTGGAACCAGTCATATATGAGTTCTGATTCCTTTTGTTTGTTTGCTTCATGAGTTCTAATTTCTGTTCTGATGCTTGCTGGCTATGAGCCTTTAGCTTTCTAAGCCTGTTTCTATACCCTTTAGATACATGTAAAAGACTGATATCTTTAAAAAAAAATCCTCAGATCTCAGTTGGCTATTGGTTGGAAAAAGTAAATAATAGCTGAATATCGCCCAGCAAAATTCACGGCACATACTACGTGCTCAGAAACTAATAGCCCCCTCTGTTCCTACGATTTGTAGGTCAAGGAGCTCTGTAGAAAGGGAGAGCTGGGAGCAGACAACTCTCTACCATTCTAGGATTCATTACTGATTCATCTTCCTATACTCGCTCAGCACCTGTTGTGAGAGACACAGAACCTGTTCTCGGTTCTATAGGTGGAAATATACAACACACATATCCTGTCATGCAAACTGGGACAAAGGAATTCCTCATAAACACCTACTGGAGAAAACAACAGGCTCTCTCTCTCTCTTTCTCTGTCTCTGTCTCTCTCTCTCTCTCTCTCTCTCTCTCCCTTAGCAAAGATAATAACTGAAAGTGGCCTAATTGATGAGAAGAATACTGAGAGTTTAATACTTGCCAGGCTGTATTTATTCTGTTCATTTATGTGGATTATCCCATATAATCCTTTCAAACCTGTAATGAAGATTTTCATATTGCAGGTCTTACTGGTCAATGAGGAAGGAACTTGCCCTTTCAGGGTACCAAACTGCCCAAAGGTTTAGATATGATTGACACGTATTAGGCCCCAATTCAGAGCAAGCAATGCTAAAATGTGCTCTCCTGGTTCTCTAAAGATGGATGCAAATGAGTGCGATTCAGGAGGAATGCTTGATCAAGAAACATAAAAACGATTACTCAGTCAAAGCCCAGAATCTGAACAGTTAGCTCATCATAATCTGAATGACACCTGACTTACATCATAGTCTGCACAACAGGAGAGCTGATTCAAAAATCTCCACAGAAGAGACACATGTGTTTCATAGACATTCTTCATGGATCATGGACCAATATCTGGGCCCAAAATATATCAACTGTTCATTCAATAAGTTTTTGTGATTAACTCCTTTGTGCCAGGTACTGTTCTAGACACCGAGACCATAGCAGTGAACTAAAGAGAAAAAATTATTTGCATGGATGTAGAGGCACTAAACAAACAAATAAGCACAATACACACTTCTGTTGATGAAAAGCACCATGCAGAAAAATAAAGCAGGGGCATGGAATCAGGAACTCTGACTGGAAGAGGGAAGAGGGGTGCAAAGCAGGTTTATCTGTTATCCACAACTTCAAGAGCTTGGGAAGCTCATTCTGAATCTCCAGGCAAGTAAGTGCACCAAAGGATTCTGCCTGGGGAAAAATAAACAGAAAAGGAAGAGAGATAATGAAGAAACAAATAGGTACATTACCGTTTTTATGCCAGGTTTTTGTGTAAGGGCTCTGATTAGTACTGTAAATACATTAATATTGTATGAGTCTTATCTGCCTTCTAAAGTGTTTAAAATATTTACAAGAATATGGCAAATTAGACTTCTAATTTTAATTAAATATGTAGAAATCTTAGATTTAACCAGTGATCACTGTTTACATGTTTTCAAAACGCATTTGTTGAATTCATGACTTTTTATTCATCTGTTGTAGAAATAGTACATAAGACAGAAATGTGTAGCTTTTAATTGTTTGAAATACTCATTGATAGATCACTTCACAAGATTAATAAAATGAGTGTGAAAAATGTGAAAAGAGAACTGAGTATTTCTCTCTATGAACATAAGTCACTCAAACATATTACACATGAGAAAACTGAGATCTGGTGAAGTTAAGTAACCCACCCTTGTTCAGAGTCCCTGGCTTGTGAGTAACAAAGTCACCGAGGATGACCATGAATATGACCATGACATCAGTAGCCTGCCCCAAATTATACTAAATGTTTAATGTGTATAGCATAGAACCTGGCACAGAGTGGGTACTTGGTATATCTTTCCTCCTGACCCCAGCTGAAATCCAACTGTAATCAGGATAATGCAAAATACCACCCAAAGTTCACACGCACACCTATACACGCACACATGTGTGCATCATCCAAACAGCATGAAGTAGTCCTGAGGAAGAGCCTCCGTCTGTTCCTTTCCTTCCCAGCTCTTACCAACTCAGACCTCTCAGGTACAAACACTCATCTGGTGTGCTGTAGTCGTTTCACCCTTCAAAATGATCTGAGGAGGCAACTCATTCATGACTTGGTGATTGTGTAGGCAGTTGTAAAGATGGCCCCTCAATGAACCACACCTCCCTCTTTTGGGTAATCATCTCCCATGTAACCTGGACTTTTCCATGACTCACTCACAACCAACAGAAAAGAGAAGAACTGCTCCCATGGAACTTTGAAAGACAAATTAGAAAAGGCCTCCAAGTATATACCTATACCTGGTCTTCTGGTGCACTGGCTCTGGGAGAAAACTAACCACCACATGAGAAGTCAGCCTACCCTGAGACCCCGGTGCTATGAGGAAGCCTAAGCTAACCACGGGTGGAGGTTGCTGGAGAGAGAGATGACCCAACAGCCCCCACCAGGTGCTCCAGCCCAAAAGCTGGCAGTGTGAGTTATGAAGCCTTCAGGAGCCTCCAGCCTTGGCCACCATCGGACTACAGCCACATGAGGGTCCCCAACAAGCAAAATTTGCCCAGCTGAACCCATCAAGCCCCAGAACTCTGAAGTCATGAAAAATCATTGTTGTAAACCACTGCGTTTTGGACTGTTGTTTCTTATTTTTAATTTTTTTGTATACTGCAATGGATAAATGGTGATCGCCCTGCAAGTATTCCATTTGGCATTTTCTCAATGTATTTTTAAGTTAATAAACACTGTGTTTTCCTAGATAGTAACTACCCATCCATAACATCCAGTCAACAAGGTCTTTTTCTCCTCTATCCATATAGTAATAACATATGCTTTATCTAATATTTCAGAATTACCACCTATCATAACACCCAGACAAAGAATATTTTGTTTCTCCTTTTCCAGGAAACAGTTGAAAATGAACTTAATAATGAACATATTCCAAGCAACATTCTACTCCAGAACTCATGGGAGTTATAAAATAACCCAAAACTAAGAGGGTGAAATGGCTCACCCTTTAAATTCTTTATATCTTGAAGTCACTGATTTAAATCATTATTTTTTTTAAAAAAATCAAATCACACAGTGCTCTTAATAAAGCATTATTATTGCAGGAAAAAGGCTAAAACTTTCCAAATGCAAATGTTTAGCTGGAGTAGAGTCTTAAAAGATTCTAAGACATTAGTAAAGAGATGGATTGCTTTGCTATTGCAAGTCTAGGTTACAATATCACTGGAACCAAATTCCCGTCAGATTAGTCTTTACTCAAAATGAATGTTTGTAATTATGAAATGAAATAAGTTTTAATTTGAATTGCCTAAAAAGGGGAAACCAAATATTGTGTAATTACAGGAGAAGAAATTTGAGATGGAAAACAAGATAGTGTTATTTACAAGTAAAAAGGCTTTTATGGGATTATGGGGGCTTTAATGTGCATATTTGTAGGATTTGGGTGGCAGAATTTGGAACTCAAATATTTTTCATCAGCATTTATTTACAGTCTGCATGCGAGAAATGGAATCCCAGACACATCTGATATTGGGCTTATTTAAACCTTTTATATCCCCACTAAATCTGAAAAGACTCAAATGTTAGCCACACATAATGGAGGTAATCGTGGAGTGTGTGATAAAATAAGTATTTGAAAACCACATGCAACTTTTAGGCTCAACTCCAGAACTGTAAAATCTACCTAGAGACATAATGAGCCTGACTCTCCTCAGAGAGGGAAAAGACCGAGGAGGAAAGCATGCCCTTACTCTCCCCTCACAGCTCCTGGCCCCTGAAGGCAGCCCACAAATGGCCTGAAACTGCTTTACTGCGAAGGTGCCCACAGGCGCCATTTTGTTTCTCTGTAGGGCAGCCATTTCTTATCCTCTACAAAACCGTGACTTCAGAGACTTTCTGCCTTTGTCTTACACTTCTCCTGTCCCCTTCTGAAGCCCCACTGCTTCCACCCCAGGTCCCAGCTAGTGTCCCCACAGCCTGCACCACTCAGCCTTGGTAGCCCCAAACTTTTCTCCTCAACTTTTTCTGGGATAAAGCCTTCAAATTGGGACAAGCTAATTTACACTATCCCACCCTTACCAGAGTAATTGCCTCCTTACAATGTATGGAAAAGATAGTCCACAGTTGGCCAGATGCTTTTGTTCCTCTTCCTCTATTGCACTAATGTCACTGGAGAGTGGTTGCCCAGGCAGGCACTCTATTTCCCAGACTCCCTTGGGGTCAGGTATGGCCCTGTGAACAAGTTCTGGCCAATGAAATAGAGACGGAAGTGGTGAGTGCGGCTGTACGTCTGGCTCATGAACATCTCCCATACAGCTCCTCTCCACACTCCTTTCCCCCGTCAGCTGGCAGGAAGGGAGATGATTCCTGGGGTGATTTGGCAAACCTCCAACAATCTGGGTCCCTGAAGGACTTAATGGAAGACAGACAGCCACCCTGGGCACATATTTGCCCTCCAAATGTGGCTACAGGGCAACTAATACACATGTTGGGTCTCTCTCTCTTTTTAACTGTAGTTATACTTTCCTAAACACTACTTAATCCAAAGGGATCATTCTCTCATGACAGAGAGACAACGTTGGGCAGATTTGGGAGGGCAAAAGAAATTTCCCAATTCCCTGAAAATTGCCTCGTTTGCAAGTTACCCACATAAAGAACTGTTTTAGTTGACCTCCAGCAAGGGTATGCCATTAATCAGTCACTTGTAGACTCTGTCCCCTGGCTGCCCTCCTATCCAAAGGCCTTCTTCAACCTAGTCTGCTAACATTTGTACATGGTAGTCATCACTGAGTCTTAGATATTTTCAACAATTGTTCCCAGGGTATCAACTTAGAAATGCACTGATCAGTGAAAATCTTCTGTGCGTGGTGTCATCATTGTTCATTCACTCATTCATTCAAACACTTACTCAATGCCCCAAATATCAAGTATCATGCTAGGCACTGACTAAACATAGACAGCATTCTGTCTACTGGTGCCAGTAAATAAAGGAATGGTCATGGAACAGATAAGAACTGTAAAATGATAATCTCGTTAACTGTAGTTATCATTATAGCTAAATTTATTGAGCCCATGTTATATGCCAGACACCCTACTCACAACCTGACATTGTTTATTTTATGTAGTCATCCCAACCCTATCCTCATACTACAGATGGAGGAACCAAGGCTGGGAGACACTAAGCGACATGCTGAAATTACAAAAAATAACTATCATCAAGGTGGAGATTTAAACTGAATTCTCTCTGATTCTGAAGTCATTTACGAAGTCTGTGACTTTGGGCCAATTAGTTAAACATCATCAATCTCCCTTTCTAATCTAAAATGCCATCTCAGTCCCAAAGAAGTAATTTGTACTAAGAGTTAAAATCCAGGACAGGGATGTTTACACTCTCACTGTGTGTAAAAATCTGGCCTCTTCAACAATTTTCTTGCTTCTGAAATGTCAGTGGAGGGTGGAGGGAGCTTAAATAAATATTTACAGTATTCATATTATGAAAGGATTTTCCAGATGGTGTTTCTTTAAATGCTGATCGCCTTCCCACAAACTGAGACACCCTCCTCTTCCCCAGTGAAGATATCTCAGACCTCATCTTTGACAGTTGAAACAGTTGTGATAAGGTGACCAACAATTATCATGTGACACCAGGGATTCCTGTTCTGGGTGCCTACGTGGGCGAGGCTGTGGACTGTGACTGTTAGAAGAGCCCAGAGGAGAGTGCTTCCTGCCTAAGTTTCTGGGCTGTGAGATGTACTGCATGATGAGCCCACTCCAAGCCCGGCTTTGCTGCCAAAAGCACACTCAACCAAATCCCTGCACTCCAGGTACTTATTCAGGCTCAGTCATGGACTGATAGCCGAGCGTCCCCTGGAGAACTGAGAAATACACATTTGGAAGACACTTGGAGTCTGTGCTGAGAAAGAAGTGCAGAGGAAGCCTGCCAGGCAATCAGGGAACAAGGTGGATCAGAATTGAGGACTAAGGTGTACTTGGGATCTTCACTTCCCAGGCTGCATAAGTTTTACATGTAATCATGGCCAGCCCTTGGAGATGGTATAATTCACATTTCTGGTCAAGGAAACTGAGGTTTTGAGAGGTCTAGGAACTTGCCCGACATCACACAGTAGGAAGGAGCAAAGGAAAGATTTGCACTCAGATGTCTGATGCACAAAGTCTCACCCTTAACAAGTTTCAACCCAGCTCAGCTGAAGGGAAGAAAAAAAGAAAAAAAAATATATATATATATATATAAATTCCTTTCCATGAATACACTCCACATTCCTTGGACAGCAGTGGGTATTGTAGGATCATATTACAAACAGGGTTCTTGTTTGGTTATTCTCCTTTCTCTCTCCTTCTGACAATCTCTGGGAGCTGAGGCTGACTTCCCCTCTCTAAAGAAATAGGAGTTGGAGGTAATGCTATGTGGCTGTCAAAATCTGAGTGTCCCCAGCTGACAACTAGGGTAGTGACCCTCAAGGGGTCACCCTGTCCTCCAACCTAAGATAGCCAACCTTTAGATAGCCCTCTGCCAGGCACCTTTAGCCAGAAGCCAATGCCCTTCTCTTATCAGAGGAGAGTGACTACAAAAGGCAAATTGAAGCTCAAGTAGATTTTTTTCTTTTCTGAACGAAGGTGGGGCAGTGGAAGAGACTCTCCATGTGGAGATCATCATGTAGGAGCCAATAAGCCCATGATCTACTGACCCAGGTCTGGTCTGACTCTGGTCTGACCAAGAGAGAATAAAATCAGCAGATCTTAGTGAGGCTTACGCCAAGTATTCTCAGATGGGAGCAGTTTGTTCCCAAAGGAACACCTGGCAATATCTGGAGGCATTTTTGGTCATCACTACCTAGTTGGGAGGAATATCGTTGGCATGTAGTGAGTAGAGGTCAAGGACGCTGTTAAATATTCCACAAAGTACAAGTCAACCCCACAACAAAAATTAACCAACACCAAATGTCCATAACATCAACACTAAGAAACTCTGGCCTAAGTTAGTCACTCCCTGGGCTGCTCTGTGCCTGGGAACCCTGAGCTTCATTTCCCCTGATGCAATGAGGAGTCTTCAATGGCCCTTCAGACTTCTGTAGGTTAAAGGGATCAAAGCTTGAATATGCAGTTATCTCCATGTGAGGGGCCATGGAGAAGAAATCAGAGGGGACAAGAGACAGAATAGATCATAATACTAAAAGCTCTAGGGAGCTTGGCCTTGACAGACTGCCTTCTATACCCTCAATTCCCTCCTCCCTTCCCTAGCTACCCTTTCCCCATCACTCTGACATTCCAGACTCCCAAAGCCCTGTGGTCCTTCTTCCTTGCAAACGTGTTCCTGGAAAAGGATCCAATACTGGTTCTTCTTAATGTAGAATGAAAGTAAATGATCATGATCCGTCTCTCAGGAACATTGGCATTTTAAGCCACATTGTCAACTATGTAATGTGTGCCCATTTTTTTTTTCTTTTCTTTTGATTGGGGAGGTATAATTAGCTTATATAACAGAGTACGAGTCAAAGGTAAGTAGGTATGGAAAATCTAGGGTTCAGGGCTAGCCTGTAGCAGAGGGTTCCTGATTGGTAGCCTTGAAGACACATCACGGAAGGCAATAGTAATGAGGATAGTAATGGCCACCTATATTTACTGGACACTTGCTATGGATAGGCACTGCTCTAATTGCTTTACCTGTATCAACTCATTTAATCTTTACAGCAGTCCATTGAGGTAGTTACTACCACTATCTTTATTTTATAAATGAGGAACTGAGACACAGAGGGCCTTAAAAGAACTCAGTTAAAGCCCATTAGCAACTAAAGAAGTAGGAGTCAAACCCAAACAGCCTGACCGCAGAGGAGAGCATAGGCTCTTAGCCACCCCTGCTTCCCATTTCCTGTGCTATAAAAAGAGCTCCAACCAGGAGGAATGGGCGCCACACTGCACTCGAAGCATGTCTAGGGCAAGTCAAGCTACACTCAGGGTTATAGACTCCTTCTTTACAAAGAAGAGATAATTTCGGACCTGGCAGTCACTGAGTTTCCTGTAATCCCTGATTTCAGTGATTGTTCTGGTCCAGATACAAAATTTGAAAATTAGTAGACTTCATCCTACCTTTGGTGCCATTTTTACTGAGCAACAAGGTTGGGTATATAGCACTCTCTTAAAGAAATCTAACAATAAGAACTTTGTCCAATGAGATCTCCACCTCCATACCCAAGAATTATCCCCCTTGCTCCAGGATTGGCTCAACCACCAGAGCAAAATCCCAACTCCCGTATTTGGTGGATCTCTTTTGGATAAGAGGAAGGAAGGCAGAGTAAATACACATCAAGGTGTGAACAAAAGGTGAACTCCAGAACCTTCTCTTACTCCGCAATGTCAAGTAATGAACTGTCAAGGCAATGGAAAAAGTTAAGGTATTCATGGTATGACAAATATTGTGTAGCACTCCTAAATCAGCAGGAGAGAACCTCTTTTCTTTCCAGGTCTAAAATTGGTCATACTGAACTAGCCCCATATTTCCTCTCTATGTCATTATATTTAGCCAAGAACTAGGCTCAAAATCAGTGCTCAAAAAATACTTATTGGTTTACTAAGAAAATAATATCTCTGTGTGCCCGAAGTTCTATATTAGTAATTTACTCTCCATTGAAATAAAGTTAAAATTTGAGTTTAGCTTTTGAAAAATACATCTTTAGCACCTAACAAGTCGAGGACTTATCAGAAAGTTCCTACCTGCTCTGACCTGACGTCTTCCTAGAGAAGCTAACAACACATATCCAATATTTTCTTATCAAAATACCAAAGCATTTATTAGGAATAAGAATCTCTGGCTCCCACTCAGAAACTTCTGAAATAGACTCTACATTTTGACAAGACCTTCTGATGATTTGTTTGCATGTTAAAGTTTGAGATGCATAGTAGAGGTTGTTATGTTATGCTAATGTTATGTTATGTTATGTTATGTTATGTTATGTTATGTTATGTTATGTTAGGGAATGGCTGAAGAACATACACCTGGATGCATAAGGCTAATTGAAGAATTTCTTATTTAAATACTAAAGATTACTTTGCATTTTTTGAGTCAATTTGGACTGAGAGGCAAGAATTAAATACACACATACACACATACACATACAGAGACATTATCTCTGCTCTATAGGATTTTGCAGTCTAGTAAAGGATAGACATATAAAAATATGTACAATAATGACAGCACTGTAATAATGGTTAATTCCGGAGTGAGAGAAGGGTAAGAGAAATGCCTGGGCTTACCTGGGGACTCAGAAAAAGTTTGTGAGTGGAAATAGAATAGTCAAGATCCTTTCAGCTTTCAGTTTTCAGTTTCAAGATAGAAAGCTATTCCTAAGAGTGTGAAGCAAGTGATATAAGTTGCCTGTCGCCGGGAACAGTTGACTTCCGTCCACTGCATCTTGGTACTGGAGTTGTTGGGAAACCAGAAATCAGTCAAGCACTGGATGGAACAACGCTTTATGTACACAGAAAAGGGAAAGAGTGAGATCAGTTCTAACCGTGGGCATCAGTCCCCCATGGCCACCAGGTCCCTCCTGGAAGCAGATGCAAGGCAACTGGCCCACACCTGCCCTTCTTGGGCTGCAGTAGAAGGACTCAGCCCCTTCCCCAAAGAGAAAAGAAATAGCAGGGTTGACCAGGTGTCTTATGACACACATGCTTATGCGGAACAAAGCTACACATGCTGAATCTGAAACAGGAAAAGTGATAGCCCAGCATAGGCCATGAGGACTCAATCTTTTGGCAAGGAAACATTTCAGGCCCTAAACCCATTCTTATACAACCAAATGGGGGTTAAAAGACTGCCTGGATGAGTGCAAGACTCTATCTTTTCCAACAAAGAGGCTTTAACCAAAACAACAAGAACAACAACAAAAAGGCATATATTGTGTTATGTAACTCAACAATCTAGGAGTGTCTGGCTTCAAGCATAGCTATATCCAGGTGCCAAATCATGTCCTTAGAGACCCAACTTTTTCCATTCCCTGTGCTTTTCTCTGCTTTGGCTTCCTTCTTAGACAAGTTTCCTTTAGCCATTTATCAGGAGTGTTTAGATTTACATTAGCTTTTCAGGATTCCCAGAAGAAATTCTTTTACCAATTAATCTTAGAAACTTCCATTGGCCTGTCTTGGCTCATGTGACCATCTCTAAATCAACTGCTGTGGCTAACAGATCTGGACTTGAATTCTTACTCTATTACTAGCTTGCTTGGTGTGTGTGAACTTCAGTATTCTCCTCTATAAAATGGCAGACAGTAACACCCAGTTTGTAACAGTGGATGCAGTGAATATTCACTGCCTGGTAACTATGATTATTGTCATCATTTGGGGGTCTGGATTCCTAAAGAAGTTGACTTACCTTTTTAACATGGCAAACTCCTATTTTTGCTTTCTAAGCAATCTTCCTTGGTTATCCGTTTGTGAAGCCCAACACTATAAACACATCTGCCCAGCGGAAGTCCTGGAAAAGAATGACTGCTATCCCACCAGCTGGCCCAGTGTGAGTGAGGAGAGACACCAGAAGAAAACCAACAAGGCAATTTAGATTTTAGGCAGATTTCAAACAACAATTTGTTTAAAGAGAATAAAAAATGTAAAGCCCTGTAAAGATTTAAAACATCATTTGTCTGTGACTTCCATTGGAACTTTAGATTTTTTTTTTTTTCTAGGAGAGAGAGAGAGAGACAGCATGAGCAGGGGAGGGTCAGAGAGAGAGAGGGAGTCACAGACTGAACAGGCTCCAGGCTCTGAGCTGGCAGTCAGCACAGAGCCCGACACGGGGCTCGAACCCACGAACCGCAAGATCATGACCTAAGTGAAAGTCGGCCGCTTAACCGACTAAGCCACCCAGGCGCCCCGGAACTTTAGATTCTGATTTGGATCCTGACGCTGCTTCATGGGAGAAGGTTTACACAGAAATTTTTCTTGCTTTGAAGTCAGAATCTCGATTTCTATCACTCCCTCTCAATTCTGCACCTTGCTTTCATTTCTTCATCACATCCCCTTAATGGCATTTCCACATGGGGCTTTTGCTGCATAGGCACCACCCCCCCTCCCCAAAGGTCCTCCTGGGGCTCTGTTGATTGAGGCCTGTGTAAGAGAAAGGCTGTAACATGATACGTTTTGGTCAGCTGGACTAGCAGAACCGTGGACTTGGCCTTGTAAATATGAATCAATTCAGAACACATCCTGTAGAAAGCAGGTAGCACAGATGTCCAGGGGTATGATTGGCCACAAGTCCATGTCAACTCAAGTAGGGCTGCATTCAAGCCAGGGTCTCCACACACAGAGGATCTGATGGCAAACTATCTTGTTGGCAATCACCATCCATGTGAACTTAAACCTCCCTCCCATTATACTCAGAAACAGCTGTCAATGAGTGATAATGTGTTTGAACTTAACCCATTGTTTCTGAGCAATTGATGGAGTCTCGATTACTTTTTTTTTCAGAGACAGATTGAGGGAAAACTGCACCTTTATGCTAATAAAAGGTTATCCACAGAATACACACCAATACGTTGTTAAGAAAACAGAAAAGGCTACAAGACAAATACAGCCAGCCTCCTGGAGGTAGATTTGCCTTGCCAGAAAATACCTAAGAGGGAAGCAGGGGAGGCAAAGAAAGAGGTTGGAGTAGGGGAGTGGGAAGAGGCTATTCCCCTGGCAGCAGCGTCTATTGTTTGAATCATTAGAATCTCTTTCTCCTCCTATGCTCCCATCTTTTCACCTTAAAGGAAAGTGCTTTCTGTAGGATTAGACTAACTTTCCTATTTAACAGCAGTAAAAAGGAAAAACAAAGCAGAGACACCAAACGCATAACAATGATGCCCTTCAAACTGCTGAGCTTTGAGGTCTGGCCTTTGCTCTGCGCTTGTAGCAATCTCTCAATAACTGATTAAAGGATTAACTGTCCAATTTGTTCAAAAGAACAACAAGATTTATATACTTATAAGGTCCTGGAAGACATACACCTGAATTAGCATAACAATAACCTGCACCAGAGGAGTCAGACAGAAAAGTAATTCCCATTTAGAGTTGGAATTTTCGAACTGTAAAGTAGAAAATAGTCTACCTTGCCACCAGCTCTCACAGGATTAAGGAGCACGTGTTGGTTTTATTTGTACTTCTTGAGCAAACAGGTCTAATTAGAAATGAAAATCGTGCATCAGTCAAACACAGGTTTACGACTGACGGATCTACACACATTTTATCTGGAGGGCTTAAAGGGATACCATCTGATTCTAACAGACATGGAAAGAGGTGAAGTCCCCCGCCGCAGGAGGGCAGAGAGGACCTTCAGCGCTGCCAGTACTCCGAAGAAGAAGGGCAAGGCTAGACACAAGCTCCCTTATGAACAGGGAACTCACTCTGAGCAGTGCAGACTAGAGAAACAATGGAATCCCAGGCTTTCGTATTTTATTCTGCACCGCCCCCCACCCCCATACACACTGTGTAAAACTGTTTACTCAGAAGGACCAGAATTCATTCCCTGTGTCAGTACAAGGGAAACATGCCTTTTTGGGAAGGTCAGATGACTGGATTCAGGTATAGGAACGGGTGTGTTGGTCCCAGAGGGAGTTTTCAGGAACAGATCCATACAGGGAGATGTGCCCATGGGAACAGGCAGTGGCTTGAGGCTAATCTGTCTGCCTATGTGTGATAGCCCTCACAGGGGGAGGAGACCGGGAGAGAACCTGCTACCATGTTTCTGATCTGCCACAAAATCCATCTCGTGAGACTGACCTCTGGCTGCTGGTTCTAATCCCTGAGCGGGGTTTTGTAAAGAAAGCGAAGACAGAATAGAGGAATTAGGATTTTACTATAAAACAGTAGAAACTATAAAACAGTAGGATTTACTATAAAACACCCTTAAAAACCATACCCAGGGGGCGTCTGGGTGGCTTAGTCGGTTGGGCGTCCGACTTTCGCTTGGGTCATGGTCTCGCGGTTCGTGGGTTCGGGCCCCGCGTCGGGCTCTGTGCTGACTGCCAGCTCGGAGCCTGGAGCCTGTTTCGGAGTCTGTGTCCCCTCTCTCTCTGACCCTCCCCTGCTCACGCAGTCTCTCTCTCTCTCCTAGAAATAAATAAAAAAATATTTTAAAAAAAAAAAAACCATACCCAGAAGCAAACAAAGGGAAATTACTAACCTGAGTCCAGTTTTACGAGGTTTGTCTCTTTCCTTGGGGCTGGAAGATTTTGCCCATTGTCCCTACTCTTACTCCGTCTTTTTCACCAAGAAAGTGATTTAGCCAGTCCTTAATTTGATCTTAACTTTCGACTCCTCGAAAATGTCTCCTCTGCGTGATTTCATCATCTCCCTCTCGCTTCCAAGTCTTCCCCAAATGCCCTCAGTCCCTTCAGAATACAAGCTCGCATTCTGCACTTACTCGTCCACACTTAATCATCGCTCTCGCCGGTGCTCCCCCTCCTCTCCCGGAACCCACTCACACGACTTTGCTACGCAGCCTTTCCTCTTCCAAAGCCTGCTTCAAGTTCACCTTGAAGTCTTTCCAGAAATGTCTACCACCACCTACTCACAGAGGCTTTAACCAACTACCCTGAGCAGCTGCCCGTTCGTCTGACACTGGGTTGGGTTGTGCTGTTTTACTGACTGTGTCTTTATTCATGATTGTCATGTGCCTCATCATGGGGTGCCCCCCATACACACACATACCCCAACAGCTCTTTACTAGGCTCTTAACGTCCTCAGTACTCAGCACTGAGCACTGCCTGTGCTAGAAATGCCCTGCTTCTCTGTCCGAGCCCAAGTGGGGTAGACCAGGGACACACAGAACCAAGCTAATTCAATTAACGACAAGCTCAACACACAATCAAGCTCACCGTCTAATTCCACACACTAATCCATCTGTGAGGAGTGAGCCCAAGTGGCTTGAGTTTTTGCTGTTGTTCCTGGTTTGGTTCTGATAAAGATGTGCACCCCGCGTTGTTACATCCCATCACTTCTTGATTTTTTTTTTTTTAATTCCACTTAAGTCTTCTTTCTGTGCTATCAAGACATAGGCCCTTTCATCATAGGAACCCCCAATTTCTGAACGCACAATACAGAGGCAAAGTCTGACAAAGGAATTGTGCCTATTTGTAAATTAACATGAGAATGTCCTAGTGATATAAAGTTAAATCCTCTGTCTTTTTACAGTAAGCAAATCATCTATCACCTTTGTAGACAACAATAAAAGTTACATTAACTTGAGATTTTAGGAAAATCAAGAACATGTCGTCATCTCAGGTAGAACAAAGAAATCCTGTTCAATTCCTGTAATTCTTTCAGTGCCAGAAGCCATGGTCATCTAGAAAATAAGCCCAGTGGATGGCAAATCAGGCACTTAGCAAATGAGATTAGCAAATCTGAGATTAGCAAATGAGGCACTTGTAGATTTGTTTATTCTGGGTCTCTGACCCAACTCCTTTGCAGCAGAAGAAACACAGGAGTGTGTGAATTTTTCAAAAGGAGTTCCTGGCACCCCTTCAGAACTAACCCAAATACCAAGGAGGATTTGGACTGAGGGTGGACCAGAGCCAGCTGTGGGACGAGTAGAATCGAATTCAGAGTTTTCAGTGAATGGGAAATAAACACAGGCTTCTAGGGTGGGAGGAGACGGGGGTGGCGAGGATAGGAAGAGATAATTCAGACAAGAGAGGTTGTGCCCAGCAAGCAGCTCTCATTCTCAAAGATGCCAGAATATCAGTGGTGGCTTTACAATATAAAAATAGCCAAAACTGATCCTTTTTTGTGTTGATCAAAGTGATTTCCCAGTAGGGTGGCTTTGAAAAGCATCACAAAAGTGAAAAAAGGTTTTCAAACCCACCTCCCCCTCCTCCTCATGTTCCCAGCCTCTTGGTAATAAGTTATCAAATTCATACAGCAACCTCAATCTCAACAGTTAACTTTATGGAAATCTTTTCTGTTAACACTTGTCTCAGACACAAATGGATATGGGAGGCCACTTGGTTTTTATAAGGCAGTGAAAGAGGGTTCCGAAGAAACATTCATGCTTTATAATATGAAACCATTTTTCTGATTATTTCCCACTACAGAGAGGGAAGAGATTAATTGGCATGAAGCAATTTCCAAGGTCGGCTCAGTGACTTTTCACTGATGGGCAAACCATATTCCTGGCATCATAGAATTTTAAAGCTAGACAGGGCATTGACGATCACCTCACCAACATTTTCCAAGTGAGGAACCAAAATTGGAGATAATCAGCAATTTTCACAAGGTGACATTGTGTTATAGGCAAAGCCAGCTTGAAAATAAAGATCTCCAGTTTCAACAAATATATTCAGCTGCATCCTGCTGCCTTCTTGTGAGCTGAGAAGCCATCCTGGCACAATCGTCTCTAGGGAAAAGACAATGGCCATTGACTTAAAGAATACAGGCTGGCTGAAGACAACCTAGGTCTTACAAAAGCCCCACCAACATCTATATGCCTGGTTAGATTAATGGGTTGTCTATTCATGATGACACAGTGTCTTTTACTATCCAAAGTTACTCATTTCTGCCAAGAACATAAGCAGATTCATTATTATTCTAAACATTAATATTATGAAAGAACCCACCAATGGATCCCCTTCCCCCCAAAACAGTCACCAACTTTAGAGAGCCATCAACTTAATGTAAGCCTCTACTGGGCAAAGAGGCTACTTGGAGAAAGCATGCATGTTAAGCGAGGCATTCAAAATCAACTTCTTACAAACATTGATCAACTCAAGAAAGAATAAACACAACTCCAAAATCATCTGATGGCTGGTGACCCTGGGTACAGCATTTGTAAAATAATTTTTCAAATTTAAAGTAATTCAGTCTATTACAAAAGAGCACCTTCATTATTCCAGTAAAAGTATGTGACGCTGAAGACCCATCGCTAAAAGGCATTCAGGCTCTTCCGTTTCTTGAAGGCTCTAGCTTTACTGTGCTTACTGGTACAGTCTTGCTCCTCACACACATTTCCTGATCTAGGATAAGGAACAGCTGTCACTTAACCCTGCACTAAACGTTGGTGGCAAATGCTGAAATTCTAGGGCTCTCCCTTTCATGATGTCATTTGAGCAAAAAGACAGCTGCTCACTGTTATACTCAAGATACCCTTTGTTTACGTGGAGGATGCAGTGGACATTCCCTTATGGCTCCACGCGGTTCCCTGTAACACACACTAGCATCAGCTACATGGGCGAAAGAGAGCTAAGAGTTTTACTCAGTGAACCACGTTCATGTAGGTCAACAGCCCTCTCTCTCTCTCTGAAAATAAATGAAAATAAAGTTTAAAAAATAAGAATAAAAAAATAAAAATTGAGAACATGCCATTAGACAGGGCTACTATGGAGGACAAATGGTATAGTTTCTACACATGTGTTTTAAATACCATTAAACACTACCAAACATAAGAATAATCCTTATAGTGGCAAAATGGTTAAGAACATGGTCAAACTTCCTGGGTTCATCTAATCCTAGCTTTTCTTCTTATTCGGTTTATGTCTTTCGACAAATATGTTAACCTATCTGATTCTGAGTACCCTCATCTCTAAAAATGGGAATAATTATAGTAGCCACTTCTCATAGAATTTTTTTAAAAACAAAATGATATAATCCACAAATCTAGCACAGTGCTTAAAAATACTTATGAAGTATTCAAAACTGTTATCCATTTTTGCCATTGTTATTGTATTAGTAACCTTAGAAACATTTGCAGAGTGTTAACCATGTGCCTGGTTTTAGATGTTTTATCCATACAAATATAAATGCATTCATACGCACACTCACACACACACATATACTTGTATTATTGACCCCCTTGAACAATGTGGGGGTCACCAACTGCCTGTGAGTCAAAAATCTATGTATAACTTTTGACTCTCCCAAAATTTAACTACTACTAGTCGGAAGCCTACTGATAGTATAAACAGTTGATTAACACATATTTTGTATATGTCTTATACATGTATTCTTACACTAAAGTAAGCTAGAGGAAAAAAAATGTTAAGAAAACCATAAGAGAAAACACATTCTTGTATTATACCGAAAAAAACCCATGTATAAGTGAACCCGCACAATTCAAACTCATGTTGACTAAACATTTATTATTTATTTATATGTATATTTACATATAATAACATATAATATATACCCATATATATTATATATATTTATTTATTATTGTTATATTTATATAATGTATTTTTATTTAATGGCAGAAGAGAATTATAACGATCTCTTGGGTATGAAGTTATGGCCACAAGTGGTCCCCAATCTAGAACTGCCAGTCCTAGCTCAACCCTCTAATGCTGATTCGTGTCTTCATGTATGACATGTATTTTCCTTTCATAAAATGTCCTCTCTGTGCCCCCCCCCTCCATCCTTCCATCAAAATCATGCTTCTTTCTTTCCAGGCTAGGGAGGGAAAGAGTGCTGAAGGAAAAGATAGGGCTATGGAACCCGCGGACCTTTCCATTGAGAGGCACCAACAATTCTGCAGTGTTTTCCAACACCAACAACTCATTCTCTGGTTCTCCAGACACAACTGGCTATGCAACAATTCAATTCAGTCCTGCCCCCAAGCCCCTGAAGTTCACACCAGATCCCACAGGTTAAAGAAGCTCAGTCCCACAGATGGCCCTTACTTCAAATGCCAGTCACAAGTCCTGAACCACCTCTACTTCTGACTAATTGCTGTAAATTGAGGTTTCCCAAAACCCCCTCTTCAGGTTTGATAATTTTCTAGAACAGCTCACAGAATTCAGGAAAATACTTATGTTTTCTTGTGTATCATAAGGGGTGCAACTCAGGAATAGTAAAATGGAAGAGATGAATAGAGCAAGGTATGGGGTAAAGATGCCTGGAGCCGCCACACCCTCTCTGGGCAGGTCACCCTCCCAGCACCTTGATGTATTCATCAGCCCAGAAGCTAAAATAGTGACCAAACATACAACCAAGTACCAATGGGAAAGACCAACGCAGCATTACCCAAAATATGTTCCCAAAAACCACGATCACATAAGAAGCTCTTGAAGAAGAGATAATATAGAATTGAGAAATACTGTATACTATATAGGCCTTATAGACACTCCTATTAACATATGAAAGGCTCTAAGAAGTAATTTGTGTGACTTACCCAAAGACTCGCAGACTCAGCTGACCTCCATGCAATTCTTTCTTCTGCATTAACACCTTTGAAGAGAATACAGTTTGGAAAATCTTATACTGGCAGACTTCTCTACCCTGCCAGGTAACACAGCCTTTTCTAAAAGTCTTTATATATATTTTTGAACATACACTAGTCAATCTGATGATATTTCGGAACCAGAATGATAGAGATGAAGTAGCTGTAGTACCCAAGTAGAAGAACTGTCTCAGGGACACATAGCATTGCAGAAAATTACATCATGAGGTGGTCATAATATTTGGTCGCCAAACATTTCAGTCTCAAAGTAGAATTACACTTCCCTGCCCTCTTAATGTTAGGTTTAGTCACATGACTTGCTTTGGCCAATTAAATGAGTGGAAGCGCCCATGTGACTCTTCCGCAAAAAAAATTTTTAAATCTAGTTTTTAAGTGACACCATCCTTTTCCCTTTAGTAAGATGATTGTGTAACCCTGTGTTGAGATGTAACCTCCATCACCTGGTCCTTACAGACTATGACAAGGAGAATACCTTACATGTTTCATGATAAATATGTAGCCAGAGAGAAAAATGTCATCTTGGTACTTTGTCATTATAAGCCAGTGAGATTTAGGTGTTGTTTGTTATCACAGCCCAACCTATACTAATACATGCTATCAATTTGACAACCTACTCTTTTCCATTTTTACCTAGCCCTCACCCAGTGCCTATTCCCCTCCATTCCCACTTTTAGTCTGAGAGTCCACGGCTATCCATGGACCAAGTTCACCAAAACCAAAGCTGTTCTTTATAAGAATGTGCATAAGAGAATCTTTCAATACCCAGAAACTCCCCCATTCTCCCTTCAGTGCTTCTCCCACTGTGTAGGGAGAATCAGCCTCAATAGTTTAGAAAGATTCATGCCTAATTTTATTGAAAAGGGAAATCAGTGCATTCCCTTTGTAGATGGTGTGACTGAATAATTCATTGAAAGCTTCATTATCTATAATTGTGATAACACACACTTTAAAATAAAGTATTGCACATATCAAATATCTCTGATACATTTCCAAGCAAATATGTGCACATATGTAATCAGCTGTGGTAATCAACTGCACATCAACAAAGAATCGGAGTGTTTTAGGGGCGTAAAGATGCTGTTACAGTGAACAATCATTTGGCAGTGTGGCTTATTTTAATAGACACATCACTTTAAAATAAGTCTTCACCATCTGCTGCAGCCTCTAATTACAAATGCAACAAGAACATAATTCACAATTGCATCATTAAAAAGTAAGACATAAGGGATTTAATGCATGCCTGTGTCCTTTTTTAATGCAGTAGACGTCTGTTCATCTTTTCTTGTGTTTCAGGCACAAAACCAGTAGTAAGACTTTCTCTGCTCCATATTGAAATTTTCCCCTGTAGAGAGTTTCAGGGGACAACAGGAAATCCACGTAAGGGGTGCTTAGTTGTCGAAAATATTCATAGGCTATCATCCCATTGATAATAGATTGACTTGTCAGCATTGTTTGTGACATGCAAGGAAAAACCTATCTTCAGACAATTTACAAATGGAGAAAAGAAAAAAGTCTATTCAGCAAGAAGTACAGATAAGCCAGTTTAATCTTACCAATACAAATAGCTTGGAAATTCACCACTCATTTAGGTGTCTATAATAAACTAACCTTTTAGCAAACCCACTTTCCAAATGTTGTGCAAAACTAGCTCAATGAGCCAATCTTTGGCTAGACACAAAATTAATATAAGACTATATAAGTACTAAAGCATCTTGTTTAAGGTCAATTCTCTATTTTTTCCTGCAGATCAAATATTAATTACTGAAAGACTACTGAAGAAAAGAGTTGCCATGGCAATGAAATGTCAATTTGAAGTTTGAATCTGCAAAACTGACACTTGGCCTGAAATAAGGATAACACAACCAGATGGCTGATGTCATGGTTATAACCTTGAGGTCTAAATAGCAATGAGGTATAAATGTTATCAAATAACAATTCTAGTCTACTCAATTATGCCTTTGAAAATAAAATCATTATCATTATATCTAATCAATATCATATCTTTATTTAAAAAACATAAAAATGAATATTCATCTTTATTACTAATCATTATAATTCAAGAGAACCACACATAAAGAACAAACAAGATTCATATGGTTTCCTTTAGTAATTCCTAATTTTCAACAAAAAACACTAATAGTTTAATCCAGTCCTAGTAAATTTTCTGGTGAAACACAATAGTTGCCATTTTATATAACCTTATTTTAAATAAGCTATGTGACTATTTTTTAAGGACACCAGAGAGAAAAATATTCATTGCCTTCCTGGCATGCTACTGTAATATGTACAGGGTTTCATGATTTCCCCAGGTAGTCGGTTTCATATAATATCAACAGGGGCATATATGCCATTCTCCTGTACTCCTTGTATATGATGTTTTGGATTTGACACCAAAAGCAAAGAAAACAAAACCAATAATAAACATGTGAGACTATATCAAACTAAAGAGCTTTGTCTTGAAATACAAGACAAATATTCTTACCACAAAGTTATATTAAAGAAATATGAAGAATGAAACTGAGCCACCAACTTACACCACACACAAAAATTAACTCAAAATGGATTAAAGGCCTGAATGTAAGACCCGAAACCATAAAACTCCTAGAAGAAAACAAAGGGAGGAAGCTCCTTGACATCAGTCTTGGCAATGATGTTTCGGATTTGACACCAAAAGCAGAGAAAACAAAACTAATAACAAACATGTGAGACTATAGCAAACTAAAGAGCTTCTGCACAGCAAAGGAAACCATCAACAAAATGAAAAAGCAACCTACTGAGAAAATATTTGCAAGTCATATATCTGATTAGGGTTTCATATCCAAAATATAGAAACAATTTATACAACCCAGGATCAAAAAAAAACAATCTGATTTGTATGTTGCCCATACAAATGGGCACTATGGTATATGAAAAGATGTTCAACATCACTAATCATCAGGAAAATGAAAATCAAAGCCACAATGTGATATCACCTCCCACCTGTTAGAATGGCTGTTATCAAAAAGATGATACATAGCAAATGCCGGTGAGGGTGCAGATAAAAGGGAACCCTTGTGCACTGTCGGTGGAAGTGTAAATTGGTGCAGCCACTATGGAAAACACTATGGAGGATCCTCAAAAAATTAAAAATAGAACTACCGTAAGATCCAGCAATTCCACTTCTGGGTAATTATCCAAAGAAAATGAAAATACTATCTTGGAAAGATGTATACACACCCACGTTCATTGCAACATTATTTACCATGGCCAAGATACAGAAACAACCTCAGACTCATCAACAGGCAAATGGAGAAAGAAAATGTGATAAATGCTCACACACACACACACACACACACAAAAATAATATTCAGCCATAAAAAGTATGAAATTGTGTCATTTGCAACTGCATGGATGAATCTTAAGAGCATTATGCTAAGTGAAATAAGTCGGAGTAAGTCAAACACTGTATGGTCTCACTCGTATGTGCAATCTAAATAATAATAATAATAATTTTTTAAAAATTAAAAAACCAAGTTCATAAATACACTGAACAGATTAATGGTTGCTAGAGGGGTTTCTGGGTGGCTCAGTCGGTTAAGCATCCAACTTCGGCTCAGGTCATGATCTCACGGTTCATGGGTTCAAACCCTGCGTTGGACTCTGTGCTGACAGCTAGCTCAGAGCCTGGAGCCTGCTTCAGATTCTGTATCTCCCTCTCTCTCTGACCCTCTCCTGCTCACCTGTCTCTCTCTCTCTCTCTCTTTCTTAAAATAAATAAATAAACTTTAAAAAATTTACAGAAATATGTTATATCATCTATTCCTAACATTAAGCCAAGAGTAGCTTAGAATTTCTGGTGCTCTGGTCTGAGAAATCCCTTAACATCGCCCATTTTCTGAGAGGTTACCTTGGGATGCTTTCACCGCTATATTTTCCAGGATCTGAACCTATGCAATGACTTGGGAACAATCTAGAATCCCCTTTCAAGTTTTCTTTAATCAACAGCATCCTTCCACTTACTTGATAATCCCTGCTTATTTCTCCTTGAATGCCATGGTCCCTTACTTACAGTCACTGCTTCTCATGTGATGCCTCCACACTGGGAGCAGAGACGTAAGAGGAACTCTCCCATTCATCAAATGAAGGGCAACCTCAACATATTGTTGACAGCCACCATCTTGTTTCCAAGACGGCTTTTCCCATCCTAATTAGAGCCACTTCCTGTCCTCTGGGGTACTCCAGGAGACCTTCTGTCCCTGTCTCCCATTCCACCTTTAGGTCACAATCTTTACTACAAGATTGTAGTCCGAACAATTTTTCTTTGACCACATATAAGACTCCCATCAAAGATTCTTGCATCTATGGTTTTCTCATAGAACCAACAGTTAAATTTTTGCTATCACGATGAATCAGTTTTACTTCCCCAATCCTTAGATTCTTCCCCCATACAGTGAAAACTTCCATTATTCCAAATTTAAAACAATGATCCTTAATTAGTCATCACAATGATGATTTTAGTCACGGAATTCCACATACATAAAACTAATTCCGTAAAAGATATTGGAGCTACAAAACCTGGGGCATAAGAACACAACAATTTTAAAAACATTTAAACAAAACTATATGTTTTAATACTGAGATGTAAAGTGACTTTTCAACAGGGTTTGATTTTATTTTCTAAATAGCATAATTCTGGGGCGTCTGGGTGGCTCAGTTGGTTAAGCTTCTGACTTCGGCTAAGGTCATGATCTCGCAGTTTGTGGGTTCGAGCCCCGCATCAGGCTCTGTGCTGACAGCTAGCTCAGAGCCTGAATCCTGCTTCAGATTCTGTGTCTCCCTCTCTCCCCATCCCATGCTCATGCTCTGTTTCTCTCTCTCTCTCTCTCTCTCTCACACACACACAAAATAAATAAACATTTTTAAAATGGTTTAAATAAATAAATAGCATAATTCCACTTTCTTACCAAAGAGCAAAATACAATTTAAAAAGTTATAGAATCATAGAAATATGGAGCTAAAGGAATATTTCATGGAGCAAAAGCTCCTAATTCATCTTTGAGCCTTCCGTCAGAAAGAATATAGGAAAACCACCCAGAATGATAGCTTTCTGCTACACCTTATTCTAGAGACTTCACACACACACACACACACACACACACACACACACACACACTCTACCCTCCCACCTCTCTTCCCTTCACCACCTACCTTGCCGGTAATGCATTCCAGGGCCAATAAGTCCCCTGTAGACAGGAGTTCTTTCTAAACTCCCTGCTGCATTCTCAGACAGTATTATTATTATTATTATTATTGGAAAAGAACAGCTGTCCATTCCTCAGCACAATAAATTATTTTTCTTGTACTTGAAGATTTATAGATCGAACTCCCACAGCCATATCTCCCCCTGATTAAATAATGTAAATGCTTTTACCTTGTCGTTATTTTTATTACACTGACATTATTTGGTCAGTATCTATCCTTTTCCTTAGAAGTTTTAAATCAGGTTGGTTATTTTTTCCAGTCACATCCAATTTCAACAGCTATGGCTTCTGCCATTTTGAGTTTTCTTTATTTCCACAAAGTTCAATTTCCCCAGATCAAATTTTGCACATCTAAATTTTGTCAAGAAGATTTAATTTTGCCATCAATTTTTTTTTTGACCAATAACAAATCCTACCATGGGCTGTCTCAGATGTTGTCAGTATTATTTTGTTGCAATCAGTTCTACTAGTAAAAGCCATTATGGATTTGATAAAAGAAAGATCACTTGTATTTGTTTCTCAGCTAATCCATGAGAAAATTATCAGCAGTTTTTGAGAGATATAAATAAAAGGGAAAAGCGGGCTATAAAAAGGAGAGCGAAGACCAGAGGAGACACCTACAAGGAGATAGGAACAGAGATCCACACAGAGCAAAACCAAAAAAGAAGCTATAGAATTTTCCTGTATGAATGACTCAGCTCCCAAATGCATGGTGTTGTCACAATGTTCTTGAGCCAAGTGGTATTTGTTTTTCCATTACTGTCCTGTTTCTTAAAATTATATTTTAAATTATAAGGACTGAGCCTGAATATCATACTTTCCTAATGGTTTGGTCTGTGCTCTGTGAAACCAAAGGTCTGGGATAGTTTATTCAGTCATTTGATTGTTCATTCATTCACAAAATGCATGTGGAACACTGGGTTCACAATGTGCCTCGTACTGTGTAAGTACTGAAGACGTGGGGTAGGCAGGACAGCCCTACCTGCTCTCGTGGGCAATAGATGATACATAGGTGACAAATAAATCAATAAGATACCTGCCCACTGTCATCAATGCTTTGAAGGGATAGGGTGATGAGGCAGAGTCAATGGGCAGAGAAGCCTCTCAAGGGAAGTGAAATTGGAGTTGAAAACTGTAGGGTAAGAAACACAGAACTAGCAGTGGGTGCTATGGACAGATGGAGCTGAAAGAGTAAGAACTCTAAGGCAGGAAAAGGAGTGGACACTTAGAGAACAGAAAGGAGATGGGTGTATGGAGATTAGTAAACTAGTGAAATTTTCCAAACTAAGATACCACCCTCTGACTAGTATAAATGGGTAAGCAAAGAAAGCTTATTTTTAATAAAAATTAAAATCTAAATGTTTGAGATATATATTAGAATATTGAGATCAGAAACATTAATTCCACTACTCCCTTTACTAACAAACTAGTTTTCTGTTCACCTTAAATACATATCTGTATATATGTATGTGTAGGTATGTGTGTGCAAGTCATATTTCATATCAACAAGTCTAAGATTACATTATTTAATCTGTTTGAGGGATAATTGGAGGTCTGCTCTGGCTCAAGTCCCTGAAATATAATTTTCCCTGTTGGTTTAACCCAGTATGCAAAGCCCTGAGGAATAGTTCAGCAACAAAGACCTTACCCCCATCAAACACAGGAAGAAAACTAACTTCATTTCCTCCTGTTCCTTCCTGCCACAAATCTACCTTCATATCAGAAGATAAACTGACCCCCAAACACAGGTGTAATTCAATATTCTATTTCAAATGCCATCTGATTTTAAACCCAAGTAATTAACAGCTCACTAGAGACGCAATTGAAATAAAACCAACTTTGATCCTATTCCCAATTCCCTTGCCAAATGGATGGGCAGCTCCAACCCCTCTGCTTTTGCATTAATTGAAATGAATGACTCTATCAGAAGAATGTTGTATGAAGGAGAGCAGGCTACAAGGAGGGTGTGTTTTCAGGCTGATTATTAGAGGGGCTAATTTGAGTGTCGGGCTGGGATATTGACATGCACTCTCTGGCATCTTGGAGGAACAAAAGCATATGAGACAGCACGCATCTTAACTGCAAGGAATAAACCTCTAATTCTCTCACTACACCCCTGAGAAGGATTATATTTCATTTCTAATATATTGATATACACAGAATGGCCTTCTGGTCCCATGGGTGACTAGACATAAACTAACTGTACATAGCAAGATCGTTTTCAGGAATCTGCTTTTGTTTGTTGTTCCAGTGCTCTTATTATCCACAGTGGCTTACATTGCATAGTCCAAACTCCATAACAGCCTTATTTATAGAAATCATTTGGATGAAGCCAAAGTGTCCCTGATGATTCATTTTAAAATAAACTTGGGGACGTAATTAATGGTCACTGGTACTTATTATACAATAATAGTAGCCACGTGTGGAACTCCTACTTTCTGGCAGGCTACGTGCTATTGACCCTAGACTGTTTTCCTTCCAACTCTGATCTTTACCACTGGTTCAAGGTACCTTCTAGTGATAGCATCAGGGTGAGTCAGGAGCCTAGTTTCCAGTCCCAGCTCTGCCATTTTCTATTCCGTGACTTTACACAAGCTTCAATGCCCTTTCTGAGCCTCACTTTCTTTAACCACAAATGGACTTAATAAAACCTATCCCAAAAGCTGTTGTAAGGGCAAATTGAAATTTTCAAAACTGTTAAGTATATTTAAACACTAAAGTTCCACATGAGTGTAATAGATAACCATTATCAAGTACAGTTTATTAAACATCTACAAATGGCCAAGTAGTAAGTAGATCCTTACATTTTCTCCAATCCCCACACAACCTAAAGAAAAGAATTATCCCCACTTTCCAGAGAACACCATGGATGTGCAGAAAGGAGAAATATTTTCCATGAGGTTTAGGCAGAAAAAAACAAAAGCCCTGTCAATGGTGACAGACTATTCTCAGAGTTTACACCAACAAAAGATAAGCTCAGTTAGCAACATCTACTGTCTTCCAATATTTTTAAGTCCCTAGAAATAACCTATAAATGTTGCATGTATGTGATCACAGTGTGTACATACAAAATAAATACACATCTGTAATAAATACATTAAGTTGCCCATCACACATAAGCAAAGTAAAATCGGTACATAGAGAATGAAAAATCATTGGGTAACCTGGAGTCCCCCCATATTCCATAGAGCCTGTAGGGTCCAATTTTGTAAAATCATCAAGTGCCAAGATGGAAAAGGTAAGCCTCTGGGGCTGTAAATTTTTCTAACATGTCAAAGGTACAGCAACTCCTGGGTGAGATATGGTACCTTCCCATCTGTGGGAAATAGTCATTAATTTCCAAATGGCTGTAGTCCTTTCTAGGCTAGGTAACAACACAATTGAATTGGGTGATGACTTCTGCCCAGTTGTTTGCAGCTGGCCCCTGTAGAGTTTAACAACCTGTTATACTTTCTCCTTCAGAATTCTCAAGGTCTAAGTGAGGTTATATTAAGAAAGAAAATGGAAGGTGCAAACAAATTGTATCTTTTAAGAAGATGCATCCATGGGATAGACAGACTCTCCATGCAATTCCATTAAATATTGACCACCTGCACTAGTCAGGAAAGACCGATCTAGGTGGGGAAACAAACCCTAAAATCTGAGTGGCTGAAAGCAGCAACAGTTTATTTCCTATTTACACAAAGTTCTCTTCTGTTTGGAGCAATTCTCCAGGCCACTTTATTCTTCTTGTTTTTCTTCTGGTCCGATTTTCTCCCTGTGGTTCTGCCATCTCAACATTATCACAGTCATCAAAGCAGAGAAGAAAAAGCTGGAGGGTGACACAGACCTTTTCAGCGGCTCCGCCTTGAAGTGACACATGTCACTTTTGTTCATTTCCCTGGCAAGACCTAGTCAGATAGCCCCATCTACCTGCAAGGGGCAAAGAAGTTTCCTCTTAATACTACCCAAGGAGGAAGGAAGAACCAGTGGGTGCACTGCCTGTCTCTGCCACCACATCTTTCCATATGCAAAGGCACTGTGGTGTGCACTGGGATTCAAGAATAAATTAACAATAGAACTCCCCTATGACCCAGCAATAGCACTGCTAGGAATTTACCCAAGGGATACAGAAATGCTGATGCATAGGGGCACATGCACCCCAATATTCATAGCAGCACTCTCCACAATAGCTAAAACATGGAAAGAGCCTAAGTGTCCATCAACAGATGAATGGATCAAAAAGATGTGGTTTATCTATATCATGGAATACTCCATGGCAATGAGAAACAATGAAATCTGGCCATGTGTAGCCACATGGATGGACCTTGAGGGTGTTATGCTGAGCGAAATAGGCCAGGCAGAGAAGGACAAATATCATATGTTTGCACGTATAGGAGGATTAGGAGGAACTTGACAGAGGAACAAGGGGGAGAAGAAGGGGGGAAATGGTGGGAGAAAGGGAGAGAGGCAAACCATGAGAGACTCTTGAATGCTGACAAAAACTGAGGACTGATGGATGTGGTGGGGAGAAGGGATGGGCATGGAGGAGGGCACTTGTGGGGATGAGCACTGGGTGTTATGTGGAAACTAATTTGACAATAAACTTTTTGTAAAAAAAAATAAATTAAAAAAAATGTAAAAAAAAAAAAAAAAGAATAAATTAGATGCCCTCTTTGCCTGGTAAGGAATGACACAGCTTACCAAAAAACAAGGCACATTGTGATTTGTACTGAAATGCAACAGTAAATACGGGGTGCAGATAAAGGAACAATTAATTACAAAAGGGAATGACTAGCAGCAAAGAGCCTGACAGGGAGAAGGAAGGAGAACACAGCACACAGGATCCAGCAGAAGACTAAAAGAAACCCCTTGCCCCCATGCTAGTCACAGTGAGCGATCTGGGATGACATTCAAAAGATTCCAATTGCATGGGACGTCTAGTCTTCACATACCATCCACTGAAGAAATACCATGATGGCTTTCATAAAGTAAACTCTCTCTCTCTCTCTCTCTGATTTTCTGGGATTTCTAAAATGAGATTGATAGAGTGAATTTTTCTCACTCAGCCAAAACCATGGCTCTCCCCAGAAAAGCTGCCTCAAAGACAAGAGAACACTGCATGTGTGTGCACACGTAGGTGTGGTATACAGGTTCACATGTTGCAAAGAAGAAAACTGGTATCCCAATTTCTCCCAAGGGAAAACTTTTTATCATGGCCACAATAACCAGGAGAACTTCAAATGTCTTTATATCAGCATTAGGTTTTCTGAAATCATAGAATCTGAACAATAATTCTGAAGGCATCAAACTGGTAAATATACATTGACAAATTCTAAGTAAATGCACATGCTAGCTCAGTCAACAGTTTTCACCTGTCCCCTCGTATTGACATAAAGGCTTTTGCTTTGAAACAATATAAAGGTTTTGAATGCAGTATTTTCTAACTCCCCAAACTGCCATTTTATAGTAAAAAAAAAAAAACTAAATAAACAAATAAAATCTCCCAAGCAGAGCTGATTTTGTGTTGCACTCCTAGATGTTGCTATTTCCGAAGTACGGCACCTTAACAAGAACAGTGCATCATATTTAGGCCACTAACTTCCATCCATAGACTATTTTCATATTTATTACCTCATTGCTGATTCACAGAACAACTCCACAGAGCAGGTACTGCCACTTCTCTCATTTCACAGATGCTTAATCTGAGAGCTGGAAAACATAGGGAACACGCCCAGGGCCTCCGAGCTAGTTAGAGCAAAGCTGGTATTCCACCCAGGGTAACTCGGAATCCCGCTCCTTCCTGTCTCCACTCCTCCTCTCGCCCCATGTCAGTGATATAATGCAACCACGATTCTAGCAACAAGGGTGATAAGTGGGAGCCCTCACACTTCAAGTCACTTGGAACGGCTCACTCCTCTGCATTCTTCTCTAATGGCTACCAAAAATGGCCACATATACAAAAAATGAACCAGCACACAACAACGGGTCCTAGGACCATCTGGAAGATGATGACAGAGCTTGGGGGATAGGGTGAAGAGAAGCTCCCCCTATTCACCCCCTAGTCCTCCTAAGCATGATTCACATTTCCAAGGCCATATTATAAGCCTAAGGTCTGACCCTGAGCCTTCCACAGAGAAGACAGCTAATCTTCCCAAAGCATAGTCATAAATCTGTAGAAGTCAAAGATCAGCAGGAAAAACAAAGATTTTGATCACTAAATTATCAAATAATCATGGCTGACTAGCTCCCCACATCCCTTGAGAGGTAGAGGAGATATACTTTCCCTTGCTCTTTACCCAATATCTCAAAGGAAATAGTCAACGCAACTTGGTAATTTACCATCCATGTGTATATCTCTCAAAATAGGAGACACAGAAATAAAAGACACGAGCAAGAAAATAAAGAAGCAACTGTTGACAGCTGCATATGGAAAGAAAGAGATAAAAAGGAACTGACTGAAAGGGAAGCCATGTCCTGAAATACTGAGGGGATGACAGAAGAATATTAGGGCGTGGGAAGAGATGACAGGTTACTTATATCTGGGGTTCAGGTGTAAATGAAGCTTCTGGCCACTTTCTCCTCACTGTCTGCATCAGAGCTGCCTGGAATTTTCCACAGGCAGGCTGAACCCCAGAGTCATTCTACTTTTCTCTGAAGCACTGGCTGTCCCAAGAATCTAGGACTTCATGGCTCTCGTGCTGGCAAATACGGTGGTGATTGGTACTTAATATCAGGTGTATATAGGAGTCTGAACCAGTCTGGCTGCAAGTGAGAGAAAGCCAGCTCAAAGCCAGCTAAAAGTTATCGGGAACACACAACAAGGGGAGTCCAGAAGAGGAACTGGCCACATGATATGATGGAATACGGGCACATAGACCTTTTCATTAGCTCCCTTTTGCTTTTGAGTGTTCTCTTTCCCTTTCCCTCTCTCTCCCACTCCACTGCTGCTTCTTACCATGTTTTGCCCTCATTCTCTCCTTACAACATGTTTCTTCCATGACCATGAATGGGCCCAGAGAATATTGGGGAAGGCACAGTTGGATAATTGGAGAGTCATACCGTCTCAGCCAGCAACATGAGACGGGAAAGAGAGTGTACCAACATATAAAAAAGAGAAAAAAAGTTCTCATTGACTTGGTTAGAGGCTCAAACCCAACTCTGGGCCAATCACCCTAACCAAGAAGATGAAGTACAAATATTACCAGAGCTGGGTCACACGTCCACTTATGTGCCCTGTGAGCACTACAGCTGTCTACCCAACCAGAATCAAATAGAATGGGCGGGAATCTCCCTCCACCTCTCCCAGGGAGAGGGGAAGAATGTTATCAGAATAAGGGTTAGATGAAGGAATCCAGAGAAAAACAATATCCTCTACAAGTCACAGCCAAAATGTGGGTCATCCTGATTTTCCAATTCATGCTTGCCTTTGAATACTCAAAGACCAGAAAACTAATGTGGCTTGAGCATGCACTGCATTCTATGTGACCCATTTTTTTTTATTGTTGTCCATTAAAGAAAATTGAAAATATTCTCCAATTAGGCTTCTGAAAACTAAAAGTTACCAAGTTTTGATAAATCTATGCAACTCGGATTATGGTCTAGTCTGCAACTCTTCATAAACATACTTTGTGGATATATAAGGAAAACTAAATTCTTAATCTACTACTTAAGATGCACCTTTGTTGGGGCACCTGGGTGGCTTAGTCGGTTAAGCGGCCGACTTTCGCTTAGGTCATGATCTTGCGGTTCATGGGTTCGAGCCCCGCGTCGGGCTCTGTGCTGACTGCCAGCTCAGAGCCTGGAGCCTGTTTCAATCTGTGACTCCCTCTCTCTCTCACCCTCCCCTGTTCACGCTATCTCTCTCTCTCCCAGAAAAAAAAAAAAAGATGCACCTTTGTGTTTCGAAAACATAGGAGAGGCCCGTAACCAGGAAGCATTCTTATTCCTCAATAGAGTGCAAAAAGATCAAACCAAAAGCACAGCCAGGGGGTTGGGTAGACAGAGAGAGAGTGAGAGAGGAATTACTCTCCTTGATCACATTCCTCTTAGGTTGTGTCCTGAAATAATTGTAAAGGTAATATGTCACCTGCAAGACTGTAATGAAAATAAAGTCAAAGAGTTAAAGCAAGCCTTAAGACATAGAAAGAAGGCCATCAAAGGATGGCATTGACTTTATATACTGTTCTCTGGGGAACCAAGAGCTCCGGCCTCTTGCCCTCAGTCTGGACCCCTTCCCCCTGCCTTGATAAGAAACTATTTATTCCTCAGAACTGAGCCTTTGATGGTGCCAGAAAGGTGAAATGGAGCATTAGGACCATTATAAGGACACTGGAGGGAGAATATAGGTAGAAAAGAAAATCTAAGAAAAGTTGTATTCATTTGAATGAACTGAGATAACATTTATTTTTGTTCAGATTGATCCTGTGATTGTTTCTACCTTTTCCCCATGAGGTATGTAGAGATAGAACCTCAAGGGATAGTCCATTTACAATAAGAAAGAACTCAGCGTGGCTGAGACACCCCTGTTTCATTCATCCATGCAGGTCATACAATTGATTCTCTCGCAGAGACCAACCATATGGATTGATTTAACAGCATTTCACCTGCTGCCTAGAGACATGGCTTGAGTCATCCTGTATAAATTACTTAACTCTCCATCACAAGGAAAAAAATTGTTTTCTTGCACAGCAGTAGCAATTAATGTTCAACATGTTTATGGACTTTAATAATATACAGCCCAGCAATCTATGGATGCAATACCATTATCTTGAGAGAGAGAGAGAGAGAGAGAGAGAGAGAGGCTGAGTTGGTGTCATCTGCATACAGGACATGGATGATTGATTCATCAATAACTGAGCCTGGCCTTATTACAGCAAACAAATTAGACACCGTGGAATATATTGCCATATAGACAGGACTTCCTTCTCTTCAAATATATGTCATAATTAATAGTGGTGACCTTTTGGCAACACTGAAAAACAGCTTGCAGTTAACAGTCTCTCTCTTCTTTTAGTGCCTGCACACATAAGTGGTTGTTCAAGGCTTGGGCCAGCTCAGTGGAGTGGAGCAAGATCCAGACGATACCTTCCCAGGGAAGTATTGGCAAAGAGAGTCAATCACTTCGTCTTTCTCGGGTTCATGACAGAGAAATGCAGAAAGGAAAGCAGTGAGTCACCAACAAGAAGTTCTTGAGTCGCTCTCTCCACTGGGCACTGTTCTATGGACTGGGGATAGAGAAGGAACAAGGCAGAGGGCCCCCCTTCCTCATCCCTGGGAGTAGAGAACGACAACAAGCATGTAAACAAATAAATAAATAATTTTAAAATTCTGATATGTAGCATGCCAAAGATAAAACAGGGTGCTCTTGAATCTCTGTATTTTTAAATGACAGATTTTAACAAGAGGAGTTATTTTATGCACTCAGCATCCACACGATTAAATAATCATCAATGTAAGCAAGATTCTGTAGCTTCTGTGTTTCCTCTTCCCTGAATTTAAAAAATATAATGCCAATTCTGAACGGGAGTGGCAGTTGTTTGCAATTTGATAATTTTAAAAGATTTAACTCTTTTGAAATTATTATTGTGGGCGAGTGCCTGGGTGGCTCAGTCTGTCAAGTGTCCGACTCTTGGTTTCGACTCAGGTCATGATAGCATAGTTTGTGGATCTTGGGTCCTGCATCGGGCTCTGTGCTGAGCGTGGAGCTTGCTTGGGATTCTCTCTTGAGCCCTCTGTCTCCCATTCTCTCTGCCCCGCTCCTGCTTACACACTCTCTCTCAAAATAAATAAATAATTTTTTTAAGTTTGACATAATTATTGTGGAATTCCACAACAGCCCAGATCCACCAAAATAAAGTGGATGGTCCAATACTAAAAAGAAAGAAGTTTTATTTTATATTTTAAAATACTAGTTATAATGTGAAAAACAAAGTTCCAGGACACATCAGAACCACAGGAATAACATATTATATCCTTATAGGCTGAACTATTCATAGAATATGACTTCAGCACAACATTTTATTCTCTTAAAATTTTTTATCTCTGTGGTACAGTATAGATGATGTCTATACCAACAAGTTGAAGTTCACACTTAATGCAATTATCTATTAACAAACACTGGAGGCAAAAGCCCTTCTCACATTCTCTGGAATCCTCCTTTAATTTTTCACTCTAATTTTTGGATATAGCCTGGCCCCACTTGCACACACAGTTAGAACATCTTAACCAAGCCTCGTGGTTCTCAATCTGACTATGGGAGGAAATCGAGACAGTGGGTTGGTTATGGAATGAGTCTCTGTCACAGGTAATTAACCTGCACTGATTTACTCTTTTCTGTCTCTCCTAACAGTGCCACTCTGTGAATCCCAATGTCCTTCTTGAGTCACAGGAGAGAAGAGGTATGCACTGACAATGGCTAATAACCCTGGGCACATTCGTGACACTCACGGTGATGTGATCGGCAGGTCACCATCATCTTGTGTTACAGCCAAAAAAAAAAAAAAAGTCACGGAAAACCTCACGAAGTAAATACTAATTCAAACAATTAATGATGATGTACATGGTAATTTTACTTTCTACGTCTGACTGCTTTGCAGAATGAGGTCATCCATAGGACTGCTCACCCTCAGATCCCTTTGTCACCCTTCCCTGCTCCGCTGTGTCTGGCAAGGAGGCTGCCCTCCACTGGTTGCTTCCCAAGGCTGACTGCCAGCTGCATGCAGCCAATGAGAGCAGATGGCAGGAGAATGTAGGCCAGAGGGCAGGGAGAAGCCATCCCCTCTCTCTTCCTGTCTCCACTCTGGGCATCATATCTGGCAGTAGAGGGTCCAGTTCTCCCCAGCTTGGCTCTAGCTTCTATCAGGAGGCCTCAACCCTATGTTTCTGCCAACTCCACCTCCTTCCTAGAATGGTAGCAACCTCCTGCCACAAGGTCCCCAGTTCAGCTTCTCAACTCGTCCATCATCTGTACGATGAATTCCCTGTATTAAAATTCCTCTGCTTTTGGAGCCCCTGGGTGACTCAGTCGGTTAAGTGTCCGACTTCAGCTCAGGTCGTGATCTCACAGTTCATGGGTTCGAGCCCCACATCGGGCTCTGTGCTGACAGCTAGCTCAGAGCCTGGAGGCTGTCTTCAGATTCTGTGTGTGTCTCTCTCTCTGACCCTCCCCTGCTCATGCTGTCTCTCTCTCTCTCTCAAAAATAAACAGAATATTTTTTTTTAAATTCCTCTGCTTTTGATACTCAGAACAGTGTCTGCCTGTTTGTTAACTGAGACAGACAGTTTGCAAGGAAAATGCAGCTCCGTTCATATTGAGTATCTACTGTATACCAAGCGCTGTGCTGTGCACCAGGGACACTGTGATGCATAAAACGTCATGTCTGCCACTGAGGTGGTCTGAGTCTGGTGAGCAGGTCATTTCACAATTATATAGCCAGCATTCTGCCAGGGCCAGGCTAGGGGACTTTGGAAACTCAGACGGGCTTCTTAGCTGGATCTGGGCCTCAGGGAAGGCTGCCTAAATAGGATGATGGTTGAGCTGAAGCGGGAAGGATGAAAGTTAGGCAGGCAAACAGCTGCTGGAACGGTCTTTAAGGCAGAGGGAGTAGTGTAAGTAACTGCATCAAAGCATTAAGTCGAATGAGGTTGGTGTCAGGGTGGGGACAGAGGGAGCAGGTACAGAATGGAAGCAGGATGGTATCATTACACCTCAGGGGTGTCAGGGGACAGAGGGAGCAGGTACAGAATGGAAGCAGGATGGTATCATTAGACCTCAGGGTATGAGGCCAGAGAATAAGAAAGGAGGTCAGAGATATAAGGCAGGTAAAACGCTTGAATTCTCTTCAATGCACAATTAGGAGTAACTGATGATTTTTTAAATCAGTGAAACAGCATGGTCACATTTACAACCTATAATTTCAATGAATCACTTGGGCCACACTGTAGAGTGGTAGCTTCTAAAAGAGGCAAAATAGAGGAAAGAAACAAACAAGAAAGTTACTTGAGCCAGCTTATGCTAATAATTCAATTCGGCCTGCCAGGATGGAGTGCCTGCAGAACAGCCGCAGTGCTGGGACAGGAGGGGTGTGAGATTGTGTCTCCACATTGTGTGGTCCTTCAGAGTTTACCAAGTTTTACCAGGTTTAAACACATCTCGGGGCACATGGGTGGCTCAGTCGGGTAAGCAGTTGACTTCAGCTCAAGTCATGACCTCGTGGTTCATGAGTTCTAGACCCGCATTTGGCTCTGTGCTGACAGTGCAGAGCCTGCTTGAAAAATTCTCTTTCTCCCTCTCTCTCAAATAAATAAATCAACTTTAAAAATTAAAATAAAATAGGGTGCCTGGGTGGCTCAGTGGGTTAAGCATGCGACTTCGGCTCAGGTCATGATCTCACAGTTTGTGGGCTGGAGCCCCGCATCAGGCTCTGTGTTGACAGCTCAGAGCCTGGATCCTGCTTCAGATTCTGTGTCTCCTTCTCTCTCTGCCCTTCCCCTGCTCATACTCTCTTTCTCTCTCTCTCAAAAATATACATTAAAATTTTTTTAATAAAATACAATAAACATATCTTATGTTTCTCATAAAAAATCTTGTAAGTTAGGTATTAAAAGCCCCATTTTTCAGATGAGGAAATGGAGTCTCAAACGGTTACAGAATATATCCAAGGCCCTATAATAAGTAACAGTGAACCCAACAGTCTCCTGACTGCTGAACTTTAAGGCAATTGTCTGCTTCCCATTATATAATAGGATAAACCAATGTTTCAGAAAGGTGAATTTTTGGGGTGCCTGGGTGGCTCAGTTGGTTAAGTGACCGACTTCAGCTCAGGTCATGATCTCAGAGTTCATGGGTTTGAGCCCTGTGTCAGACTCTGTGCTGACAGCCAGCTCAGAGCCTGGAGCCTGTTTCAGATTCTGTGTCTCCCTCTCTCTCTGACCCTCCCCTGCTCATGCTGCCTCTCTCTCTCTCTCTCTCTCTCTCTCTCTCAGAAATAAATAAAACATTAAAAAAAAAGAAAGGTGAGTTTTTAGTATCTAGGGAAACAAGATAAGGGCTCATATATACACATACATTGGACTATTTCACAATCAATGCATATTTTATATAGAAATGGGTTTGTTTTAAGTACTCCCCACAAATTAGATTTTAGCTCCTCAGGGAATGGAAAATAATCACAGGTAATTGACTCAACTCCTAGATCAAGACTGGCAGAAGATAGTAGGTTGCAGCTACTAGAATTTCACTCAAGATTTGAATTAACGCTCCATCCATCCCCAAACATAACAGGGGTGTGAAAATAAGAATACTATCTTAAAGAAAGTTGTCATATCAGTATTTCATTTAAAATATGCATGAAGTCTAGAGATGGGTAGGAAAAAAATTACTTTATCCACTAAGTGACATTTCAGTTCCTTGAGCAGAGGGCTATTGGTCAAGTTCATGGAAAGTGTCACCCCGAGCTCCATAATGGATGGATTCTTCACCATTAGGACTAACTCAGCCCTTCAGAGGTCTTCGTGGTTCGCCAGTCCATTAGACCTCCCTCTTGCTAATACTAATCCCCTCTTATGGCAAAATACTAATAACGCATTGGGGTGCTAACTCCCCGTCCCAGAGGAGGTTGAAAGAGAAAGTAACAGTTGGACTGAGAAAGGAGAAAACCCAACATTGCCACAACTATGATCCCCTTTGGAAAAACCTGCCTCTCAATTCGCTCCCTTTCCTTTCCTAGGATAGCCACTCCCAAGCCAGGAACAAAGATCTTGGCCCACTCAGCAGCTCCTGAGGTTCGAATCAGTGATTTCCAGGCTTCTTTCCACCCCTCACCATTCCCACCTGTTGCGGACGAAATGACACAAAGGACAAGACACACACAAAAGACAGACACAGACACAACTCCGGCCGGAGGAACAATTCCACGCAAGCCCGTCTTGCGGTTTATTTTATACCCCGGTAACTGGATACAAACTGAAATCTACAAGATGCATTCCTTTACCAATTAAGAGCAAGTAGCCAAACACAGTTCAAGGACAGGGGGGAGCAAAGAGAGGAAGTGATCAACATGTTTACTAAGAGGCCTGCTCACAATTCCAGCCTTCTCCTTATTTCTAAGGAGGGCATGTTCCCTCGTTTGCAAGCGGACCATTAAACTTGGATACTGTGTGCAGGCCTCCTGGCAGAGCATCCTGTTTGCAGGAATGCCTTGCCCAGGCAGGGATCCCCGTGTGCAGGCACATCCCCGCGTCCCTAACCACGCTTTCTTGTGGTCACTGTCGGGCTCCCACACCACCAGTAACAGGGATTCATTCAGCGGCCCATGATTCTGCCCACATGGAAGTATCACCTTTGGTCTTTTATGTCCATACCTTCAGACTTTGTCATAAATAAAGTCCCTGTCATCACAGGTGAGGTGGAAGTTGGGACAGTTCTGGAACAGTATCTCTTGCCCCTGGACCACACACATATGCCATGAGGATGCAAGTAACACACCAGTCAACTATAAGCTCTGTAACTACTGGGATCTTTTCTATCTTGTCTACTGCTGCATCTCCAGAATCTAGTACATTCCCTGACACATAAGAGGCACTCAATAGGATAATAGTTAAAATTTACTGAACATGTACTATGCACCAAGGCACTGTTCTAAGAATTTTATACACATATAAACTCATTTAATTCTCAAAGCAACCCTAGGAGTTAGAAAGTACTGTTTGTATTTTAAGGTACAGGTTGAAAGTACAGAGCAGCTGTGTAATTGGCCTTCTGACGTGTGAATCACAAACAATGAACTTGGGATTCTGGTCAAAGAGCTAATACTCCCAACCAATAGGCTGCACTGCCTTTTGTTGATTAAGAGACTGGGCACCTTAGTCTATAAGGGGAGACTGTACTTCCTTCCTGCCTTCAAGCCTGCCTTCCCACGAGTCAAACACCAGGGGATAGTCCAGCTCCAAAGGAACTTTACTCTTTTGCTTTCCCGGTGTTTCTCTACCTTGGGAGTAAAAAGACTTCAGTAGCCCAGGCAGCTTTACTTTTTCTTGTATGAACTTGCAGTTCGTTCTGTCTCCAGGTTCCCTGGTTATACACAGCATCCGTAAGTTTCCTGAAATACCAGGATCCTGAATGTCCATTTATCACTTTGAGCAAAGCCAGCATCTTCTTTCGAGGTGGTCATGCATTTCACAAGTCTCTTGGTAATAATGGTTGGGCTGGATTCTGATGGGGAAAAAAATCCTTTTGGATGTGAAATTTTCTCCTCTTCAAAAATCTGTTCTTATTTCTCGTCAGGAAAACGGGTGGTGCGGGGTGGGGATAAATGTTCTCAGCCTGGGTTGAATTTGCGCTCTAAGTTTCTTATCTCAGTAGTGCTGTGGTCTTTAAATTCGTGTGTGTCTTTTATAATGGTTACCCAGGTGATTTTAGTCTCTCCAGAACATTCACCTTCTGATCCAGCTTTAAAAGAGATGATACCACTAAAAAGCTGCTTTAAACTTGAAAGCAGACCCTCGACCCTCAGAGGAAATGCTTATGAGGAAGAAAGATGATTCTGACCTATATAGGAACATTTTGCACTAAAGTGGTTATTACTCTTCAAAACCCCTGCAGATAGCCAACTTTTTCAGAATTGAAGAGAAAATTCAGAGATATCATTCTTACTGAAGCTGGGACACTTCCCTTTGTTTTGTAACAAAGTAAATACTACACCAGCCATCAGGTATATAACTGCAGTTTGATCTCGTGAGTTCTCTGTGGCACGAGCCAGCCAGCTAGAGCCTAAATAACCCAGCTGGATACTTTAATAGACCATTCGGTTGTAGAATGATAGACGCTCAGAGCAGAACAGGACCACTCAAGGATAACCACACCTACTTCACCTCTAAGATTTCTCTTTCTCCCACTACCCCCATCCACTCTACCAGCAATTCTTAACAGCTCTAGTACCAAAACACAGTCCGCTACTCTCCATCTCCATACTTGCCCTCCAACTCAAGCCACTCTCTTCTCTCGCGTGGACTATAGTAGAAACTTCTAGCTTGTGGTCTCTCTGGTTCTACTCTTTTCCTTTTCAACAGTTTTATTGAGATATAAATAGATACACAGTCCATAGAATTCTCCCAGCGAAAGTGTATAATTCAATGGTAGTTAGTATGTTCACAGAGTTCTGTAGCCATAACTACAATCTAATATTAGAACATTTTCATCACCTCCAAAAGAAGTCTTGTACCTGTCTGAAGCCACTCGTACCCTTCTAGTCCAAGGTAATCCTTAATCTACTCTCTGTCTTTCCTACAAGTGGAATCACACAACCAACGTACCATCATGTCTTTAAGGTGCCTCTAAGTTGTAGCATGCGTCAGTACTTGATTCCTTTGTATTGCTCAGTGACCTTCTGTTGTATGGATGTGTCACATTGTGCTGTTCACAGGTCAACCATTTAGCTTGCTGTCACTTTTTGGCAATTATGAATGATGCCATGATGGATATTTGTGTACAAATTTTTGTGTAGACAAAAGCTTTCATTTATCTTGAGTAGCTACCTAGAATGGAAATGCTAGATCACGTGGCAATTCTGCTTCACATTTTGAGGAACTACCAAAATATCTTTTTCCAAGAAGGCTGCATCATTTTATATTCCCAATCCAGTATAGGAGGGTTCCAATTTCTCCACATTCTTTTTTTTCTTAAACTTCTTAATGTTTGTTTGTTTTTGAGAGAGAGACAGACAGAGCACGAACAAGAGAGGGGCAGAGAGAGTGGGAGACACAAAATCTGAAGCAGACTCCAGGCTCTGAGCTGTCAGCACAGAGCCCAACACGGGGCTCAAACTCACAAACTGTGAGATCAAGACCTGAGCCAGTCGGACACTTAACCTACTGAGCCACCCAGGTGCCCCCAATTTCTCCACATTCTTAATGACTCTTGTGTCTCTGTCATTTTGATTTTAGCCATCCTAGTGTGAAGTAGTATCCTACTATGATTTTGATCTGTGTTTTCCTTGTGGCTAGAGATGTAGAACATCTTTTTATGTGCTTATTGATGATTTATATACCTCTTTTGGAGAAATATCTATTCAAATCCTTTGCCCATTTTTAAATTGGGTTTTCTGTCTCGTTGATATTGAGTTGTAAGAGTTCTCTCTAAATCTGGAGCTCATCCCTAACCAGATATATGATTTGCAAAATTTTTCCCCATCGTGTGGGTTGTCTATTCACTTTTGGTGGCATCATTTACAACATACAAGTTTAATCTTGATGAAATCTAATATTTTTTGTCACTTGTACTTTTGCTGTCATATTTAAAAAACTTCACCTCACACAAAGTCATGAAAATTTACTCTTTTCCTTTCTACTGCTTCATAATTCTAGCTTTTAGGTTGAGGTCTATGATCCATTTTCAGTTAATTTTCACTTAATTGTGTTTGGTGTCAGGTAGAGATCCAGCTTCATTTTTCTTAAGCATATGGGTATTCAATTGTCTCAGCTTTGTTTGTCAACATGGCCATTCTTTCCCCATTAAATGATTTCACCACCCTTGATGAAAATGAATTAACAGCAGACATAGGGGTTTAATTGTAGACCCCAAATCCTATCACCTATATGTCTATCCTTGGTCCAGCACCACACTGTCTTACTCTTATAGCTTTGTAGTGAGCTTTAAAGTTAGAAAGTGTGAATCTTCCAACTTGATTCTTCTATTTTCTGCTTCCATTCTTCTTGCTCTATAGGAATTGTTACATCCACCACTAGATCTTATTATTTAATGTGTTAATAAAACACTTTTAGTTTACCCACTTTTATTTTTAATTCACTGAAATTATTATTTTTATTGAAATACAATTAACATTCAGTGTTATATTAACTTCGGGTATACAGTATAATGATGCAACAATTCTATACATTACCCAGTGGTAATCAGATAAGAAAACGCACAGTAAAACACATGTATTGTTATATAACAATTTTAAGATATATTGTGGTAACTGTATCTAGTATCATGGTTCCCTTTTGTAATTCTACTTATGCCCAGGATGTTGTGAAAATTTTTATAAGGAAAACATTGTCCCCCAAATAAACTTTTCACTCCACAACCATAATCACATTCCTCCCTGATAGAAACCCCTAACTGCTTCCAGTCAGAGTAAAATCGGCACTCCTACCCCAACCTTGCTTACTTCACCAACTCGTCTACTTCTTCTTTTCCCATACCTGCTACTTCTAATCTCACTGGCTTTTTTCTGTTCTTTAAACCCTCAGGTCTCTCAGACAGAAGAGATTTTGCTCCAGCTCCTCCCTCAGCCTGGAACTTTCTTTCTCTTGATCACTGAAGAGTGGATCTGCCTATCGGCCAGGTCTCAGCTCCAGTCCACAACCCTTATATGTGACATCAATCCCTTTGGCAGGCAAGGTCTGTGGATATCATCACAGAAAAATGTTTTTAAATATATAAAGTAACATACATGAAGTTATAAAGAAAGTCCATTTCAGCTAGGATGAAGCTATCAAAATATTAAAGAAGCAAACGTCACCTTCTTTATTACTGTATTAAGTAATAAGCTCTAGTTGTTTGTCTCATCATTACCATGATTTTTAAGGAATAAGGGGCATAAGAGACATTTCAAGATATACATAAACATCATAATATAAAAATAGCTGTGACTTCCATTGGTGACAAGTCACAGGCATTGCTAATACTGTTGCAGTTTTTTGCCTATCATTGTAACTGAATAAAATGATATATTTCAATTAGAGATTAGGAAAAGCAAAGCTTTATTTTAACCGTAAAATTCAAAAGTACCCTGAATTCCTTCCTGGCTTAAAATTTCAGTAAGTAGGGGGTGGAGTTGAGAATCTACTTTTTTTTTTTAACATTTATTTATTTTTGAGAGACAGAGAGTGAGACACAGAATCTGAAACAGGCTCCAGGCTCTGAGCTGTCAGCATAGAGCCTGATGCGGGGCCCAAAGTCACAAACCGTGAGATCATGGCCTGAGCCAAAGTAGGATGCTTAACCAACTGAGCCACCCAGTCTCACCAAATTGCTTTTTTTTCAAAACAGAAGAAATTCCCCTTCCAGGTAGCTGGAGAATGCAAGGTCTCCAACACAGGGTGTGGGAAAGTCTGGGCATTGGGTGGGGGATGCGAGAATGCTCGGAAGAGCACACTATAAATGACTTAAGCCTATGTTTATAGGTCTGGAATTAGGTTCAGTGTGAATATTATAAAATTATTTGAAGAATAATTAGTTCGATAATGAGTCTGCAGGTGAGAAGCAGCTGTTTTGCTCCTGGGCTTGGGGTCACTGTCTCTACTGTGTGAAGAGTCAGCAGTAATTAGAAGAACCCGCGGCGCCAAACTAAATTAAAATTTTTCAAACCGTTACTCACTGTATGATATAATTTTGTTTCCTGTTCCCAGGATGAGGAAACTCGAATTAAGTCTCTATTCATTACAAAAATAGGCTAACTAATTTAAGGCTATGAACTATCTGTTTGTCGATGCTATCGAATGGTTTCTATCTACCATAACAGATCATTCCGCACTAAAATAAATGGCCGTTGATTATACGCCAATGGTTTATTTAACAACACTCAATCGTACTGAACTTTGAAAATGTAATGGGTCTCCGTGGACCCTACTGCCTGCTATTTTTCTGAAAATAAAATATTGATGTAATTGACTTTCCCACCCACCTTGATCCTCAAGCACACAGATGGGGTCCATTTAAGCAAAAACTGAGAAATGAAGAAATTGTGATAATCAGTGAATAAAGTTGTTTCAGGACACTTGGGGTGAGTTTAATTAAACTCTCCAGAAATTTACAGAAACTTTGGGATGGTGTTCTCATAAATCCTAGGGATTGTTGTAGAATTGCAGGTAAAGGCCAGGCATTAAAAAAAAAAAAAATCTACAAATGAACATTTAAAAGGAAAGAGAAAAAAAACCTTCCAAAAGATTTTGCGGACCACATCCCTGTGATACCAGACCAACTGGTTGGTTGAGTCAGCTTAATGAGGAAAATGCTACAAAACCAGTTGTTCAACATCTTTCAAGGAAAACACAAAACAGTTTATTAATGGAATCTTTCACTTTTCAACTTGGTATTTTGCTATTGTACGGACATGGCTTTAATCACACCCTGCAAGCAGCCAATTTCACTGATGTGACTGTGTAAGCAAGACCACAGGGTTGAGCTTTTAATAAGATGGGCTTACTCTAAATGAAAGCTCTTTTGGTCTTTCCTTTTAGGTTTTCTCTGTTTTCTTTAGTCATCAACCTCTGGACTAATCTTGTTAATAGAATGATTTTGCCTGATTTTTTTAAATGTCTTCTCTGATCCAATCCAACTTGAGCAATTGAAATGCTTTCTTTTATCGGCATTCAAAAGGTAGCATTAGCAACAGCAACAATGAAAAGGCTCAAATCCTTACTGAATTTTCCCATCATCCCTAAAACAAGATAAACAACTCCTCGGAGTATTGAAGTGCTCAGCATCGAGGCAATTAAATAATTTTTGTCTTGAATGTAGACCACACCCCCTACAAGAAGGGGACTTGTCAAAGGGCACCACCCAAAGGTTATTTCGAGATCTGGCAGTTTTTTTGCCATTAAAGAAAACAAGAATGGCTTCCCTTTCTCAATCTTTAGCCCCCTTGTGTATACCTACAGAGCTTCACCCTGGATTTGCCTTTCTTAAAGTGATATGAACAGTGGCTTGTAAATTAGGTCAGTTTTTAACTACATTGGAGATCCGGACAGTTCAAAAAACTTTGTTGTGAACTTTTTGTAAAGTGATTAATACCGCAATGTATCTTTTCTGCGAATTTGGATTAAGTTTCCTTTAAGTGGTATATATATGTTAAAAGGTGTGTTTTCACCTCCCCCCAGCAGACGAAACGTGACCAAAAAAGGATAGCCCATAGTCAGAAAAATCAGGTCTCAGTGTAGCTCTTTTCTTTTTTTTTATTTCTAGGAGAGAGAGAGAGAATGACAGTGTGAGCAGGGGAGGGTCAGAGAGAGAGGGAGACACAGAATCTGAAAGAGGCTCCAGGCTCTGAGCTGGCAGTCAGCACAGAGCCCGACGTGGGGCTCGAACCCACGAACTGCGAGATCATGACCTAAGCGAAAGTCAGACACTTAATCGACTAAGCCACCCAGGCGCCCCTCAGTGTAGCTCTTTTTCTGACCTGCCATGTAACCTTGGAAAAATTGCTGAACCTCTCTGGACCTTCTCATCTGAAGAGAAGATGATCATTTCTACTTTCCAGAGACTTCAAATAATTAGATAAGATGCATTTAAAATGTAAGGGTGTTTTGCAGACTATTATGGACTACTGATGTTGTATAACATAGTTGTTGTTAATAGTAATTACGGTTGACGTGTGAAAGAGAATAGTATTAGGGGGTCGTCAAAGTGACAATAAGGGAGACTCATATTGCCAACACGATTCTTCAAAGCCCACTGGGAAGGACATTCTTGGTAGGACGAGATCTGCAAAGGTCACTCTCCTGACTGCCGCTCTTCCCTTAAAATGTCTCATCCAAAACCAGGTCAGCTGGAAACTCACTCTGAAAAGGCAACGAGTCCCTGGATATGTACATAGCCACAGACCTCTGGCATACTATTAAATTAGCAAACGAAGGAGTCTCTTGTGTTTCCTGGGGCAAATGAAGGAAAATCTAGCTTCATGTTTGTAGCATTTTAGTAGTTCATTTCTGTTTCTCTGGGGATTCCTATGCACATTTTCTGTAGTAAAGAAGTAACTGGTACATTTTGGGGATTTTATTTTTCCCTCTTGATCAATGGAGAAACATGAGTGCAGGAGGCAGGTAGGCATCCAAATGGCAACAAGGGTAGATGAAGGAGTTTATACAAATTAGTACACCAAGAGTCGAATATTAGTATTAACAGGCAAGCCACGTTTATTTCTCCAATTGTATTTTTTAAAAAAATGTACCAACACCTTATAAATGTCTGAATCAAGGCTGTGTAAGGGCATTTTTTCTGAAGCCACTTAATGGGGGAACAATGACTAGTAAAAGAGGTCTAAAATTAGTTTCTTTTACCAGGCCTCCCCAAGAAGTGGTAAAACAAACACATGCGAGGTCTCCTCCCTGCTCGCTTCTCCACACCCCTGAAGCATAAGAATTACTTAACATGTTTGTCTCTTTTCTCCACAATCAAAAAGAAGGGATGAACGTAAAGCTCCCAAAACTAAAAAATGCAAAAGGTGAATTGCATGTTTTAATCCAAAAGTAGGCTAGAGGTAAAATCCATTAGATCGAAGAATGAAGATTATCATAGAATCAAGGGATCTTAGCAGGTGCTGGAAGGGCATTGGAATAAACCACTAGGGTCAGGGTTGTATTAGTCTCTTTTGCATTTGAAAGGATCAATCCCTCTGGGCCTGATCATTCTGAACTCGATAATAACACTCAGTCCATGAACACCCGTGAACATCTGAGGACTCCAAATTTCCAAATGTGAGTGAGACTCAACTTCACCAGAACCCTGTTACCAATGAAGATCTGACCTGGTGGCCACATGTATGCTGTACTATCCACCAGGATCATTCGTCCCATAGTCTCTTTTATACTCTTACCTTAACCGCAACAAACAAAACCTTGCATTTTTAAAGGCCTACCTACAGATCCACTATCAGACTGGGCTTATTCATTATTTTCAGAGGAATAAATCATTTCTGAGGAGTCAAGTAATATCTTCATGGCTTACCACAATTAAGTGATGGAAGCTACTCTAGAATTCTTCCAGAGAGGGATTCCAAGAACCAATGTAAACCATAAGGCCTTTTAAATCTCTGAAGTCATGGGATTCCATTACTTTTGTAGAGTACCCCAAAATGTATCCCCATAATGTCTAGCATAATCTGGCAAATAGTGTACATTCAGTTAATACTCTTTGAATTACTTGCACTATTCCCCAGAAGCTTTACACACCCAAGAGGTAAACACTTTCACCCCATCCTCCTCCTTCCCTTTGATGATTCAGAGTCTAATTTGGTAGAGACCCAAGACTTTCCTCACAAACAGCTCCATTCAGTGACCAAACCAGCCAACATCCCTGCCCAAGACCAAGGCAACAGATGCCCTATTTAGAAGATGTATAGCTGTGACTACAGAGAATCCATCCACCCCCTTCATTTCCCCCACCCAGCTTTGGCCTCCCTCGGTTGCTTGCTTTTCCTGTTTCTGACCTGCTGCTGCTTCAACTCTCTCACTTTACTTTGGCCCTTGGCTTTGCCAACACTGTCTGCCCATTCATTGATTTTGGCCCCTCCCCTTGTCTCTAATGCACCGAAGCCTGAGCATCCTGCGTGGGCAGAAGGAAATAAAGAAAAAGCAGGGTTCCCTCTGCTAACATCAGTCACAGTATCATTTCACGTTCTTATTTCAAGAACCACGTCTACAGACCTCCCAAAGCTCAAGCATGCATTCCAGCGGCCCCCAAAATGGATGCTACCATAGCACTGAGTGGGGAGCTGGCAACTTCGTCGATATTTTAGGGACAGTGGGCTCACGAGTACACAGCCCACACCCAGCACTTTGAGTCAGACCTGAGGCCCCAGAGCCTAAGGAACTGGGAGTGCAGAATTGACCACAGATTTAATTCATAAATGTCTCCCTAAAATTCTGGACTGGAAATTAATTTCAATTGGATTTTTAAGCACCAGGAGTACCAGTCTTCCCCATCTTTACATGTCTGACTTCCCATTGTCCTGGTCTCCATTCATATGTCAAATCCTCAGGGAGGAATCCCCTACCCAAGCTAAATAACTACTGAAGAATAAGCCTGATTTCTCTTCCATCATTCTCTATGCCATCATCAGAATTATTTGTTTTGCAGCACTGATAACTCACTAAATTTTTTGTTTCTCTTTTTATTACCTATCTCCCCTGACGAGAATGGAATCCCCATCGGGGCAAGACCTTTGTCTATCTCCACCCTAGCCACTACAAGAGCTCTTGGCCTAGAGGAGGTTTTCAATAAATGTTTGCTTTGATAAATAAATAAATAAATGGCTGAATGAATGAATTGGCTATGGAAAAAATTAATCTGCCACTCCTAGTGGTCTTCTATGTCCCTAGCACTGTATTCAGCACTTTGTATACATTGTTTGTATACACGGTGATTTCCAAAGAATTCATTTTTGTTCCGACAAAGCCCGAGGAAGCCCTATATATGCCCCAGAAATCAAAACATAAACAAAAAGCCAAAGGAAACAGTTGCAAGTGTCCAGCCACTTCTTCCCCTTTGGGGTCTCATATGTCACTTTATTTCTTGCCAATTCCACTGGATATGAATGATCCTCTGCCCCATTTTCCAGATTGGAAAACTGAGGCTTAGGAACATAAAGTGGCTTGTCCACATTCATATAAGCGAATGAGTCACAGGACAAGGTTATAAAGCAATTCTGGCTGACTTGAACCATGTCTCACTCACTAAACCAGAATTCTAAAGAGGCTGCACATTCTCTGAAATCCTGGGGAACTCTCCAGAATCAGTTAACTTTACATTGGTATTTTCAGAACTTATTTGAATAAGGTTGGAATAGCTTATTGTAGTGTTTAATAATTAATTGCTCTAGGTATATGAAGAATGACTTTTTCTTAATGAAAAATTTCAAGATGATATTATAATGTTAATATTCTCAGAAAGTACTCTCATGTGACATAGACCTCAATGTTAATGGGAGAAAGTATATTCACATTTTTTCACAGCTTATTCTTGAAAGCCAAAGTATTTAAGCATCTTCATTGAGGCAAAATTCTATTATATGAGAAGTAGCTGCTTGGCAGTTTCTAAGAATTTAATAAATCTCTCCAAGAAAATGTTAGTTTCAAAAGAAAAGTTCAGAAGGGACTCAAGAATCCTCCCTGATTTCTTCTATTTGCATTACAAATAAAGAATCTTTTTGCTGGCTGTGAGAAGCCAAAGAAAACCAGAATGTTCCTTCTGCATTCGTTGGTGAGTGGTATTGTGTTACCATTTTTTCCCTTTTAATACGAGAAGCCTGCAGATTTCATGGTGCAGATTCACAGCTACAGAACGCTTGTTAAGAGGTCTGTGGAGTATCGCTTTCACCAAGCCACACTATCTCCGAGTCGTCTGGATTTCAGATGACTTCACTGAGAAAGGCTGGCAGACACAAAGAAGTCCACGAATGGCTGCTTGCAGGACCTGCCCTGGGCACCTTACCCTATTCTGCATTCTACTCTCATTTTAGACCATGCATTTTAAGTGTGTGTATCCGTGTGTGTATCAAAATATAGATAACAGAAAACGTATCAGTTAGGGGCGCCTGGGTGGCTCCATCGTTTAAGCGTCCAACTATGGCTCAGGTCGTGATCTCACAGTTCATGAGTTCCAGCTCTTCATCGGCCCCTGTGCTGACAGCTCAGAGCCTGGAGCCTGCTTTGGATTCTGTGTCTCCATCTCTCTGCCCTTCCCCCCACTCACATTCTGTCTGTCTCTCTCTCTCTCTTTCTAAAAATAAATAAATGAATTTTTTAAATGATCATTTAAAACATTTTTAGGAATACAGTTCAGTGGCAATAAGTGCATTCACCTTCTTCTACTTCCATCCCTAACATCCGCCTCCAGAACTTTTCATCATCCCAAACTGAAACACCCATTTAACAATAACTCCCTATTCCTGTCCCCCACTCAAACTAAAAACCACTGTTCTATTTTCTATCTCTAGGAATTTGGCTCCTCTGGGTGCCTCATACACGTGGAATCATGGAACACTTGTCCTTCTGTCGTTCCACATTCTTGGTGCATTTTATCTTTATTTTCTTCAAAATGAGGGACATTTGCTAGGGTCCAAGCGAGGTGAGACAGTCCCGCAGTTTGACTCTGAGGATGCTTTGAAAACCTTACTATTTTTTTTAAGACCTGCTTTAAGCACTCCGTGGTAATGGCGCTAATGAATCTGCAACATTTTGTCAAGCAAATTATCAAGATCATATCATGTGTTCTTTCCTTCATTAAAGAGAACGTGGGAGCAATTAAACTTCACTCTCAAGAATGGAGGAGTAAGAGTTGGCACAAGTCATCGCAGAGACGTGCGTGCCTAGGCCTCAGGAACTGCAGTCACAGACTCCCATGGGAAAGAAACAAAAGGAGTAAACATTCTTGGGCCAACAGCCTATTGTGAGTTTTTGCAATTTTGTTCATGATTTTTATCTTTGTAGCCTTATCTTTCCATGGTGATGGTTAGCAGGGAGAAACAAACAAATAAACAAAAACAAAGAAGAAAAGAAACTTCTGGGTGTGGGGCGGAGGTGAGGCTTGAAGGAAAATCTCGGGAAGCAGCCAAGGAAGGAAAGAGACCGTGTGAGGCTCCTCCTCGTCGGAGCTGGTCTGCGGAAATAAGACCCCAGAAAGACAAGGATGTGTTGGTCACTGTGGAGTAGAGGCAAGCAGGCAGCACCCAGAGGAGAAGGTATCCAGGAGAAAGTGGCCAAAGACTGAAGACAGGGCCCCCGAGGGTGCCCCTGGCAAGAGACTTGCTGGCCCCAAGTCAGCTTGGGGACAGCTGTGGGGCCCTGATCAGCAAAGCCATGGGCTGAGATCCTCGGAGATGAGCCAGAGCTCTAGGACATCCTTCAGTGCCACCAACCAATGCCAGTTTAGGAACTGAGAGATGGCCTCGGTCCAGAGTCCTCCCAGATTATCTGCAGACACTGCTCATCTCACAGACCAGCCAGCTGGTGTGTGTGTGTGTGTGTGTGTGTGTGTGTGTGTGTATGCATGGGGTGGGGAGAAATGGGAGGAAGAAGTAGTTTTTAAAGCACGAGGTCCTATTGCAATACTTTCCAGTTCAGCACTGCTCCCAATACTTCCAACCCCACGGTGCCCAGTTGGCTTCAATTCTTGTGCTTGTGCTTGCTTCCTCAACTAGACAATCAAGGGTGGATTCTATGGATTTCTCTGGTGTCACGTGAACTCCTTGAAGCTTTGGGGATTTGTTGTGCTTCTGGACGGGCATATTGAGCTCTCTGCCTCTCTCCTTTGCCGTATGGGATAACATAAGGTGATGTGGGAAGAATGTAATGAGAGAAAAGTAGAGCTGATTTATACATTCAGGTATTCCACCATGCTGCTCCTATTCAGAGTTTGAGGGTAGGAGCACTTTGCCCACCCACAATCATCATTCCGCAGGCAGAGGCAAGGTGGGTCAGGTTACTGACCCATTAACATGGATAAGAACTACCTTGTTCCTCACTCTTCTCCCCATTCTCACTTCTGTCAAGAGTCCCAATTTGCCCCTATCTGAGGAATTCATGAGACCTGACCATGACTGAAGACCAGAACAATTAGAAATATGAAAGGACTTGTATTCGTTTCCTACGGCGGCCATAACAAAGTACCATAAACTGGTTGGCCTAAAACAACAGGAGTGTATTCTCTCACAGCTCCGGAAGGCAAAAGTCCAAAATCAAGGTGTCAGTGGGGTCATTTTTTTCTGAGACTCTGGGCAGAATCCTACCATTCATCTTCCTAGCTTCTGGGGGTGACTGTCCACCCTAAGCATCCTTTGACTTATGTATGGCTGCCTCATTCCAACCTATGCTTCTCTGGTCACATGGCATTCTCTAGATCTCTGTCTCTATTGGCATCTTTCTCTTATTATGAGGACATCAGACATGTTGGATTAGGAGGCACCTTATTGGCCTCATCTTAACTTGACTACATGCGGAAAGACTCTATTTCCAAATAAGGTCACATTCACAGGTACTGAAGGCTAAGACTTTGACATATCTTTGGGGGACACAAGTCAGTCCTGACAAAACTCTAACCTCAAACCCTTGCTTCCTCGGGGACCCAGCCTCCTTGCCTTGATTCTGACTTGATGATTCCACATTCTTTCTTCAAGACTTTAACACCCAGTCCCTCCTTTCTCTGTTTCTGCTCTTCCTGGATGATAAGTCAGTCTTTTATTCACTGTCCTCAGCCTAAAAAACTGATCGATCCTTTGGCATTTGTCTGACTATCTGGATTTGGGGTGTTTGAGGGAATAGCACAGACCTGTCCCCAGCACCAGGTACCCAGCTCTATGATGGCTACAGCATTGAGGTCCTCCTCAGGGCCCAGCCCTGCCCTGGCCCACCACCTCAAGAGGCATCTTAGATCTCCCTTTATTGGACCCAAAACTGTCTTCCACTCCCTGCCAGGCCTGGCACAATCCAACCAGAGCATTCCTGTACCCAAAGCAAAACTTTCTAGTTTGCTTTTCATACATTTCAAATAAGGGTCATGTTCCTGGCAAAAATGATACCCCCTGCCTCTCTACCTCATGCAATTCTTATACAGCTTTAGGCACCCATATATATTTCCAGGTTCTCCAACTCATTTTGAGAAATAGGAAAAATTAGTTAATTTTAGAGCAGGGCAATAAATAAAATAATTTAGACCAGAGGGGACGCATTATGAAAAATAAATTAATTTCTTCAAACTTCGAATAATTAAATCGGTTCAGGTTTATACTTAACAAAAGCCTAAATGGAGAGCTGTAGCAATTTTTCAAGTTTTGGATTTTCAAATAAGTCCCAGCCACAAAATACTCAAAGATAAATTTCTTTCATTGTGATTATTAGATTAATTGTATTGGCCCTCCATTTACCATGTTGATAAAGACCTGGTCTAAAGCAAATACTGCTAATCCATTAGCCCACCACCCTCTTCCTAAAGGAGAGTGCCTGGTTAGCTTGAAAAGACTATCTTATCACTCAAGTGCATGAAAAGTCAGGCACTTTTTCTTTTTTTTAATGTTTTTATTTATTTCTGAGAGAGAGAGAGGGAGAGAGCATGAGCAGAGGAGTGTCAGAGAGAGAGGGAGACACAGAATCTGAAACAGGCTCCAGGCTCTGAGCTGGCTGTCAGCACAGAGCACAACAGGGACTCAAACCCACGAACCATGAGATCATGACCTGAGCCGAAGTCGGATGCTTACCGGACTGAGCAACCCAGGTGCCCCAAAGTCAGGCACTTTCTAAAGAGCCACAATTTTCCATTCCTTCAATACAGAGAGATGGCCAATGGTAGAATCAAGCAGACTGAGATTGCCAACAACCATATTACGTTGTAGTTGTAAAAATCCTGTTGCTTCCAACTTATAAAAAGATTACCAGCTTGGCCACGCTTAGGATCTACAAATGTAACTTAATGACATCATTAGACTCTTGTAACTGGCCACATAGAAGAGCGCCAACAACTTTCCCACTACTGGTCATTGCAGTTATTGATATATGTCTATGCATCTCTCTAGTCTGCCTGATCCTCCCTTGTGAAGTTTTACAATAAATCATCCCCATTGGCTGGAAAGAAATTCAGGAAGTACAACTGACCAGCACGTATTTTGCTGCCATTCCAATCCAGCTGGTGCTCCAGCCACTATTTCTGCTCATGGAGACACCAGAAACTAAATGGAACATTTCCGTCCCCTGCCAAGAATACACGCCAGTATTTACTAGTACTTAATGCAAAATAATTTTCCAGAATCACTTTTCAAAAGCTGAATGCTCAGTTGACTTATAAAAGTCTAAAATGGATTAATAGGAAAGAAATAGACAGTCCCAGATGCACAAGTTATCAATTTTATGTGCCGGATAAGTAAGGCTTACATATTTCAGCTAAGCTGGAATTACAATAACCCCATTCCTCTCAAGAGAAATGGTGACTGCTGTAAAAACGAAGATGTGCTTTGTTTTCCTTGCATAACAGGAAGTAGTCTTGGTTTTCTTAAAATGATTGGCATGAAGGCTTGGAGATGCTGGCTCACCAACTGATTTATCACCAGTTTTAAGCCATTCCTAACATGACTTTGGTTGGCTAAATGATGTAAGCTGAACTTCGTATCCATTCATCCATTTAATAATTCGTTCAACCAACATTTATTGAGCACTTACTATATGCGAAGCATTGAACCAGAGCCTTTGAATTGAAAAATGAGGAAGAAAGTACTTTTTCTCACAAAGAACTCTGAACCAAGCAAAGATGCCTCACTATCTTCATATGTATTACCTTCATATCAGTCAGGGTCTGGGGTTGTAAGCAACAGAAGGCTTCTCTAGCGTGCCTACAAATAGGAAAATCGTACAAAGCTGAGGAGCAGTTTTGTAAGGACAAGGCCAAGAACAGGTCTCAGAAGGGACAGACACCAGAACCGTCACAGGTTTCTATGTCATATGAAAAGCAGAGCAAGCTTCCAGGTTGCTACACTCTACATGAATGTTCTCTATTTGCGGTTTAGATTTTTTTTTTAATTTTTTAAAGTTTATTTATTTATTTTGAGAGAGATAGACACAGTTTAAGTGCAGAGACACAGGGAGAGAGAGAGAATCCCAAGCAGGCTCCATGCTGCCAGCCCAGAGCCCAATGTGGGGCTCAAACTCATGTAACCTAGAAATCATGACCTGAGCCAAAACTCAATGTCAGAGCCTAACTGACTGAGCCACCTAGGTGCCCCTGCTATTTGGATTTTAATTTAGCTTATATTGTATCACATAACCACGCCTTTACTGGGAAAGGGTGGGGTGTGTTTACTGATAGATTCATCACGATCATTTCCAAGGGAGAAACAGTTTCCCAAAGCAAATCCAGGGGCCCCTCCTAGAACAGGGGATGCATTCTGGGCAAGCAGAATAGCCTTACACTAGCCTTTTTCTCTCTCATATTCCAAGACTTACTTTTCCCATGCTAAGGCCACTTACCCCCTGACCTGAAGTTTCACTTCATCCTAGGCTTTCAAAGAGGCCCAGCTGAACAGCTCAGAAAAATCACTATTAACTCAGCCTTGCCTCAAGTCCCACTCGGCCCTTGACCCTGACTGTAATCACTGGGCTCTGCATTGTTGCTGAGGACCTGAGGGCCAGGGGCTACACACCTATCACCTGTGCATCCCAGGTGCCCAGCACAGGACCTGCTGCGGAGATACTCAAGAATTGCCTCGTGGAGGATGCGTTTCCTGTTTTCTTTCTCTGTGTTGCTGCTCCTGCCCTGAGTATTTTATATAACCTGCTCGAGTATTTTTTTTTTTAAATATATTTTTACTTATTTCTAGGAGAGAGAGAGACAGCGTGAGCAGGGGAGGGTCAGAGAGAGAGGGAGACACAGACTCTGAAACAGGCTCCAGGCTCCGAGCTGGCAGTCAGCACAGAGCCCGACGCGGGGCTCGAACCCGCGAACCGCGAGATCATGACCTAAGCGAAAAGTCGGACGCTTAACCGACTAAGCCACCCAGGGGCCCCCTTGCTCGAGTATTTTAATCTCTATCACACAAAGGCCCTGCCTCGCAGGTCTGATCTCCACATTATTTCCACCTGAAAACTATCACTCTGCACTTTAATCTGGACAGTAAAACGGGTGGGTAAGAAGCAACACTTCTGGGACACCTAGGTGCTCATTTGGTTAAATGTCTGACTCTTGGTTTCGGCTCAGGTCACGATCTCACAGTTCATGGGTTCAAGCCCCATGTCAGGCTCTCTGCTGACAGTGCAAGGACTGCCTGGGATTCTCTATTCCTCTCTCTCTGCCCTTCACCCATTTGTGCCCTCTCTCTTTCTCTCAAAATCAATAAACTTAAAATTAAAAAAAAAATAAAGAAGCAATACCTCTGCATTAGGAAAGGTCAGATTAAACCCAGATTCCTCCACTCACTATGTGATCTTGAATAAACTGTACCTGGCTGAATAAACCTCAGCTCCTCATCTGTAAAATGGGCACAATATTTACCTCATTAGGTTTTTATGGGGATTACCTGAGATGAGGTATTTCAAAATTACATCACACAGGGCCTGCCAGATAGCAAAATGTTTAATAAGTCTCCCCTTGATCCTCCAAGCAGAAGTGCTTCCGGATTGTCCTTATTAAGGTCATATTCTTGCTATTTGATTCTCTAGATTTCAACCCTGTGCTTATATAAACCTGAGTCTCGATTTCTCCCATGCTTCAACTTTCCACTTCTCGTGCTACAAATGTCCAGACTATCCACGGCTGGCTGTGGCCTGCACCCAGCCCTGCGTTCTCGCGGTTCCCCCCAGCCCCTCCACCACAGCCTCCTGGGCTCAGGCTTAACCTCCCCCTCAGCCTTCTCCTTCCTCCACAGCCTGACACGCATGACCAAGGGACTCGGCCCTTCCAATTTACTCATCCTCGTTATTACAGTTGTGAAAACACTTGGTCTGCTTCCAGAGAACCAACTCTCCCAGGGCTGTTTAATATTCACCAGATTGCTAAGCAGTTTCTAGTTTTGTTTTGCTATAATTATTTGGATAAATCCTTAGTTACTTAAATCCGGGAATGGCTTTTTGCCCTTCTTAGCAAATAGTGGATCTAAACATATTGGTCAATTTCTAAATGCCAGGCACTGGAGGGGGGATTCGTAAAGCCCAGTGCTGCTCCCAGGAAGAGGTGACACCGAGACAGAAGAATCACAGAGATGTCATGGCTCCTCATTCCCTTCCATGTTAATTAGCAAGCAATGGTGATACAGATATCCTAAAAAATAATTCCAAACAGTGGACAAGAAAGGTATCACTTATTAGAATACCATTTGGCCAGATGATATAAGGGAAGAGAAGCAAAAATAATAGAAAAAGAGGGGTGGGGAACAAAAACATAAGAGACTCTTTTTTTTTTTAATTTTTTTAATGTTTTATTTTATTTCTAGGAGAGAGACAGAGACAGTATGAGCAGGGGAGGGTCAGAGAGAGAGGGAGTCACAGACTGAAACAGGCTCCAGGCTCTGAGCTGGCAGTCAGCACAGAGCCCGACGCGGGGCTCGAACCCTCGAACCGCGAGATCATGACCTGAGCGAAAGTCGGACGCTTAACCGACTAAGCCACCCGGGCGCCCCCATAAGAGACTCTTAAGAATGGAGAACAGAGGGTTCCTGGAGAGCTTGTGAGAGGGGGCTGGGCTAAATGGGTAAGGGGCGTTAAGGAATCTCCTCCTGAAATCATTATTGTACTATATGTTAATTAACACGGATGTAAATTTTAAAAAAATAAATTAATTAAAAAAATAAAAAATAGAATACCATTTGGCAATTATATTTGCAGAGAAAGTGCACCAATCGTAAGCAGAGAGCTCAATGAATTTTCTCTTCCAGCGTCCAGATCAAGAAATAGAACATTGCCAGAACAGTGCTCATTCTCTCACATTACTCGGAGCCAATGGCCTGACTGTGGATGGATTCATAGAATATGCACTTTTGATTGGCTTCTTCCATTCATCATTAGAGTTGAAAGACCCATCCATGAGGTTGCATGTAGCTTTGGCTTATTCATTCTTATTAACAAATAATACTACTTTGGATGAATATTTTACACTTTATTTACACATTGCCCCATATGGACATCTCTGCTCTTTCCACTTTGTAGTACTATGAATAACGTTGCTATGAATCTTCCAGCACCTGTCTTTTGGTTTACCTTTCACTCCTCTCTATTAAGTTTATACGCAGGAGTTCGATGGCAAGGTCATAGCATATTACTATACTTAACTTTAATAGAAATTTCCAAATGGTTCTTCTCTTCCACATGTGTTATTTTTGTTTTTGTTTTTGTTTTTAATAATGCTGCTATTCTAGAGAAACTGCAGGTCGTTTGTAGAGGACTGATTCCAAGATACCTAAGAAGCTGATTCTAGGATCTGCAATCCCAGCTCTGGGTACAGCACCCTTCCCCGTGTTTGTTCTTTGTACTCGGGGGAGACCATTTTCATTACCTGCTAGGCAGGGGCATAAAGCCAGCAACAAATCAAGAGCTTATACGTGCCCTCCCCACCCCGCCCTGGGAGCTGAGGGTATGGTTTACCCTGCACCACAGGAGCCTCCTGGAGGCAAGTGGGGATTTGATCGGAGACAGAGAGTGGGAGGGATAGGGTGTAAAGTCGAGTCAGGACACCGGGACACAAAATCCAAAAACAGGCCTTCAAGGCATGAGAACAGCCTGGGCAGATACACTCAGGAACTGAGAGTGAGCAAGTAAGAGGCAGCCACAGAATGGCTCGTGGGAAGGCAGCTGGGCAAAACGCCGGAGTCCAGGGCTGCCGCCCGCCGACAGCTGCCTCATCCCTATTTCCTGCAGGGTAGTCTCCGGTGGGGGGGCAGACCACAAGAAGGGGGATGGAGCAGACGTCCCTAATTTCCCGGCTCACTACTTTCTCAAGGTGATCGTTAAAAGATCAGACCCAGTGGCTGAACTGCCAAAACCTTCCTCATTGTTAAACCTTCGAAACTTCCATGGGTCCTGGTGTAACCCATTTGGAAAGCAACATGACAGCAGATAACGAGCCATCAGATACTTACTCTCCTTGATGCAGTAATCCACTTCTGAACATTTACTTTAAGGACGTTTAAAAATTTTTTTTAGTGTTTATTTATTTTTGAGAGAGAGGGAGACAGAGTGAGCATGGAGGAGAGGCAGAGAGAGAGGGAGACACAGAATCCAAAGCAAGATCCAGGCTCTGAGCTGTCAGCACAGAGTCCAACGCGGGGCTCAAACCCACAAACCATGAGATCATGACCTGAGCCGAAGTCGGGCACTTTACTGACTGAGCCACCCAGATGTCCCTTAAGTCTATTTTAAAGCTGTATCATTTAATACAGGAAAAAGAATATTAACTATTGTAACCCGCACATCGTAGACATAGCTACATCACTGTAGAAAAGTGAGGGCAACCTCAATGTCCAGTAGTAACGGACACTGTATCAGGCTGACACTTTATAAGATCATCAAAACTAATTAAAATTAAGCTCTGTGCAAATCTGTTTAAACTAAAAACCTCAGGAGACAAAATCGTACACACATTAAGATCACGATGAAATAAACGTGCCTGTAGAAGCAGACAAAAACCGAAAAGGAATAAGGAAAATCACTAACACTGCATACTTCCCACACACCAGTACCATTCTGAATGTTTCATATGAGTTGACACATCCCACAAGAACCTTATGAGGTCAGAAGTAGCACCAACCCCACTTGACAGACCAGGAAAGTAAGCCACAAAGAGCTAAAAGTAAACCGTCCGGAGTTAGTAAGGGCCAGAGTTCCGTATTTTGTCTTAAGCCATTACTGTGAAAATATGAGTCTTATTAGGGATTGGCACTATTAGATTTCCCCATCTTTGTATGGGAAATCTTTTAATATCTTAATAGCAAAGGCAGATAGGACAAACTTTGGTTGAGTATCCATACGTCTCTTGTGTAAAGCTAATTTTTTTCCAGAGGCTTCCTTTGACTAAATGTTTGTAAGAGTCTCGTGCCATTGGGACCATTTTCTTGATTTCCGAGACTGAAAATTTACGGTTATCTAATTAATTGTGAAAACCTCCACTACAAACAAAAGAAAGCAAACACTATAATTTTCCAAAAATCAACACGGGAAGTAGAAACGCCACAGAGAAAAACCTCGAGGGTGAGAGCAAAGGCAGGCACCACCCACTGTGAGGGAAGCCACCACAGGAAGTCGACTGCACGACAAAGAATGCCTGCTTTCTGCTGGAATTCGGCCCAATTGTGGTAAAAGCTGATAGCATTAAACTAAGCAGTATGGTAAGTTACCCAGAGGCTCTGAAATGACCGGGCAAGGGGCAACAAATGACTAATTGGGAATTTTTGGTTGTTTTCTTGAGGTCATTGTGCACCAGAGGACCAGGGATCATTGAGAATGGAAGTCTCTGAGGCCACAGATGATGGAAAGATTCTTTGATATAAATTTAAAATGCTTTGGTCTTGAAATCAGTCTGAGATAGGAGAGATTGCCTTAATGCTGGCTCAGCATGAGTTTTCCAGGCTTAGAATTAGGAATCACATGGACGACATGTTTCCTAGAGTGTCAAAATTATTGCGATACATATACATACACATATACACGTCTACACATGCAGATACACATGTACACGTATGCATATACATGCACGTATCTATATGCACATACACATATACATATGCGCACATTTTTACATACATATAGATACAGATTGTGGGCGGTTAAAGCAGCCGGAGTTACGAAACACAAGGAACACCCCCCTTGCTGAGGCCACCAAACCTCAGACACACATCCTTGTAATAAGAGGAGAGACCAGAAAGTCTCAACACCAGACTGCCTCACTTCTGTCTTGTATTCTAATGTGTCACTTCAAAAGAAAACCAAAGCGAAAGTAACTTTAAAGTAGGTCTAAGGTGAAGTTTTCGTCCATTCTACAAAAACCAAACCTGCCTCCAGCTTCCACAGCTCGGGGTGCTGGACAAGCCTCCAAACCCCCCTGAAGCGCCCAACTGGCTTGTCAGGGCCATCACAGAGACGTGCGCACACGAAACGTCCAGGCACGCGAGAGCTGGAAAAGAGATTATTGCATCCAACTCTCTTGTTTTGCAATAAGAAACCTGAGACTCTGGGAATTCCAGCCCTTCTCCGAGATCATAGGCTATTCCTCGGGGATCCCAAATTGGGAGCACTGTATCTGGGGCATAGCGGGCACTTTCCTAGGTCTCAGTGACCAGGCCGGAGGGCCAACATGTGCGAGGTAAAGATGGAGAGTCACAGCGGAGTCAGTGCAACTGATTTGCTACAAAGAGCCAAAGGAAAAAAGGCAGCTGATCTGGTTACCTGGTGTCGACATAGCCCAGAGGCAGGCAGAATATAAAATCCTACAGGCAGACCTGGAATGTATAAATCAGAACAATTGGGTATAATAATTCGGCTATCAACTGTTAGCCCAACAGAAAGACATTTCCTTGGGAGGGAAGGGGAATAGAAAGAGAGCTTTGTTATATGTTGCACTCAAACCTGGTGAAAACATCAAAATAATCTCATTAAAGAGTAGCACACTTACTCAAGACAGACAAAAAGAGTTCACAGCAGTCTTAAAAATCTGTTTAAGAAATTTCACTTAATCCTCCCCTTCAGTAGACTTCTTTTTATTCAAATTTGCCTGTAGGTTAATACTTACATCATTGTACTTGGAGCAAGGGCCTCTTCCTGCAAACACGTATTTAAATAAATGTTCCTTCCACAACCTAAAAGAACTGGTTGGTATGGGATCATATCTTTCTAGTTCATCTAGTGACAAACCTTTCTGAAAATCTCTTATTCAGAGGTGACCTGTCTTAGTGTTTAATAAAGCAGGAGTCTCATTTAGACTAGAAGGTGATGAACAAGGTCACCTTTAACACCAAAGATGTATTTACCTAAACCAACAGCATCCGGAGGAGGCAATTTAAAAAAATGAATAGTTAATGAGCCTGCCAAATTATATGCACCCCTTCCCAGAGCAAATCCTACTAAATGATGAGTAATGGAGTTTTCCATGGTTGAATCTCTTTTTTAATTGAGTAAACAAGAGAAGGTAAGAATTAAAGCATAAAATTAAAGCATAAAAATAAAGGCAAGAGGTGGGGAGAGTGGAGAATTGAGGGGTTCAGTCAAAGAGTAGAAAGATTTATTTGTTTGCTTTTTAAAATATTTGTATTTCCTTGTCATTTCAAATTGCGTATGTTGTGTACGTGTGTGTGTGTGTGTGTGTATGTGTGCGTGTGTTGCATGCAAAATGAGCTGTAATACACATCTCTTTTGCTTAGGACTCTGCACCTTCCATATTCACTCCTTCACCCTCTACCAAAAAAAAAGAAATGTACCTCTGCTGTCCTCTAGGAATGGTGGCTTGCATTCCTATCCCACTTCTCTCCTCCTTGCACCCTGGATTTCTGTTCAGCCAGGTTGACCAGTTGGTCTATAGAGCGAAGTAGACGGGAAAGTGTGACAGTCCCAAGCCTGGGCCTTAGGATGCCTTTCAAGTTTCTGCCTGCCCTCTGGTACCTCTGCTGCCATACATGAAGGACATGCCCAGGACGACCTGCTGCTCCCAGAGGAACAAGACGGATACACAGAGCAGAACAAATCTGTATAAGCCCACTTAGAGCAACCCAGCAAGCCAGCCAATGTCAGCACAGCCACCCGGCCAAGCCCAGCTGTCCTCCGGCTAACCAGCAGGGCCTTGAGCAATAATACTACTAGAATAAAACTAACATATTAAATATTACAGTTATAACAATAACACAATAATAGCTGTTGTTTTCATCCCCCTGAGCCTTAAGATGGCTTATTACATGGTAACAGCCAAAAGATATGCTAGATGTACTCAGAAATCCAACAAACAAGAAGTTTGATCCCAACACATGTCAAGTGTTGGGGAAGACATTTCCTTGTCAATGTTTCACTTCTCCCATTTGTGAACACAAGCTAATACTACCTTCTTCCAAGGCACTATGAGGATTAAATGGCAATATGTTGCTTACTCTAGAAAACTCATCCTGCTGAACACAAAGGATTATGCTATGATACATTGAAATATAAAAGAAAGAGAGAGAGTGAGTTGGAACGTAAGGAAGAAAGGAGGGGGAGGAAGGGAGAGAAAAGCCTCCTCTCCAGACGTCACTGTATGACTTGAAAGGACACCCATTAAAGCAGTGATTACACACACACCCAGGTAGTAACTGAGGCATTTACTAAAACTGATGAAGGTGACATCTGATTTTAAATAATCCAGATAATTCACTTGTACGAGAAGATAGAAGCTAACGATATATCTGAATGCCCCCATAAAATGGCCCTCTAGAAACTGGAACAGTGACATCTGCTAAATGCAGCCCCAATTTCTCTTCTTCCAGGCATTCATGGAAGTCTGCCTCAAGGAACAACAGCTGAGACACCACCCATAATATTCCTCCCCCAGAATGTAAGTAACAACCTCAGACCGTAAGCCAGTGAATCATGGAGGCAGCAGAGCCCTCCTTGTCCAGGTGCGACAGACACGCCAGAGATTCCCCACACTTTACATTATGCAAGTGCAGCCGAGCTGAATCGTTGACTAATTACTAACCTGCCCTGACCTGCACCTAAGGCACCCAAATTGCCGATGAGATAACTGTTGGCCAGGTCCACACGACGAAGAGAAATCATACTTCTGCTAAGCGGCCGTCATCTGGACGTTTAATTGCCTAGAGAAAGCTCGATCAGGAAGAATTGTGTGCACTCCATTTGACACATCCAAGTACAGACAGAGACAAGGTCGGACGTGTCTTTATCAATCAGAGATGGGCACCACCACATCAAGGTGATGACTAGGAGAGTGAGAAGCTTGGGGATGGGGGTGGCGAGGGGCAGATACAGCACAGGTGCACAGACATGCTCAGTGAACAATTTGTAAGCAGACCAGAAGTTTCCACCTGCCCACTACTGGATTCACTGCCCACTTCTAAGTCCTTCAGTTTGGTTATGCTCAGACACTTGACAGCTCCTTTCTCCCTCCCACACAGAAGGTAATCTCCACCCAGCTTGGAGCTGACAAAACAAACAGGCTCCATCTTCATTGGACACTCATCCATAGTCAATGGTGCTAGGGTAAAGATCAATGTCATGTTGTCCACATCTTTTCCCCTAGTCCCATTAAGCATTCCCTGCGTAACAATCTAGCAACTAGGAGAACCTCGTTGCCACGAATAGCACCCAGATTCCCAAGTAGAAAAACATGAGCCATAATCCTGGGCAGTTGACCTAGTATGGGTTGATGGAAACACATCACATATTGGAGCCGAAAGGAGAGGCCTGTGCTACAGGCATTAGGGGAGAAAGGGCATCCGTTCTCCAGGTATTTTCAGGTCGTTAGTAGAGGGAGGCTGGCCCCCTCCCAGGCAACAGCGTGGTTGCTCTTGGATCCCTAGCACTTACTCCCTTTGGTTAACTAACTCTTCTTACCTTCTTAGGAGGGAGGATAGCATAATAGCCATTCGTGACTTACTGTGAGTGCAATGAAATTATTTCTGTTCAAAAAAAAAAGATGACTGATGAAAGCATGACCATTGGTTTGGTTGGAGAAAAAAGACCAGTTTGGAGTTGCAGCCAAAGCTGGGGTGAAAGAGAACTTTCAAGTACGGACTCCAGACTTTCAGAGGTATCTGTGACCTACACACTGTAGGTGCCAGGGATGGGACGAGGAGGGGAGGGGACAACTAGATCCAAGGAGGAAGCATGGAAGGGACAGCGCCTCCATGGTGGGTCGTAGAGCCTAGATCTTCTCCCCAGTGGTAAGCGCTGGAATGGTCACAGATGTGCTCGACTGAGCAGGAGACACCTAACGCACCCAGTGCCCTCGCAGCTGCCTCCACGTAACCTACATTTATCACCCACATATTGCTATTTTCTATGCATGCCATGATGGGAAGAAGATTGGGAAGCCTTGCTATATAGCCCAATGGTGTAACAGAGAAGTGGTCGCTTTTGAAATGTCAAGTTTTGGGGCACCTGGGAGGCTCAGTCAGTTAAACGTCCGAGTCCTGGTTTCAGCTCAGGTCATGATCACAGTTCATGAATTCAAGCCCCACGTCAGGCTCTATGCTGGCAGTGCAGATTTGCTTGGGATTCTCTCTCTCTCTCTCTCTCTCTCTCTTTACCTGTCCCCTACTCACGCCGTGTCTGTCCCTCTCAAATAAATAAATAACTTTTACAAAGTAAATAAATAAATAAATAAATAAATAAATAAAGTGTTGATTTTTACTACAGCTGATGACTTCTGGGTGTTTCCCGAAACCAGGAAATCTGGACAATCATCCCAGCTCTCTACATCCCTATCTGTGCCCCCATACTCCCATCTATAAAATGAGAGGACTGTGCTAAATGGTCTTTAAAGTTTCTTCTGGCTCAGGATCTTAGCGGACTCTCTGACCTGCATATTCTACGACTCCTATCCACTGTCCATCTACTTGTTCTACCTTAGGACTCAGCTGAAATGTCACTCACACAGAGATCCTCTCAGACACGGATTGGTTTAAAGTCCTTTGCTATACAGTGCTCCCCTTTGCAAAATCTCTCTGCTTGCAATTACTTTATTCATTCATTCATGCATGCATGTAATACGCATCTGGTGAGGGAGTGTCTACGATGGTTAGAGCATGGTTTCAGGAGTTGGACTGATGGATTTAAATCCCAGGGCCGCTGCTTACTTTCTATGTGATCTTGAACAAGTCACTTGCCTCCCTGTGCCTCACTTTCCCTCAGTGACCAAGTGAAATGAATAATCGCGTCTACATCTCAGGGCTGTCACAAGGATAGAGTTAATGCTTGTAAAGCACAGTGTCTGGCCTGAAGTAAGTACTTGGTAAATTAGCGATGATGACCTTCATGACGATTTCCTTATATCATACGGTACAAGGTGTCTATCTAATGCCATTCTCCCAGTTAGGTTGTAATTCACATTTGCTTCTTTACCACCTGACTCTCCAGTGCCTCACACAAAGTCTGACATATAATCACACACTTGAGGTGCAAAATATTGGTTGAGTGAATTAATGAGCATAAGTGGCTCACTTTGTTTTCAGCCCCCTCAATTTCTCTCCATGCTAATTTTCACAGCTAAAATTCTCTGCCGCTTCAGTTTAAACTGAAGCTTGCTCTGTTCTCAGCCTTTGGGGAGAGCAAGACCTAACGTACCTTTCTCTGTTCACAAGAGGAAATATTACCAGTTGGGGAAGTTGTGGGAATATCTTTCCCCAACCTTCTTTCTCCCAGCTCACCAATCTAATTTCCATTTAAGGCATAACAGTTTGGGTAGCCAAGTATCATTCCCAACAAAAGGGGAAAATGCAAAAATTTATGTATTGGATTTCCAGATGTGGACAACTCTTGTTTTTGCCTAAATGGTGCTGACAATTTATGGTTGTCTTTGGAAAATCATTTGATAATGATCCAACTATCTAGAACCTCTTTATTTTATGCCTGTTAAAAGAAAAGAAAGTTATTACCCAGGAAAATTTCCAGACTGCCATAAAAGAAAAGTGATCGCTGCCAAGAACCTTCTGCCATAAAACCTCCCCTAACAGCTTCTTACCTTTATGTATCTGTAAAGCACCCTTTTTAGAAATGAGGCAAGGCCATCAATCAGTTCTTTTAAGGCTAATTGCAAATGTTTAATACCGAAATTAAATATTACAAAATGTGAAATAAGAGTGTGGCATTCTTGAATTAAACACGAGCATCTCCCAGAGAGGAACACAAGCATGGAGGCAGTAGAGCCATCAGGGCCACTCACGAGTCATCTGGCCCCTCGGTGTCCACATCGGCTGCAGAGGACAACGTTGAGAGCCCCACTGACCTTAAAGGTCTTGTATGAGAATCAAATGAGACAAGAGTGGTAAGAGCACTTTGAAAAAGTAAACATGGCGTAAAAATAAAACATGTAACCATTCCTAACGAGAGAAAACAAAACAAAACAAATGTGTGCCTTGTGCTGTGTTGATATGTCATTCAAAACTATTCTAATGAAGATCCAATAGGGGCCCCTGGGTGGCTAAGTTAGTTAAGCAAGCTTTGGACTTCAGATCAAGTCATGATCTCACGGCTCATGAGTTCAAGCCCTGCATCAGACTCTCTGCTGTCAGCAGAGAGCCCGCTTTGGATCCTCTGTCCCCCTCTGTCTCTGCCTCTCCCCACACACGCACCCACATTCTCCCTTTCTCTCTCTCAAAAATAAATAAACATTAAAAAAAGGATGTGATAGAGTAAGGGGGTTGGGTTCCAGATCAATTGTTCCCAAATCTGGCTAAGCATCTGACTCCCTGAGGGTCTCCAGTTAATAATACAGAGGTCTAAGTCCCACCATAGACCTAACCTAATAAATCAGAATTTCCAGAGACCTATGGAATTAGAATTTGCTCATTGGGCCTGGGAATCTGTATCTCAGTCCACTTGCCAGAAGATGCTGACAAGTGGGGAGACCAGGGAAACACTAGCCTGGATGATGTCTAAGCTCTCCTGTGGCAGGGGAAAAAGGAAAGCTTGTTACCTTCTTTGTTAACATCCGCCACCAGAACTAATGATTCCTGCATCGAATTCTACTCTGTATATTGCTCTGCCTGACTCCTCCCAGTGCTCATCAATCAGAGGGACTGATTAGAGGCTGCCACTCTCACCAGCATCACCCCCTTCCACCCACAGCAAGGATAAAATGGAAAATACCAGTGAAAACAGGGAAAGATGGTCCCTCCATCTGCCACAGCCATGGAGTGGCCAGTACTGGCTCCCACCTGACTATGAGTGCCCCGGGAATTGGGGCACTTTGTGTCATGTCCACTATTTCAAAGAATCAAATGGAAACTGGACATTTATCCAGAATAACTGTGCTCTTGCATATCCCTCCCTCCTTTCTTCCCTTTCTTCCTTTACCACTTATCTATGGCACACCTATTACGTGCTATGCCCTGTGCTAAATGCTAGGAATGCCCTGCCAGGTCAGGTGCAGTCCACGATCTGTGGGCGGATCCAATGTGATGACCTGCACCCCCGAGATAATGTTGTGAAGGAAGAGAACTCAGTTGTAGAGCTCATAACAAAGGAATCTGACCCTGTCTAGAAACTGACCTATGAGACAGAAAGATGAAGCATAGGAAGGAGCCGATATAGAGGTCTTATTGGACTAAAGCCAAGGTGGTCATCCCCGTGAATGAGGGGAGAGTGGGGACCATGGGGTGACACTACAGAGACAGATCAATGCCTGTAGGTCATCCATTTAACATTTTGGACTTTATTACCCAAGCAGTAGGAAGGCATTGTACGGGTTTTAAGCCATGTGAGAGGGGAGCTCACTGGAGCCTCTGATTATAGGGTGGAAGCAAGTGTATAGATCAGGAGACACTGAGGAGGCAACGGAGGGAACCCATGTGGCTAGACCATGGTGGTGACTGAGGGCCTGGGGAGAAATGGATAGTTATTAAACTTTGTTTGAAGTTTATTTATTTATTTGGAGAGATACAGAAACAGCATGAGTGGGAGAAGGGGCAGAGAGAGAGGGAGACAGAGAATTCCAAGCAGGCTCCGAGCTGTCCATGCCGAGCGTGACAGGGGGCTCGAACCCATGAAACCGTGAGATCATGACCTGAGCTGAGGCCATGACTCAGATGTTTAACTGAATGAGCCACCCAGGCGCCCTGAGAAATGGTCACTTCAGTAGTTTAAATTAACAAGGGATGAATTAGATTTTTTACTGGGAAAATTTTTTTTTAAATCGTAATTTATTCAGTTAGGCAGGAGAGCAGGGCAATAGGTGGGAGGAATAATCAGAGGTGTCCTTGAAGGAAGAGGTTTGAGAAATTGTCATCTGAGCCAACTTCTTATTAAAGATGTAGAAGTAAGGGGCACCTGAGTGGCTCAGTCAGCTGAGCGTCCGACTTTGGCTTAAGTCATGATCTCATGATTCAGTAGTTTGAGTCTCGCATCAGGCTCTGTGTGGCCTTCTCAGAGCCTGGGGCCTGCTTCAGATTCTGTGTCTCCCTCTCTCTCTGCCCTCCCCTGCTCATGCTTTGTCTCTCTCTCTCAAAAATTAACATTTTTTAAAAATCAGAGATTAAAAAAAAAAAAAAGATGAAGAAGTCCTGACCCAGAGACTTCAGCAATTTGTTTAAGATCACATATTAGTTTGGTGACCAAGAGAGGACTAGAATACTGTCTTTCCCAGGATCAGTACAGGTGATAATCAAGGCAGAGAAATTAAACCAGCTGAGGCCAGGCTCAAAGTCCAGCCTATACCAGCCTCTGCAAAGCTGTTGCAAAGAAGGGGAAAGTGTTCCGTGGCCCTCAGGCTGTGGGCTGGCCAGGGCCTGACTGATAAAGCCCTGTGCTATAGTACATCACTATGAGAACAAAGACGTGTGTAGATAGGAGCCAATGGCAACGTCTCAAGGCTTTGGGACTACACCTCTCCCCCGTTCCTCCAGCCACAGAGCCCAATAGCATTGTGTCCAGGACAAACACAAGTCAACCAGACCTTGCTCACACCACCCCCCATGACGCATGCTGCACCTCTGTTAACTCACAAGGGCCCCTCACACCTACTTTCCCAGATGTGTTCCCTGGGCTGATGGAGCACAGCTGGATGTACAAAGCCCCCACCCTGTTCGAGCGTTGGGGGCTTTGCAGACATTTACAGGAAGGGAAGCAAGAGGCTTCCCCTGGTGTGCATCACACTCACCCTCAGCCAAAGAGATGAGCACAGCCAAAGAACTTAGAGACTCCACGTGACATCTGAAACAACTTGCCCCTCGTATGGGTTGATATAGCGGCTGCTACAAGATTAATTGTATTTTTCCTGGAACAAAGCTGGAAATCACTCAAAGGGCAATAAATGCTGAAATCTGTCTATGCTCTGCCAAAATTTCAGACAAAAAGCCAATAAGGCAATTTTTACCTTACGTGCTTGAATGGATTTTTTTTTTAAAACAGATCCATGTTGAGTCCACTGGCCTAGATCAGCCCAGGAGCTCAAAGGAGACTGCTCACTTTTAGGAGGTGAGTGAATTCTCCTGGGTCAGCTCTACTTCCAATCACATATTGGCCCTGCCACCCAAGGGAGTCCACAGCCCACATCTCCTTATTAAATTCCATACAGAAGTAATGGCCTACCAACCATGTGGACAAAACAGAGCGGTTCCTAAGGTCACTTCTTCTTGGAGTCGAGAAGCCAAGAATGTGAAGTTTATGGGTGCAAGGCAAAAGAACCTGTTAGCCACAGCTACTTCTGGGCTTTCAAAACATTGCAAAGATTAATACTGCAAAATCTCAGCCTGGAACCAGACCAAAGCACTTCAGGGCTCCCTCCGGGTTAAGTAGGTGGTGATAATAAGCTGAGCCTTATATGTGTAAAGCAATTTATAGGCTCTGAAGAATTTTCATACATTATCACATTTATCCTCCCAACAACCCTGTGAGTTGGGTACTATTATTCATCTCACTTGACAGGTGAGCAATATCAATGGCTTCTAGAAATTTGCCTCGAATGATCAGACATGTATATAAAGACAGATACAAGTCACAACTTATTTACAAATCATAAAAATGTTACATCAGTCATCATTCTGGCAGGAACTGGATAACAAACTCAAAGTAGGGTAAGTTTAGCAAGTTTAACGAGGAGTTATTTACAAAAGTGTGAGACAGATGTGGAAAGTACACAAGGGATAGATTAGCCCTCTGGGACCCGTAACCACAGGGCTGTTACATTCCTATGCTGAAGGGCTATAGAGAAGAGGCAGAACCAGGAAAGAGCCCACCTGAGGGGGTGCTATGACCTTCAGCCAAAGCAAGGAGTGAGTCAGGAAAACAGATAATCCAATTGCCTGGGTCCCAAATTGGCCAAAACCAACTGGAAGTCAGGAGGCAGCAGGTCAATTGATTTAACTGCACAACTGAGCCTCCCAGGGCAGAAAGCAGGCTGGGGAAAAGCAAGGAATGAATCAAATGGAAGATCTCTTTGAAGAGTCATTTATAACTAAAAACCCTTCTACGCACTCAACACTTATAGCATAGTTAAGTATATTATGGTTCATACAAACAATAGAGTATTTGTGCAGCCGTTAAAAAATAATTTTTATTCTCAAAGAACAATGCTAACGGAGAGTATGCTCGTGATATAATAAAAACTCAAAAACCTGGACTTTTTAAAAAACAATTACACATATGATTCTAAATATACTTGAAATAAAGAAAGGCAAAGGAAAGACACCGAAAAGTAATCATCTCTGAGTGTTATTTCCGGGTCGTACAGTTAGTTTGCCATTGCCATTGTTGTTCCTAGTTCTTTCACTGCCTGTTTCTCTATTTTCTCCAAGTGTTCTATAATGAACATATCATTAGAATCTGGAAGACATACACATTGACTTAAAGCAGATTATCTTAAATCCTTAGAAGTTCTGAAAATAAAACGTTAAAAATCCTTGGCTCTTGCTAACACTCAATATAAGGGAAAACAGAAAGAAAACAATCTACTCCTTGGTCGATCTCAAATTAGATGCTGGGTATCCACAGGATAACTTGAAGTCAGATGTTTGTTTCTCTTATAACATATCTCCATGACCATCCTGGAACAAAAGGGTCAGCCCTTCCTTCTATAGACAAGATGACCTAGGCTTAGAAAAAGTATATCACCTATGCAAGGTCACAGTGCTGGTGAGCAACAGAGCCATGATTTGAGCCAGATGACCTGATTCCAAGGTTGGTGCTGTTCCAAGGAGCTGGGCAATGTTCCTAACAGATTATGTGGTCTAAGAGTCCCGTGTCACATAATCTCTCCTCGAACACTATGGCTCCAAGGGATCATAGCAGATGTCTCTCAAGCATTCCTTGGGCATCCTGAGCTAACAATAAGCACTGAGAAATTCCAGAAATCACAAAAGAGCAAATCCTATTGAAGAGCCAAAAATTAAGTCTTCCATTAAGAGCAACCTCGGGCTGCACGTAGCCCCAATCCCAGTTCCAGGAAAAGCCTCAGACTGTTCAAGGCTAAAGCCATCCTCAGACCACCTTCAGTTCAGCTAATCAAAAAAAAAAAAAAAAAGCCACTCCTATGGTCTGAGTCAAGGCTGGGAACTGCAGATACAAACTAGCCAATTTCTCACCGCTTGCCTGAACGCACGTGGGCCCTTTGAACTCACCTCATAATTGGTCATTTTCAAAGGATTCTCAAAAGTCATGATTGGGTCCCACCAAAAGTAATTAACACCTCACAGATACTGGATGGTCAAAGCTGTTACCATGGGTGCTGCTGTATAATTGTAATTGGTGCTTATGTGATGATGCTACATGCACTGTAACACCCCCATCCCTTACTCCTTAAAAACCCTGTTCGCTATTGTTCTTGGCTTCATCTTGCTGCCATGACACCGGTAGGGGGGTGAGCCCCTGCTCGAGCTTGTAATAAGGACCCTTTTGTATTTGCATCGGTGTCGGCTCCTTGGAGGTCTCTGGGAACTCGCGAATCGAGCACAACACTATGGGGACCTGGGCGGCCCAGTGGGTTAAGCATTCAACTTCTGCTCAGGTCATGATCTCGCAGTCAGTGAGTTTGAGCCCCACATCAGGCTCTGTGCTGACAGCTAGCTCAGAGCCTGGAGCCTGCTTCGGATTCTGTTGTCTCCCTCTGTCTGTGGCCCTCCCCCGCTCGCACTCTGTCTCTCTCTCTCTCTCTCTCTGTCTCTCAAAAATAAATAAACATTTAAAAAAAAGTCACGATCTGGTATTTCATTCTTCAAATCCTCGTCTACAGAACAAGGAGTTTGGTGATCTCAATGTTCCCTCCGGTTAGCCCGTTATGAATAATAACGATTATACAGAAAGAGATTTACCAAACACTGACTGTGTACCAAGCACTGAACTGCGTGCTTCTATACCCACCTCACCCTATTCTCACAACTTTCGGAAGCAAGTCTATCATCATCTCTGTCTTACACAAGAAGACAGGGAGTCCCGGAGAATTTAGGTAACTCGCCCAAGATCAGAGGGCTAAGTGCAGACAGAGATGTGACCGCAGATTTGTCTGACCACCAAAACTCAGTCCCTTGGAGCTTCTTAATTAGATGAGAAGACAGGCCAGACTTATTTGATAAAGTCACAGAATAATAAATCAGCCATACTTATTAGTACTTAATAACATCTCCCACTGGGCTTCTCTGCCGCTCAAAACCCTACCACGGGGCATCATTCTATCATGCAGCTCCCTTCCCCAGTGTCAGATGCTGTTCCCCGGCACTGGAAAATGTGGTCCCCCCTACGTGCCAACAAGAGTACGGGCACGGGTATCCGTGAGCATTAGCAGTGAAAAGTGAAAAGTGGCCCTTCCTCTGAATCATCAGAGCTCATTCCCAGGTTGCAGGAGGAGCTGTGTTGCATAGAACAGTCCAGAACGTTAGCCTCCAGTTACTCCCCTTTTTCTATTCCAGGCACCATTACACACAGCCCCCAAAAGATGCCGCTCTCCACCTAGTTGCCATGGGCAGCAGATTACGAAACAAGACATTAAAACTTCTCGAAGAGCTCCAGCCACCAAACTCCCCCAGCGCTGTCGCCCACCTTTTCCGGAATTTACCAGAATTAACCGGGAGATGCACTTTCTGCCCTCACGCAGTCTACATCCTGGGAAATGGCAGCCAGGCCCACTCACCCACAGCTCTCCTGCCTGTGTCACGGACCCAACCTTGTGCTCCGACTCCAGAGCCAGAGTTTACTTTTCTCCCCACAAGGGCCTCTGTACATTAAGATTCCATTTCACAGTGGGGTGAAAAGATAAGATGTTTCTTAATTTACCTGGTGTTCTGCCTACCTCGCTTATTTCGGTTTTCGGCCTGCTGAGAAGGAATTGCACCTAGCTTAATGACCAGTCCAGCACTTAACCTGTTGCTGACACTTGAATGTGTTCTAACCCTGGTTAAAATTCAGGGACAGCGTTGAGGCTGACAACCTGGGGGTAAGAGACACCCTCTGGCCCTCTGTCATTACAGAATTTCCGACAAAGTCAAGAAAATGGGAGTTGTAATGAAATTAAGTCTGAACTTAGAAAATGTCATTTCTGGAATTCCAACTACTGGTTTTAATGCTTTTTGGCATGGGTGAGGCCCCATATTTCTAGCCTGACACCCAAGCTTTGCGGTTTCTACAGCTTCCAGAAGCTGGTGGTTCTCTGCTGCCTACCTTCTACAAATTATTAGAAATTAATTTGACTTGGTTCAGCATTATCTGACAATTGCGCTGACCCCCCCGTGAACCTTTCTGGCTAATTTACATCCCCGCCATGCGACTTAATGTCTCCAGCGCTGGGGCACATTATTTTAAGCTCATGCCAATTATAATTTTTTAATACAGTCTGAAAATCATGCTGTTACTTAGCAACAAAGGTCACTCCAATAAATAATAATATCTTGCAAGCCTATTGATACCCTCGATTCTTGTTCACGGGGATTGAGGGCTCGTTGTAAGACCTTTGCCACTCACTGCTCACATTTGAGCTATTGATAAGTGCCTGGTACCTGCAGCTCCTTCATTACATGCAGGCTCAGCGTCCCTGCATTTTTAATCCTCTCCCTCCACACTTTCAACCCTCTCGGCCACTGATAAGGTAGGCCTGGCTGAGCACCTCTCCTTGACACCTGGGCCTATAGGGGGAAACCTGGTGAATGTTTCCAAAGGGCAACTGGATTAGACACATCAGCTCAAAGTCCCAGGAACCTTTCACATCAGAAGCCAAGGGTTGACTATTGCCAGTGATATAAGAGACCTCGATTTTTTTCTCCCTGTAGACCTTTTTCTCCCCATCTCCCCGTGGAAAATGACCTCAGCTGCAGGCATGTTGCATGGGCAGATGTTTGGCAGACAATTCCTAGAGTAATCAGGGTTTAGGGAATCCACAGCAAAGCTGGACCCCAGAGTCAACCCCAAAGGTATCCCCCTTGGCATCTGCCAGACTTCTAGAACACTCCTGTCTTCCTTGTCTATTGGGGTGAAGATTCTCTTTCTCCCAGGGAATGGGGTGGGGGGAGCCAAATGTCATTTTGGGAAGCTCATTGTACAGGGTTCTTTAATAACTGTAAAGTCCCGTGTATATACGGAAATCCTTCTTTGGGGCACTCAGAAAAGATCAAGCCTATCCCCCATGAAGTCTGGAAGACTTTCTAGAGAAAGAGAAGCCCTAACACTTCCCCTGGATGCTTTTCATGCCCCAAGAGCAAACTGCCCAACTTATGTCATCCTAGAGGCTGGACTGAGACGAAGACCACTGGCTCCTGGCCCACTCCCCTCATCGGGACCCAGGCTAGGATTCTCTCTGTAGAGTTTAACCTGTCTGACACCTCAGAGGTGCCTAGACAAAAGGGAAGTGGTGTGACGCCCCTTGTTCATGTTGTACGTTCCCTAGAAAGCAAGCCTGGTTTTATTAGTTAACATTGAGTCATTGCCAAGTGCTGTGTCAAACCCTTTAACTATGTTAACTATTTACTCTCAGGACACAGTGACAAATATTCTCTCCCTGGTTAAACTTACATCAGGCTCCTCTCAGCCCTCTTTGTGACTAAGAGTCAACTTTGGGCTTCCATGCCCATCTTTGCTGAGTTCAGTTTTAGCAAGACTCCTGCTAAGCCAGTTTAGAGAGGATTCCTTATCCCCGATATCTGAGCATCTTTGACATATGAACAAATTCCCCATCCTCGATCCTTGATGTTGGATCATCCTGGATTGCCTTCAACAAGAATCCCCTTAAGTTGGTTTAGCAAGAATCTCCTGCCCTTGATGTCTTCTCTTAGCAATTTTCCATCCACTGACCACCTCATCCTGTTCTTTGGCTGTAAATCCCCAGCTGTCTTTGCTGTATGCAGAATTGATCCCCATGTCTCTCCTTTATTGCCATTCCCTTCTTGAAATAGTCCTGAAATGCCTTCCTTATCATTTCAACAAAAGTCAGAATAATTTGTTTTCTTGAACAATGGGTACCATAATCATTCCCATCTAGAACATCAGGAGAGGAGGCACAAAAGAGAACCCTCTGATATTTGCCTAGCATGTGTCAGAGAGAAGATCTGTAAAAAAGAGAGTCTCGCTCCATAAATTTGTGCATTTAACCACTTCCCTTAACTGCCATGATGCTACAAAGTTATGCTCATCCCTTCACTAATGATAACATTTATTTTAAGGCCCACCAAATCAACTTGGACTAGAAAATCTTCAATGCACCTGTCTTCCACAAATAAGCTATAAAACAAGAGTACAGGAGATCCTTCCCTTTTAGTCTTATTATTCTAGATAAAGTCAAGCAAAATAGACCAACTCCTTGGCTAGATGGTTGGAAAGGTCCAGATTAGGAGCATAATTTACTGAACACTGTCCATTTGCAAGGTGCTCTGATAGCCAGCAGAAGAAACAGAAACAGAAATATATAAAATAGTCTGGCTATGACCTAAAGCCTGTGTGCTATGGTTAGGAAACATCCTCACAGGGTAAAGAACCTAACTGAGCAAGATATTAATATAATTTAACTTTATCTTTCCTATAATCACCACTTCACTTCAGTCCCAGGGACTGGAGGAAAATGCAAATATCACAGGAGTTGTTTTCTCTCCAGAACAGCCCTTTTTCACATCCAGGTAAATGGTCTACAGAAAATGGACCCGGTTTATATCACTTCAACAAGCCACAGCAGGCGGCGGTCTTCTGCTCACCCCCAACCCAAGCCACCAACTTGATAACCATGGTACATGTGGAGATCTAAATGCACTGGTGCTAGTCCAGAATGTTCCATCGTGCAGGGGAATTTTCCTCCATTAATTTGTTTGAATTAAAAGTCATTCAAGATTCTGTTCCTAAGCCAGTGTAGCCTGGTGCCTCTAAAAGAGCAGCTGTAAAAACCTGCTCTCCATCCTAGGACTTCTGTAGCACATCATTCAGAAGGAAGGTACAGCCCCAGAGCCCTCCAGCTCACCCTCTGGCAGGAAATTGCTTCCTGCAGTTATCCATGGGACAGCCACACGATCAGGAACCATAAAGGGGCCAAAAGGCAAGCAGCCATCCTTTCAGATCAAATTCATTTTGGTATCTCGGCTTCCCAGTGCTGTTTCTCTCCCCATCCTATTATATCCCCTAGTCCTATTTACCTTGATTTCTGAAATTAGTTCATCATGCCTGCATGGTTTGCATTTCTTCTTAGCTTCTCCTTGACCACTGGTATATGAGAGTTATCTTAAAATGAGATCACCATATTTTCAGCTTGTCCATTCTTTCATTCATTCACCAAATATTTATGGGGAGCTATTTGGTGTCAGATGGAGCAAGGTATTAAAGATACAGATGAATACGATAACTTGTGCCAGAGGAAGTCAGGGTCAAGTAAAGGAGACAGGCATGTAAATTTATCCTGTGATGCATGCAATGAGTTCACTCAGTGCTCAGAAATAGCACAGAGGAAGATGAAATCAGATGGAACAGAGACATCTACATAGAGGTGGAGGAGGAGATAAATGTGCTAGATCCTAAGGACCATAGTGGAGGATGGATTGCAAAAAGTGTAACTGTAACAATCAAAGCCAGACATGAGAGAGCCAGCTGAGTTTAGGAACTCACACTAAGTTCTTCACTGTCAACGTGTAGTATGAGAAGCATAAAACACTTTGGCTACTGGGGGTCTTTTGTAGTTCCATACAAATTTTAGGATAGTTTGTTTTAGTTTTGAGAAGAATGCTGGTGCAATTTTGATTGGGATTGCATTGAATGTGTAGCTTACTTTGGATAGTAATCACATTTTAACAATATTTATTCTCCTGACCCATGAGCATGGAATTTTTTTCCATTTCTTTGTGTCTTCTTCAATTTCCTTCATAAGTTTTCTATACTTCTCATCATACAGAGCTCCTATATCTTTGGTTAGGTTTGTTCCTAGGTATTTTATGTTTTTCTGTGCAATTGTGAATGAGATCCCAAATAGACAAAGTAATATTGAAGAAGAAAACCAAAACAGAAGGCATCACCATCCCAGACTTTAGCCTCTACTACAAAGCTGTCATCATCAAGACTGTATGGTATTGGCACAAAAACAGACACAGAGACCAATGGAATAGAAGAGAGAACTTAGAATTGGACCTACAAATGTATAGCCAACTAATCTTTGACAAAGCGGGAAAGAGTATTCAATGGAAAAAAGACAGCCTCTGTAACAGATGGTGCTGGGAGAACTGGACAGCAACATGCAGAAGACTGAAACCAGATCATTTTCTCACACCATACACAAAAATAAACTCAAAGTGGATAAAGGACCTGATTGTGAGACAGGAAACTTTCAAAACCCTAGAAGAGAAAGCAGGAAAAAACCTCCTTGACCTCAACCACAGCAATTTCTTGCTTGACACATCCCCAAAGGCAAGGGAATCAAGAGCAAAAATGAACTACTGGGACCTGATCAAGATAAAAAGCTTCTGCTTGGCAAAGGAAACAATCAATAAAACTAATAGGCAACTGACAGAATAGGAAAAGATAGATGCAAATAACATATCAGATAAAAGGCTTGTATCCAAAATCTATAAGGAACTCATCAAACTCCACACCCAAAAAACAAATAATCCACTGAAGAAATGGGCAGAAGATATGAACAGACACTTCTGCAAAGAGGACATCCAGATGGCCAACAGACACATGAAATGATGCTCAGTGTCCCTCATTATCAGAGAAATAGAAATCAAAACCACACTGAGATATCACCTCACGCTGGTCAGAGTGGCTAAGATGAACAAATCAGGAGACTCTGGATGCTGGCAAGGATGTGGAGACACGGGAAGCCTCCTACACTGTTGGTGGGAATGTAAGCTGGTGCAACCCTTCTGGAAAACAGTATGGAGGTTCCTCAAAAAATTAACAATGGAACTCTCCTATGAGCCAGGAGTAGCACTGCTAGGAATTTACCCAAGGGATACAGGAGTGCTGATGCATACGAGCACATGGACCCCGATGTTCATAGCAGCACTCTCAACAATAGCCAAAACATGGAAAGAACCTAAGTGTCCATCAACTAATGAATGGATCAAGAAGATGTGGTATATTTATACGATGGAATACTACATGGCAATGAGAAAGAATGAAATCTGGCCATGTGTAGCAACATGGATGGACCTTGAGGGTGTTATGCTGAGCAAAATAAGTCAGGCAGAGAAGGACAGATATCATATGTTTGCTCATATAGGTGGATTAGGAGGAAGCTAACAGAGGACCATGAGGGAGAAAATGGGGAAAAATAGTTGGGAGAGGGAGGGAGGCAAACTATGAGAGACTCTTGAATGCTGAGAACAAACTGAGAGCTGATGGGGGTGGGGGAGAGGGGAAGGCGGGTGATGGGCATGGGAAAGGACACTTGTTGGGATAAGCAATGGGTGTTATATGTAAACCAACTTGACAATAAACTTTTTTTAAAAAAGATAGAGAACTATAAAACACAAATAAGGTGAGTATAAACAAGCCTCAGGGGCCAGATTTTGGAGGGGCTTGCGTGACCCACTGGGGACTTTATTTAGCAATATTAATAGCCTACCATTTTTAAGATTTACAGTGGACCAGGTCCGGCACAATGCACTTCTCATGCATTACCTCATCTAATCCTTACCAGACCCCCATGAGGTAGATATTAGGCTGAACCATATTAAATTTACCAACACTTTGCCACTTACCACTCACCAGTGTTTCATGGACATGGAAATCTCATGATTCAACCTAATACTGTTATTATTATCAACATTTAAGAGTTGGAGAATTAAAGCATCTTAATTTTTTGCCCAGGCTCATATGACTACTAAGTGGAGGAGCAAAGATTCAAATTCATACAATCTCTTAAGTGAGGCCAGAGGAAGGATACAGTTTTAGATAAGGGACTAGAATGCCTCAAGCAAGCAAATGTACTGTATGGCTGTCTAGGGCAGAGCCCTCTGGAAAGAGGTTAAAGTAAGTACAGATTTCCTTAAGCAAAAGTGTGCCTGGAGTGTTCTAGAAACCCAAGGAGGCCAGTGTGGTTGGAAAGGAGAACAGGGCAAGGAGGAGAGAGGTAGGTGACAATGTCTGAGCATTTAATATCATGCTGGGCAAGACCATGCTGGGCTTTACAGGACTTTGACTTTGACTCTGAATCTGAATGATATGGAAAACCATGTGACATGGTTTAACAAGATCACATGGGCTGCAGGGTTGGGATTAGACTACAGAGCAGAGGGGCAAGAGGAAAAGCAAGAGGGTCAGCCAGGAGGTAGAAGATGATGGCAATTTGGACCAAAATGGTGGCAGCTGAGGGGAAGGAAACATCAGGACATGTTGATGGTCTACATAAAAAGAGGGTCAGAGAGAGAGAGAGAGTCAAGGATGGTGCCAAGATTTTAGAAGAAGGAGGTTGTATTAACCAAGATGAAGCTTCTGGTAGGGCTGGTTATAGGACATTATTAGAAGTTCAGACTTGGAAATGTCAAGTTTGAGGTGCTCATTGGACCAACTGGAGTTTTCAAATAGACAGTTTGGCTACGTGAGTCTGTAGTTCAGGCAAAGAGGTCCACACCGGAGGATATATATTTGGAAGCCATCAGCAGACAGATGGTATTAAAGCCATGTGACTGGATAAGATCACCAAAGGGAGTGAGTAGGGATAGAACAGAGAAATGATCAGAAATGAACCCCAGAGGCCCCCAGTTTCCCATCTGCCCAGTGTTGCCCAGTCAAGGCACAGGCCTCAGTGCAGCTGGTAACTGTGTGAACTACGGCGGCAGTTCATTTACCACTAGCCACTGACTTATCCCAACATCAGAATGTTTTTGTTAAGAGGAAAGCTTCATTGCCTGAATTATGTAATTGCACAGCTCTGTAATCAGAGAATTCCCAGTGAGGGAATAACCTTATTTATTTTTTGAGAGATCATGGCACTTACCATGAAAATAATTAAATTTCTGAAAATTCTGGTACTTTTCATGTAATTTTCTAAAATTATCCATTGAGAATCATCAGTAAAAGGATTCTTTTTTTTTCTTCTCCCTGCTGGGAGCCCAAAGGAATTGGTATTTGTGCCTCCCCAAACCAAACTTACCCTCTTTAATTACATCTGCAGGCCAATGAATTAACAAGGCCAGTACCTCCCTAAGCACACATGGAAACAGCTTATTAAATGCTGATAAAAAAGCACAATTCATCAACAGGGCTTCAAATAGCAGCCCAAGTCCAGAGAAGATCATATAATCAGTGGTGAAGCCCCATTTCTGAACTTTGCTCCTTGCCTCCCGGATTATTATGAAAAGTTTTCTAGCCCACACAAAAATTGGTTCCCTGATACACAGGTCACTTTCATGATCCTCACTTCACTCACACACACTTTCATTTCCTTTTCCATTTTATAATGCTCCGCTCTAAGCGGCAGTACCTCTTCCGAATCTGTGGCAAAGAAATTATGACATTTCACTGAACACAAGAGTCAAAACATCTATATGAACACGCAAATGAAATTATTAATACAAAGAAGTATAAATGAGTTCCAGATGTTTTAGAAAAGAAATAAGACTCTACTAGAGCAAGGGCATCTGATATTAATCACACATATGCATTTTACTGAATAGAGGTCTGCCAGTGGCTTTGACTTTTGAGAAAATTAACATTTTAGTCTATGTAAATAAGCCTTGCCTTTGAAAGAAATAGAGGAAAATGACATTTTTTTCTTCCCTGCCGTGGAATGTCCTCCTTCTGGTTTGTAGGCATCAGCCAAGGTCAGGGAAAACTCTCCTGTCTTCCTACACTCACCCTCCCCTTGACCTTAGTTAATATGTACAGCAGCTGACAAACCATGCCTTGACCATCCAAGTTTTAATCCATGCCTAAAACAAGTCAGAAAGCATTTCTGCGGGATGCAACATGCTTTTTGCATTCATTTTAAGCAGATAACCGTGAGAAGGGGCCACAAAGTCCACTCAGGTAGGTGGTTCTTTCCCTGCACACACACACACCCACTCCCAGAAAATAGCAGATATGCTGAGCTTTCTTGATCTTCCGAAGCTTTAATGCACCATTATATGATCGCACACACTACACGTGTTAATGTGTACATTACACTTTCAAATATGAGCACTTTTGCAACTCTACCCCCACCCTCTGAGACAAAGGGGAAGAAAGACTTTGATGATTCTCTCGGAACTGCCCTAATGCGTGATCACTTCCCACTGTGATCTTCAGAAAGTCACTTAACGCCCAAAGGAATTCAGCTTTGTTGTCACCCCTTTTACCTAAAATAGACTCCAGAACAGAATCAAAATTACTTCTTTCTGAGAAATTATGGATGCTTGTAATACATCATTTCGGGAAGAAAAACTTCTGAGGTCATTTTTTAATATAAAACTATATCTATGTTTCTGGCAGCTCTTTGGTTGTTGGAAGTCTTTTGATGTGTGGTCTTGACACCAATGGGTATTGCCAGAGTGTCTCAGCCAATGTCAGGATCTCACGGAGCCCACAGCGTGGCCTCGGCGGCTTTCTTAGCCATGTGGCAGCTGTTTGGAGAATCCTGACACCTGGTTCTGAAGCACTCTACCTTACTAGGTGTCACGACTAACCAAAGTCACTGATCCCCTATCCAGCAGCACTTCGTCATCCAGACATGAGTATAATAAGCAAACTTCAAAAAAAGGAGGAAGATTAAATCGAAGCCATGGCACATCCAGAATCTGAGGATATTCTGGAGTTGAAGTGAAGGGCTAAGGAAGATCAGGAGCTTCAGTTGCTCCAAGTGCTAAAAAAGTTTGGCCAGCAGCGGTGTGAGCTGGACCTGGTTCTTGTCTGAATACTTGTGTGAGTTTGGGCTGAGGCCTGCTGATTCTGCTGTGCTTTTTCTGATTTCTGTAGCCTCTCCACACAGCATATTCCTATTATTCCACCTCTAAGGAAGCTAAATAAATAAAGTGTGTGGCCCAGATCTATTGGGTTCATGGTATATTTGGAAGGATTTCTTAAGATTTTACCATTTTTGCTAGAAAAGACTTGATTGCAAAAGCCAAAGCTTTGAGGCCTGTTTTGTGGAAAAGCATATTCATTCTATGTATAAAAGTGAGCCCACAGCTCATCTGCATGTTTTACTTTTTTCCATTATAAAATACCATGACTGATGTTGCCTTCCTTGCCTGCCGCCACATGCCGTGTGGCACCTCTCCACCACTTAGGATGCCAGCCAGGACTCATCTTTGCTGAAGCCAGTGACTCTCAGGGGAGGAAGCCAGATTCAGGGTGGTTTAAGCGAAAATGCAGGCACTGGAATTTTGGGCAGCCAGTGTGGTTAGTCTCTAACAACCACTTTGGTCTCTCCGTTCTTTGGACTTCAGGCTGTTCTGTGTGGTTTTGAAGCTGGGCCACAAGCTGATTCTCTTGTCTCTACCCTGCCCACCACCACTGGCGCCATAAAGTGATTATTTGTTTAAAAAAGTTTGACAGTGGAACTTTATCATTGTTTGTTCTTCTGAAAAATATGGATTTTACCATGAGCAAGGGTAGCTTACATTGCATAACAAAAAACAAACAAAACTGAGGCACCTGGGCAGCTTAGCCAAGTTCAGCGCTCAGCTTTGCAGCTGATTACAGTCTCGCCATGTGCCTGGTTGGTGGTTAGGGCACCCAGCGTCGAGCTCTATGCTGACTGCCAGCTCGGAGCCTGGGCCTGTTTCAGTCTGTGACTCCCTCTCTCTCTCTGACCCTCCCCTACTCACGCTGTCTTTCTCTCTCTCTCTCTCTCTCTCTCTAGAAATAAATAAAAAAACGTTAAAATTAAAAAAAAAAGATAAATAAGCTTAAGTTGATCCATTTGTTAATGTATCCATTCATTTAAGATTCCACAAGTACAAGGGCAGCAGTTAGTTTTTCCTCCACTAACCCATTCTCCCTCCCTCCTTGCTGACACGGCTGTGGTTTTTTAAGGATGCAATGTTCCAAGGTGAACATGTGTTTCCCCACCTTCCTTACTGCTCCAAATAGCCAGAGTGCATTCCTTAATGAAACATGAACGAGTGTCATGGGGGAGGGAGGGGAGGTAAACCTCTTGTGCCAGCCTTGAAGAGGTCAGGATGTCTGGAACTGCGGCAGCCATCTGCACTTAACATGAGGTGTCAAGTATGAGAGAAAGGCTAAGAGACTTGCACAGAAGCCAGGCCAGATGTTCTTGAGCCACTAAATCAACAGCAACAGCCGGTTAACTCCGGAATTCTTGTTTTATTAAGAAATAGAAACCCCATTTGTTTAAGCTACTGTAATTTGAGGTTTTTGTTACCAAGGACTAAATGCATTCCTTATCAATACAAGTGCCTAATGATGTACTGAGTAGAGTCAAGATAAGCTTTGATTTTACAAGAGAGTAGGAATTAGCAGCAGCACCAAATTCCTAAGATTACAGAGGAGGATGAGATCTAAAAAACATAAATAATAAGAATAGGGATAAAATAGGAGTGTCCCAATTTTCCTCACAAGGGGTGCTGAGTCAATAAAATATGAGTCTGTATGTGAATGTAGTTTGTAAATGCAGCAAAAATGCTTGTACAAATATAAGGGCTGATTTTTTTCGCATATGTGATCAAGGTGTACAAGTGACATTCAGCTAAAATCTCACATTCTGATGTCAGACCACAGAGCTTGAAATCCTGACACACTACATGGCCACAGCCTACGAGCAGGAAAATTCTTTCTTTTCTCTGCACCTCAATTCTAATATGTAAAACTGAATCATAATAATAATTACCCCCGTAGGACAGTGTAAAGGATTAAATGAAATAATGCATTAAGCTTAACACATGGTGGCCTTCGGGATGAGTCAGTCATTGTTATTATATGACTTAAAGGGCATCCAAAGGCCCTAAGATGCCGTCATCACCCCCATGGCCTCCCCACAAGTCAGAGAAAGTCCTACAATAGTTATTGTCTGGCAAGGCCTCAGAGACCACGGTTTTAAAGAAATGTAGGGTTAGGCTTTTGTAAAAATTATATACTCAGTTCTTAGAGCAAATAGAATAGGAAGCAAGGAGTTGTTGATAAATGGAGATTCAGAATGGTCCTATTAAAACTACAAAACCAGATACTGGCTTGAGGAACTTTCTAAGATATCTGACCATAGCCGGTAAAAGTTTTCCTTAGATATTTGATGGGCAGGGGGTGGGAGGGATCTATTTGTAATAATTGTTCTTTTCTCAAGTTTCTGCATGAGCTTTTACATTAGGACCATTATTGTTTATTAAAAGGGAAGAAAGTAAAGCACAGGAGTTCCATATATATTATATATTTCTGTTTACCATTTTAAAATAAAAACAATTTTCCCCCAAAAAAAAGAAAAGAAAAGAAATGTAGGGCTCACCTGAGGAGGTTAATCTTTGATATTCCAAAACTATTTATAGAGCAGCTATGACAACAAACAAGACACTGAGGGAGAAAAAAGAACGCAGAATGCTCTGTGCTCTCAGGGGAACTTGAAGAGAGATAAGACATAAATGCGAGGAAAGTGAAAGAGTATACAAGAGATGAATAACAGCTCACAAGAAAGGTCACAAGCCAAATTGTGTGATTAGTGCCAAACAGCAATGAAGAGAAGGATGAGAACCATCCAAAGGCCAAAGATGGCTGTGTGGGAATGATCTGGAACTGCTTCAAAAGGAGAAAAGGATCTGTACCAAGGATGGATGGCTTTTGAAGTAAGTCCCAGGAGGAACAGAGAGGCATGGCAGGAGGAGAATGCAACATAGGTCAAATCATAGTCTGCGCCTCAACTGAACTCAAGTCCACTCATTCCTCGAAATATTAAGACAGCCCCTCTGGGTGCCTTGCTCAGTGCTCCAGCAAGGTTAGAGGCTGTTAGCAGGTCTCAGGGATGTATGCTCAGATTATCCCACAATGCAGAGCGCAGCAAACACCTGCTCGAGGAGCAACCAGGGCTGTGAACTCAACCAAAAAACAGGCCTCCCTTGGATGGGCTGGAGAAGGGGAGCTCGTGTCGGTTGGGAGTAGGATGGAAGTAGACTGCCAATGGTGCTTTGAAAGTAAGCGGGCTCTTGGAGAAGGGGAAGAAGTGCTCTAGAGATAAAAAGAACTTCAAGCCTAGCTAATTGCGAAAAAAAGACTTGTGGTTGCCTGAAGACAAAATAATCCAGTTTTGCTGTAGTAAAGAGAACAATGAGACATATGTGAACAGATAAATTGAAGATGACTGATGCCAGGTGAAGTGTTTGCCTTCCCTAAGTAAAGACTGGAGAATCCCACTCACAGGATTTTCCCCAGGGTGGAAGCATTGGCGATATATATTCAGAGAATAAATATTACACTGTGGGTGGGCTAACATGGAGCGGAGAGAGGCATTGAAATAGAACAGTAAGCAGTAATGATACCTGCGCCTAGGATAATAACTGGCAGGAATGAATGCAGAGGGAGGCAGGTGTGAGTGACATCTGGGAAGAAGATTCTATGAGGCTAGAGGGCTGATTGCACACAAGGGTAAGAAGTGGAAGGGTGTGAAGGTCAGTCCAAGGTATAAAGCTTAGGTGACCAGGGAGAGGGGAGATCATCTGTTTGTTCATGTTGGGTTAGAAGAGCACATAGGCTATGCAAGTTGGCAATACAGCAGGACAGTCGGAATGCACTTGATTCTATGGGGATGGGTGTGCAGAAATATCCCAACTGTGTGGAGGAAAATAAGCAGGGGGAAGAATAAGCCAGATTTCACTGCATCGAGTCCTGATGTGGAAATTTTCCTTTGGAAGTTAACAGTAGAGTTCACAGGAGCACTAGAACTCAGAACAGAACATGAGGAAGACTAAGAACTAATAACTCAAGAACTAGAGAGGGTTGACTTAGAGGAACTAGAAGAAGTTAGGTCAGTCAAATGGCTCAACGTAAGTTTTGCTGAAGATCATCAAAGGAGATCAAGGCCAAGGATCAAGCCAGAAATGGTGCATAAAGGTGGTCTGAAGTATCTAGCACATTTCCATGGGAACCAATGTTCTGATGGAAACAAAACTTCCAGGGTAGGGCAGAAGTCATCCTCACTCTCATGCCTGAAATCTCAAAGTCTATGTGTGAAGACCAAGCTAACTTTGAAACTCTGAAAGCCTTGCACAGTAGAAAAGGTGAAGGGTGAGAGAGAGATTGGCCTTGAGATGTCCCATGAAATCAGATCCCATGGAGTCAGTCAGAACCTTATATAGTTTGTGTCCTAATTTCTTCCTCTGTGTCACCCTCTTCTCGGAGAAATCTGAATCTGACTCTTCTTCCAGAATAAATATGGGAGTCCCCCAAATTCAGAGGACAAATACAAAGCAAGTGACATACAATTTATTACAGTGCAATGCCCATTTTATTGACCACTCAGCATGTGCAAATCATGGGCTCTAGGGAGTCAAAGGTAGGCCCAGACACTGAGTGTTACAACCAGCCACAGCTGCCTAACAGACCGCCCTACAAAATGTGGCACACTCCAACCACCATTCTATTCTACTCATGATTCTGTGGGTCACAGGATTGGTGAGAATACAAGAAGTGGCTCAAATATCTGGAGAGGACAGGAATTAAGCAGCCAGGACATGTTGACATGTTGGTGACAAGAAGTCCTGGCTCTCCATTGAATTCCTTGGTTCAAATGACTTCCTCATAACATGGTGGTCTTAGGGCAGTTAGACTTCTTATATGACCAGACATGATCCAGAGAAACAGAGAAATGGATAAAGCAGAACCCTTCAGATCTCATGAAGGCCAGGCTACATAGCATAGCATTACTTCACCATATTCTATTGGTCAAAGCATTGACATCTGTGTAGGGGGCAGGGAGGGCGAGGAACAAAAGCTGTTATCTGAGTAGATAAGCTACCGTGCAGAGGTTACCTATGAGGTGATTAGGCTGGGAGGTCTTTGAGGGCAAGGCCCGTGTCTGGTTCACTGTTACACACTCCAATGTCAGTTACACATTTCATGACACGTAACACATGTGCAATATAAATATTTATGAAATTAACTAATAAAATATGTCAACAAGACTCCTTACCCAAACATATCACCTCAGCAAAACATGTCTGTGCCCTCAGAGAGATGGACTTCTAAAGAACACGATGGAAATATGGGCAAGAGAAAACTGGTTGAATTCTCTAATTTGGTACTGATAGGCCATGTTTATCAGAAAATAGCAAATTGCCACATCATGTGGTTAGATGTGATGTTAGATTGTAGATACCCATCTACAATTCTGTCACTACCAACACAATAAAGCAAAATACAACACATAAAACAAAAATACAACACAATAAAACAAAAGTGCTCTTCCTATTAACAATAAGTTATCTCCCTCACTTCCAGATCGGTGGAAGGCCAGCCCTAAGCAGATGAAGTTCTCCCTTATGCCAGGACTTACTCAGCCTTTCAGAGCAAAGGAACCTCCAGTCAGGAGCCCTTGGCCCATTTCACCACATCGTAAATAGGGATGCTTCACACTTCCTGTTTCAGAATAGAGACAAGCCATCAAAGAAAAGCAAACGTCAAACATCTCATCACAGATTTCCCCTTTTGTCCTTACTGTGTAAACTCCCTCAGGCCTGGGGTTCAGGGGATGGTCTGGGTTGCCTGCCCATGTCTTGTGCATATATAACAGCCTTAATGCATGTCAAGATCTCTTAAAATAAAAGCCAACATCTCCTGAGCACCCAATATACGTCCAACACCGTATGTAAATCTCTGCATACAAATGGCCTTCCTTGAAGTAACACTTTTGTGTCCATTCTACAGATGGGAAACTGAGGTTTAAAGAAATGAAGAAACTTGCTCAACCCACAAAGCTGGTAGACCACAGAGGTACCATTTATTTATTTATTTATTTGTTATTTATTTATTTATTTGTGGTTACTATTAGTTGGTTTATTTTTTTTTTTTTTTACAAATAGTTTATTGTCAAATTAGTTTCCACATAACACTCAGTGCTCATCCCCCAAGTGTCCTCCTCCATGCCCATCCCCTCCCCCCACATCCATCAGTCCTCAGTTTTGTCAGCATTCAAGAGTCTCTCATGGTTTGCCTCTCTCCCTTTCCCCCACCATTTCCCCCTTCTTCTCCCCCTTGTTCCTCGTTGTTCTCCTAATCCTCTATACGTGCAAACATATGATATTTGTCCTTCTCTGCCTGACTTATTTCGCCAGCATAACACCCTCAAGGTCCATCCATGTTGCTACACATGGCCAGATTTCATTGTTTCTCATTGCCATGTAGTATTCCATGGTATAGATAAACCACATCTTCTTGATCCATTCATCTGTTGATGGACTGGCTCTTTCCATGTTTTAGCTATTGTGGAGAGTGCTGCTATGAACATTGGGGTACATGTGCTCCTATGCATCAGCATTTCTGTATCCTTGGGTAAATTCCTAGCAGTGCTATTGCTGGGTCATAAGTTCTATTGTTAGTTTCTGAGGAACCCCACTGTTTTCCAGAGGGGCTGTACCAGTTCATTCCCACCAACAGTGTAGGAGGGTGCCCGTTTCTCCACATCCCTCGCCAGCATCTAGAGTTCTCTGATTTCTCATTTTAGCCACTCTGACTGGCATGAGGTACTAGTCTCAGTGTGGTTTGATTTGTATTTCCCTGATGAGGAGGGATGATGAGCATCGTTTCATGTGTCTGTTGGCCATCTGATGTCCTCTTTGGAGAAGTGTTCATATCTTCTGCCACAGAGGTACCATTTAAATGAAGGCAATCTGAATCCAGAGTCTATCTTCTTTAACCACAATACTACCCTTCTCCTCCCTGGGCTGGTTGTTGGCTAAGGTTACTCATAAACAGAGGCTCAGCTGAGCACTTGGAATTAAGACCAGTCTCAGGAAGTTGAACTATTGATGAATCCAGCCACTTGGCCTGTGAGATCCCACAGAGGCCCTGGGCTTCCCGGCTTTCCCTGTGGTCTAAACCCTTCCTGGGGTGGCAAACGCAAACAGTCAAACCCTACTGTTTAGCTGAGCAGATACATAATGATGTTCCTTAAGGCTCCTGTGGAGAGCATGTCCTCCATGCATGTTTAACCTCACACGAAGGAAAATTCAGCTCCCTGCCAAGAAGTCTGCCTAGCTTCGCCTCCATCCTGTACTCAAACAAACCCACCCTAGGCTTTTTTTTTTTCTACCTTGTCAGGTGCAAGGTAGCATTTCAAAGGACACGTTTACCCCAGCAATTTCTCTCTTCTACCACCATGTACTTTCCTCTCATAAAATCAGACCAGACAATGTAGCTATAAACCCAGCTGGTAAGATTGATGTCTTATGTCTCCTACCTCCCTCCGGTGGGCATGGCTCAGGATCTGTGCGCTGCGAACAATAAACATTTAAATGGAAATGCTTCAAGATAGAGATAATCACAATTTAATAACAACAACAAGTAAAAGGAAGCTTTAATTGATACAACAGAGGGTGAACTTGAGGGGAACATATGGCATATCAATAATGAACTGGACAAAACTGTAAGGAAAAATCTCGACCTCGGGTTTCTGGAAAGCTCTACCTTACTGCTCACCAACTCTGGAGCACATACACTGGGAATGGACTGTCCCTGCAAAATGTAACCAAACAAATCAACTGCTCTGCTCCTTTTTCCAAACACTTTCATTTTTACAACAAACGGGAAGTCTATGGCAACTGCCGTTAGACAATTTACGATTAAAAAATCAGCAGGTAGACAGATTTAAGAGAAAATAAAACAAGAGTTTCATATATTCTGCAATCTCATCATCTCTGCAAAAATGAACTGCTGAAATAAATCCCAAAGTTTCATATTTTTGTCTACCACCTTTTGTTTTTTCACCCCTATGTGGGACTATAAGGATGGACTACTGAGACTTAACACAAGTCTGATTTCACCAGACTTGAGGTTGGCAATATTAGAAGAAATTAAAATCCATTTGTACATTTCTTATTCCCTGTCTTTTCTATGACAATTGGCAGATAACCTTTCATGCCCTAAATTCCAAAAGTGAAGTAACGAGGTTGATAGTGTATTTATTCACCAAAATAAAGTTACAAACATTGTAGCATGTCTAGTGGGAGAGGGCCATTTGCCAACCAAAAGGGACCCACAGGCTGCTTAAATTTTAAAAATGCCTCCCCGTTTAATTTTTTCCTTCAATTTCTCCATTAGAACTTATATACAGATCCTTGTTTTCCAGAGTGAGCTTTACTTTACATTTTTACCATAAAATGAAAGTGTTGGATGAATTATCTCCCAGCTGCCTCCCTCATTCAAATAAATTCTACGATTTTATTTTTTTAATTTTAATATAGTTTTTTATTTATTTCACAGAGAGAGAGACAGTGTGAAGCAGGGAGGGTCAGAGGGAGACACAGAATCTGAAACAGGCTCCAGGCTCTGAGCTGGCTGTCAGCACAGAGCCCGACACGGGGCTTGAACCCATGAACTGTGAGATCATAACCTGAGCCGAAGTCGGACACATAACCAGGCGCCCCTAAATTCACTCTATTTGTATATATCTTTAAAATATGTGTATATATATGTATATATAGATATATGATGTATAGATGGATGGATAGATAGACGTTAGTTAGACAGATGATAGATTCATAGATAGATAGATAGATAGATAGATAGATAGATAGATAGATATGCATACGCTAACATGTCCCGATAATTTTTAAATAAAAAAATGTATTTCCCCTGTGTCTGACATGGATTTAGCCTCTCTCAGTCTCAGCCTCTGAATCTGAAAGAAAGTAAAGACTTGGAATCATGGGTGGAAAATGGGTTTCGACTTGCTTGCCAAATCTTATCCTTTGCCAGGATCATTATGTTGAAAAGCATCGGTGAGGCTATGCCTGGGCTCAGCATAAAAGAGTGCTTATATTTATAATGAGTATTTACATATAGTGAGCATTTATTATGAGTAATTATAATAAGTTACAATATGAGGCAGATCATAGATGATATTTCTATGGCTCTCAATAAGCCTATTAAAGTCTAAATCCTATTCCCTTTGTGGGAAAGTTATTGTAAGGACGAAAGAGAAGTTTAGAGTCTCTCCGTTGGAGTTTCACAGCCAAAGAAACAGAGGCCCAAAGAGATGAAATTATTTGCCTGTGATCAAAACTTGAACCCCAGTAGTCTGAGTCTAGATCCATTATACGATACCACACCACCTTCCTTAAATTCTAGCAAGCTCTATGCAATGGAGTGTCGAGCTGTGGTTGACGAATCCATCAAAATCCAGCCAGGAAGTAGGAACCTCCCTTCGCTAGGCATTTTAAACAGAGTAAGCTTAATGAAGGCTTTAGTTTCACTGATAACTGAAGAGCTAAGAAGCAAAACAGATGAAGCAACCTAGGGATTAATAGCCACAGAAACTTGCTATCATCCTGGACAGAAAGAACACAGGGAGTGGGTGATGCTCCCAGAAACATTTCAGAGGCTACCTAGAAAGAACTGGAACTATGGAGGGAGAAACTGTGGGGAGCTAGAACCGTTGAAGAGATACCAGCACTGATAAAACATGAAGGCAGAGAGGGGGAGAAATACCCTGGTTTCCCCCATCCCCCTACCTCCAGTCTTCTACAGGCATCTCCACTGACCACACCTGCTCAGAAGCCAGTCAGCAAGAGAACCTGAGAGGAGCGCATGGGTGGCCCAGTCAGTTGAGCATCCATTCCTGATTTCGGCTCAGGTCATGATCTTGGGGTAATGGAATTGAGACCCTTCTCGGGCTCCATAGTGAGCATGGAGCCTTCTTGAGCCTCTGACTCTCTGTCTCTCTGTCTCTCTCTCTCTCCTCTCTCTTCCTCTCTCTCCCTCCCCTCTCCCACCCTCATGCTCCCTCTATATAATAAAATAAAATAGGGGCGCATGGGTGGCTTAGTCGGTTAAGCGTCAAACTTCAGCTCAGGTCATGATCTCATGATCTCATGGTCCGTGAGTCTGAGCCCCACATTAGGCTCTGTGCTCTCAGTTCAGAGCCTGGAGCCTGCTTCGCATTCTGTGTCTCCCTCTCTCTCTGCCCCTCCCCAACTCACACTCTGTCTTTCTCTGTCTCTCAAAAACAATGAATAAACGTTAAAAAAAGTTTTAATAAAATAAAATAGCCTGAGAAACATAGCTGCAGAGTTTTAAGCAATGACAGGCATAGAATAAATAATATATAAATAAGTAGATAAATACAGATATGATTTCAGGCCATGAAGTAAAACTAAAAGGCTACTACATCCATATCCTAAGGATACGCCCATTTTGGGGGGCATAATAAGTTATTCCATTAACTTATTCCTATTAATTTAAAAAAAAGTATCTCCCTTCTCCCAAATGGAGTAGGAAAAGATTTTTTCTCCATACATGAATTGACTCTAGACTCATGGTTAAGGGGGCAGAAACTAGTGTACACAAGTTTTGATGGGTTTTTGCCCTGAAGCCAAATGAAAAACAATCTCCTATTCAGATCACTCCAAGTCTTGTGTGCCATTTCACGACCTTGAGAAGAAAAGGAAATTACCAGAAAGGGGGGCCCAGGAGAATTAACTCTCATCAGAGACTCATAAGTTAAACGAGGACGTCTTTAAATCTATAGACTGAAGATAATTCTGTAGCTACAGGACCCCGACTTCAGAGTCTACAAAAGTTGATTCCCAAACCATGGTCCTGGATCTCTCAAGCAGAACCACCTTGAGACTCTTGTTAAAGACCCAACTCAAAACCCTACCCTAGACTCATAGAATCACTAAATGGAGGGATAGAACTTGATTGTGCATCTTGGGTAGAGTCTCTGAGATATTTGAGGAATAAGTCTCTAAGACATTTGCTACATAAGAAAAAAATTGGGCATCAACAAGAAATTCAGGATGTACCTCCAGTAGTCTTTCCCAGGTGAGCTTGTGATATATGTCTCATGTCAAATAAAAACACGTGTCATTGCTTGTGGGGATGAGCACTGGGTGTTATGTGGAAACTAATTTGACAATAAACTATTTGTAAAAAAAAAAAAAAAAAACGTGTCATTGATAGCTGCCAAGGGTGTATCACCGTGTCTGCCAACCCACAAGAAGTCTTCCCCATTGTCCAGACCTTTTGTTGAGATCTGTTCCAACTCTGGACCATGTACTTACAGCTCTCTTTTCCCTTTTCCCCTTTCCTGGAGAAAAGTCTGGGCCCTGACAATTTAGGAAGTTTGCTTCCCTTCCCCCCTGCAGCCCTCCCCCATTCTCTGTCATGTTTATCTCACACTGAGCTCCCCAAAGAGTTCCTCTTTCCCAAAGTGGGGGCCCCCACGCTGCCAGCTCCTCTTGTTTACCATGTCATTCCGAAGTGGCAGCGGAAGTGGCTGTTAGCGATCCCGCTGCCCCAGCTGTGAGCCCGGGAGGCTTGCCCACCACAGGTGCGGGGGGCTCTGTCCTCCGGGGGTTCACTGGATGTGAAAACCCCTCGGGGCTGGTGCCATGCTGCAACTGACTGGGGAGGTAAATATTCTCCCCAGCTCCCCATCCCAGGTAAAACCTTCAGGATTCCCCTCCGCGAAGGGAACAGCCTCCAAGTCTTCCCCTCCATGGGGGAGGGGTCTGGGGACAGCATTGTTATGTGTACCTTGTATAACAGCGTATCTTTTCCTTTAAACAATCTACAGGGGCCACCTTCCCAGGGATGAAAGATAAAAAGACGGTGAAATTACCTGCCAGGAACATTTAGACTTTAATGATTTTCACGTGAGCGCTCCCAGAGATACCATACAGCACCCGGGACATAGGACGCTGTTCTAATAAAATTAAAATTACTAAAATAAACTGCCAGGCATATGGAAAGCACTGAGAACACAACATATTATGTAAACTGACATCCAACTATTGTACACCTACGTGGCCCTTCAAAGCCGTGATGCACGGGAAAGCCTTAGTGTTTTAATTTTAATATACTTGTAAGTAGATTTTAATCACTAGGTAGCCAAATCTATTCAATATCAATTTCCTTTATGCTGTCCAGTCTTTCTTTGTGTCTAATTCCCGAATTCACATTTACATATGCTCTAGCCCTGCATATGCAAAACAAGGGCTATTCAAAAGGGAAGTAAAGATGTTTGGAAATATTCAAATAATAGGGGCACCTGGGTGGCTCAGTCCTCTGAGCGCCCAGTTTTGACTCAGGTCTTGATCTCATGGTTCAGGAGTTCAAACCCCCCATCGGGCTATCAGAAGGAGTATGCTTCAGATCCTCTGTCCCCCCCTCTCTCTGCCCCTCCTCTGCGTGTACTCTTTCCCTTTCTCTCAAAAATAAATAAAAATTTTAAGAAAAGAAATATCCAGGGGTGCCTGGGTGGCTTAGTCAGTTAAGCAGCCGACTCCGGCTCAGGTCATGATCTCACAGTTTGTGGGTTCAAGCCCCCGCGTCGGGTCCTATGCTGACAGCTCAGAGCCTGGAGCCTGCTTCGGATTCTGTCTCCCTCTCTCTTGTCCCCTCCCCTGCATGCACTCTGTCTGTCTGTCTCTCTTTCTCAAAAATTAATAAACATTTTTAAAAATCCAAATAATATATTCACCTACTTCTTTTTACATCTAGCTGTGTTGGAGTCCATTAGAAACAGGCTTATGATAGGATTAAAAACATAAATATGAACACTTTGTGACTTTATGGAAATCATGATCTGTATACACCACTCTTTAAGAAAAATACACAGATGTCCCCCCTCCCACCCACCACACACACTCCTTATCCTCAGTTTCACTTCCCACTGTTCCAGTTACCCACAGTCAACCATGGTCTGGAAGCAGATGATCCTCCTTCTAGCACAAGGTCAGAAGATCAATAGTAGCCTAATGCTGCGTCACAGTGCCTACGTCATTCGCCTCACCTCATCTGGTCACCTAAGCATTTATCATCTTATACCATCATCAGAGGACGGGTACAATAAGATATTGTACAATAAGATATTTTGCAAGAGAGACCAAATTCACATAGCTTTTATTACAGTATATTATTACAACTGTTCTATTTTATGATTAGTTATTGTTGCTAACCTCTTACTGTGCCTAATTTATAAATTAAATTTTTTTATAGGCACGTATGTACGTATAGGAAGAAACATCGTCTACAAAGGGTGTAGTACTATCTGCTGTTTCAGGTGTATGCAGGGGGTCTTGGAATATATCCCCCTCAAATGAGGGGGGGACGCTACTGTATTAAATACCAAATGACATTCAGTTTGATCATGAATATTGATAATATAATATTTATTTTAAATATAATGTATTCATCAGTACTCATCCAGAAGTAAAATTAAGCTCATCAGGATCAGAATAACTGTTTGGTTTTGCAAAAGTCAAGGACCCTCGTTCTGTGGCTTAATGACTTCTTGTTTGTGTTCTGTTTGCATAAATTATCCATCAAGTGCAGCCATTACACCGGATGCAGTATGGCACTTGCGGAGGAATGAGAGCCGCGTCAGGACCCTCATTAAAGGGAAATGTGATTGGAATAGAGTCATCATTCCGTGCCTGGCAAGGACCTGCTGTCTCCGTTCTTATCCCTTTGCGCCAATTTTATCTGAAGTCAGAACTGGGCTCACGGACCTGGATTTTTAAAAGCAACGGATGCAATCAAACAATAGATGTTGTAAGAGACAGCCGCTGTGCCTGTAGCCAAATGTGATAAAGAAAGGGAAGGAAAACAGCATAATGGGTTTCAAGGCAATCAGATGAGTCTCCGAGAATGCAGGTGCCGGGTAATGCTCTCTCCACTCATCGAACGGTTTATGTACCACCAAAAAAAAAAAAAAAAATCCCTTTTTCTCAATATCTACAGACATTCTCTCTGCCTCATGGTGTTACTCCCCAATAACCTGGGTATGGATGGGACCCAAGTCATGCTGTGTGTATTTCTAATTAAGTAAGACAGGCAAAAATAATAGCCTCCCTGTCCCACATAGCATAATCATCGTACTCTAGTCTGGACACATCCTACAGCTATTCCAATGTAATTGTATTACTTAACTCAGGAGAGCCTCTGAGAATGTTGCTTTCTAGAAAGAGACAATGCAAAATGAAGTTGTAGAGCACCAGAGAAGCCACATAATAGGAAAAGAGGAACTTCCCAGCAGAGTGATAAGAGGTTGTGTTTCTGAGATGTGCAGAGCTGAGCATATGTTGTACTGGAATAAAAGATGCAGGTGAACCCAGGGGAACTGAGAAACACAACCACTTCTTATTGCAATCTTAAATAAAATTGCCTGTGTGCCTAGCGACAGTTCTGGTTGGGTTCATATTCAGCTCTGAAATAAGAAATTGAAGAGCATTATCAAATGATGATCATCACTGTAAACTAGCCTCAGCTAAACCTGCCCGTAAGGCTGGGACACTATTACCAGTAGCTTAAGCTTGTCACAACTGTTACATGCAAGGCAGCGTATCCACCCAAGATCCACACAGCTGGGGCTCAGAGTCAGGCTCTAACTGGCTGGGACGGGTCTTTAATACTCTAAACTGATACCCAGAATGGCTGAGATGTGATGTGCTTCGTTATAAAGTACATCCTCAGGCCTGGCAATATCTCATAATGCAACCTTGTAGATAGGTTCGGGTACGTGAAGGGACACCGGACACATAGGTGAGAGGAAACAGCTGTGCTCCATTTACACAGAGGACAGAGGACAGGAAAAGAGGGAATGAAGTTCAAATTACAATGAGCAGGTGTGGCAGGTGTAAAAAGACAGAAATGAGGACAGCTAAGTTATTAAAGATGGGAGACATTATTAGGTGCTACAAGGAGAATGCATGAGAAAGAGACATTAAAATATTGAAGGTCAACACACATACACATGCTAAAATGACATGTTGATTAGAGCAATTGGCCTCTACATCAAACATTTTCTCATCGACCATTATCTTGAACACCCTGAAGTTGTCATTTTGGTAGACCACAAATGGTCAAATCTGAGCAACGTCAAAGGCTTCCACCCAGTACTTCTGCCTTCGATCAGAACCTTGAACAGCACCTAATGCATATTGGGCAAGCCATCAATAGTTGTAAAGTGGGTGAATGAATAATGAATTTTCTAAGATTTAAAATGAGAACGTTTAACAGAATGAGCAAGAGTTTTCTGGTTTGTTTTGCATATGGGAGAGTCTTTTTTTGGTGTGTAAGTTTCTTTTTTTCATCTGCATTGATTACTCCTCTATCCAAGAGATCTCCTTTGGGGCCATCACTGAAGTTAGGCTCACAAGTGTCAGCAGACCCTGCTGGTACCACCTTCCTTACTTTTTACATCACCAATAATGACGACTAATACAAATAATAAAATTCACATTCTTTGTAAACTCTGGGGTATTGATTTAAAAAATAGATACCAAACGATCTAATCACGGTTGCTTTTGAATCTTTGTGCTGGTTTAAAAATGCTAAAGACAAATACCCACCTTCACTGAGGAAATCTGCATCAGTATTTTGTATATCCCGCTGGTCTGAGACACATGTTAATTCCTTTACATGTTAAGCCAACTCACTCCTTGAGCTGCACAAGGCAAAACCCTTGCAGTGATCTTGAACTTTGTTTTCTATTTTGCTCACATCCTATATCCAGGATATCAGCAAGTGCTACCTGCAAAGCACATCTGGAATGCAGGCTCCCCTCCCCACATCTTTTGCTACTCATTCTCACACACACCTCCAATCTTCTCCAAGGCCAAGCCATGATTCTGTCTCTTTAGATGATTGCAAGAGCTTCTACCTGGCCTCCCTGTTTCTCTCCTTGCCTCTATATACCCTACTTTGTATAGAACGCATAAAGTATCACCTCAGAAGCTTCTATTAACTCCCTTTTCACTGAAAGTAAAAGCCAAATTCTTAGAAAGACCTAAGAAGCCCTGCCCCATCTGCTCCACTCCACATCCCCCCTACCTCCCTGGTTTATTTCTTGCACACTCCATTCCCACTGCACTGGTCTCTTCTGGATGCTTGCCCACATCTCACCCTCTCCATGAGGTCTCCCACAGCCATCTTGTCTACCATGATAACCCACTCTCAGCCAGAGCTCCACATCCCCCTTCTCCACTTATTTTCCCCTTAGCCTTTGTGGTAGTTTTAAAATTTTTCAACAAACTTTAATATTCTCCTCTTCAAAACATAGGGCCTAATTCCCTTCATCATGATGATGAGCCTTATGTAGGGACTCACTTTTGACAAATAGAATGTGGAAGAAAGTGCCTTCTAAGACTAGATCATAAAAAGGCACTGTGGCTTTCTCCTTGTGCATTCCTTCACTCTTGGCTCACTTGCCTCAGGTTTGGAAGTCAGCTGCCATGTTGTGAGGACATGCAAGCAACTCTCTGGAGGGGAGCACGCAGAAGAGGCCTCCTGCCTATAGCCATAGGCCTGAACCACCATGGAAGTGGATCATCAGGCCACAGTCAAGCCTTCAACTTACTACAGCCCCAGCCACCATCTAAACTGCAATCTCATGAGAGATCCTTATCCAGAAACATCCAACTAAGCTGCTTCCAGATTCCTGACTCTCAAAACTGTGATCAAAAAAATTGTTGTTTTAAGCCTCTAAGTTTGGGGGTAAATTTGTTATACAGCAATAGATAACTAATTCACCTCTTAACACCATCTAACCATATTATATAGGGTACTTTATTATCCTGTTTATCGACTGTCTCCCCCAAGGAATGTTAAGTTCTGTAAGAACAGAGATATGTCTTTTTTCCCCATTACTATCATCATTTCACCCAAAAAAATTAAATGAATTAATCTTTTAATTTTAATAATGAATAAAGTGGGCATTCAAGACCCTCATACATTAGTGTATTGGCAAAAATGCAACACTCATATATATACTTAAAGAGGGAGCGCTTAGAGTTTATATCACCTGGGTAACGAATGATTACACTTGGTTATAAAACAGACACCTACCATAGCTGCATTGCAGAAATAATGACCACAAAGAGGCTCCTATTTTCCTACTGCATACTTAAGATGTATTCTCACAGAAAAACAACTCACCCAGGGGATAATTTGTGAGTTGTTGGTCTTTCACCCAAGCAGACAACAAAACCATCAGCAGACCTTCCTACAACCACAAATGCCCAGATTCCATATCCCAAGATACTGATTCAGGAAAGCTAGGGTAAGCCTCGGTGTCTGCCTTAGACTGAATGTTTGTGTCCCCCCATTCCCCACCCCTGCAAAGTCATATGTTTAAACTTAATCCCTGAGGGGATGGTATTTGGAAGAGGGCCTTTGGGAGGTGATTAGATCATGAGGGTAGAGCCTTCATGGATGGAATTAGTGATCCTATAAAAGAAACTCCAGAGAGTTTCTCACCCCTTCCACCATGTGATGATATAGTGAGAAGATGGCCATCTGTGAATAGAGAGGTGGGCTCTCAGCAGACACTGAATCTGCCAGCACCTTGATCTTGGACTTCCCAACCTCCAAAACTGTGAGAAAAAAAAAATCGCTATTGTTTATAAGCCATCCACTCTATGGTATTTTTGTTATAGCAGTCCAAATGAACTAAGGCAGTGTCCTCAGCTGCAAAAAAGTTTTCTAGATTATTCTGATATATAACCAAGAGTAAGAATTCCTTCACTGGGTGGTAAATAAGTAGAGAAGATAAGCAAATTCCCCAGTCAATGGAAGCTCTTCACGTCAACTCAGCAACTCTCAAGTACCCCTTTACATTCATTCATTCACTTATTAAGTATGTAGTCAGCTACTGGGCACTATGCTAGAATCTGGGAAATGTAGAGCCTGGTGGAGCTCACAGTCTGGTGAGAGCAGACCCTCAGCCAATGAGGTATCCAACCCAGAAAGCCTGTCATTAACACCCATCCCTGCTCTTCTTAACATTTTTACCTTTTCCACATACCCTTCAGACTTGAGACAGATTGGATGCACATAATCTAAAAGGCATTGGCTGGGTGGCAACTGACTGCAAGGTGGTGGTTGAAGTCATCTACAGAGAACATATAAAATGCAGAGATTCCCTAGAGCTAAGAGAAAAGCCAAACGGTGTAAAATGCTTCTGTCAAAGATGTGGTATCTTCAAGTAAGAGGAGTGGCCAAGCACCACATCTCTCTGTGATGGGGATGATGTCAGGCTTATTCAGATCTGTGAACTTAAGAGTCTGAAACATAAGTTTCACCCAAACAAGGGATACCTCGGCCCTGATATCCCTAATAATCTATTTAAAATCTTTGACCAGTGGAACAGTGCACACCTAGGAGTTGACTAGACCATGGTTTCAGTCCTAGTCTGTTACAAACTCTGGAGTCTCAGAAAATAATTTAAATTGCTTAATGGTCTCTGTTTCCTCGTATATTAAGTAATAGTGTGAGGATAAGCAGTCTTTAAAGTTTTTCTTCTTTTTTAGCCCTAACGTTTTAGTAAAAATTAAATATGTGGGGACACCTGGGTGGCTCAGTCAGTTAAGCATCTGAATTCAGCTCAGGTCATGATCTCATGGTTTGTGAGTTCAGGCCCTGCATCAGGCTCTGTACCGAGAGTGTGGAGCCTGCTGAGGATTCTCTCTCTCTGCCCCTCCCCTGCTCATACTCTCTCTATCTCAAAAATAAATTTAAAAAATATTTTTAAAAAATGAAATATATCAATATGTGCGCATGTGTAACAACCCATTGCCCAACATGGGTCTCCAAGAAATGGAGAGTGCTGAGTATAAGAGAGATATTGCAACTTGACTTTATCGGCAAGGAATGTTGGCAGGCATACACTAATTTCCGGAGCAGTAGCTGACAGTGTTATCCTTCATTCGGAAAGTATCTCAATACCATTGGATGAGATAGAACAAATATCCCTGGGCATCCTAGCAATACCAGAGAACTGTCAGAACCCCACATCAGGCCCCAGAGTTCATCTGAGCTTTGCAGTGCGTGGGGCTTCTGGGCAACTGAGAACATTGAGAGTTTACCCTCCGCCGGGCTTCACCCGCTCATGAGGGTCCAGGGAGGGAGTCCAAAGACTGCAGACCCATACCGACCATCCAACACAGCAGCTCTTTGCCTGGAGGTGTGGCATTGGCAAGAACATGATTGACACTTCAGCAGGTGGTGAGCTGACAGCCCCAGGAAGTCGTAACTTCTTGTTCCTTCTGCCAATTAATTCCCAAGAAGAGATCATTTTTTTTTTAATGTTTTATTTATTTCTAGGAGAGAGAGAGAGAGACAGCTTGAGCAGGGGAGGGTCAGAGAGAGAGGGAGTCACAGACTGAAACAGGCTCCAGGCTCTGAGCTGGCAGTCAGCACAGAGCCCGATGCAGGGCTCGAACCCACGAACCGCGAGATCATGACCCAAGCGAAAGTCGGACGCTTAACCGACTAAGCCACCCAGGCGCCCCAAGAAGGGATCATTTTAAGGAGAGACTTCTAGCCCTTCCCCCTCTCCTTCTTGGGAAAAAGAACCAGAGATTCAGAAAATCAAGCAAGGTTTCTCAGCCTCGGCAATGATGACAATTCAGCTGGTTGGTTCTCTGCTGTGGAGCTGGCCCGTGCCTGGCAGGGGGTGGTTAGCAGCATCCCCAGCCCCTGCCCACAAGATGCCAGTAACTTCCCCTCAACAGCTGTGACAACCAGAAACATTTCTGGCCATTCCCAGATGTCCCCAAAATTGCCCCCATTGAGAACCACTACTCAAAGATTGTCTCCCCCAAGGGTCCCCCAAAGGTCCCAGACACCCATGCGACTGAAGCCAACATTGCCCACCTTCTACAGTGACACTTCCATCAACATGCCCTGCGTGAAATATGTTGTTTATGTGATTTTATTTTTTAATGTTTTATTTATTTTTGAAAGAGAGATAGAGACAGCGTGAGCAGAGGAGGGTCAGAGAGAGAGGAAGTCACAGAATCCGAAGACAGTCTCCAGGCTCTGAGCTAGCTGTCAGCACAGAGCCCGACACAGGGCTCGAACCCATGAACCATAAGATCACGACCTGAACTGACGTTGGTGGTTTAACCGATTGAGCCACCCAGGCGCCCCTATATGATTTTAAAGAACAACAAAACCTCTACGAACAATTCAACCTGCTCCATTCTGAAACCCCGCATCTAGCTATTGAAAGCTCCCGCTGACAGTCTCCCCTTGGGTGAACCCACAGTACAAGGTCAACCTTATGCCTCCAGCCTCCACTCCTCACCCCAACCACTCGGGTTGGACCATCCATTTGGCTCCAAAAAAACAGCCCATATGTGGAAATCAGCCCTTGGAAAAGAGGCGGAAAAGGAGGCAGGTTAGCATTCGGAGTACTAAGCCTGGACCTCCATCTACATCATTTACGAGCTGTGTGACCCGAAGCACATCACTTAAGTCATCCGGGGCTGCTCACCCATATGCAAAATGGGAGGAATACTCTTTGCCTTCACTTTTTCAGTGCACCATTGTGGAGTTCAAATACGAAGTCCATGACATCCGTAGAGTAATCTGCAGTGGTTAAGAATCAAGTGCTTTTTGTTCTCTCTGGGCATCATTGCTGTTATTACATCTCTGTGTTAACACACACCACTGGAAATTTGAGGAAATGCTAAAAATGCAAATGCACCAAAAAAAAAGTCTTCTTTCAGTGCTCACTTCACCAGAAGTCCTCGCCGCTTAATTTCACCAAAATCGTGAGACACTGCCACGCGATTTATTTGCAAAAGATTGTCCATCGGTTCCAACAAATCCCAACAAATATTTATTTAAAGCCTACCATGTACTTTCAGTGAACAAAACAGACCAGGATCCCTGCCCTCAAAACTCTTAGTTTTAAATGGGAGGAGGTTGTAGAAGATGAACAATAAACAAACAAACATAATGAGAAAATAAACTCCACTGTATGCTAGAAGCTGATCGATGCTGCAGAGGAGAGGCAAGTAGAGGGAATATTGTCAGTGTGTGTATCAGGGAGGGGACAGCCTGGCTGAGAGGTGAGATACAGGAGGAGTCATCCATGCAGATAACAGGGAAGAGCAACCTGGGCACAGGGAACAGCCAATGCGAAGGCCCTCTGGCTGGAGTATACCCAGTGTGTTCAAACGTCAACAAGCAGGGACCATCGAGATAGAAGTAGGGCAAGCAAGTGGGAAGGAAGTAGGAAGTGCACTCAGAACGGTTGGGGGACAGAGCTGAGGTATTTGTAAACATGGAGGGAGCTCTGCTCCAAGCCAGGGCTATGCAAGGCACTCGGGATTGATAGCCAGCAACTCATTCTTGCTCAGGGAGCTGGCAAACCACCGAGGGGCTGTGCTAGCAGGGGTGAGGGATAAAGGGCTCTGAGAGAGTTGAACTAAATGTTTGGCCTCGTTAAGGACTAGTTTAGAAGGGATGAGGGGATCAGTGGTCCATGTCTTAGCTCTCCTCTTTTTTAATTAATTAATTTATTTATTTAAAAGAGAGAGAGAGAGAGCACAAGCATGGGAGGGACAGAGATGGAGAAATGGACACCGAAGCCAAAGCAGGCTCCAGGCTCTGGGTTGTCAGCACAGAGCCCAACGTGGGGCTCGAACCCACAAACTGTGAGATCATGACCTGAGCTGAAGTAAGATGTTTAACCGACTGAGACACCCAGGCGCCCCATCCTAACTCTTCTTTTCAATTCACGTTGCTCAGGCATCTCAGACGCTCTGTATGCCAACACCCCCTCCCCCAGCACCACCAGGAGAAGGGAAACTCTTCTGTAATGGGACAGGTGGTGACCCGCTAAGAAAGAGGAATGTTTTCCTTAGGTCATTTCCCATTTCTCTGGCAGATGCTCAGCCCATAAAGACAAATGCTGAGGGGTCCGGCTCAAGGAAAACAAGGGGCCATAACACCAGGTTCACCTTTATGATGTGAGTCCAGTCACTGCTACCAACCCCACCCCCAGTAGGATCTGAAGGGAGACTATGCTTCCCATGAACGGGGTGCCGTCACCTCGCCCCCTGGCCACCTCATTTCTCCTTACTGCACTAGAACCTCCAGGAGCAAACCAAGGGTCTTGGACTGTGGCGTCCATCCCAGATGCAGCGAGGAAACCTTGCCTGTTCTTTCCCCAGTTATTTGTGCGAGCAGCGCTTGCAAGAACACAGGGTTTGTTTTGTGCCTAAGGGAGAGGCAGTCTAAAGCAGCAGGGGATATGCCTGTCCCAATAAAAATTAATGGAACAAAAGCCCCCTGTGTGGTGCATAAGGTTCATCTCCCAGGGAGCTTTCACAGCCCTCTTTTCTCACCAAGCCCCCATCCGTGCCCCCTGTCCTCTGAGTGTCTTCAGTATACATCAAAGGCCCAGCCTTAAA